>OZ035839.1:17413902-18026402 GCA_964034765.1 Knipowitschia caucasica
CATGCAGGTGAAAAGAAGAGTAAGGTTTGAAAATGTGCTTGCCTTAACACAATAAGTGCTTATGTTGAAACTTAGTGCTATCTTCCTCAACTTTATAGATACAATTTAATATTAGTTTATTAGCAGACCCCTTTATGTAATGTATGTCCTGTATGTATTTATTTTTATTTTGTCAATATTGGTGTGTTAATGTGCATTTCATGTCCTTACGCTGTTGAGGAATGTCCTTGTTTTCCTTTTGCGCACTTTGATTGAATAAAAAACATGGCAGACACAGATTACAGGATACTAGCCATATATGGATTGAAGACCTCCGACTGTTGTTGATGTTTTGTGGTATGATAAACCAAGGACCTAGCTTAGTTTATTTGCGAATTACAGAATACCAGGAGTGCTGCTTTTTTTAAAAACATTCATTCCTATCAAGAGCCATCGTTAATACCCCCAGGAAACCCGTACTGTGGCTTATTATTATGACTGTGTACAATCCGTCGCTTCTATCATGTTAAACATAAACAAATATCTGTTTGCAGACGGTTGGTGTCTGGAGGCGTTCACTTTGGCTCAGGGCCGAAAACTGGAGGAGCTGTCCAATGTGCTCATCATGATCGTGGTGGGGAAGGTAAACATATCACTCAGAGGACTCTTAACTCAAGTCAAGAGGCAAATAATGTCGGTGTCACACAAGTTGTCATTTTAGTTATTACTGAACAATTATAGTATTTTTCAGGCGGTAATAGTTTTTTCAGAAATTAGACCATGAAACTTTTGAAGAGATTGAAGACTACTGGGCAAATCCCGGTCGGATCAGGGCCTTTGTGGGTAGAGTTTGCATGTTCTCCCTGTGTCTGCGTAGGTTTCCTCCGGGTGCTCCGGTTTCCACTATCACTAAATAATGCACAATAGGTATGAATGTATTGAGTGAGTGAATGGATGGTGTTGGTCAGACGCTTTGATGCGCCAGTGTGTCCGACGTCTTGCTTCCGTCTTCATCGTGTGTGTAGAGAGTGGAACAATATCTGAATTCTGAACATTGTAACGCGCTTTTGGTGACCTTGGTCTGTAAAAATGCGCTATATAAATAAAGTACTTACTTACTAACTAAAATAGATAAAAATAAATAAAAGATGTTAAAAAATATTGTTTAGGAAGATGTTGGTGGGAAGACAGGTCGCTGTATAGAAAGTGCTCTGGATTCAGGAGCTCAAGAAGCAAAATTCTGTGACTTTGGTGCCCTAAGGGTTCACGTTCACATCAATTTTAACCCAGGTATTTATTATTTTCTTGTCATCTTTAAGTAACTCCAAACTCTCATCCAATTCAATATTTAGTTGAGATGTGCTGTTGATATGTGTTGACATTGAAATAAATGTCTTTGTTCATCTGCAACAGTCCTTTCATCGGCCCTCTGTGTCGCATTGTGTTGCTTCCAATGACTTGCTTGCTCTAATATGAATGAATGTTTGGTGTATATTTGTCACTTCTGTTTGATCCTCTGTGAAGGTGACTCCTTACCAGCTGATGAAGCACCATGCCATCCGAGCGTTCCTCCAGACCCGAGGGTACTTGCTGTGGCCTGAGGACCCTCAGGACCTAGACTGGTTCTACGACAGACTCACGAATCAGATCCTCGAAGACAACAAGGTCCAGAAGCCGGCCGAGCAGCCAGCAGAGGGCAACGCTGTGCCCATGGGGAACATAAAAGCATGAACTCGAGAATGAACTCTCAATATTAGAATGAATACAGAGGATCATTCTATTCAAAACGACCTGTGGAAACTTCTGGAGGCACTCGGAGTGGCGGATCTGAGCGGAGCGGACACAGAGGATGAGGAATATCATAATTTTTATATGAATATGTATATCATAATATATGAATATTATGATATACATCTTCATCTAGGCCTTAAAGGAAGGTTGGGTTCTTTTCAGATTGTGAGAGATTTTTTTTAAGCAAGAACCAGTAAGACCCCCCCCCCCCCCCCCCCCCCTGGGTTCTTATTGGAAACAATTCCTTCATATCCTTGATAGACAGATGGGGCCCCTTACCATTGGTCTAGCTGTTCGCCTCAAGCTAATCTTACTGGTTATTCCAAGAAGAGATTGTTTTAAATAATTTTTTAATGAAAAGTGTTGAAAATAGATGAAACTACATGTGGTCAATATATATTGTTTTCAAAATTACATACAGTTGAAGACATGATCTTTAGGAGGAGAAATTTTATTATTGTTATTGTCATTATAGATTTGAAACAGATCATTAAACCATATTATCAACTCCAGATTATCCAAAAGAAAGCCCGAAGAGCCTTGACCTGGTCCACACCTTCGGCTCACACAGACACTCTCTTCCACAGATCTGGCCGTCTAGCTTCCAGAAATGAATCTATACAACAATTCATGAGTGATGTACAGTATTGTGCACAAACTCAACAACCGACTGTGTCCTCTGCACACAGCATCACACAAGGAACAAACGCAAACTAAAAGGGAAAAATAGAAGACTCAAATCTACCAGCCATAGTTTTGTGTCTGTGAATGTGTGTGTGTGGATTTATGCATGTGATTGTGTATTGTATTTATAATGTTTATGTTTTTTTTTATTATGTAAAATTAAACTAAACTTCCTCTGTTCTTACCATCCTACATTTTATGTTTATGCAATATGGGACCCCATTCATAATCTTTACAGGGCTTTTTGGGGGATCAATTTTTCACAAATCTAAAAAAATATACACAAAAGGTATAGTATTGGTAAAGTGCAAATAAATAAATACACACAAATAAATAAATGAAATGTCCTGCTAAAACCACACTGAAGCATAGGTCCATGAACAATAACTTGCACTTACACCAGTAGCCAGCAGGGGGCGGTGAGACCTCAGACATAGACAGAAGCTCGTTGTCCCAAATCGTGTTATTTTTTTTATTTTTTTCAATTCAGATGGCCCTCAAATATCCCTGCAATGACAGTGGAACTTTAAAGCATGGAGATACTTCATGTTCATATTAATGTAATTTACCACATGTATAACCTTTTTTATAGTGTCCATTTCTGACACTATAACATTTCTCCCGGCTTAACTATGGGCAGGTTATGCCAGTGCAAGGTTTTGTTTTTTAAAGTTCTATTGCATTGTTGAGGAGCAAACAACTATCTAGGACGTTTTCAGCCTTTCAAAGTCCAAGTGTCCTAAAAACCATAAGTTGGTTTAGCCCTGCTTTCTTATTTCAAGTCCATTCATTACTTCCTACTTAAAACTAATTCAATCTTTGTTTTTGTTATAGTCAGTTTTGTCCTTATTGTTCCCCTTCATTATAGATCCCATTCTGACAGAGTCCTGCTCAAGACTTGGAGGGTCTTAGTTTCCTCTGGTTTGTGGCAGTGGGTTTTTCAGTCCTTTCAAGAATGTTTCTAATGTGAAAGATATAGCCCATTTTCCAACAGGAACAACACAGTACCCACACTTTCTGAATAATTGAATTTGTATTTCCAGCCACATAATTTCCTTATTTGGCTCTCCAATCATGCACGGCTCATTCCTCAACCACTTAATTACATCAAGTCAATATCACTTCCAGACATGTTTCATCTCTCCTCATGTCTATGTGGGTGGCAGCTCAGCACAGGGGTCTCTCTGCCTTATTTGTTTGTGTGTTCACTTTTGGGGTAAGAGCACAGATCTTAAGTGTCTGTGAATGTAATTTTCCGAGTGTGTTTTGGAGCCATTTCAAAGGCTGTGGTGGAAACTTGCATCTTCCAGTGAAGCTAATGCCTGTGATGAGCTAATCGAGTTTCCACAGAAGCGGCCATATCGTGTCTGGGAGGCAAAAATAAACTAGTAAATTGAATGTGTCAAGAAGAAATGAACTGGTTCAGGCATATCACAGCAGTCAGCTTTGGCTAGGCTGCATGGCTGCCTTAGATAGGAAGTTTGGTCGAAAACTTGGCTTCAAAAAACTATTATTTTGTTTGTACACCTTGAACCTTGGACATACAAACAGTAAATTATTGTTGAAATTTTGATCTTATAGAAATGATCTATAGTGGAAAAAATACAACTACCGGTAAAATGAGTGTTGTCTGAACTATAGTTATGATTTCCCAGTATTGATTTCTTAAATGATCTTGAGAGAGTCATAAATGAGAGCTCTCAGAATGAAATGGATTGGGCATCAATTATGTTTGCAATGTGGAATGTGCTAGTTCGATAACATCTATTCCAAAGCTGTCTTGTGAGTGTTCAGTTTGTAGGAGAGGATTTACAATGGCACCACAGCCTTCATTTCAAGTCACCAACACTCAGCATTTGTTTTTCCAAAGTCAGTCTGAGGACATTACAGAGACTAATTCACTTTCATCGCCTGCATTTGCTAATGTGCTACAGAGTGGTGCCAGTCTTGTCTGTGATTTAAGCCATCATTCTGAAGAGCTATGACAGGTTTGTTTTGGCTTCTCGCTCCTGTTTAGTTTAGCCGACAAATGGCCTTTTAATATAGAACTCGAATGGCAGGGGAAATGACACTAACGATGCAGCACATTAAGCAGTTACGCAATATTCATAATAAAATAACTTTCTCACCATAGGCCCTTTTACCATTTAAATGTCCTGAAATAATGTATGCCTGATTTGGCACCAAACTACAGCAAATGCCTGTAGAGACCAGGACCTATAATGGAGTAACAGTATACCTGCTGGTGTCTTTATAAGTGGATGAAAAACAAAACTAAACTAAAATTGAAATACAAAATAAATCATTGTGCACATTCTATTATTTGCAGAGTTTAACGTATTCCTAGTCCGGGTTCTTCTCTTTCAAAACTACGATAGAAACAGTGTATTGTGATCTAAGACCTGGTCTGATGTATTTATGCAAAGGCAGAATATTTAGATCTGGTGATATTGAGAGGGAAAATGGTTCTTTATGTAGTACACTCAACTGTGGTTAAAACATCTTTATACCCATTGAGGCTTTATAAGTGTATGTTAAGCACTGAGGCGTGTAATCCAAATGAAAATCCAGGAAGTTGGACTAACCTTAAGGTGAATGTCAGGACCATTAGCATCATTAGCTTTGTGCCCCAGAGAAAATAGCAGAAGTGTAGAGTGCCGTGATTTTCAGATTGTGGCATGTGCGTGAAGAATCGACACTAAACCAGGTCATCAGTGGAATATAAAAAAAAGTAATTTTAATCACTTATTTCAGTATGTGAGGCTTCCACGGAAATGAAATGCATGTTTTCCTCAAAGGGACAGGCAATAATTTGGATCAGCTTGTAAAAAGGTGGCCTATTTTTGTTCCAAGTAATGATAACATTATGAGTAGTTACACAAACTCATTACAGACTATTACAGTGTGACAGAAAACAACAGCTGTGTTCAGGAACACTAATGTTGGCAGGACTTGGGGGGTTCCTGTGGATTTTTTTAGCACTGATCAAAGTGAAATGTTAACTACTCAGCAGCTCATGCTGAGGAGTGGCATTCGTGACAAACGAAACAGTGTGGCACATGTGGAATATAAATACGTAAACTCTAATGTGGCACTAGGCACTTATAAAGGCCTTAACACAAAGTCTCTGTAGGGGGCGCTGTGAGTGTGCTGTGACAGGAACTGGCCTTTGCTCGGGGCCGACATAAGAGTACTTCGGAATTGCACTTGTTCTCAGTCCTGCTCTGACAGCGAAGCGACTCCAGAGATGAACTGTGGACACTCGTCCGTTTACTGCTCTGCCCACTGTCCAGGGGTGTGTGTGAGGGGGAGCCGCACTGAGGGTCCTGGGGTGTGCACTGAAGGTCCTGGGGTGTGCACTGAGGGTCCTGGGGTGTGCACTGAGAGTCCTGGGGTGTGGACAGGGGCTGGTGCTTTGGCGGGGTGCAGTGGTTTCTATTGGGGCAGCCTGTTGGCCCCTGGGGTTTCTGGGAGGTGGGAGAACACTGGACATACTGAGTATAAAGAGGGTCCTGGTCTGTTTGGAGGGTCCAGGGGGTCCGTTCTCCACAGGAGCAGTACTGGCAGGTGGGCGGTGTGCTGTAGTAGGAGCTGCTGCTTGGAGAGGACCCATTAGACTGGGGGTCTTGGAGCTTTTCTTTAGGTCCTGAGGCAAGTGGCTCGAGCTCGTGGTGCTCTGCCGGGACACTGGGGTCCAGCTGGTATTTGTCGGGCACTGGAGGGGGGAGCGTGTGGAGGCGCAGGCAGCGAGGGAGGGGGATCTGTCCGCAGGAGCCCTGGGGGCCGAGGCAGCGGCACAAACACTGGAAGAAGAAGGTGGCGAAGGCCCAGCTGATGCACATGATGAGCATCATGAAGGTGCCCAGCTGAGTGTAGGCCAGCACTGTGGACGGCATCATCATGGCCCCCGCCACAAAGGTGGTGAGTGCTGCCATGGCAATAGCAGAGCCCATGCGGGACAGTGAGAAGACCACCTTTCCTTCACGGTCGGGCTCAGGAGCCAGACGATATGCCACTCCGTAGTGAACAGCAAAGTCCACAGACAAACCCACGGCCACAGAGATGGTGACGGACTCCAGCACGTTCAGCTCCCAGCCCAGCAGCACCAGAGAGCCCACGGTCACAAAGATGGTCCCTGCGATAGACAGGATGGCGTAGAGGCTGATGATGATGTTCCACGTTGTCAACAACATCACGCTAAACGCCACTGCAACAGACAACGCCATAGCAACCAAAGTGCCGCCTGAGAGGCTGTCCTGCAGGTCGTAGAACTCCAGGTTACTGATGAACCAGCCGTGACTTAAGCCTGCAGGGGCCGAGCGGAGCTCCTCCATGATCCATGCGTCCACCTAGAACACCAGAGAAAAAAGCACTGAAATAAAGATGAACTGCATTTCTTTATTGTATCAATGTGTGAGTATTGTTTTATGTTTGTGTAAGCTCTCAGTCGTACAGGGATTAGTCAAAGCAATTAGTCAAAGCAAGTATTGTTTTATGTCAGCTTTATCTATGGTATTTCAGTGAACTGTAATCTTTTCTGACCTCTTGATAAAATTGGCACATCTTCTCATAAGCTAGTGTGAAGAGGTAGGTGCTCTGAAACTCCAGGACGATGGCTCGAATGGTGTCATTGATGTCAAACCGTGGGCCGGGCGTCTTGCGGGCCAGGTGGTAGTTTGTGGTGCGGTCCAGTTCCATGATGGCCCTCTTCATGCAGAGCTCAAAGACATCCTGCTTGTAAGGAAATGTGGACTGACTGCAGCAGGGGTACACAGAGGCCTCCTCACAGTCATGGTTCTCCATCCACTGAAAAAAACACAGTACAGAAAACTTCACAGTTTAGCTAAAAATGTAACCAATAAATTACATTACATACTTTGTTCTCTAATCTAAAGAAGTACAATTGTTTAGAGTGCATTAGTTTTATATTCCGGATTCACTGTCTGGAGACTTAGAAAGTAACGGATGCATTCAGGCCTGTTCGACATGAGGGTGCATGGAGCTAAAAACAATACCAGGTAATGGCTCAAACAGAAGATTTTAAATAATGAACTTTTCTTTTCCCAACTGACCTGTTTGAATGTCTCGATGAAGCAGCTTGTGAAGTCCTGTCCCTCAGACTGAAACACAAAGCTCTGGTTGCGGAGTTTTTGGCAGAAGTTGAGGATCCAGAGCTGTGCGGCTGGACTGGCGATGTTGAAGCTATCGTCCAGCATCAGCTTGCCCTTGTTTTTGGGGTTGAGGGGGTCACCTTTGTCCACCGGGGTCACGCCCCAGATGATGGTGATGGGCATGTGCAGGTCCTCCCCATGGTGCACTCTCTCAAACATAAAAAGCTTCTTGTACTCCACGTCGTAGCGCTCAAAAGGGTGAGACGAGCGGAACACTTGAAACTCGGCCAGCTCCAGAGAAGGCAGCTTCATCTTTGGGTTGACACACACCACATAAGCCCCGCCCACTGTAAGAGCCAGGAACCACAGCAGCCACAGGTAGCGCAGGTTAATGACGATATACGGCAGAACCTTCTCGAAGAATATGCGCGAGGCCTCGGACAGCATGAACAGGCACTTACTGACCTTTTGACACAGTTTAGCCCACACTGTGACACAGTCTGCCCTCTGATGGTGAGGAGGATTGGAGCAGGAAAATAGATTGGGCAAATAACGCTCATTCAGCACCACAACCGCAGGCAGCCACGTCACCATCAAAATGTAGTTGACTAAGATGGCAGTGCCAGCGTAAACTCCAAAGCAGCGGATGGCTGTGATGTTACTCACATAGTTTGCGTAGAAAGCAGCAGCTGTGGTGAAACTGGTGACGAACATGGAGAGTGCAGCGTGCTGCAGTGTAATACTGACCTTCTCTGAGAGGTCTGCGTGAGGCTTATCAAACTTTGTGTAGTTCCACACGTCACACAGAACAAAGGCATCGTCAGCTCCGATTCCCACTAGGATAATGAGCGCCGTGAGATTCATGAAGGGAAAGAACTCAAAGTTAAAGACGAGGCGATACAGGAAGTAAGAGACGATGAGCGAGCTGATGATGGCAATGATGGTCATGAGTGTGATGAACACTGACCGCGTGTACAAACACATCACAAAAAGCACGATCACTATGGCAATGGCCGGGTAAACTGTGTCCGTGAGCAGGTAGTCCTGGAATAAGTCGTGCTTGATACCAAACTCAATCCCTGTAACCGTGGTGATGCCATCTGAGGCATTCCAGTTTTCAAAATTGTCAAGGTAAATGTTCATCATGGACTCTCCTTTCTCTGTGGGGGAGAACAGCATGCTGTATTTGAGCACTGGAGGGGGGTGGTCCAGGCTCTTGGGGCTGAGGAAGTCCTTGTCCACCAGAAAGTGCAGGATCTGGTACACAGCGTTGAACTTTGTGCACTTCCGTGGCACATTGGCACATTTCCGATCTTTGCGCCGCAGGGCCATGTCCCAGCAGTCTGGCCCCAGCGTGCCGTTGTGGTAGTATTTGGCACAAGAGCGGAGGATCTTCAATGTGTGGGACACATTTCGGTCTGAAATCTCCAAACAGGACGTCTGGTTCGTTAGCACAGCCACATAGTTCCCCAGAGTCCAGCTGGGGCAGCAGGAGGCGTCATTAGTGCGCTGACACAGACTCCAATAGTCTCTGTGCGACCTCACCTGGACAAACACAGGAGTCTTTATGAACACTACAACTTAACAGGAAAATGTGAAGGCAAACAGTGTCATGAAATTGTTGATGAGTAAATGAGGACAAAGTTTAGCATTACAATTATTTGGGACATAAGTGTGTGTTAGTCTTAAGTTTTTCAACCTAATTAAGTCTAATCATGTTTTAGCACAATTCTGATGGATTTCTACAATATTGTCTCATTAACATTATTGAGAAAAAAACCAAACATTTATTTTTTGACAATAGTGCCCGCCCCTTTGTTGTGGCAGCTTACTCTAGTGTTGTCCAGGTGACACATGGACTTGATGGCCTGAGTATTCCACAGGTTCTTCCCCTCCGCTGATGAAAACACTAGTCTGGAGTAACGGTCGCCTGTGAAAACAACAACTGGTGTAAGATAAAGGCACATTACATCCTCACAGCTTTAATGAAAAGCTATACAACAGCAAAGTGTAGTAGTTTAGAGCTGACGAATCACATTCTGTACCTGGAACGTCGCAGAAGTAGTCTTTACTGAAGTCCCACTCTGCTTGTCTCTTGTCGCGGCCGTAACGGTCCTCAGACCAGCGGGGCTCCTGGTGACTGCAAACACACACCTCATGAAGCTATACAACAGTTTATGTCAAATATACTTCTGGAAAACATAATGTCAACACCTCAAACTCGGTAACGGCTTTGGCCAAATGCAATGTCTAACTGAAAGAGGGTTATTTGGATTTTAGTCCTGATGTAATGACCACGTCCCTCCCAAAACAACACTGACTCACCACATAAATGGTATTAGGTCTGCAAAATGGGGCCTTAGATAAATGTGCCAAGGACAGACAAATTACTCAACATTTTTTAGCTCCATTAACACAATTTTCCAACACATGATGCCTGGTTGTGAAAACTTCTATACAGCAGTCCCTCAGTTCTAGTGTTTTTTTACATACTCAAGTCTCATACTAATCAATATACAATGAACATTCTTATACTCTACATCCACCGGCCGCAGGAGATTTGGAGATGCACAAGAAGAAGTAGGTCTTTTATTCGGCTCTGGAACAACATGAAAACTGTACAAAGAATTCTGAACATCCGCGCTGAGTTACCCATTTATATTCTGAACCTATATCCATAATCATTTATATACTGAACCTATATCCATAATCATTTATATACTGAACCTATATCCATAATCATTTATATACTGAACCTATATCCATAATCATTTATATACTGAACCTATATCCATAATCATTTATATACTGAACCAATCAGATCCTCTGCAGATGTGTCCTATAATGTTAAATTCAAGTTATTAGCTACTTCCGGGTTTAACGCGATCACTTTTATTCGCATTAAAACATTATTTTTGTCATGAAAACATTGACAAAAAATTCTGAAAACCTCTGTGCATGTGTATTAATAATGTATAAGTATAATGTGTTTTCCGATTAACATTTAACATTAACATTAGGCGTAGATCAATCAGAAAGGAAGGGGGAGGGAGCTTGGGTCGTTTTTTTTCAAATCATGTACCTCTCTCTCTTTTCTCTGACAAACTCCAGACAATCACTTTAATATCTATTTTTTAAGGAAATTCCGTAGGGGATTTCATATGTAGCAATTTCAGTCAGAATTGCTTCATGAGCTCCTGAATCTTGGCTAAATCAATGTTTCCCTACATCTATATTCATTTAGATTTCTGTAATTAGTTTTAGTTGCCTTTTATCTCTTGTACAGTTTTAGGGGTCCACCTTTTGTCTGTTTCACATCAAATTAATCCAATGGGTAATCCAATGTGGCCTTCGATACCTTCTACACCATTTCCAACTTTGAGCTGATGAAAATGCATTGCGTTTGCTTAAGATCTTGCAAAAAGCAGACAATGCGCAGACATCTCAGGATCCAGAGGCTTTCAGCAGATCTGTCAGTGCTGTCCGTCGTCACAGGCCCAAATCCCTCTGCCTTTGTCCTTTCTGTCTACTCAGGATCCTCAAACAGACGCACTATTGTAGATTCCTATTCCACAATCCTCCTCACAAAGAGCCTGTCATTCTTAATTGTATTCATGTATCATTACACACATAAGTCAACTGTCCCACAATGACATTAGTCTTCCTTATGACTTATTAAGAACAAATGTAAAATTAAGTTTAAAAGTATAAGCGACTGTTTTAATTGTCAATGTTGTAGTTGTTCAAAGGATAACTTCAAATATACAGACAGAAAGTAGTATTTATCTTTCTTTGCATTTCTTTTTAACCATCCCGTAAAAAAATACATGGGTTATCTCAATACAAATACAATGTTTTTAAAATACATATATTGTAGAGAAAGACCAATTTTTTTGCTTTTTTTGAAAGGAATGTACCATTTTCAGACAGGCAAGAAATAGACACGGTATAAGTTCTCATACCCTAAAAGCTTTTTTCCCATCTTTTAAGGGGAATTAATGTTTTCTAGCCTTTTGTGAAATAAATACAAATTATTTCCAGAGTGGTATCAGCAAAGTTCTCTCACATGTCATTTCACAGCATCCTTACCTTTTGGCCTGCTCATCGGCGTACTTGTACGGGTAGTTGGCCAGCGTGGCTTTGTAGCCCGTGTTTTTCACCATGTTGTTCCATGTGACCAGCCTCTGTCCGATTTCCGTCCCCCGAGGCTCGAAGCCCTGCACACAAATACAGAGGAAAATATAAATAGTTTACTATCGATATCGTAAACTATAGTAGGTAAAAATCTGATAATAGTAATATGAGATGTAATTCATGTTGTTAAAAGTGAAATGTTATTGGCTTGAACTAAAGATCATGGTGTCATCATGTAATTTTCTTCCCCTTAATTAATCCATTTCTGGGTCGGGGGGGTGGCAATCAGAGCTGCCCAAGTCTCATAGCACCAGTCCCTCGCTGATCCTCCTGCAGGTGGTGGTCCACGGGAAGATGGCTTCTCTGTCAATGAGTAGACGGCCTTGGTCTTTCAGCGGGGGCTTCAGGCAATGTGGGGTTAAGTGTCTTGCGTCTACAACGACAGTAGACATCAGTGGGAGCAGGTGACATGGGTCGTGGAGGGCTCGAACCCACGACCATTAGGTCCAAAGACCAGTGCTCTACCAACTGAGCTATGTCCCT
This sequence comes from Knipowitschia caucasica, assembly GCA_964034765.1. Taxonomy (NCBI): domain Eukaryota; kingdom Metazoa; phylum Chordata; class Actinopteri; order Gobiiformes; family Gobiidae; genus Knipowitschia; species Knipowitschia caucasica. The sequence goes on from OZ035839.1 coordinate 17,426,145, forward strand.
TCTACAATAAAGGATTTTTAAGATATGTTAAAAGGTTACCTTTCCTCTTTGCAGTCTATACTATATATTTGATATGTTTATTTATTAGGGACAAGTTTCAAGTGCTCATGTCACACAATACAACAAATGAATGTCCATGCCTAAAAGAATGTCTTGGGTAAGTAAATGGCAGAACACATTTATTATTTCAAGTGCTTGCTGTGTCGCAGTCTAAGTAATTACTTCTTGAAAAAATAATGCCAAAAATCTCCCAAGATGTAATACATCTTACCAGCAGGGGGTCAGAGAAGTCCGGCAGGTCTGGAACCAGGATCCCCACCAGAGCACAGACCACAATGAGCACTGTACACACCCCCAGAACCACCACCGGCCAATCAGCAATCAGCTCTGCGTAACTGCAAGAGACAGGGCGGTTAGGAATCCAGCAAGCAACATTACAGCTGTATCTATGCCTTAGAGAACAAGAGCTATTCAATGTACATGAAAAAGAAAATAAAAAAAATATATAAAAATGTATTTAACATTTATTTAACCAGGAAAGTCCCATTGAGATTAAGAACGTTTTTTCAAGCGAGTCCTGGACAAAAGTTACATACAGTAAGTAACTACAAGGAAAATGGTTTAAAGGGCTTTCGCCGTGCAACAATGCAAATACACGATTGTAGTGGAGATCGACGTATTTTGTGCCACATTCTATTAGTATAGAGCTTTCCATCCATCCATCTTCTTCCCCTTAATCCATTTCTGGGTTGGGGGGTGGCAGTCATAGCTGCACCCAGTACACAGAGCACCAGCCCCTCACTGATCCTCCTGCAGGTGGTGAGTCCACAGGATCTGAGATCTTTCAGCGGGGGCTTAAGGCAAAGTGGGGTACAGTGTCTTGCCCAAGGACACAACAACAGCTGTCATCAGTGGGAGTCGTGAAGTAGGTCTTGGGCTCAAACCCACCACCTTCAGGCCTAAAGGCCAATGCTCTACCAACTGAGCTACTATCGCCCCATATATAATATATATATATACACTACCGTTCAAAAGTTTGGGGTCACCCAAGTGTTTTCCATGAAAAGTCACACTTATTCACCACCATACGTTGTGAAATGAATTGAAAATAGAGTCAAGACATTGACAAGGTTAGAAATAATGATTTGTATTTGAAATAAGATTTGTTTTACATCCAACTTTGCTTTCGTCAAAGAATCCTCCATTTGCAGCAATTACAACATTGCACCAAAAACCAGACATTTGCAGCTAGAATAGTCATTTACCACATAAGCAATGTATAGAGTGTATTTCTTTACAGTTAAGACTAGTTTAAAGTTATCTACAGTGCTTTTCCTTCAAAATTAAGGACATTTCAATATGACCCCAAACTTTTGAACGGTACTGTATATATATATATAGAGCTTTCCATTTTTATAAATTAGCAGGAACATATAATTATACACACACAGCAGTGTGGAGTGGAGTGGGGCATTTCTTACCTTTTGGGAAACCGAAAAGGTCGAACCGTGCTGAAAAACACAAAGGCAGGGGTTTTACATTTTCAAGGCACAGAAGACAGTCTGCTTTATACATTTTACTAATATGTCAATTATTTCGACAGAAGCAAATTTGACACTGCACTAATAAAAAAAATAAGAGAACCTTTCTTCTTCCCTCAAAACTATGTTTTTACATTCTTCTTGTTATTAATGGCCTAATATTTTTCTATGTTTGACTTGTTATTATTTTTATTGATGAGTGAGTTCAAAGTGCAGATACTAATAGATTGTGCTTGGGGATCAATACATTTATTTGAATTAGTTAGTAAATCTATTATTGAACGTAGTATATACATTTCAAATAATCTGAACACTAACAAATGTTTCACTGTAACACTAGCACAAAGGTACACTCATTCAAAGCAGGGTATTTCATTGATTAAATCTGACAGCGCTGTCAAAGCCAAACTTTCCAGTCTCCTTCAAATCCATTACAGATGTCACGGGCCTCTGTATGTGCCACACACGGGGCACAGGGCAGATCATTCCCCTCGGTGAGTGTGATCCGGGGGATTTTAAACCAGAGCCGAGGAGGATGTCAGTGTGAGCCCTAACATAACAATAATGTTTTTAATAACAACATTTTTGAGCCACATGCGAACCCAAACCCTCTAACCGCGAGATACAGATTTGGAATTTCTTATTTTAGCTTTGTATTGATGCCTGTATACTCATTGTTTAATACCACTACAACTTATTTTTTATTATCGTAGTTTAGGAAAACCATTAGGACTGCTTGATTATGGGGGGACAAAATGATATTGTAATAAAAATATATAAATATTAGGGGTGCAACGGTTTGAAAAAATCACGGTTCGGTTCGTACCTCGGTTCAGAGGCCACGGTTCGGTTCATTTTTCGGTTCATTTTTCTAAAAAAAAGTTTTGTCTTTTTAATAAACACAGCTCATGTGGACTCGGCACCTGCTCTGACTGCCCCCCCTGACCTAGAAATGAATTAAGGGGAAGGAAATGGATGGATGGATGGAAGGCATATTCCATCCATCCAATTATGTCTATTTAACATAATTAATGAAAAACAACACAAAGTGCAACATAAGAAGGCACTTTATGAGGATATTTACCCTCATATATTACACCACCTTTCTGATTCTCCCAAGGAGGGGGTCCATTCTGGGCCCAGCCTCATTCACTGCATTTATTTAATTTTTGGCATTATCAGTTGTGACTGGGATATTAGTACTGGGCCTTTGTCTTCCATTCCTCCGCTGCTTGTGTCAGTACCTGCGCTGTGTGACTGTCGTAGAGGGGGCGTGTCTTCAGCGCCAGACTTTTCATCTCCCAGTCTGCGGTGATGAAGTGAGCGGTTCTGCTCATGGATCTATTATAGGTTCCGCGGGACGTCCAAGCGTCAGTCGTGAGCGCAGCTGAGGATGCGCGGGAGAGTTGACTTTAGCCCGGTCTGACTGTGCTGTGTAAAGGAGCTGCTTAAATGCCGCGACAATAGGTGGTCGTTGAGACGCTTTTTTCACTCATGTCTTTCTTGTGCCAGTGCTTACACATCGTGACAGTTTTGTCGAATATTAATCATCAGTGTAGTTACAGTGAAGCCAAAATGCTCTCATACTGGGGATTTAAATGACGCAGGGCTTTCAAGCATCTCCGTTCCTCCGCTCGCAATGACCGCGCTGTGTGTGGACTGAACAACGTGCGCACAACTTTTTTTTCATAAATCAAACCGCGGATCACGTCTGTACCGAACCGAAGACGTTGAACCGAACGGATCACGGATCAGTGATGAACCGTTGCACCTCTAATAAATATTTTAAAAGAATGTCTTCTATGAAATTAAAATGATCATGCAAGAAAAGTAGAGACCTAAAACTACTAGTAATGTTTTTGACATAGTAAAATAAAACGTTGGAATTTGGACTTTATCACAAGATACACACAGTAGTTTCTCTTTCATTTTGAATAAGGTCAGCCTTCACCTGAAAAACTGAGGAGCAGTTGACCACCTTCCCGTAATAGTATGACACTTTATCTGAATACTACCACAACAAAGTGTCCACAAAGCAGCAGATCTTGTGCCCCACAAAATGTTTCAGAATTAAAAAAAGTAAAAAAGTTAAGACAGTAGTAGCCTGGCCATAGCCATCCGTACACTCCGCTCAATCATAATTTCACTGCATGTAACGTCTGGGTCTGGTCCCTGTGTTAGCGAATACAATCGGTCGTATTTCAACCGGCTACTCAGAGAGCGCGGGAGGCGGGTGTTGTAGGTCGGTGCCGGTGACGTCAAGAGTTTGCGCCAAACAGGCAGGTTGTAGTTTGGCAATGGCGAAGAATGCAATAGTAAAGTAATCCGGTCTGTATCTGTCAAGAAATTGACGCAGGAGCAAGAGGAATGTTTAGCAAATGTAATCGCTGGTCAAGATTGTGGCGCTACTCCCCACGGGCTCCGTTAGCAGCAAAGGAGATGGCTAGGCTAAATGCTAAATGCTAACAACAGACTCGGGCGCATTACATACGTCACGGTAAACTCGGATCCAATCGTTTCAATCTGCAAAAGGAGTTAACCCCTCCCACCTGTTCACGGAGCTCAATAGAGCAAATCCAGACCTTAGTATTAAATGAAATTTGTACTAAGGTGTGGTACGACCAGGCTAAGACAGTAGCAGTCAATATAAGTATCAGAGAATGAATCTAGAGAAAAGAAATGAATCCCTATAAAAACAACTTCTGTGTGAGCAAATAAGAGAACATTTTTCGCAATTGCCATCCCTTTAAAACAAGCCAAAGTTTGTGTTCATGTGACTATAAAAAGAATAAATAAGAAAATCATGTTGGAGCACAGCTAATTAGTTTATATCTTATTTATCTGTAATTCTTGGTCCGATCCACACTCTTTTTTTTGTCAGTACATACTCAACATATCAACTGTGGTCTTATTATCTCAGAAAGGTTTCTAGAAGTGGTGACAATATTTTATAAAACATGTGCCAGTAGAAAGGATTTTCAGCCATATAATGTGGGTTTGTGAATCTAATCACAATCAAATAATGGAAAAAGTTGGACATTTTCAACCTTTTCTTTCAAAAATGTCTTTCCCATAGAGCTGTATTGGTACCTTCATCTAAAATACAAGTCTAGAACTTGAACACAAGCTTTTGCCGCTTTACTTCAATTCTAACACGTTTCTCTTGGTGCAGGTCATTCAGACTGGAGGGTTTGCCACCACTCCAGCTGCTGTGCTTCTCGTCAGCTTCCCCAGGGGTGTGTCCCGGATCCAGGACGGAGCCGGATCAGATAGGACCCGATGAGGACAAGCTGTTGCAGACACTGAGGAGGGGCCGGGGCAGCCTTGACGCAGGCTGCGCAGAAAGTAAATTTGAATGTGTCAAAAATATTCACGGGAATTCCGATCAGATTACTTACTACAGCCTTTCAGCAAGTGAAATTACCAGTCAAAGTTAAAGCTCATACCTATAGATTATATCACGATAACGATTATATCACAATATGACGATTATCAATATATTGGTCTGAAATATACCATACATAAAATAGAAAAATGTTAAGTGAAAAAATACACTTTATTTTATGATAAATGGAATGGAGATATGTAATGTAGCCATAAATCAACTATTGATACAAATAAAAAAAATAAAAAAATTGATTCTTGGCAATTGCATATCGATAATTGATCGTGGGAGAAAGTGTCGCGATATATCGAAATATCGATTTATCGTCACACTCCTACAGTCCACCACTCTCTCTCTTTAAACCCTAATAGTAAGTAGTAAAAAGTATGATTCCAAGGAGATTCTGGGTTAAAATAATTGCAAGGTGCAGGTTATTTCCAAATAATTGAGACCCTGCCATAACTCCTCTCTGTCCTTTGACCCGCTTCGACCGGTTAATGCAGACCACATTTCTTGCAGCACGTTTGAACCCCAGCCCGAAGGAGCAGTCAAAAAGGGTAATGTCATTCTTCTGCATGCGCTGCCGGCTCTCCATGTAAGGCTTTGAACTATGGACCGGCGGACAGAGACGTAGCCTCGCACAGGGGAGTGGATGTATTGGAAATGGTTGGATAGGATTCATAAAAGCAGCTTTCAAAACACGGTCGGCCTGTTTTGAGTTTGGCTCTGCATTGCCTCAGTCTGAAACTTGCTGATATTATGTGAGAGATGAAAAACATACCTGGGCTGACCGGGCCTTTTAAACAACAAAAATGAGACGGATCAAGAATCTGTCAAAATGGCTTCGATAGATCCCTCTCCATAAAAGTCCAAATCATCTTTTCATGGTGATGCGTTCAACATGTCTCAAGGTTTTCAAGAAGGGAGTGTAGGATTCATGACCTGAATCCTTTCATCCATCTGTGAAATAAATTTAGCCACAAGAGATGCTTTGGCTAAATACTATTTTAAAGTTCAAAGTAATGTTGGGACTGGGAGAAAACATTATTCCAGCGGATCTTCTTGTACATTCTGGATTTAAAAGGAGACTAAGTGCTTCTGTATGTGGCCACTAAAGTGATAATCTATGACCAAAGTCACTGTAGGAGCGGATGTGGACTAGGGTTTGAGATGGGCATGGTGGGGACAAGCAAACAATGTTTTTATTTATTTTTATTTTATTTTATTTTATTTCTGTCCTTATGTACTGTATGTGCTTATTGTCGTGTCTGTCTTAGTGTTAGTGTATGTAATTTTTGTTTTATAACCGACAGAGCAAACGGATCATGAAGACCCCCTCGAAAAAGAGATGATTCATCTCAAGGGGCCATCCTCAATAAATAAAAAAATAAATAAACTTCATCTGATCAACTAAGCGATTGAATATTATTGTATGGTAGTAAAAGCAGATTTACCAAAAGCAAAACCCAATTTCCCACTGAAAAATACTCAATAGTATTCATCGAAAATAATGAATACTATGATAAACAGTATCATGGGTTAAGAAAAAGTGAGGTGATACCGGTGGTGGTGGTCAGAGCAGACATGAACACTGCCAGTAATACTTCTCATTTGTAGAAGTATAATAGATAAAACTTTCAAACAACTTTGACTTATGTGCAGGAAGAATATCTGATATTTACTGACAAGAATTATAAACTACACCAGACAATACCAGTGAAACTATTCTACTAGCTTACAATTTGGTCAGTCATTCTGGAAAACTGAACAAGGAAAAGAAAAACCTTACATTACACACAATATCCCAGTGTGTTAGACTAGAAGTGAGTGTGAGGCTCCTTATCGACAGCTGATCACAGAGGCTCTGAATTCGGCAGGAAGACGGCCCAGAGTCGGGTTTCCTCTGAGGCGTTCGTCACTCTGCTCCCAACGACTCGAAGCAAACTGAAAAATACCGGCCCTGTGTCGGCCCCTTCCCCCCCGGCTAACCTTCTCTGTGTTATTCTATTTACCGGGGAGAGTGTTTCTGGATCACTGGGATAATTAATAAGATAAACACGGGGCGACGGCGCTCACTCAACGCTGCGCTGACAGAAACGTGTGCGCATTCAGAAGAACGAGCTGCACGTTCGAGCTCAGACCAAACAACGCACTGTTCCAACGACTCAACGGCTCAAAATCAAAAGCTAAATTTCATGAACAGGAAAATATTAAAATCAAAGACAATACTAAAGTGTTATAATGCAAACAATACTCTTTTTATTTACTCGAATTGTCAAATACAAGCAATAGAAATTCTTCTAAATTATGAATATTCAATGTGAATCAAAATCAATACAGAAGTTCTGCTCTATATTGACATCCAAACTGGGACCTGAATGAAGGGGTCAAACAACCCAATCGTGTATAAATATTCAAGAATTCATGTATAGAGTTACATGTCAATGCCAGTGACAAAAAAGGTTACTTCTTTAGCTTTGCATGACTACCATTATACTTAAAATACAAATTATGTGTCTGAAAATGCTAATAATGGAAAACATTGGTGAGTTACAATTATAGTCGGCACAGGGCCTTTCTGAGTGGAGTTTGCATATTCTTCCAGTGTTTGTAGAGGTTTCCTCCAGGCGCTCTGGTTTTGGTTTCTCCTACCCTTAAAAAGATGTGCAACAGCTCCCCCACAATCAGACGTCTGGGGTTTGATTCCCCAAAAATGGGACTGTAATCTCAGTGGTTTCCTGGTTGATTAAAACTAGATAATACCTTATACTCACTTTTAACATCTATTAGAAAAAGTCAGTAATTTCCATTTCAAAAGGCTGTTGGTAAGAGAAAGTCCCACTGATGGGAGTGCTGGGGTTAACTGTCACCAGATGGAGGCGAAATATTTCATGAAAAGCTCTTTAAGTCGGAGCAGGACCATTAGTGTCACCGTTAGACGACCGGAGCACAGGGCTAATCAGGGCACACTGGAACGCTGCACACAATTACAACCGAGCCACAGCCGTGAAATGGGCTTTCAACAGAGCGCCAGGCCACTAGACACAGCCACAACATTCACACATGGATCGCTACTAGTGTAGGGAAACATGTTCTGATATTCTACAGGCCTACAGGTTCGGGACTAAGATTATTGATCTAGTTTTTTCTCATGGGGCAGGCAGGAAAATAATCTATTTTTCACTGTAGCATGAAACAAACCCACAGACACATAAGGGATTGGCCGTTTTTCTCATCTGCAATTCTGTACAGTACATAGCAAAAAGGTCCTCCACCAGCACTGAACTTTTTTTTTTTTTTTTTTTAAGTACACTGTGTTTTTATTCCCATATAGCATTGAGATCATATATTGTATTTTAGGGTACTACGATAGCTTTGCAGGACATTATGTCATCTTTGACAGTGGTCCCCAACTCCCGCTCAAACTAATTTTTGTCCCTTATCAACCACTGTATTTCGAGATGGCGCATTGACACAGGAGTCCTCCATCTCTCATGTTAAAGTAGTACTAGAATTTAAGTTGCTGCTATCCAGAATATATAACTACTATATGTGTTTGTAATATTTCGGGTGTTCATTTTGACATGTTCAGATGAATTCTGTTAAAAAAACGGCTTCCAAGTTGCACTTTTTCACTTCCGCATTGAAACGCTAGGGGGGGCCAAAATGGCGGCGATGACGTATGAGAAGGGGATCTCACAGCCGTCATGACTGGAATCTGTAGGAACAGCGAGTTAATTGATGTTGAATTTGGGGAAGACTCGGAGGTTTCACTGTCATCTGATCAAGGTATAAACATATTTTCATCAGTTTTGTACATAATAGTGTGCAACTCTTTTAACCTTTTAGCCTTATTTGTGAGATTCAAGCTAATAACTTGGCCTAATGGTCCCTAGTGTTAGGCAAGTTAGCTAACTCTACTTGATATCATAAAACATGCTAACAAGGCTAATATTCGTTTTCACATTATGCCATTCTCACTTTGGTTGCCTTAGATTTATTTACCACAATGTACATTGTAATATCCATAAATGCTAAATCCTATTAACGGTTTAATAAAATAAAAAAAATCAATGATTGCATTACATGTAGTTATCATGTTAGCTCTTTTGTCTTTTTACAACTTCAGCAGCTTTTTGTTCATATAGTATGTTCATAAAAGTACAATATTTATTTTATTCAACTTATTTTTATTGTACAGCACGTTATTGTAACTTATTGCAATCATTACTATGACATTTTTGTTTTGACTCTGTAGGAAGTGGCCACAGTCCTGTTTCTGAAGACCGAAGTGATCCTGAATTTGGATCTGATTCTGAACATTTTCAACAGCTTGATCCTTACTCATTTGAGCCACTAGCAACACCACAGCCCCTTGATGGGAATAATGAAGGAGAGACAGATTCAGAAAATGAGGAAATTCACAGAGTGGGAAACAAAAACTGGTGAGATTGAAAACTATTGAACTATTTTTATGGACTGTGTAAAGGTCTTATACCAGAATTCAAATGTTTGTTATTATATTTTATAATGATGATGATATAAATTATTGAAACATTAGGCTACATCAAGCTTGATATAAATTTCATGTTACCATAGAATATAAGTCATATAGATAAACTATCTATTGATTTAATTTACAGGTGTCAGTGCGAAAAATGTGCAATCATGTCTCAGGTTGAAGAGTGTTATTGCTGTCAGGAGAAAAACGCAGTTTTTGCAAGGATGGAGGAATACAATTCAGAAAATGGACAGGACGTATCCTGCATCACAGAGCATGAGGGGTTTGAGTCCATTTGCTTAGACCCGTGGTCACTGGAGATGGCATATATGTACCTGAAAGCTGATGGGTACATAGAACCCGATCTGTCAAATGAAGCGTAAGGAAGCAATTGAGATTTTACAAAAAATTCTACAAATGACTTTTGGCTAATAGAGGATTCATTTTCAATTTCAGGAAATTCAGGTACACAGGATATCGGAGATTTGTCCAGTGGTGCTACGGGACTTTGGGGAAAAAGAAAAGGGTGCCATTACCCTCGTGTGTTCTGGTCCGAATAAGAGATACTTATCCTGATGCAGGTGGCACATATAGGGGCTTTAAATTACCAACCTTAAATTAGTTAGAATAGTAACTAAATAAATAGGAAATGTTTCAGTTGTATAAACATTTGTTTTATTACAATTAAAGATGTTTTGTTCACTCAGATCAGTGTGTTATTATTGCACAATGTTCAATTAAGTTTGAATCTTGTTTTGTGCTGTCTTATAGCATCTTCCTTTGTGACTTTATTGCATTGACTGGTCAGAGGCGGTGGTTTTGACTTCTCAGCCAAGTACTTCTCGCCAGCCAGTAGACGCTTACATACACAGGCCATCAACGGATCAATGTAGTCTATAAGTAAAATAACAACTTTCATGAATACAAACAACAATGAGTTGTAAAGTATTAGATGTTAATGCTGAAAACTTACTGTAAGTGGCTCCCTCAAATATTTTGCATAGAGTGTGGCTCCCTTTCTTGAATTTCGGATAAACCAAATTGTATCTATCCTGTCCATCCTTAGTTTTTGCCTGACTTCTGTTTGCATTTTCATTGTGGTGCAAAATGGCCAGACGATATCTATGAAAAAAGAGGTAGAAAAGGGCTTTCATTACAATAAATAATGATAGGTAAAAAAAAAAAAAATACGGAGATAAATGCTTACCTTGCCTCAATACCATGGTAGCTGAAATGAAGCATCTTTGGGGCAAAGTGATTGAGGAGTGAGTGAAAGGATTCGACACCTGATGTGACACTATTGGGAGACAGCTGTCTTATGTCTTTAATAACATTGTTGGTGAAGACTGTCTCGATGAGTCTAGTGTAGGCTTTTGAGTCTATATTTAACAAAACAGATTAATTTCAACACCATTGCAAATTAAACTGAATCCTAGAAGATGGTGCATGCACTAAAAGATAAAGCCAAGCATTTAAAAATTTGTTAGAGACAATACAGGTGAAGGAACAGACTGTCAGTGATTTAGGAAGATTGAGTAAACGCCAGATAGTGCCTATAATAGATCCTGTGCACCACAGACCTCATGCTCAGCAGGTGATGCAAACAAGAAAGATTATGCATTTCTTGAAGAGCTTATTTGCAAAAGCAGATAAGTGTCATTTGAACATATTTTTGGATGCTTCTAGTCAAGTCTTTGTAATGTTTTGTTTTCAAAAAGTGAATTGTATTTGATTGAGGTTGAAATATAATTCAAAATGTCGGATTAAATCAGATTCAGATTCCACTAAATATGTCAATAATAATTGACATATAATAATACTAAACAGATATCAATGCTCTCTGCCATTACTTAGAACAAAGATATCCAGTGTGGCATTTAAACTCTTCATTTGTTCTCAGTTTTTATTTAATCTATAGCACTACATAGAAGTATAATATAATGAAACCACAAACTGACTATTAACATATATTTTACCATTTTTTTCACGTTATCTGAAATGTACATAAGCAATATGATCATTACAATAGTCAACATTTGAGAATTTACATATTCATTTTGGTATACTCACGGCTTTGAAAATACTTTCTTTCCTCAATTTCACCATGCAAACAGGTTGGAAATAGTGGACTCTCATGTTCGTGGACACCTTTTATATGGTTGGCCAAACCTCTCCAAATGGCTTCATTGACATCAGGATTACCATCCCCATTATTGGCACACCAATAGATGTGCTTTGAGATGGACTGTTTCCATTCACTGACAAGACCACAGTCTCTCTCTTTACTGACTGCAAGAAGCTTCTTTCCTAAACCTGCAAACAGCACAATAAACATTACTTAATTCTACTTAAAAATTAAATTCAAGTATGACCTATAACACACCTTTGTCAAGATGCCAGACGTCGACACTGTGCTTTATATCAGGCTTTGTTTCTCTCATCATTTTGCGAATTGATAGATGCCTATCTGTAACCAACTCCTTGATGACAACGTCATTTCTGTTGAGCTGATCTAATGCTCGGAGTAAACCTTCTTTCTCCATAGCTACGCTTGAGGTGACTTCATTTGACTGAAAAACAAAGCATAGATAAAATATTTACTTTTTACATGCATGCATATTTATGAAATATAAACCGTCACCTGTACAAGCTGGGAAGCAATTATTGTTTTGCTTTTCCTCTCCATTACTGTGTATGTACCATACTTTGCCGAGTGCCCTAGGCCAAAATTACATGACACTTTACAAAATCACATAATCCATGGACAACTACAATGTGGTAAAGCTGAGCAGAGAGAGATGAACCCATGAATGCTGTATTTAACTGAAACTCAATTTTAGACGTTTCACTATGTGAGCCTGAGTATGTGTGTGAATTTGTGTGTGAAAGTGTGTTTGTGAGGTAAACTGTTTTGCTTGTATTTGATTTTAATGTTTGTAAAGGACTTTGTGTTGCATTTTGTATGAAAATCACTTCATAAAGAGTTTGATTTATTGATCATCAAATCATGTACCTGGACTGTCTGCTCTTCCGTCCCCACTTGCAACTATTCCACTTTGATTTGTCACTTTCACTTTTTGCAACAGTTCATCTTCATGATTCGTAAATACTTCATTGATTGACGGAAGTAGGTACTGGGCTTGATGTTTCATGAAAGTATCATAGCTGATGCACTGTACATTCATGTGGTGCAGCATACGAAGGGCCTTTGATGGGGCTAGGCCAGCAAAGAGAATTGCTGCACTCAGGCATATGTTTCCCACTCGTGTTCGCGACAACATTGGCTGGCTGTTCCACAGTCTCTCAAATCTACAAAAGCCAGATTGGCATTCTTGCTTTATGGATATTGCTGTTCCAGATACAGTGCTTATTGAACAGTCAGTTTCTGTCGTGCATTGTGGGCACATCTTAAAAAGTGACAAAAGGCTGCTCTCTGAAACCAAGTAAAATTTTTCTCCCGGCTGCCATGATTCAATCCTGGAAATTACATATAAAAAATGTTAATGTGTCTGAAATATTCAACTTTTCGCACCTCCAAAAATACATACCTTTCTGACTCTTCAATAATGTCCTGCTCATCTGCGATGTAATCAGGGTCATCAGCTTCCTCTATGGTGAAATCCTCATCCTCATCATGGACTTCAAAAATATGAATTGGATAATCCGAGCTACATGCCTTCTTGGATGGTAGAGTACACTGTATGGAAACGGAACGCTGGCGGGGTCGAACTGAAACTCCTATCAATATAAAAATGTTTAGCTGAGTTAATTAATAAATGGCTGAATACATGAGTAATATATATATACACACATACATACACATATATATACATATGTGTATGTATGTGGATAAAACTGTACCAACATACCTTTGCTCCTGTACGTTGACTTGTTTCTGAATGTGGTTTGTGTGGATTGATCTTGAAGTGAAGGTGTAAAGGTGCCAATGCCATCATCTTCATTCGAGGAGCCCGCTGATGTTGATGGATGCACAGGGTCCATGGCAGGAATAAGGAGAGAATTTATCATCTGCAATAAAGAAAAGAATAACCTGTCATATTTGATCTCATCAACACCTGTCCATATCACAAAAAAACTGAATTTAATAAGCTAAATTACTTGCCAATTGTGAATCACTTGTTCTTGTTTCTACAGATTTCATCAAGGTCCTTTAAGACTTATTTAAAGACTATTTATTTAAAAAAAACAATGCACATTTTACAGAATATTTCTTTAAGAAACTCCTGAATTCATTGAAATTGTGGGTAAACAGCAACAGACTAAACCAGGAACAAACCCATAACTAAAATCAGACAAAGCCAGAGCTAAAACAAGAATAAAATTAAGCCAACTAAAGCAGAGAAAAAAACGGACTAAACCCTGACTAAGACCAGAACTAAACCAGGTCCAAACCAGGACTAAACCAAGCAATAGCCTGCCTACACACAAGTTACAACTTGTTACCACGTTCTATATTTATCTTCAAGCTAGCAATAAGAAGGACACCCATTTAAAACTCTTAAAACAAGGCAATTAGATTTTAGTAAGAGTCTCAGTCCTAGTTTATTCCTGGATTAGACCGGGGCTACGTAGGATTGTCACAAAATCCCAAGGCACACATGGACGTGCTTCGAGGAATAGTGACAGCGGCTAGCTAACCGTGTTGCTAGTACACGGTTAGCTTATGACAGGCTACAGTAACTAGACTTAGTATGGTTTTTGTGTGTTTGTGGCTACCTAAAATAAGCCTATAAGTTCGGGTTTTAACTAAAACAAATGAACAATGAAAAAAGCATAACTTACCCTCCGGTGTTCGAGCTTGTGGGTCAGAAGTGTGCGTCTGTCCGTCCTTGCGGGAGTCGGGGAAGCCTCGCTCGGCTTCTTTCGTTTGAAGACTGTTGGGATGGCATCAGGTTTTAATGTAGCCCGTGTCTTGTACCCCAAAGACGCTGCCACCGAATTAATGTGTTCAAACGAGTCCAACGTGAAGTGCTCAGAGCAGACAACACAGGATCTCCACGCAGCAGACAGATAGGGAAGCGGAGGGCCGGTCCAATGAAGACGCGTCCGTTTCACTTGTCTGTTCCACTCGTCAAATCGCTCTTTTTCAGTTGTAGGATTTGGGAAGCTGTGTAATGAAACGCCATCCTTGTTTACATTACTACAGCCGTAAGCGACACACGTTTTCCCCATCGTTAAGCCGAAGAAAAGTAAAAAAAAAAGCGGTTGTGTAAGTGTACAGTACACAGAGTAGGCGCGTGTTCGAATGCGGGATGCCAACCATCTACGTCACACGTCGGGTGGCATGTTTTTAACTGGTGATTTCTAAAAGTGTAATAAATAATTTACATGTTTCTCTTTTTTTTCAGTTTTCTTTTTTCTCCCAAAATGTTTATACGGCTCTAACCTTACAAAAACTGCAATTGGTAAAATAAAATTCTAGTACTACCTTACAAACCACTGGTAAGTGCTGACTACAAGTCATGACTTCAAATTGTTATATAGAATGATTACAAATTATTTGTTGTTTGTGCAGCTTAGTCAAGAGTCCCTAATTGATGAAGTCGACTCAGATTCTGACGATTTAACTGTCAAGAAGAAACCTGTAAAAAAGTATGGAAAAAGAAAAATCAAAAACACTTTTCTTCAAGACTCGGAAAGTGACGAACCAAAGGCAAATAAGATTGTTATCATGCAGCTGCAAAAGAAGAAAAATGGGGGGCGAGTATACAGCAAGAGACACTTCTGCCTCTACTGTTCAATGTCCTGCCACAAAATGTCCCGTCATTTGACTAGAAAACATGGAAATGAAAGTGACGTAGCCAGAGCATTGGCTCTACCTGTGAAATCTAAAGCACGTAAACTTCAGTTTGATTTGATCAGGAATAGTGGAAACCGTGAGCACAATTTTGAGGTTTTAAAGGCCGGCATTGGAACTTTAGTCCCAGCTAAACAGCCAAATTCCCCAGTTAAATCCAGTGAGTTTTTGCACTGTATAGACTGTGGGGCATTGCTTAAGCGAAAGTCGCTGTGGAGGCATGTGGCCAGGTGCCGGCTTTCACAGAAAGATGCCCAGGCTAAACCAGGTAGAAGTAGGGTCCAGTCCCTCTGCTCCCTAGCCCAGCCTGTACCGGAGGGCATCAGCAAAAAGCTGTGGTCTTTAATTTCGGCAATGCATCAGGATGAGGTCACGGGTGTTGTCAAAGCAGAAAAGGGGATTCTGAGACTCGGAGAGCACCTGTACTTAAAACACGGGCATGATAAGACAAAGCATGATTACATTAGGCAGAAAATGAGAGAAGTCGGTAGGTTAATTAACGAAGCAAAAACCGCAGGGAAACTGAAAACAATTAAGGATTTCTTTATTCCTTCCAACTTTAACCATGTGATTGATGCAGTCAGGTCTGTGGCTGGATATGATGAGGAAACAAATCAATACAAGACTCCATCCTTGGCCCTCAAACTCGGCCATAGCCTCAGAAAGCTAGCAGATATTCTTGAATGTGACTCAAAAATGGAGCATTGTGTTGATGAACTATTTATTAAAAACCTCCAACGAAGCCGGCTGCTTTTTGAGAAGAGGTGGGACGTCTGTGTTTCTTCTGCTGCCCTACAGACCCTCCGGCAAGCCAAGTGGAACACTCCGGACCTGCTCCCTCTGACTGAGGACGTTAGAGCCATGCATGCACATATTGAGGTATGTCGACCTGAATATGTGCAAACCCTAATAAGTGAGCCAACGTCTAAGCATTGGTCTAAACTGGCAGTTTTGACTCTTTGTGAGGTCATCATTTTCAATCGAAGAAGGGAAGGTGAGGTTTCAAAGATGCCACTGACAGCCTTTACCTTAAGAAGTAAGACTGGGATCCATTCTGACATTGCTCTGGGACTGTCCCAACTTGAGAAAAAGCTGTGTCAGCATTTTCAACGCATTGAAATTAAAGGGAAAAGAAGTCGGAAAGTGCCGGTTCTTTTGACTCCTGAAATGATTGCTTCGATGGAGGTGCTGGTGGAGAACAGAAGGGCCTGTTCCATCTCTGACCATAACCCATACTTCTTTTCCCGCCCGGGCGCAGACACCCACATCAGGGGATCAGACTCCCTACGCCAGGTAGCCAAAGAATGTGGTGCGGTGCATCCAGAGATGCTATCCTCAACCAAACTTAGAAAGCACATAGCTACTATGTCTACAGTTCTCAATATGAAAGAGAATGAGATGGACATACTTGCCAACTTCCTCGGCCATGACATTCGCATCCACAGGCAATATTACAGACTACCAGAGGGGACACTGGAGCTGGCCAAAATCAGCAAAGTGTTGATGGCCATGGAGCAGGGAAGAGTGACGGAATTCGAAGGAAAGAGCCTCGACCAGATACAAATTGAGCCTGAAGGTAATTCTTGATATTATTAAAATATGTATGATTTTTTTCCCCTAAAGGCCACTTGTATTTTTATTTTCTGTGCGACAGGGAGAGCAGTAGAGATCCTCTCACAAACGGACGGGCTAAAAGAAACTTCAAGCGGAGAACCTTCAACCATTCATCCAGATGCACCCCATGGTAGTGGCAGTGCCCCTTCTGGTAAGTGTACCAGGTGGGGGATTACAGCCAGGCTGCTTGGTCCTCACCCTGGGAGTGTATATTGCTAATATATTTTTATTTCTCTCCCTAGAACGTGTAAGAAAGCCATGGTCTGCATCTGAGGTGAAGGCTGTGGAGAAGACCATGACACCTTTCATACAGACTGGAAAGGTCCCTGGGAAGTCTCACTGCCTGGCCTGCATTAATGCCTCACCAGATGACCTTAGACATCGGACATGGAGTGGCATTAAATTCTATGTCAAAAATAGAATCACTGCAATTCGAAAACAAAATCTAAAATAAAATTCCTTTAAAATAGTTGCGCATGCGTATGCCTATTGCGGAGCTTTGTCGTGAAAGCATTGGTGAGGAGTAAGTAAGTAATCTTTTTTAATCTTTATTTATATACCGCTTTGTGACCGAGTCACAAAGCGGTTTACAATTGTTTTTTTTTTTTTTATATTCATAATTAAGTTTATGAGGTATATTAGGTATGAGGATATAAGGTTTAGAATTATGATTTTAAAGCATTCTTTCTGATACGAACAAACTATTTGGTATACACCTTTCTGAACTTGCCTTGCTTTACAGGGTAAGCTCTCAACAGGTTCAAGTTCAGGTCTCAGACCATCTCGTCCGATTGACAATCAAACAATCATGGCAGGATAAAAAGTCCAAGCTTGATTGTCTAATTTACCCGTTTGAAGATGTGTCCTACAATTTTGAGAAACTGGGTCATTGTGTGATAATGAGGGAAATAAGGTATTGGATTAAAAAGGTAGATTAAAAACTGGAAGGTTAAATGCCGAATAAAATAATTTATGGATTAAAAGAGCTGGGCGTTTCCAAAAAAAACAGGTTAAAATGAATTAAAATAATGTTTAATACAATATAAAATGGATAAAATAGTAATTACACAGTGTTAAAATTATAAAATGATAAAATGATGAAATGATGGTGGTCCATGTGGGTCCGATCCTCTCGCCCCGGGAGGTGGAGGAAGGGCAGCACTCCCACGGAGTCCGGTCCCGCGCACGCAGCCGTTGGCGCCGCACCTGCTCACAGCGCAAACACATGGGCCAGCCACGCACAGCACCCAGGGTCCCTCCTGCAGCCCAATGCTTCAACCCCTTTAACACCACCACTACACCGGAGCGAAACTCACCGGCAGGGCAGGGTCAGAATGCCCTGCCTCTAAGTGTAGTCGGCTACATGGTGCGGGGGTCCAGAGCGTGCGCGCTATGGTGCTGGCCCGGTGCGCGCTGGTCCCTCTCCCGGGCTTCCCCTCCGAGGCTGCACGCCCCTCCTCCGGTGCCACGCAAGTTCCGTCTCTCCGTCCTCTCCTTCCTCTCCACTGCATGGCCTCTTTTATACTGCCCCGACACAGGCGTACTGATTAGCAATCAGTTGGGGCAGGCAGGTGTGCGGGGTAACCAGGTGACTGGGAGGCATGAAAGAAAAACAAAACACAGCAACCCAAAAACATGCAAACAAAACACATGCCATCCCAGTCCACTGGATTACAATTGTTTTAGGAAAAAAACTTTTCATCGTATAGATAAAAAAAAGAATGACATGTCATGTCATTTTCTACCCCTTTATTAATCCAAATCTGGGTCGGGGGGGTGGCAGTCAGAGCTGCCCAACTCTTACAGCACCAATCCCTCTGATCCTCTGCAGGTGGTGGGTCCACGGGAAGATGGCTTATCCATGATCGAAGACATGGCCTTGGTCTTTTAGAGGGTGTGAGATTTCATAACACTTTGAAGCAACTTTTGTTAAAGTTAAACTCATCATTCTATCAATGTGCAGAAGCCAGTACTTTTCCCTTGTTTTGTCTATCTGAAGGCCAAGCTACATGGCACCGTGGCAGCTGCTGATTGGAGGTCTCCATGCCTCCGCTCTGTATAATACACTTGCATTCTATTATTCGTGTTGTTCGTGCTGTCTCTACCATCGACAATAAAACATGTCTTCTGTCTGAATTAAAGACGCGATCCCAGACATGTCATCTTCTTCAAGGGGCTTCAGGCAATGTGGGGTTAAGTGTCTTTCCCAGGGACACAACGACAGCAGACATCAGTGGGAGCAGATGATGTGGGTCGTGGTGGATACGAACCCACGACCATTAGGTCCAAAGACCAAGATGAATATTTGAAAACATCTCTCTACCAACTGACCTACTGTCACCCCAAAAAAAAGAATGACCTCATTTTTATTCATTGTGCCTGAAGCAACAAAAAATATTAGTAATTTTACTCTTGTGCTGAAAGAGGTACGCAAAGGGTAGTTTATTTTGTATATAAAAATTGTCCACATAGTTTTATCGTTTATCAGCCTGAACTTGACATTAAAATAAGTTGATAATTGCATGTTTACTGTGATAATAGAGCTCATTACTGTGTGGTTAGCACCGACTGTGAGTGAAGGAGGCTGAGGCAGAGGCTCTGGAATGAGGTTCACTGCAGTAATCTTTGTGGACAGAGGAATGCTTGGTACAGATAATGGCTCAGTTTATCCGGCTTTAATAAACCATCAATCATCTTGTACATCATAGTGGCCTGCCGACTAATAAATAAAACATTTAAATAAAAAAAAATAGAATATTTTGAATTTGGACTATAAGCCTTAATCATCAAAATTACAACACACAAAAGTTGTTTTCAGGGGCTACCTACTTCACGACTACCACTGATATAGCAGTAATTTAGAAGGAAAAGTATCAACATCGAAGCATATTGAGTAGGTACGTCATGTGCTGCATGATGTAATTTCTTTTCAAAGGAGTTCAACCTGTATAATAAATGATTACATGAAAAATATGATCACTATATATAATTATCACTAATTCATTTCTTTATCCATTCTTGGGTTGCGGAGAAAAATGGATGGATGAATAGATGGATCATTTCTGTTGCATAGTCCAAACAAAATTTTTCTTCCGAATCAATCTTTAATTGTCTGGCTAATCCGTGCCATAATTCAGTTGCAAAGTAAGGAGACTATATCATGATTTCACATTTTAAGTTGCATCACAGAAGTAAATGAATGAATTCTAATTTTACTAGATTCACTTGTGGTGAGAGATGGGATTTTAAGACTCAAACAGGGAAGTAAGTCTTATTAACAGTGAGACAGGAATTGTGCTAGCTTTAATGATCAAGCAGTATGTTCTGAGAAAAGGATGCCCTCACAACGTGATTGGTCAAAACTAATTATCAAAATAATTGTTATAGAAGCAGCTCTACAACATAGCATCATCTCTGTAAAAATACATTAAGGACATTGGCAAGGCAGGTCTATTTGTATGGCACAATTCATAATCAAGACAACGCAAAACTAAAGTTGTTTAATTTTTGTTCTACTTATACATTAACAATTTTGGAAAACCACAGCTGCCCTTAATCCGACACAGGATCTGTCCAACATCAAAACTATTCTAATAATGTAGTGAACCTGTCTGGAGGGGGTTTTGAGGCATGCAGCTCCCTCTGACTGGATTAAGGTCTGCAGCTATGAAAACCATGTGCTCTGTTGTTTTACATGAGCCAACGTTGTGTGGACGTCCAGAAGGCTTTAGGGGGAGTGTTCCTCAACGTTACATAACAACTGACAGTCAGACAGGACTTTGGCTGAGGCAAGGCAAGGCAAGGCAAGTTTATTTGTATAGCACAATTCATACACAAGGCAACTCAAAGTGCTGGACAAGAAAGCATTAAAATCATAAATAATCACAGAACATTAAAAAGAAAGATAAAAATATAAAATCCCTCAGTTGTATGCACAGCTAAACAGAACCGTTTTTAACCTGGTTTTAAACATTGTCAGAGAGGAGGCCTGTCTCACATCTTCAGGAAGATTGTTCCAGATTTTAGCAGCATGAATCTGAAAAGCAGCCTCCCCATGTTTAGTTCTGACTCTGGACACTAACAGGAGTCCAGTCCCTGTGCTCCTCAGAGTCCGGGCTGGTTCATATGGGACTAACATGTCACTAATATATTTTGGTGCGAGGCCATGGAGAGACTTGTACACAAGCAGAGCTGTTTTAAAGTCTATTCTCTGAGCCACAGGAAGCCAGTGCAGAGACCTGAGGACCGGACTAATGTGGTCGTACTTCCTGGTTCTAGTCAGGACTCGAGCTGCTGCGTTTTGAATGTACTGCAGCTGTTTTACAGCCTGTTTGGACAGACCTGTGAGCAGGCCATTGCAGTAGTCTAACCTACTGGAGACAAATGCATGGATAAGAATCTCCAGGTCTGCTTTAGACACTATGTTTTTGATCCTGGCAATGTTTTTTAGATGGTAAAAAGCTGCTGATGTTACTGATTTGATGTGGCTATTAAAATTTAAGTCTGAGTCCAGTATTACCCCTAGATTTCTGACCTTGTTTGAAGGTTTTAGGGAGAGAGACTGTAGATGACAGATGAGGCTCTCTCTTTGTTTCTGGGGACCAAAGACGATCATTTCAGTTTTGTCTGCGTTTAGCTGAAGGAAGTTGTTTTGCATCCACTCACTGATCTGTTGGATACAGTGAAGGAGTGAGTCCACTGGTCCATGTTCTCCTGCAGTCAGTGAGACATAGATCTGAGTGTCGAATGCATAGTTGTGATAAGACACTTTGTTTCTGCGTATTAACTGACCTAACGGCAGCAACGGCTGAGATACCGTGATGATCTTGAAACACATAAATAGTGAGTATTGATGTGACTGATAACGCTGAAATGTGGTATGTATACTTTGCCATGAAACACGACTCAAACCCCTTGAAATGTTCTATGTGTTGTCATCAAGTGGCAGAAAAATCAAGTTAGTATTTATAAAAAAAAACAAAAAAACTTGACTCTCTTTCTGTGGGAGAAGAGATTGGCTTGTGTATGAATTGTGCTATACTAAATAAACTTACCTTGCCTTGCCTTGAGAATTCTGTAGTTAGACATTGGGGGTGTCAAAGTTATTTTGGTTCAGGACGAATACATATAACCTGAGCTGCTCTGAAAAGTTTATACAATACTACACTATATAAGTACAATAAGTTTACTAGATTTTTCTGTGAGGTTTTGATGGGCTAAAGCTAAAGAAGGATTGTAACTGTAGACTTAAAGTCAATTTTTTAAATTAAACTATGAATATAAAAAGATCATTATTTTCTTATGTTTAAGGTTTAGAAGGTTCTTTTAATAAGACAAAAAGCTAGCTTCTTTAAAAAAAAAAAAATCTTATTAAAACAACCTTCTAAGCCTTATGATTAATTGTGCTTTAATAAGATGAGATGAAATAAACTTTATTGATCCCACAGAGGAGAATTTTACACTGTAATATGTTAAAGATTTCAATAGTAATGAATGGATAGCACTCTTGCCTCTCAGCAAGAAGGTTCTAGGTTCGAATCCCAGTCGGAACAGGGCCTTTCTGAGTGGAGTTTGTATGTTCTCCCCGGGTCTGCGTGGGTTTCCCCTAACACTAAAAACATGTGCAATAGTTCAGAGTGAATGAATGAGTGTGTGTTTGTGAGTGCAAATGTGGGACAACCGATTCAAATTAGCCCATGACTACAATCCAGAGTGTGTTCATTAATGTGCATTGTCCCAACCAAATAAATAATAAATAAATAAATATTAGATTTTGTGGCTGTGGTAATGTGCTTTAATAAGTATCCCATATTAACCATCAATCATCATCTTGTAAAATCATAATAATTATTGAAAAACATTTGAGGAGCCATTAAAACAAGGCCTTGTGTGGACCGCGTGCTCGAACACAGTCAGCTCCTGCTCCATGGAGACACAAACCACTAAAGAGAAAACAAATAAACGTGTTCCATCTTTCAATGTTTTGCAAAACAGTGAAAGTAACTAACGTGGATCATTATACTGCGGGAAGTAACTACACTGCACTTAAAGATGAGGTTTTAGCTGTGACTTTCCAGAGAGAATGTAATTAAAAAAGCGGTTTTCTGGGAACCCTCACAATGATTTCAGCCTCAGCTTGAATCATTCTTGACCTCAGCAGCATCCTCCCTTTTCAAACCCACTGGAGGAACATGATTTGTGATACGTTGAATAGAACTGGCACCACAAGACACACATTTTATGACTTTTTGAAATTATGTTATTTCAGTGCCAGAACAATTACACCAAAAAAAGAATAACATAACAATAGTATAAGCCAAAGAGGATGTAGAGACAAAGACTCCAAAATCATCAGCTAATAAACAGTGATAACAGGGCAGTTTCCTTCGGCCTTGAACTAATAAGCAATCTAAAATAAATATAGCCAGTAAAAAATATATTGTCACTTTGAGTGTGTTTTTCCTGTGTTTTTGCGAGGCTGGCTGAACTTGAGGGAAAACTCGAGGTCATATGCTTTTTTTAACATAATGGTTGTAAATTATCTGCATGGCGCCTTGTCACGTTTGTCATATTTAAGGTTTGGAAACTGGCCAGGAAGAATCATTTACAACATGGCCTAAATCAGTGCCTTGAGATGTCTATTACTGCCTATCTTGGAAATGATCCAATGTCACCTGTTTGGTCAAAATCATGTGAAAAGATAATAATGTGAGAGGATTAGAAAGATTTTGTTGTGCTTGTTTGATTTTCTATATAATACGCATTGATGATAATGACTTTGCTTTGTTAATAAAGAATTTTACTTTTGTATCAAATTCAGTTGGGGGTGTGCCATTTTTTGTTTTTTGACAAATGTGTGCCACGGCTCAAAAAGGTTGGGGAACACTGGCCTAAATGTAAGACAATGACAACTAAGACAATGTATGTATTGCCACTCACAGCCACTTACCTTTTTTGCCCCCGCTCATGTGCTCCGACTAATTCAGCAATAGAATCACGCAGGACTATGGCTTGTAGATTATGTGTAAAGCATATTTCATAAAAAAAAAAAAAAAACCCTGTAGCTCACTAATTTATACTAAATCGCAAAAAAGAATTCAGACTGTTCAAAAAATATTAATTTGATCGCAGACTTCTGAACAATGTCCATTCATCCGTTTTCTTATACTTTCGCACAGAGGCAGCAGTTCAAGCAGAGACGCCCTCATCCACACAGACTTCCTCCTGCTCATTAGGGGGAATCCTGTGGCGTTTACCTGGCCAGCTTAGAGACATACAGTACATGTAGTTCCTGCAACGTATCCTGGGTCTTCCACAAGCTTTTCTTCCAGTGGGACGTGAGGCATCTACTTCGAGCTCCACGCGTGTGACTCCACGCTCCATGTCTGAGGGACAAGAACAAATTGTCGTATTTAATGAGTAGTAGGTTATTTGTGACTTTGTCTGCACTTTGTATTATATGACTGTACATTGAACCATTTCTTTCATTCTCAGGACAAAACACACATTAGTTTTATTATTAGAGATGATTGTGTCCCTTAAGTCACAAACAGGTTAAACTTCCATTTACATCTGTATTTTTGACAATGTCAAATTAATATTTGACAGACTCGTCACACACAAAGAAAGATAAATCAAGGGTATATTTGGCATAATGTTGATATTTGGCTAACATTTTTTTAAACAAAAAACCCCAAATAAAGCTCATGGACTGTAAGCCATGCTCTTTAAAACGTTGTTTAAAACAAACAACGTCTTGGCATACTGTATGTCCACTGTTTGTCATGACTCTATATAACTCTTAAATGGTTTCACATTTTAAGTTGCATCACAGAAAAACATGACACATACATTTGAATAATATTCTAATTTTTAGAGTTTCACCTGAATTGAACTCCTCAGTCAGAAAGATAAAAACAATTAAAACACTATGAACATGATTTAGTGGCCAAAAACATGATGGATTCAAACACTCAGTTTCATAATGTTCTGAATTAATCAATTAATGTTCTGTAATCATTCATTCCTGGTCAAATACATCAATAAACATTAATTCTAAATGTATTCGTCTCATAGAAGCTTAGGCAGAAACCTCAGTTTGAACCGTAATTCCCTTCTGTCTCTGCCAGAATTAGAAGAAGACTGTTCCAAACTGCATGATCCCACAGCGATTTCCCACAATGTTGAAAAGTGATTCTCTTAATAACAACTAAGCCGCTTCATATTTAAGGTCAGAAAAATCCCATATTACAAATTAGCCTTTGATCTTACACAAAATCTGGATAAAGTCACAGATGACAAGATCGGACCCTCTTGGGACCCTCTTCCTGTAACTCCAGAAATTCAAAAGAACCCATTTGACAATACAAGTGTATTTTGTACGCACATAAACAAGCTCACTCAAACGTCTAGCTAATGCATGACACACTTTTACTCATCGGGAAGTTTCTGCTCCATTAAATGTAAAGGATTTGGCTTGATGAGTGCAGCCAAGTCAACTGCAATACCAGTAAGAGAAAGGGTAACAGCATCCAAGGGGTGAGGAGTTAAGAACACACTAATCCACAAATCTATCTTAAATCTTTAGTAGTTCCCACTGTAAAACCACTTAACAAACCACTTAACAAAACAGGTGCAATAATTAATCAATCGTAATTAAAACAATTGATTAACTGATTCATCTGACCAATATGTATTTATGTAGAGCATTTACCAGGGTCACATAAAACTTTTTAATGTTGGAAGCGACACAACATTACCATCACCTACTCACTCATTACCTTCTTACTCATTGTACATGATTTTTAGTGGTAGAGGAAACCGGAGCACCTGGAGGAGAACCACGCAGTCACAGGGAGAACATGCAAACTCCAAACAGAAAGGCTAACCACTGTGCCAACATGCAGAATATTCGGGAGACTGCAGTTTTCTCAAGTTGAATGAAATCAGCTCACCATTTCGTTTGCTTCAATGTCTGCACTGAACTGTGAATCCAACTTTGGAATCCAAGCACTTCCAAAGTTTTCCTATCTTCCATAAATATTTGAGCTGGACAGAAGTGCTTTTTCCCTCTAAAGTTCCTGCTGTCGAGATTAAAACCCTTGCCGTAAATGTACGTTTGCGTCTTTGGCACCAACTCTCAGCTCCTGTGTCATGGGACAGCCATCTAAAAAAGCAAAACATGTCTGCAGACTTGACAGCTCAACTAACAAATGGCAGTAATGTTTTGCTTGATTCTTTGATAAAACGAAAAACAAAAAAAGCTGCAAGACTCAGAACACAAGAGGCAAAAAACAGTATTCCCAAACTCACAAGTTATCTATGGAAGAAAATAAACATACTGTACATAAACACACACACACACACACACACAGAGGTCTATGATAGGAAAGAAAATAAATCAAATAAATAATCAAAACAGAAATTCAGAAGCTAAATTAATTTATATTGCTAATTGTGTTTGACCACATGTTGATGGAGCTCACCTTGGTGCTGTGGATGGTCGTCATGGAGAGCTAAAGATAAGCAATGTACACAAATGCCATGATCTATTGACAACGAGATGAGACCTTCTCTTTAGCCACCATGAGCCCCACCAGGAGAGCCAATTGTTTCGCCCTATTCGGTCTGAGCGGAGATAAGACATTTACAAGAAGAACCAGGATTGTACAAAAAAAAGTCTTCAGAGGACAAAACTCAGGGCATTTGTTTGTGTTTTAGAAACTTTTCAGGAACTTTTTTGTATGGGTTCGGGTCTGGCGGGCACTGACCATCATTCTGTGGTTATCAGTGTCCGATAAAACACTTTCAGATTTCACCATGTTGGATGCAGAGTGGTCTGTGGTCGGTTCCCAAGTTTGTTGTGGATTCTCTGGAGAGTTTTCAAGGCCAATTCCCATTAATGCACAAAATTAGATGATTCATGACTGGTAAGAAAAGTATAACAATATTTCAATGCACATCATGTTCCCCAGAGAAATGAGAAGATGGGTTCCAATAGAGTTCAAGATCTCACACAATCAGAAGATTTGGCACGAATGATGGAAAATTACTCGGACCCGGGCCCCTGCAAGACTGCTTTGATGGACTTATACCTCACAACCAACTTCCTCCAGTTATTGCTTTTTATCAAACATGTTGGTAAAATAATGAAGGTGTTGGGATGGAGAAGCCAAGATGCTTACTCAATCCTCTCCCACATCCGCAGGAATAATACAAGCATTTTGGAGAAACAGGTGGTGCAATGTTAGAAAATGTGCCCAGGGTATGGATGTCAGTTGTGTGTTGTGTAGTCTATATTATTTTTCATGGAACAGTGGAGCTGCTCAAAACATCAATAGATATCTTTCAAAATATGAAAAAACAAGACAGTTGCAAAGATACAGGAGCAAATACCCCTTCTACTCCACCTGGCTTGCATAGAAAAGTATTTTCCATGAATGCATGAATGGACAATGTCTGTTTTTTAGATTCCCCTGTAAAAATGGCCTGATCAATGTGTTCAATGTAAAGCAAAAGTGTAGCAACGTCTTGGCTCTGGGAAAATAGCGTATTGTTTGCCGTCTTCCATCTGCTTGAGCAAAAACAACCTTGCAGTCCTCTACTATTTGTTGAATAAGTTTATTCCATAGGACCCTGAACAAAATGTGCGTGTGTTTAAAATGTACTTTGTCTCGTAGGATGTTTTGGGGTTACTCAGAGTTCATGGAGTTTTGACTTTCTGCCAGCGTGCGGTCTCCTCAAGGGCATGTGTCCAGAACTGAAGCAGAATGGCTTGGTTCCTGTCGGCTGTGAACCGTGTGTGAGCAGCGGAGAGGAAGTTGGCGCTGGTGTGGACTCGCAAAGAAAGGCAATGAGATGTGTAGCAAGAAACGCCATCAGAGGAGGATCACAATGTTTCAAAAACTCAAGGTACAATCATCTGTCGTTATGTTTCTACAATTCTGATAGACTGAAAACAAGAGGTGATGTCAAAACAATTGCAGGAAACTGAACGAAAGGTGCCAGTGTATCCAGTGCAAGACCGCTCCCCACTCCTGAGCTGCTGTGCTGGGTTTTCCTGTTGGGTAGAGAGAATGGTGAGATAGGGATTTTTCCAGTAGGAGTAAGAGATTACAGCTTTAGAAGAACAAGCATAGCCAGTAGTATCACTAGCTATGCTTGTTCTTCTCAAGCTGTAATCTCTAGTGATATCTATAACTGCAGTTGTAAGAATTGTGTTGTTGGGGGAGAAGGTTGTGGTAGTATTCTTGAGCTGACATCCACCAAAAATATGGTAGCTACAAGGTGGGAAGCCCCCTCACTCGCTGTCTTTCTGACAGTGGGGCCTTTGTGGTGAGTCCCAGCTCTAACCAAATTTGCTTTTTAGGCCACACTTAACCTGTCTCCAACATTTTCTCTTAGTGGACGTTGTCTTGTGTTATTTTGACCTTTGTGAGTTTGTTATTTTTTGAGGAAGTGATGTTTCTCTGTGGAACGATAAATGCCCCGGTAGTTTATCACACCTGCCCAAACGAAAAGCTGAGGGGCACCTCGCATACGATCACAGTGAATGACAGGAAGTATGTCTGCAGTGATATGACAGACTTCAGGGTAAAACAAGCAACATTTATTACACCAATTATCTTGTACCTGTCTGCTTTTTTAATGACTCTGCAAAGTTACAAGAGGCTTATTCAGCCAATGTGTGAAGATGAATAGACGTTTTTTGGAACGCAAGCAGCCCCAGGTTTCTGATTGGATGCAATGATATAAAATCCCTGATAGACAGCTGAGGCCCCCACGATTGATCCAACTATTCTCCTCCAGTGACTCTTATTGGTGATGCTTATTCCAAGGGGAAAGGGTTAAAAATACATATGAATATATGTATTATATGTATATATATGTATTCTGCACCATATATATGTATTCTGCACCATAATAGGGCTACGTATGTTAGAGAATGGACATGTATTGTTGTAAATGTGTTCTATTTTCAGCTTTTGAAGCACTAAGATTATCCATAATTTAGGGGGACGTTTTTATTCAATATTTCAAGGAAAGACATAGCAAATCCATCTATGAAGCCGGCATTGGACTGCTTCACAAAATGCCACCAAGCCAGTTGAGCAATGGACTTAATTTAAAGACAATGTTCATGATTGGTTAAAATGTTTAATGTTAACCAATGTGATATTTGCATTCTCAAGGGAATCATCTAATAAGAAATCAGAGTGAGCTCTAAATGTTCACAGATGTTGTACTTGTACTGTATATAACAATATGAAATCGGAAAGGGGCACAGACTACACTACACTATCTCTGTATGCAATAAAAATTCCCCATACAAGCATCATCACCGGCTTCACCGTATCCTCCGGTATTTGTGTGACACAGTGTTCAGGGAGGAAGGGAGGGGGGCAGGAGTGGCAGGAGACGCCCGGTAGGTGAGGTCACTGGCGTCCTGACAGCACTGATTGGACTGTGATACACATGCATTCGACCTTTTCTAAAAGTTCTGCCCATCCAGAACTCTCAGATGTTCCATCATGAGTCGATAGCGTCTCATCATGAAACCGCTGAACACGAACACCAAGCCTCCAACCCATTTGACGCAGCAAAACCACCAGTGCGTTGATGTGAATTTTAAAAAAAACAAGAAAAAGAGTGGATGAAGTTATGAATATCCAGATAACAGATTTTCTCTTAAGATTTGTTAATGGAAAAAGCACATGATGAAAATATGAGAAAATAAGACTAAATTGCATGTTCTGTTGGCTAACTTAATTTAAAGGAACTAAAATTGTATTCAAGATAAATATGATTAATTCAAGACTTTTATTCGTTTTGATGACAGCAGTATAGTTGTAGTAGTCGTTTTTTGCTTGTTTATTCAATCTATTTGAATACTATTTAGTCTCATCTACTGCAGACTTGTTGCATGTTTCATTGCTTTGATTTGCACTGTTAATATATTAAAGGATGTCAGTAAATATCACAAAGGCGTAAGTCTACCACCAAAACATGTCAGGTAATTAAGCCTCTTAATAAAAAGCATCTGACAAATTCTTTACTGGCTGTTTGGTTCTATCACTACTTTTCCCATGCATGTATTTTTGGTGTCTGTCACAGCTTTAGAACAGCCTTTGAAAAAGAGAGAACCCAAAGCATCACATAGTGGCGTACTATAGTGGTTCTTAAAAGTATGCAAAAGAGATCACGTTTTTAGGTGAAGACTGCATGTTGTGGTCTGAATTGTTCTGACCCTAACCCTTTCTGTTGGGACAAAATAAATGTACCCAACTTTAATATTCACATCAAATTAATTCTCAATACAGTACAACATTATTTCATGATGGAACAAATCAGATAAGTTCTATGACTGAGAAAAAGTCTATAATCCCACTTCTTTGTGAATCTGAGCCAGAACATAAACGCCTGTGTGTGGGCAACAGTTGTTTTATCAAGAATAACATTTACTCAGCCGGACCGCACCTGACTGTGTCGCCAAGCTGCCCACGAAATGTATGTGCCATCCCAGACCAGACATTTCCCCAAGCAACAGTGGTGGTTGTTTATTTTCCAGTCCCACAACAAAGGAGTTTTGCCCAGAGCCGCTGGTTTTTGAGCCCCAGGAGCAGTCTAGGTTTCAAGTTGGGTTTCCGCACAACTGTCTTCAGTGTGGAGAATCATGTTAAAGGAGCAATATGCACTATGTATGACCAAAGCAATGAGGCTATGCACACAAATATACGGTAAATGACCATACCATAAACAAACAAAAATGTTTCCTTAAAACACACAATATAAAATTATTGCACCCTTATTACAGCCTTATTACACTTTCACACTATGCATACAATAAACCAAATCAAAGTACTACATAAAACTAAAAAGATCAAAAACATTAAAAAGATAAAATTAAAAAAAGTCCAATCAGAAAAAGATAGGAAAAAGTACAACTTGTAGCACTGTGAATACTGTAAATACTACAAAAGGTAGAGGTACTGGAAGTAATGCGAATGGTGATGCCGTTATGAAGATTAGAAAAGTTTTCAAATAAGTTGAAAACAAAAGCAGTTTCTATTGAAACCCATGGAGTAAAGAACTGGAGTACTGCAAATACTATAAGACTTAAAATAATCAAAAAACTATAAACTTTAAATTCTAAAAAGATAAAAAAAGTAAAATACAAAAGGCAAAACATTAATAATGTATATGATTTTAAAAAGCACTAATATCAAAGATATGAAAAGGAGTGCAATTCTTTCAAATATGATAAATACATATTTTATTCCCAAAGTAATAGCCCTCAAAAGACAATGAAACCGAACAATACGACGTAAAACACGCAAAAATGTATGAAAGTGCTAAAGAGTTGAGACAGTCACTCACTTATCATTAATAATATGTCGTACCAAACTGCCCAAACACCAAACATAGAACATTGAATTTAAATCAATGTAATCCTCAATTAGTGAGTCACAAAAAATGCTAAAAATAAATCTCTAATGAGATTAATTCAGCATGTTGAGTATGATGTGAACAAGTTTTACTTAAACAATACTCTCTCTGATATGACACAGCAAATATACTATTTAGAAAAAAATAAAAGTTAAGCACCAGGAGTTTCATTCTATCATGTTTTCCTCTCTGTGATTTTATTTGATTTGATTTGATCCTATTTTGAATTTCTTCAAGCCATGACGTTTTGCTTTCACACATGATCAACACACAGATGATAGACTATGGTCCACTCTTACAGCGAATTGATAAATTGCGTATTACCCTTATTTATAATCTAAACAACATTACTGTTTCTACTCCTATTCATAGATCAATCAATCAATCAACTTATATTTGTAGAGCGCCTTTCCTACTCAAAAGATTAGTCAGAAGTTTAATAACTTTTCAAAAAAAGTGTTTCCAAAGTCAGCATAGAGTATAGACAATAAAAACATAATAATAAAAACGTCATAATAATAAAAAACGTCATAATAATAAAAACGTCATACTAATAAAAACGTCAAAATTATAAAAACAGTCATAATAATAAAAACGTCATACTAATAAAAACGTCATACTAATAAAAACTTCATAATTATAAAAACAGTCATAATAATAAAAACGTCATACTAATAAAAAGTCAAAATAATTAACAGTAGATACAGAAAAACAAAGCAGACAGAGGGAACGTGCGAGGAAAGACAAAACAAAGACAAAGTGGAATAGTAAAATACGACATGTGAAGTTTAAAACCAGCAGTTAAAGGCTGTTTGATAAAAGTGTTTTTTAAGAAGTGATTTAAAAGAGGATATTGATGGTGCTAGCCTTATCTCCTCGGGCAGGTCGTTCCAGAGTTCGGGGTGCTGAGGATTCTGTGTAAAGCTATAGAACTTGAACTCATCTGTAATTGTCGATATAAACCAGGAACGTCATTCTGGTCAAAGCCGTACTTTAATGTTTATCTAAAAAGGATTAAAGGGTATTTCATTTGTTAAAAGTTAAAGATTTTTGTGCACATTCATATTTAACATTATGAAGGTATTTTAAGTGTTACTGTTATACACCATGATTTTGGATATTATTTTTAGTTAGGTTTGTCTGTTCTACGTCATGGTGCTACGTCCCTTAGCAGACTTCGCTAGTGGGATATCACGTGATCCCCAGGTCACACGCCAGAGAGATCGAAATAATTTGCTCCAATCACTAGCTATAAAGGCTCCTGCACAAGGCCGCACCCCCTCTTTCACTCTGGCGCCGATTGAGATCTTACCTTTCTACGTCGTACTTAATGTCAGAGATGTCTACCCCGACTGCACGTCCGAGTTCCCCTTCGCCCTCCGGTGTCGGACGTCGTCGGTGCTCCACCTGTCGAGTCAAGCTTCACTGCACGGATCAGCATGCCAGCTGCTTCACGTGCATGGGCTCGGGCCATGCGGCTGAAAGCGCTAGCTGCGCCTTGTGTCTCGCTCTCCCCAGGGAGGAGAGCGAAAGCAGGCGAGCATTCTACGCCGCTACGATGCCCCCTCCGGACTCTTCTAAGGACGAAGGGTCCGAGATTGACTGGGCCCCACTCGACCTTCTTCCTGTGCCCGCGGAATGGGGAGACTGCGAGGTTGGAGACTCGGAGGACGGCTCGCTCATCACCCTGGACGAGGTGGTTTCCAACCCGGAGCCGGACCGCTTCCCGCTGGACCACATGCCGGGTCTCTACTCGTCCGCGGCGGCCATCATGGGGACCCCCCTCCCACCACAGCCAGACCAAGCGGTGGTGGACTTCACCTCTGTTGGCGCCGCACCTCGAGGGAGGAGGAGGAAGCAGCCCACACTGTGCCCGCGAATGGAGCCGATCCTCCATTACGCGACGCGTGAGTGGTCCAAACCTCTGGCAGCCAAGAGGCCTGCCTTGGGTTATGGGATGTACTGCAACGTGCAGGACTGGTCCTGGACCGGTGGCGTCCCGGAGATCGAGGACTCTGTCCGCAAGGCCCTGCTCCCCTCCTCATCTGTGTGGCCCGGCACCAGACCTCTCCTTCCCTCCAAGCGGGATAGGATGTCTGTGGCACTGCTGGATAGGTGTTACGCCAATGCGGCTCAGGTCGTCGCGAACAACATGGCGTTCCTCACGGGGGCGCTGGATAGATCGCTCTCCGCTGGCCAGTCACTCAGCGGGGACCGTCTTTCGGAGGCGAGGACCACCTCCGCGGCGCTCCTGCGCATGAGCCAGGCGCTTGCTGTGGATGGTGGACGCAGCATGGCGGCAGCCCAAGTCGGGGTCAGGCACCTTTGGCTTGGGCTAGCTAACATCAGGGAAACGGAGAAGAGGCAACTGCTGGACCTGCCCGTCTCCCAAGATTCCCTGTTCGGCCCGGACATGCAGGCCCTGGTGGAGAGACTTGAGTCTGCAGCGAAGGATTTGGCGAGGCTAGCTCCGCACCTAGCTCCGAGGCGCGAGGCCCACCAGTTGTCTCGGAGCAGAGACAGAGGCAGAGAGCGCTCGCCCAGGAGGCGCTCCGATCCCTATCCTCGCTCCGCCACTCACCGTCTCCCCTCGACGAGACCCCCAGGCCCGGACAGACCCACGGGAGGCTCGCGGGAGCAACGTGCCCACCGCCGGCCTCCCTATGGTAGAGGAGGCCGGGGTGGCAAGAATGTTTTCAATAAAGGCCACGGTGGTGTCTTATCTGAACAGACAGGGAGGCACCAGATCCCCCGCTCTCCATCGCACGGTGATTCTGCTATGGGCAGAACTTCACCTCCTGTCCCTAAGAGCACGCCACATCCCGGGTGCCCGGAACGTGGGGGCCGACAGGATGTCCAGGGGGGGCCCACTCCAGGACGAGTGGGGCCTGGCCCCGCGGATATCTGCAGAGATCTGGCGGAGGTTCGGCCGTCCAGGGGTCAACCTTTTCGCCAGTGCAGAGAACGCACAGTGCCCGTCCTGGTACGCCTTAAGGGCCGCGGACTAGCCACCCCTAGGGGTGGACGCCATGGCTCACTACCCGTGGCCAGGGGGCCTGCTGTATGCGTTCCCACCAGTTCGTCTCTTGCCGGTCCTGCTGCGGAGGATCGAGCAGGAGGGGAGATCGGTGATCTTGGTGGCTCCGGACAGCCCGCATGCCCGGTGGTTTCCCTTCCTGAGGGGCATGTCGGTGATGGAGCTTTAGTCCAAGGGGGGGGGGCCCTGTTCTCACGCCCGTTTATCGGCCGCAGGCTCTGGGCTTTGAGGTTGAGAGGCGGAACCTCGTAGACCTGGGTCTTCCTCCAGCGGTGGTGGAGACTATTCAGGGGGCGAGGGCGCCGTCCACGGTGAGAGCCTACTACACCAGATGGAGGCTCTTCAGCGTCTGGTGCAGTGCTCGTTCTTGGGATCCCAGGCACTGCCCCTTGGAGGGAGTCCTGGGCTTTCTACAGGAACTCTTTGAAAAAGGGAGGGCTGTCGGTACCCTAGCGGTGTTCGCGGCAGCCTTCACCTCGGGTCACGGTGGCTTCGATGGGTTCACGGCCCGTTCTCATTGGTGAAACGTTATTTGCGGGGGGCCTGCAGGAAGAGGCCCCCGCTTCAGAGAACGCCCCCAGTGTGGGACCTCAGAGTGGTCCTTAGGGGTCTGTCGGGCCCGCCCTTTGAACCAGTGTCGGAGGCGAGTCCCGAGTGTGTTGCTTTTAAGACTGCCCTCTTGCTGGCGTTGGCGTCTGCTAAGAGGGCGGGCAATTTGTTTGCGCTCTCCATACATGCGTCTTGTCTGTCCTTTCGAGAGGGGGACGGGCTGGTAGAGTTGTGGCCCAATCCGGCCTTTCTCCCTAAGGTCATTACTTTGGCCTTCAGGTCGAGAGAGATCAGGATTAGGGCTTTCCATCCGCCGCCGCACTCCTCCCCCGAGGAGGAGCGACGGCACCTGCTGTGCCCTGTCAGAATGCTTAGGCGTTACCTGACCTTGACATCTTCCTTCAGACTGGTGGATCAGCTGTTTGTGTATCTGGGCCCCAAGAACAGAGGCGACCCGCTGTCGTCTCAACGTCTGGCACACTGGGTCGCTTCGGCTGTACGGATGGCGTATCAAACTCAGGGCCTGACGCCCCCGGTGGGTTTTAGGGCGCACTCCACGCGTGGAGTGGCGGCTTCTACGGCCCTCCTTAGGGGGGCTTTGGTGGAGGACGTTTGCCGTGCGGCTTCTTGGGCTTCGTCCTCTTCCTTTGTCCGGTCTTACCTGTTGGATGTGTCGGACCGGTCGGTGGCTCACTCCGTGCTTGGTGCAGCGAACTGATTGGAATCATGGGTTCTTCGTCTATGAGATTACGGTTTGCCCTTCCGCCCTAGTTCAGGAGCTCTTGGGAGAGGCATCCTGTAGGTGCGGTGTTAGGGGTGTTGGTCAGTTGGGTGGTCCACGTCAGGAGCTCTTGGGAGAGGCGTCCTGGGACTACGGGTGACTTTTGGTTGGTGTTACTTGGGGGTGTCCTTGGGAGGAGCGGCCCCGTAAGGGACGTAGCACCATGACGTAGAATTAATAGTTACCTAATGTAACTTAAGTTCTACGAATAGGTGCGTAGTCCCTTAGCTACGAGCCCATCAGGGCTGGCTTGGGGGTGCGGCCTTGTGCAAGGGCCTTTATAGAGGAGGGTCGCTAGTGATTGGAGCAAATTATTTTGATCTCTCTGGCGTGTGACCTGGGGGTCACGTGATATCCCACTAGCGAAGTCCGCTAAGGGACTACGCACCTATTCGTAGAACTTAAGTTACATTAGGTAACTATTAATTACTGCTTGTTTACCAAAACTGAAACTCAAATTTCTTGGTTCACATTTTAATCACACTAAAAATCAGTTAAAGGGCCACTATGGTCCTGGGGTTCTTGTGTTTGAGGCATATGAACTAACCTTCTATCTTAGAAGGTTAGTTCATATGTTAGAATTACCTAGTTCTTAGTTAGAATTACCTAGTTTATTTATTTATAGATTCATCATGTATAAAATAAAAGGATTCAAGCCTTTTGTATAAAATTAAAGTTTTACCTGGGTCAATTTTTTTCTTGTAAATGTAAAGTGCCTTACTGAAAATTACATCACATTTTGTTACACTTTATTTAGTCTTTACTTGCATTAGTTCAGTGGATGTGACACCCATTGAACTAATGTAAATGTAAAAACCTATAGGGACAGTTCCACGGGTCACGTTTTTCTAATTGCAGACTGAGATTAATGTGATTATTATGCAATGACGCAAGCCTGGACCCTCCTCTAGCCCTGTGTAAAGCAGAGGAAATGCCTGAGTGAGGAGTGGGTGTCGATTCTGTCCATCCTTAATAAAACATCAGTGAGGAGTTTACGCACTGCGGAGGTCTCCCTTTTTCTGGAGATAAGGTCATGGGGGGTTGAGCAATCAAGGGGCTTCAAGCACTGCCAGCCCCGGGACGCAACTTCCTTCCTAAAGTCCTGCAGAAGTCTTATAAACAGGCACTATGCGCAAATCCCAGATCGTGCTCGAGCCGCGGAGTGGAGCTTAACTTTATGAATCACATGATGCTTCTGTCAAAGCGCGCACTGCCGCTGTGCGTCCTGTTTCTATGCGCGGCTTCGGAAGGGCCGTCCGGACACTGCGCGGGCACAAAGTGTTATGCGCTTTTCATTGAGTCGGTGAACTCTACTGAGGCCGAGAGGCGCTGCGTGAACACCATGGGGCAGCTGTACAAGGAGGGACAGCAGGAGCCTTTGAAACTGCCGGTGACGGACGGTCGCGTTTGGATCGCAAATACAGATGCAGCCGCGGGGTGCAGCGTCTTCTCTTCTGGCTTTGTTGAGATG
Organism: Knipowitschia caucasica; assembly: GCA_964034765.1. NCBI lineage: Eukaryota > Metazoa > Chordata > Actinopteri > Gobiiformes > Gobiidae > Knipowitschia > Knipowitschia caucasica. The sequence goes on from OZ035839.1 coordinate 17,463,287, forward strand.
ACCTCGTGCGCGGACGAACTGGACGGCTTCTTTTGTCAGTACACACAAATCTGTGGGCCTCTGCTTTCAAGTGAGAGTGTGTACATAAACTATACCACTGATTGGAGCTTTGAGGTACAGCCTATGTACCCACCAGGGACTTTGGCTGAGGTGCGCGGGCCAGACCAGCCTCCAATCTCCAAACACATCTGCACAGGCACGGAGTGGATGCGCGCGCCCTGGAACTGTGAGGTGAAGAAGGGTGGGTGCGAGCATGCATGCGTAAACCCACACGTGTGCACTTGTCCTGCGGGATACTCTCTACATCACAATAAATTAACGTGCACAAAGGACCCCTGCGCCAAGTGCACGCACGGTTGCGTAAATCAGGACGGCGAGTGGAGGTGCAGCTGTCCAGAGGGGTTCAGGTGGCAGCCTGAGGGCCACTGTAAGGACGTGAATGAGTGTCTTGAGAACGCGACTCTGTGCTCTGGCCCAGGTGAGGAGTGTGAGAACGATGAGGGGTCCTACAAGTGTATATGCAAAGACGAATACGACCGGGTGGACGGGGTCTGTGTGGAGTCCATCTGCTATAAATGTGAACATGAGTGTGATGAAGTGCTGGGGAAACTGGTCTGTGTGTGTAAGAAGGGCTACAGGGTTCATCCAAAAGACCCCACTAAGTGTGAGGAGTTCTGCCCAGAGCAGGACTGTCCTGCTAAATGTGTGAGTTCAAACCAGTGCTACTGCCCCGATGGCTACATATTGGACCACAGAGACCAGGAAACCGTCTGCACAGACATAGATGAGTGTGAGGAGGAAAGGTGTGATCACTTCTGCTACAACACTTTTGGGGGGCACATATGTGAGTGTGAAGAAGGCTTTGAGTTGCAGCAGGACGGGTACTCCTGTAAGCTCACTGAACCTATTCGGGTTTTGGGTCGGGCGCAGCCCACCCTGGCCTTTGCCCACCCCTCTGTGGTCCCCCCATATGTGAAGACGGGCAGTATCTTGGGCATCACTGTGTTCGCTCTGCTCTGTGCTGCTCTGCTCTTCTATCTGCTTCAGAGGCTTTTCATCCACTGCACCAAAGTCAGCTTCTACTCCCTCAAACGGGAGATGGAGATCTTCACCCTGCAGCAGGTCTCCACAGAAACATACAAACAACTGTCCCACGACTGGCAGTCCAGGAATGATTGCCACAGACTGTAACATCATGGGACAAACACCTGTTCAAGAGGGTGGAGCACAGAAATAATGTTATAAAAGATGCTGTTTCAGAGACTTAAAAGGCATCTGAAGTATGTGCAAACCACTACTCAAAACAGATCATATCCGTATTGCAATAGAATCTTATTCAAGCAACACAAGTTAAATACGCTAAACAGCATGAATGCACTGATGGAATGGTACTAAGGCACTTCAAATGAACAATAATGTATGTTGTGGAGAAGAGAAGTCATGTTATTGAAGATATACTGACATGTAGAGACAGTTTTCTACACAGCACTAAAGCTGCAGTGTTGCGAAATGTGACTTCAGAGAGAAGTTGTTAGATCGCACTTCCGACCTGTACTTCATAAACAATGTAGTCTGCACTCAAATAGAAAACAGATCAGTTTCTCAACGTATCGCACACTGGAGCTAGTTCTTACTGTTCACATTATTTATTTTTTTATGTAATGTTGAGGAAAACTCACCACTAAATTTGCTGTGTTATTTTCTTCCACTGCTGATGAACGACACACTAAACATATGAATGTAAACCATTTGCAGCTGCTGCTTATAACAAGTGGTCCCATGTTTGTACAAGAAATAAAAGCGCTTTCTGTCGTTATCTGGTTATTTATAAATCATTTCTAATAACACATGCGAAAGATGTTAATATGAGAAAGATGGGTAACATTGATTACAAAAAATATGTATTATATTCAATTCAATTCAGATTATTCTTGTATAGCCCGAAATCACAACAGTAGTTATCTCGGAGGACTTAACAAAACGGCTGAATTCACCAACACAGATCAGAGAATCAAACAGTTCAAACACGAGAAATGCAATGATAAAAACACACAGAGCCATTGGTCCATAAGGGACAGGTGACCAATGTCCTTAAATGTCCATAAATGTTGAATGTCTGGTGTCCTGGATCATCAATTGTAAAATAGAAACTGACATTGCATATACAATCTAGAAACAAGCAGAGCACAGTTGAATGTTACTTTACAGTTAGACAAAAACAAAAGTTGTGTCTGTGTGTTTATACATTTGACATTTGTAAAGGACTATTATAACAGCTTTGCGCACACACTGTTTTTAGCATCCCCTATTCAACCCTGGATTATTGTCCATATTAAAACAAAGACTGGGAGAAAAGTGAGCGTGCATTCATGACTCATTCATTCCCCACCCTTCTTCTCTCCTGCATTGTGTGGGTTTCCTCTGCTCACTCATGTTCATGCAGGAGCTCAGTCAGCAGACCTTTCAGACCTCCAGGGCTAAGAATATTTACCCCAACCATGACTTTTATTGTATGCACTGACCTGTGGAAATGGACAGAAGCTACTTGTGTTTCCTCGAGTTCTGCTCTCGACAAATAGTTATAGGCTGGTTCATTTGCTCTACCTGCTATATATACTGTATATTGGCATCTCAAAAACAGAATTTAGAAAAAAAATCCATAAGCCGCCCTTATTCACTGAATCTTATCCGACTCAAATCTGCAGTTGCATTTACTGTGCATTTATTTTCACGCAGAATAGTCATAATCTTTTGTATATTTTTTTTCTTTACTTTTCAGTACAAAAATGTCATGTTGACGGCCAAATAAGTAAATACATCAAAACCCTAATAAAAAGTTTTTCCTTCATTGTATTCATATTATAGGGTATGGAGAAGCAGTAAAGATGTAGACATGTTTAAATTTGACATGGAATAATTTAGTTAAAATACATGGTTCAAGGCTATCTCAGTAAGTCTAGCCAATTGTATCTAAATTGTTGATTAATCTGTAATCGAGGATGTGCAGATGTAGTTTGTTTTTTGGGCCTTTATATCCTTGGTCTGTAGTATTTTCATTGGGACCCCCATTGAATTTGGGGGTGGCGTTGCTCATAAGCTTTTTGTTTCTGCCCACTCCTTTTGAGCAGTATTAATACTGTTCAAATGAATGAATAAATAAGATGAATGTACTTTGATGGTTTGATATTGTTGAAATGTAAAGCTCGTCTATGTGACATAGATTTTAAAGTATCAGTAGCTGCTTTTGTCCCTTTAAGAGTGGATCCAGTTTGTTTACTCAGAGTTGGAGGGCAGCGAACAAGGAGGAGGAGCCTGGGTGTGGGGAGGGGGTTTTAAGAATGTGACTCTCTCTCTGACTCCCGTCACTTTAGTGCACTTCAGAGTGGAGTTGTGGACAGTCCGAGGGCTGATAGGACAAACTTCCTTCCTCCTCAGAGTCTCATCAACATGGTGTCAGCTGCTTATAAACATTGGAGCAGTTAGCCAGTCAAACTGCAGAAGATGAGGGATGTTCTGCTGCTTGTGTGGCTGCTCTCGGGGGTGGCCCGGGGGACACAGCCCAAAGGAGGTTACTGCATTGGAAACAGTTGTATTGCAGTTTTTGACTTGACATTGGACTTCAGTGGAGCGCAGGACATCTGTCAGCAGCACAAAGGAAACCTCATGACAGTGCGCTCCTCTGTGGCTCATGACACTCTGTCCTTATTACTGGGGAACAGCAGTGGGCAGCACTGGATTGGATTACACCTCCCAGAAGGTGGGTACAAATGTTCAAATGTAAGAGGAGCCAAATGCCAAGTCTAAGGGAGACCTATGCTCACAAACTAAATACTTGTGCACTAATATTATGCATAATGTAACAGAAACAGTTAATGTAAAGAATGTGGATGCATCTGATTGACTTTAACATATAGTTTATTTTAGCCTGATTTGTCTTTAAATGGTGTGTAGTTGGAATGACGTTGAGTAAAAAATAAAGTATGTATGCACAGAGCATTGTGTCCCTGTCTGCCAGTGCCTGAAGTCATAAAAGTATTTATATCTGAGGACTTTGAGCAGTGTGAGTCTTGAAGCCTGACTGCTTCTCTGTATATTCTGCACAGAAGATCTGTCAGTCTGGTTACAGCCTCCTGGTCTGCGTCTCTCATCAAACTCAGAATGAGATGATAACAATTTGTGCTTCATTCAATAATTTTGCACTATTTCTGTCGCCTGTGTATTTTTGTTCTATATTTTTCTGCCCATGTCTGTTCTGATTCTGGCAGATCTTGTCTGTCCCTGATCAACATGTGACTCACCCATACGGACTTAGGGAACAAAATTGTAGGTTTCCAAACCATTGTCTTTGTTAAGCATTAGAGAATGTATTGCTTATGATTAAGACTCTTGGAAGACAACTGGAATTTTAACTTAATCTTTGTGTCTTGTTGCAGGCTGTCCCGACACCACATCAAATCTGAGAGGATTCCAGTGGATCACTGAAGACACAACAAGTGACTTCTTTAACTGGGCAGAAGATGTATCCATGGGCAGCTGCTCCTCTTCGTCCTCTTACTGTATATACGTATCCAACGACAACAACTTCCAGTGGCGTGAAGACTTTTGTGAACAATCAAAAAATGGCTTTTTATGCGAGTTTGTTTCCCAAGACTTGTGCGTCGGCTTCAAAAATATGCAAGTCGTTTACACCACACCTTACGGTTTTACGGTTGACGATGCCACATCCTTGCCGGCGGGTAGCATTGCGGAACTTCCAGACGAGACAAGACAGGTGTGCGCATCCAGACAGTGGCTAAAAGCGCCATGGAGATGTGAAATCCAGCAAGGAGGTTGCGAACACAAGTGCACGATGAATCCTGAGAACATACCCGTGTGCTACTGCCCACCAGGTTCCATCGTCAACCCTGCGAATGATCGGACTTGCGAACCTGCTGATGATGACCCATGCTTGCAGCTCAAGTGTGCTCACGCTTGTTACAAATTCTACAATTCATTTTTATGCACTTGCAACAATGGATTTGTCTTGGCTGACGATGGCAGGTCTTGCATAGATTTCAACGAATGTTCAGACGAAAGGCAGTGTCCGGCGGATGAAGAGAAATGCGTCAACACTCCAGGCGGCTTTGACTGTATTTGTGAAAGTGGTTATCGGCTCAATGGGGGAACATGCGTGGATATCAATGAATGCATATCTTCCCCTTGTGAACACATTTGCAATAACACACCAGGGGGTTATGACTGTTCGTGCTATGAAGGCTACAAGGTGAACCCCATCTCGCCAAATGATTGTATGTTGTATTGTGGAAAGGTTGAATGTCCCGCTCAATGTGACCCTAATAACAAATACCAGTGCTACTGCCCCGAGGGGTACATACTTGAGGAACGAGGAGATCATTCTATTTGTTTGGACATAGACGAATGCGATTCCTATGATAACTGTGATCATCACTGTGAGAACTCTTTTGGAAGCTACATTTGCTTTTGCGACCAAGGCTATACCCTGGTGGATAAAGAGATGTGTGAGAAAGGCAGTGGTGGTGCTGAAATGGTCACAGAGCCCATGGAGGTATTCAGCGCGGCGCCCACACACCGGCCCTCAGCTGTGAGCGTCGGAGGCCTCGTCGGGATCATAATATGCACTGTTTTCTTTGTTTTACTGGCTGTTTTTCTATTGCATCACATTTTGTATGGTAAAGCAAAACCAGACAGTCCCGCAACAGCGAAGTCTTCAGGAGGACCGGAGGCACAGAATCTGCAGCAAGTGACCATTGAAACCGTGACGTAAAATTAAAAACAAAAAACATAGAGTTAACTTAATCATGGGCCTTAATTTCACTATAAATGTAAAAAAACAAAAACTTCCATATACATTCTCCCGTTACAAACAGTATTTTGTGGGGACTGATCACATTTTGTCACGTCTCTGAAAGTGTTTTGACCAATTTACTAATTTATATATAAACTTTTGTAAATTACAAACTTGGAAAGTCTGCGTAGCATCTTTGTACGAAGGCATGTTTTATAAACGAGGCCCTAGAGCTCTAATGGTCACATGAAAAAAGATACGTGCTAAAAAGCTTATGGTCACAATATTATTCTATTACCATGAATGTACAGACAAAAGTCAGAATTAAACCAGCCCCAGAACCACCTCAGTCAAGTTCTTATCACATCAGGGACTCATCCAGGTTGCTGCAATGTTCCAACATGATTGTCCTCCATTTCTTGAAAATCCTGTGAAAGGCCTTGAATCGTTCCATTGAACCACTATTTTAACTATTTAGCAGAATGTCATGATTTTTTACAGTCATGGTCTTTTGTAAATGTTTCTATACACATAATGTATAATATGTACATATAAAAACATGTAGATTTTTAAACATAATTGTTCTATGTTTGTGTTTTATTATTATAAGATACAAAGCATTACAACCTTTTAAAGCAGAGGGCCTCAAAATGTGATTTGTATCATTGTGACATGTGAATGTTTATAAGCAGTGCATTTCAGTTTAAATGAAGACCCATTTAAAGTAAGCAACATAGTGAGGTGTTTTGGTCAAGGGTACAATGGCATACACCAAATAAGAGACAAACTAAAAAAATATTGCAGCCAGTATGATGAGACAGCGCTACAGCAGCACGGTTTGAAAGAAATGTTAATGCTATTTTTCGGATGAGCGATTTGGTTAGATTTGTGATTTCTGTTTTAAAGCTTGGACAGCTTGGGCACTAAATTATCCTTTTAATTTGAGGTTAAACTAAAACTAAATTCAAGTCCATGTATTTGTGTATAGGTCTAAATCACAACAGCAGTCGTCCCGGACGACTTTACAGATTAGAGAATCAAATAATTCAAACACAGCCTGAAAAGTTGTATTTATCTATCTGATAATATTTTCACAGTTGAAGTTCTTCTCACTAAGTTAGATAAGACAGCCTTATCAGCTAATAGAAAAGTCAAGTCTTGTCAAAATGATCTCAAATTAAGAGAAATGCTACCTTGACACAGGGATAGCCAGATCATCATCATATGAAACAAGTTAATGTCCTGTTTTGAAGGAAATGTAATTGCAGTCTTTGTGATATGCTAATTGTGACCACTACAATAGTGCTTTGCTGCCCTACAATGCACTGCACACTACGCAGCACAATGAAGCACCTTATATTCTTGTGATGAAAGGAAGAAAACGTGCTTTATATTTTGTAATTGTCTAATAAAATGATAAACAAATGTCATGACTTGGAAGTTTTGTACAGCTGTTGGTATTACTTGATAAATGCTGCCCTCGTGTGGACACATTATGGAACTGCATGAGACGCCAATGAGCTGTCGGTTTTTATTTCTAGTATAACAGTGTTTTAACTTAAATATATCTACAATGTTAGCCCTATACTTGCTTTGTGGCTTTATGAAAGTCTTTATATAAATGAAGATGACAATATTTGTACGTTTTGTAAAGTTACGTCTAATCTTACGACTGCAGAATAACAGAAGACGACGTTAGCCCACAGTTGGGAAGTATGAGGTAAGACTATAAGGAAATTGAGAAATACTAATTCCTGTTTATTTACCGCGAAGAGACGTCAGGGGTTCCTTCAGATATTTCCTCCAGAGCTCCCGGGGAGAGTGGCCAACCTGCAGCCCGTGTGTGTGAAGAGAAGAGCGGCCACGAGCGATACGTCTCCCCGCTAAAAAACTGAGCTGGAGCCGAGTCCTACCTGCATGACATGGAGGTAAGTTTGACCCACGACAAAAACCTCAAATTAAATGAGAAAATGTGATTACAAGGCGATTTATGGCTGTAATAAAGTAACCATACCTGAAATAGCTGATAACAGACGTGAACGAGTTTGGACTTGAGGAAAAACAACCTCTCAGGTTTAGTATTGTCACAAGCTTTTTATTTTCTTATGTTCGTGGCTTTTCTTTGCCTTCTGAAACATGTATAATTGTGCCACACATAAAAACAGATTATAGATGTATTTGTATTTACACTAAATTTGCAAACCAATACTCAAAAGAAACCTGTAAATGTTTGACCTTCCAGTTTCTATGCAAAAAGCAGAAGCAGATAAATATTTCTAGATGACGTTGTGATTTCCAAAAGTGTAGTGAACTCAATTTGAACAAGAATGTTTTATCTTTTATGTGTGTGTTACAGATAAGAGCACTGCACTCTGCCTACAAAGAACCAACGGAGTGGAGTTTCCCCATGGAGGGAGTGGACCTTGACCTCCTGTGCTGGTTTGTGTAAATATGCAGTGATTTTCTCTCTGAACATGGATCCCGGAAGGCTGCTTTTCCTCATGCTCAGTTTGTATGGACCATGGCTCTGTTATGGAGAGGTGAGTCTTTGCTCTGATGTAGCCTAGATCATGTAGCCTAGATCAGACCGATTCAACCTGTGTTTTGAGGCTAAATCAGGCCGAATGAACAGTCAGATGCTCTGGTTTAGCCAAGTTTTATTCTATATTCATCCTATTTTTTCCCTCATATGTTCAATATTAGTTAGTTTGAGCAATGTTGGTTCATTTTGTTACACACATAGCAGATTCTGTCAAAAAGAATACATATATCAACCTACGTATATATATCAAATGTCTTCTAGGATGGGCATCTGAAAACATCTGTCCCTCAGGAAAATGTAATTTGAATATCCTTGATTTAGTTTATGCATTATTAAATGGGATTTATACATATTTTTATTATTATTTTTTATGTCTACAATACGAGCTAATTCCAATTGATTCTCAAACTTGAATCAACAATTTGAAAGCGACTAACAAAAAAACAAATATAAATATTTCATACTTCATAGATACCAACATCCCCCATGGGATACTTCAGAGTCCAGACTAAACTACTTAACAGACTAGACAAAATGTCTTTAAAAATAAGAGTACGATTTTTAGCGGCACGGTGGCTGAGTGGATAGCACTCTCGCCTCTCAGCAAGAACGTCCTGGGTTCAAATCCCGGTTGGACCAGGCCCTGTCTGAGTGGAGTTTGCATGTTCTCCTCGTGTCTGCGTAGGTTTCCTCCGGGTGCTCCGGTTTCCCCTATCACTAAAAATATGTACAATAGGTCTGGCATGTGCCTCCTGTACTGGCACCCCCACTCTCAAAAAATAACAATTGTAAACCGCTTTGAGACTCTGATGTGCAGTGAAAAGGTGGTATATAAATAAAGATTACTTAAAACACTTTTCTGACTTTTTTTAGTTAGTTTAGCATTGTTACCGGGAAGTGCCTTGCCTTGTGTTAATAATTAATAACATCCATTTTAATAATGACACTATTTGTACAATTCCTTTACAAATAATATATGACGACGAGACCTGAGAGATTCTGTTTGGTCTCTTTGGGCTAAGAGCTGTTTGATTGTTAGTGAAGGTGGTCCTCACTCTTTTCCATGCATGTGAAAATAGTGACAGAAACTCGGAACTAGTTAGACGGATTATGTTTTGTGTGTGGATTGATTTAGTACCACTTTAAATCAGCCCGATAGAATTCTTTTCCATTCAAACAAAATATACACAATGCTCACGTTTTTTAGGTGTAAAATAGAATGTGATTCTACGCTGTGCTTTCCTATTGCAGGTATCAGTGATTGTGCCCTGTGAGATGAGTCAGGCGACCGCACAATGCAGTTTCAAGAATCTGACAGAAGTGCCAGTGCTGCCCAATTACACGGAGAACTTGTACCTGGATTTCAACAACATTTCAGAACTGCACAGCGCGTCGCTACGGGGCCTGCGTCTCTTGGAGCGTGTGACCTTGGGGGCTCAGAGAAGACCTTTGGTGATCCGAAACAATGCTTTTCTAAGTCAGAAACAACTGAAAACTCTCATTCTGGATTCCAACCTTGATTTAATGTTGGAGCCAAGAGCATTTGCCGGATTGTACAATCTACAAGAGCTAGATCTGACCTATTGTAATCTGAACGACTCCATATTGTCAGGGAACTACCTGCAACCGCTGCAGTCTCTCAAGACACTTCGTTTATCCTCTAACAACATCGTTAGACTACGCCCAGCAACATTTTTCTTCCAAATCAGAAACTTAAAGAATGTTGATCTTAAAAACAACCAAATTGACAGATTGTGTGAAGATGATCTTTTTGGTTTTCAAGGGAAGAGTTTCACGCAATTTAATCTAGCCTATAATAAGTTGTACAACACTATGCTAACAGATGATTTTGACTGGGAGCAGTGTGGAAACCCATTTAGAAACATGGCTTTCGATACACTCGACCTGTCCGGAGTAGGTTTTAATACAACTAATTTTCGTCTATTCTTAAAAGCAATCGCTGGGACGGTAATCAAATCTTTGCACCACTCTGGAAAGCTGGGGCGTAACTTTTCCTTTAACAATTTGCCAGATCCCGATAAGAAAACGTTCGAAGGCCTTCAGAACAGTTCACTTGAAGCCTTCGATCTATCTAATAATTTCATCTTTTCGCTGCAGCCATCTGTATTTAGCCCATTAACCGATGCAAAAATTATTAACATATGCCACAACAAAATCAATCAGATACACCAGGGGGCGTTTAGGGGCCTTGAGAACAGTTTGCAATTGTTGAACCTGTCTGAAAATCTTATTGGAGAAATTTATAAAGACACATTTCAGCACCTGACCAGCTTGAGGATACTAGATTTATCATTTAACCACATTGGTGCCTTGGGACACCAATCCTTCAGCGGCCTGTCCTCTCTTTTGTGGCTGAATCTAAATAGTAACTCACTACGAAAGTTAACATCGACTGTCTACTTACCAAAACTGCTCTTTCTCTTTTTGAACGACAACCGATTGGGTTCATTGTACAATATCAACAACCTAGCCGGAAGAAACATAACACACTTGGAAGTGGAGGACAACAAATTGACTTTTTTAGATGAAGTATTTTCCATTGTTGAATACTTTCCAAATCTTGAGACATTATTCTTTGGCGGTAACTTTATCAAATGGTGTCATAGTCCTCGTACCTCTACAAACAATAGTTTATTAGTGCTTGACCTCCACGACAGCTCCTTGCAGATTATATGGTCTCATGGATTTTGTCTTGATATCTTTGATCATTTTGGTAACCTTTTAGGTCTCAATCTCTCATACAACTCCATCCAATCTCTCCCGCAAGGCCTCTTCAGCAGTCTGCGTTCTATTAGAGAAATATATCTATCATCTAACTCCCTAACTTACCTCATGGCTGACACATTTCCAAGTTCTCTGCACATACTTGATTTATCCAACAATTTCTTAGCCACTCCAAATCCAGACACATTCCGAAGTTTGGCTTACATCGACTTAGCCGGGAATCACTTCTACTGCGACTGTAACCTGGAGGGCTTTCTGGAATGGCTTAACAGCACCAACATAACGTTCCTCACTCCAAGAAAAGATCTGAGCTGCACTTTCCCATCCTCGCTCCAAAATGTACCTTTGCTAAGTTACGCCAACGTCATAGAGCCATGCGAAGAGGACGATGAGAAGGCAATGCAAGAGCTCCGGTTAGTTTTGTTCATATTTAGCGCTATTGCAGTTGTCGGAACGCTTCTGGGTGCGCTTGTTTATGCCCGTTTGCGAGGTCGTATCTTTGTATTGTACAAAAAAGTGGCTGGTCGTGTCCTAGACGGACCAAAGCCGCCGGAACTTCAGGAGAACTATCGATATGACGCTTTTGTCTGCCACTCTGATGCTGATTATAACTGGGTAGAAATGGCTTTGCTCAAAAGGTTGGACTCAGAATTTTCAGAGGAAAACTTGTTCAAATGCTGTTTCGAGGCACGGGATTTTCTGCCAGGAGAAGATCATCTGGTCAACATTCGTGACGCAATGTGGGGGAGTAGGAAGACTCTGTGTGTGGTGTCCAAGCAGTTCCTGAAAGGTATTGTCCCAAAAATCCATTCATCTTTTTATTGAGAATCATTCACAAACAACAGTAACATAATTGTATATAGCAGTGGTTCTCAAAGTGGGGAATGCACCCCTAGGCTCCCTCTAGGGGTACGGCAAAGTATCACTGAAAAAAAAATCAAGGAAAAGTCCAATTGAGACTAACTCTGTGGGTGTCTTGGTCAAAGATCACTGTCTGAGCACTCTGAGCAGGAGAGACAGAGGTGAAGCAGACATGGAGGAATATAGTCAGGATCAGGCTACATTTGGAGGCAGTTTTAGCAGTAAATGTGTCTCCAGAGCTGACACAGACCATGTGGAACACACAAAGACACACAACAGTATTCTATTGCACTTATAGTATAAGTGTATTGTCTGTTCACTTTGATTTATTGTCATTTATAGTGTTTATCATTGTAATCTCTGATTTACTCTTATTGACATGAATATAGCGCCACCTAATGGATAAATACTGGCCATTCTTTCTGGGATAGTTTGTCATGGGCTCTACTTTCAATATGGAAATGTTTTTTGGAGTACATTTTGAAATATTCGAGCAACACTTTGTGGATGTGGGTGTGTGTGCCATAAAACATATTATTTTGAATCAAAAACACTTTCTCATAACGTGTTGTTGCTGTTTTCTAACATGTATGATCCTGGACATGTTTGAGGAGATGCTAAAGTTAAACTAAATAGTGTTACAGTCACTTTTCTGCAGGTTCGTCTGTTTTCACAAACACCTCATTTTCTCAGCTTTTTGTCTAAGACTGGTGCTTTTTTTCACACTCCCCTCTTTTCGACTGGAGATCACAGGAGAACTAAACAAGATAAAAACAAACTTCTTTTTTCCACTGAAAGTACACAGTCCTGTCTTTCAGAGTCTGGTTTCATATTGTTCATAGTCATAGCACACAATATTCTGTGAGTCTTGAAAATCAGAGAAGTCATCAAAAATGGCTGGCAGTCAATGAGAACCTCTTTTTCAAGGGAGTCCTGTACAAAAATGACATACGATTACAGATTATAAAACAGTCACATACAGTTTCATAAAACTACTGATTATAAAAACAGTTACATTTCACTGAAGATGTCTCAAGTGCTCTCATCCATCCATCCATTTTCTTCCCCTTAATCCATTTCTGGGCTGCACCCAGTACACAGAGCACCATCCCCTCACTGATTCTCCTGCAGGTGGTGAAGTAGGTCTCATGGTGGGCTCTAACCCACGACCTTCAGGCTCAAAGGCCATTGCTCTACCAACTGACATTATTGGTTGAGCCAATAATGTCACAAATGTAACCATTCTATGATATAAATTCTGATCATTTCCAGTCTTTTTGCAACACGTTCCATGTAGAAGGAGCATATTCTTTAGGAATGAAACCTCTGCCTTGTTTTTGAAAAATACTTAGGCTTATTACGCTACTGTGTGGTGTTGGTCATTTGTGGTGGTACTTGGAGAGGCAAGTATTTTCTGAGGGGGTACTTGGTGTAAAAAGTTTGAGAACCACTGGTATATAGCATAATTGTATTGACATAGAAATAGAATAATATGTACATGTACCAAAAAACATACGTCCGCATCCACACATGCCAAACATGCACACACAGAGAAAGAGGGGGGGGGGGGGGGGTCACATGACAGCATTAGTACCTAAATGTTTATGTGATTGCCAAAGTACTCCAGAATCCCATGTTAAATAAAATGCTTAACCTTCCTCCCAGTTCAAATTTGATTTTCTCTAACTGGATGTCATGTTTCATTATGTCATGTAGAAGATTCTTATAGGTCGGTGGATTTTCTTGGTTGAGTCAATAATGTCACAAATTTAACTTTGCTTTTTATGCTCTTCAGGGGAGATTAACAAATATGTTTTTTCATTATTATTTTTGCTTAAACACAAGCAAATATCTGTTTGCAGACGGTTGGTGTCTGGAGGCGTTCACTTTGGCTCAGGGCCGAAAACTGGAGGAGCTGTCCAATGCGCTCATCATGATCGTGGTGGGGAAGGTAAACATATCACTCAGAGGACTCTTAACTTAAGTCAAGAGGCAAATAATGTCGGTGTCACACAAGTTGTCATTTTAGTTATTACTGAACAATTATAGTATTTTTCAGGCGGTAATAGTTTTTTCAGAAATTAGACCCTGAAATTTTTGAAGAGATTGAAGACTACTGGGCGACACAGTGGCTGAGTGAATAGTTCGAGAGTTCGAAACCCGGTCGGATCAAGGCCTTTGTGGGTAGAGTTTGCATGTTCTCCCTGGGTCTGCGTAGGTTTCCTCTGGGTGCTCCGGTTTCCACTATCACTAAATAATGCACAATAGGTATGAATGTATTGAGTGAGTGAATGGATGGTGTTGGTCAGACGCTTTGATGCGCCAGTGTGTCCGACGTCTCGCTTCCGTCTTCATCGTGTGTGTAGAGTGGAACAATATCTGAATTCTGAACATTGTAAAGCGCTTTCGGTGACCTTGCTCTGTAAAAATGCGCTATAAAGATAATGTACTTATTTACTAACTAAAATCAATAACAGAAATAAATAAAAGATGTAAAAAAAAAAAAAATTGTAGGCAGATGTTTTTGGGAAGCCAGGTCGCTGTATAGAAAGTGCTCTGGATTCAGGAGCTCAAGTAGCAATATTCTGTGACTTTGGTGCCCTAAGGGTTCACGTCCACATCAATTTTAACCCAGGCATTTATTATTTTCTTGTTATCTTTAAGTAACTCCAAACTCTCATCCAATTCAATATATAGTTGAGATGTGCTGTTGATACAGTGGGGCGAAAAAGTATTTAGTCAGCCACAGATTGTACAAGTTCTCCCACTTAAAATGAATCTACAATAGGCAAGCAGCTTGGTGTGAACAAATCAACTGTGGGAGCAATTATCAGAAAATGGAAGACATACAAGACCACTGATAATCTCCCTCGATCTAGGGCTCCACGCAAGATCTCATCCTGTGGGGTCAAAATGATCATGAGAACGGTGATCAAAAATCCCAGAGGACGAACAAAGGAGTAGAATTATCCTCCGTGCCGCGCTGGAAGCCCACAAAGCTAGTTTGTCTGCGCGGCGCCATTGTTTTTGATGTTTGTTCTCCGCTACTGCGCATGTCCAAATTTACCACACGGGGGGACCTGGTGAATGACCTGCAGAGACGTTTGATGCTTTTTATTTTTTTTATTTGGGTATCGTTTTTGTGGTGTATACAGTTATGTTAAATATTTTAAGAATCTTTTTTATTTTTTTTATTTGGGTATCGCACACACCTGACAGTGACGTCATATCCGGACACTTTATTGCTGCGTGATTAATCATGGCTAGAACCTCTCGACCACAGTCTATGCTCTCGGCGCTCCTCGAACTTTTGGCAAGTAAATCTTCTTTTAATCCCCTTATTGGTGTAGTGTTTGACATATAAATGAGGATGATAACGTTGAATTTAGTATTTATGTGAATATCATTATTAACCAATTGTTAATTTCATAGATTTAAATGGCACAAGTTGACATTTAATCTGCCATAGCCTGTACAATTATCCTTAACATTACTGGCACGGCTTTGTTCAATATATTCAAAGCATATGCCTGTTTAAAAGTCACTTGTATTGTGATTCACACATGTTTCACGTGCTGAATGTGTGTTAAGGAGCTTAATTAGCTAAGCCAATTAACACATGCTAAATTCTTGCATATGAGTTGACTTGCAGGTTTCGGTTTGCACATACTGTATACTTAGTGTTTTGTGGCAGCTTGGAACAGCCAGTGTGGAGTACAGCCAGTGTGGAGTGAAGAGTCACTGTTTTTTTTGTAGTGTGTACAGTAGTACTAATTCACCTTGGAGAGACCCATGAGGAAACGCATTAGACTTATTAGATTTAAGCATGTTTATTGATTGAGCATGTTTGGCGCCCTAGGCCCGGGCGGGATGCTGTTGAGCACGGCGCTTGCTCGCGTGCATGATCCCCCCCGGGGCCTAGGCACTGGTGACGGCAGAGGCAGTAGGCAACACGCTTCATGCGAGAAGGAGGAGGTGGGGCGGCGGCGGCTTGCAGACTTCAGAAGATCGGGAAGTGGGCGTCTCCGGCTTTTAACTTGCTGTCCTGGTGGTTATTGGTTGACTGGGTGTGGGCGTTGCTGGTATTGATGAGTCGAGGAAGAGCAGCCTGTGGCCTGGCAGCAACAGCCGGGTCTACCACGGTGAACTTTCGCGAAAGCTCCATTTCACCTTGGAGAGACCCATGAGGAAACGCATTAGACTTATTAGATTTAAGCATGTTTATTGATTGAGCATGTTTGGCGCCCTAGGCCCGGGCGGGATGCTGTTGAGCACGGCGCTTGCTCGCGTGCATGATCCCCAAAAGCGGGCCTGCGATTGGGATAGCAGGACGTACTGCGCGGGCCTGAGAGCAAGAGCGAGCTGAGAACATGCGCACGCGCGCATGTTCAGCCAGCCGCTGTAGCAGAGGAATCTTTGAGCGAACTGAGAACATGCGCGCACGCGCATGTTCAGCCAGCCGCAGCAGAGGAATCTTTGAGCGAACTGAGAGCATGCGCGCGCACGCGCATTGCTCAGCCAGCCGCAGCAGAGGAATCTTTGAGCGAACTGAGAACATGCGCGCACGCGCATGTTCAGCCAGCCGCAGCAGAGGAATCTTTGAGCGAACTGAGAGCATGCGCGCACGCGCATGCTCAGCCAGCCGCAGCAGAGGAATCTTTGAGCGAACTGAGAACATGCGCGCACGCGCATGTTCAGCCAGCCGCAGCAGAGGAATCTTTGAGCGAACTGAGAGCATGCGCGCACGCGCATGCTCAGCCAGCCGCAGCAGAGGAATCTTTGAGCGAACTGAGAACATGCGCGCACGCGCATGTTCAGCCAGCCGCAGCAGAGGAATCTTTGAGCGAACTGAGAGCATGCGCGCACGCGCATGCTCGGCCAGCCGCAGCAGAGGAATCTTTGAGCGAACTGAGAATATGAGCCACGCTCATATTCAGCCAGACGCTGAAGCAAGGAATCTTTGAGCGTTTGAGGAAAGTGCGTGCCGCCACCAGAATCTTATTGCTTACTTGCTTTGCTGGGAGCTTACGATGAAGCCGGTAGACGTTGTGCTGCCATGATAGCGGTCGCATCTGGCCGGATGTAGGTGGAGAAGCCGAAGAGGACCAGCGCCCCAGCCGTTGCAGAGGAAGAGTGGGGGAGCCCCAGCGAGGTCGTGCGCGTGGCAGCGCCTATCCTGAAGGAGTGGGCTGTATAGAGCTGGGGAGACAAATTGCAGAGGAGCAGTAGGGATCTTAGCTGAGCTCTGAACCAGGTTGCTGTTATGGGAAGGTTGACTGGAGTGAGAATTAGAGGTCCGTTAAAATCTCCTTTTTGCCGCGGAGGCGAGTGTAACGCATCATGGACCTGTAGGGGCAGAGAGATGTGTCGAAGCGAGCTATTATTGTGTTGCAGGCGCCTCTGATCTTTGAATGTTTGAGATGAAGGTTGAATGGTCAGGGGACATTATGTTGGGTGAGAAGAGCGACCTTTGTTTAATGCTTCCACTACGTCGAGATGATCACGCATGACAGAGATCCTCTTTCTCTGCCACGTGTGATTCCGCAGCGCGCAGGCCACGACCACTGGGAATGTCTCGTGTAGGGCAGAGGAAATGCTCCGGGGAAAGTAGCGGGCCACGGCCGGCGAACCACTGGTCCTGGAAGAATCCCCCAAAAACCCACGGAAGGGGCAGCGAGACACACCGGAGAGGGCCATTGATGTTGCAGGCGCCTTTACGCTTAGAATCTTGGGTTGGAGAGTAGATAATTAGGCCAGTAGGATAGGACGGGAAGCCGTGTGTCTCGGACCGCATTGAAGGTTGAGTGAGCAGTGGTGAAACGCTTATGCAGAGAAGCCACAGAAGGCGAGCAGAAGATGCTGCGAGGAGGGCAGACATGTACTTGGAAGATGAGCCGGAGTTCAGCGCCGCTGCAGGATGGGCAGCATGATGGGGAGCCTGTGATCAGAAGAGTGAAGAACCAGGTATGGATGCCTTTGATTAGGAGTCCGATTGACGGCTCAGCGCAGCTACTTGGCCAGCTGCATCTGATAGAATCAGAAGATTCAGTAGAGAGATGAAGCACGACCGCCGAAGCGACCCTGGGAGCATAGGTGCGAGTCCGGCGCAGCGCGGCATACTCAGCCGGGCTGCATCCATTAGAAGCAGGATAAGCTTCTGAGAGAATGGGTTGCAGTAGCAGTAGCAGCAGCGGCAGCAGCAGTAGCCTCAGATAATAACAGCAAAAGTCCTGTATCAAGCCGCAGTAGCAGCAGCAGCAGCAGCGTCCTTAGAAAATAACAGTAATAATTCTGTATCAAAGCCACAGCAGTAGAATGTTGTTGTAGCTGTTCAGGGTTTCAGTAAAAGAGATGCGAAGTGAAGAGAGATGGCAAAGTAAATGAAGCAGCAGCAGCAGTAGTAGCAGCAGTAGCCGTATGAAGCAGCAGCAGTAGCAGTATGAAGCAGCAGCAGCAGTAGCAGTATGAAGCAGCAGCAGCTGCAGCATCCGTCGATAATAGCAGCAATAATCCTGTATCAAAGCCAGAGCAGTAGAATATTGTTGTAGCCGTTTAGTGTTTCAGTAAAAAAGATGCGAAGTGAAGAGGGATGTCAAAGTACATGAAGCAGCAGCAGCAGCAGCGCAGCAGTAGCAGCAGCAGTAACGGTAGCAGTATGAAGCAGCAGAAGCAGCATTAGCAGTAGCAGCAGTAGCAGTATGAAGCAGCAGCGGTTGCAGCATCCGTAGATAATAACAGCCATAATCCTGTATCAAAGCCAGAGCAGTAGAATATTGTTGTAGCTGTTTAGTGTTTCAGTAAAAGAGATGCGCAGTGAAGAGAGGTGTCAAAGTAAAGAAGCGCAGCAGCAGCACGGCAGCAGATGCAGTATGAAGCAGCAGCGGCAGCAATAGCAGCAGTAGCGGCAGCAGAAGCAGCAAGCAGCAGCAGCACAATGCAATTCATACGAACAACAGACGTGTCACGCCAGCGTGCGCCGCTTGTCTCCGTGAGCCAGGTTACGTACGTGTCTGAAGAGCCGAGCCGTAGAGATAGGTGCAGCCTGGGAGCCTGCGGAGCGGCAGCGGCAGGAACAGCAGCAGCGGCACATGTAGTAGTAGGAGCAGTAGGAGCAGCAGGAGCAGGCAGCAGGGACAGGCAGCAGCAGGAATAGGCAGCAGCGGGATCAGGCATCAGTAGGAACGGCAGCAGGGACCGCAGCAGCGGCGGTCAGAGAACCATGCCCACGGTTGTTTAAGAGCCTGAGGAAATAAATCAACCCGAATCCGAAACATTCCCATGCGAGAAACAGATGTCCCCTGGAGCCAACTTGCTGCTTTGGTTATGGCAGATACGCATGAACGATCACTGATCCATGCGTTCATTAGCTCCAGCTCCACTTCAAACCCATTGCATATTCACATTGGGCCCCTTTTCTTTCTGCTGCACTTTCGAAATGCAACAACTGCAGTTTAGTTACCCAGTTTAATACTAGTGACCTAGCTATTTAAATGCATGGCCCCTCCTTCCTCCTGCAGATAGACGAATTTAAATACATCATTTAACAATAGTGACTTGCGAGTAATGAGATTGATGCTGTAAAGATGGCGCCGTGCAAGAGCTCTGTGTGTGCCGTCTGGAGCACGATGGGGTTGTCTTTGCACATTTTTTCCAACGTGGTTTTACTGCAAGTGGCAGAACATGAATCTGAATTAATGCACATTGCTCCTCTTATATCCCTCAGACATTGGAGATTGATGCCATTTAAGATGCATTGTCCCTCAGTTAGCTCAACACGTGTAAAACGGAGCCTGCAGACCAAGCACGGGCGAAGACTGACGCCTGCAGTCAAGTGCGTAGGGCAAAAAACCAGCCACCTGCAGCCTAGACTCCGGGATTAAACTGTCCGCGGTCGGCACTCTCACTGTACTCACATGCCAGGAGACTTGGGAAAGCAACGGGACAACGCGGCACCGCCAGTCGGAGGCAGGGACATGCACGGCAGCAGACCACGAGGAACGAGCAGCACAGAACCGCGGAGGGGCCCCGCGGAGCAGCCCGCAGAAGAGCCCGCAGAGGAGGAGAGCAGTGGGGATATGCGAACCACAGCAGGTGCAGGGACGCGGAGGAGGAGCAGACCACGAGCAGCCAGACTGAGGACAGCCGGGCCACGCGCACGAGCAACACGTGAGCAGAAAGCGACCCCTCCAGAACAACGCATGCATTTGCGAACAGGTGCGTTAGCGACATGCACCTTGCAGGCTTCAGAAGCTTGCAGACTTCAGAAGATCGGGAAGTGGGCGTCTCCGGCTTTTAACTTGCTGTCCTGGTGGTTATTGGTTGACTGGGTGTGGGCGTTGCTGGTATTGATGAGTCGAGGAAGAGCAGCCTGTGGCCTGGCAGCAACAGCCGGGTCTACCACGGTGAACTTTCGCGAAAGCTCCATTTTCAAGGATATCAGGAGGTTCAAGGATTTCAGGAGTTTCCACACTTTCAACAGTTTCCAGGTTTAAAAAAGTTTCAAGGATTTCAGGAGTTTCAATGTTTCAACAGTTTCAAGGATTTCAGGAGTTTAAAGGTTTCAACAATTTCAAGGACTTCAGGAGTTTCAAATATCTATCAAGTATTTTAACAGTTTCAAGGCTTTTTAAAGGATTTCAAGGATTTTTTTTAGCAGATTTCCACATTAGATCTGTTCCGCAGTCAATCGCAATGGCTTCAGCCATTGCAAGTTTCTAGTTTATGTATTTCCTTTAATCACAGATGAAGTCCCGCAGAGAGACCCCGATCCAGAACCGACAGAGCCCTCCTGTAGCAGATCCACCCGCACTCGTGCCTCTCCACGTCCACGCTTGCTCTCGGACGCGGTTCTTCAGAATCAGGAGAAAATTGCCGAGTCCCTGGACAAGATTGCGTCCACACTGGGAACCATATCTCAGACGCTCATAGATTTGCATAAGCAGCTCACAAATAAATGAAGGTGTGCACCGGAACTGGTCTGTCTTAATATTTGAAGTGAATCACAGTGGACGTATATTCAACGTAATATTTACACTTTATTTACAAACGGGCAATTAACTGCTCTCTAACATGAACTGCGTGCCTGCAGTCTGGTCCCAGCATTGCATCAGGGCGCACATCCTGACGGTGTAGTGGCTGAGGGGGAAGTGGCACACCACGCTTCATCGCGATGTTGTGTAGGACACAGCAGGCCATGATTATCCTACAGACCTGTAATGGTGAGGGAGAGCCATAAAATTAGCTGCAAGGAATTTAAATAAATCTAAACTAGGTGATTCTCGTAATCGGTAAATAAAATAATCAGTTGCCTTACCTTCTCTGGTTTATACAGCAATTTTCCACCTGCTGTGTCCAAACACATCCAGCGTCCCTTCAGTATGCCGATGGTGCGTTCAATGATTGAGCGAGTGCGCGCATGCTTGTCATTATATGACACCTCCTGAGGAGTCTGAGGGTTTGTCAGTGGTGTCATCAGCCAAGGGGCCAGTGGCGGAGCCAGACTTTTAAACAGAGGGTGGCCAGGGGGTGGCAAGGGTTTTTTTTAGGGGTCCACATTTATACTATTGCAAAATTTTATTTCACACAAAAACTGGCTAAACGATACATTTTAATCTTAATCTTGTCATTATTTTTAATTTTAAAGTGAACTGAGAGCACACTTGGAAACTAGAAAGCAAAAAAGCGTATTTAAACAGTAGTCTGAACAAAAAAGTGCAAAATAACATTATTCAAAACATTGCATTACATTTTTCTTTTAACAAATTTAGCAAATTCCTGCGGTTCTGGTGTAAAGCAGCAAAGATGTTGACAAACTCATCCATATTCAGCCCTGAGCCTCCTTGACTCTACACTGAGGATACCAAGATGACTCAATCATCTGCCATAGTTCTGAGATGGTTTTTAATAAGTTTTAGGGCAGAGAAACTTCTTTCACAAGACGCAGTACTGACAGGTATTAAAAAGATCTTTACAAGCCTCAAAAGCTCATGAAACACTTTCCAAACGTTCCAAAAGGACAAGGAAGTCCAATAGGGTCTCTCTAATCCATTATATAAACTCAATTATATAAGCTATATTTTAATACAACACAACAAATTCCTCATCATCTCAAAACATACTGCCTCCGAGTCTGACCTTCAGGTGAGGTTTCATCATCCTGATCTACAGGCCTTTTCTTTACAAAAAAAGGCCTGTAGGCAATGTTTCCTCCTTTTCTTTTCATGTTTACACTAAAGGGAAGAGGGCGATGATACGATAGGCAATTAATAATGGAAAATACACACGCATGCACCCCGCACGCACACACGCACACAGGCACGCACACAGGCACGCACACACACACTGGCACACACAGGCACGCACACACACGCAGACACACTGGCACGCTGACACACGCACACAGGCGCGCATACAGGCACGCACACGCACACATACACACACTAAAAGTTCTACAAACTGAACAAGTAATGCGCTGCAGTATGTGTGTCTATACTTTGTGTCAAATGTAAACGGTTGGCTCTGCGTCGCTAACTTACCTCTTTGTTTTCATCACGACTTGGGAACACCTGTCAGGGTGCGTTCACAGACGGGTGAAACCGTGGGAATTTTTAGCTTGGGCGGAAAAAGTGCGGAAGATTCTCAAGATTAACATTATTACATTGCCGTCTTCCGAGGGGGGCACTGGGGGTGGCAAGGATATTTTTAGAGGTGGCAGTGGCCACCCTGGCTACCCCTCTGGCTCCGCCACTGCAAGGGGCCAGGGCATATCCTCGATCGCCTAAAGGAAATGATGAGGATATTACACTCGTTGGAAATTGTAATTAAAATATGCTTACCAATGAGCCATGCGTCATCAACCGCTCCTTGTTCAAGGCGTGTTCCCACGGAGCTGTTTTGAAATATATAGGAGTCGTGTGCGCCTCCTGGGAACCGGGAAACTACATTCAGGAGGTGGTTATTAGAGTCGCAGATTAGTTGTACATTTATGGAGTGGAACTGTTTGCGGTTGAGGTATGGGAAGGAGTCTGGAGAGGGTGCCTTGATGCGCACGTGTGTACAGTCTATTGCGCCAATTGTATTTGGGAGACCAGCAATCAGATGAAAGCCCATTTTCACAGAGACTTGCTCCTCTGCTGAGTACGGGAATTTAATGTATTGTGGGGCCAGTTGAATGATTGCATCGACAACTCGAGGGAGAGCGCGGCTGATGGATGGCTGTGATATGCCCACCCTGTCCCCAAGCTCCCGTTGAAAGGTTCCAAGAACCCGAGGGCCGATAGTACCTGCACGTGTGGGGGGACAGGGTTGGACCGATGTGTGTGGCTCCGAAGTGCTGGCTCTAAATCATGGCAAAGTTCGATGAGTACCGCTCGTGGGAGCCTAAAGCGTCCAAAGAGGTATTCATCGCTCTCTGTAAAAAGATCAACATGATCCTGAAAGATCCGTTCCCTCCGCAGGGCACGATCCGCAACCTCCTGCAGCAGCAGTAAATATGCCATTGTTCTGTGGCCCCTGGATGGACAAATGCCCCCTATAAATAGGGTGGGGTCACTAATTGACGGCGTGATTTCCAATGTATTTCGAAAAGCGTTGGCACATTTAATTTGAAAATGAATATGAAAAATAATATGTAACCACAAAAATGAAATAATAGATTATATACATACATCAATATGACGGACATATCACTGGAATGTTGTATTTTTATTAAACTTCACCAAAGAGGACAACCCCGGCGTGTGCATGTCGGCACTGAATGCGTACGAGTGCTCCTGAGGACTCGTAGGATTTGTACTTGCCCAAGAGAAATTCTGGTTACGAGAAATATTCGTGAATGCCACTTTCTTCGTAAAAACCGCGTAAGTAGGATTTACGTACAAATCTGTTCCTAAGAACCGTTCGTGAATGAGGCCCAATGTTTTTTCTTTTTGTTATATATATATATATATATAGTAAGTAAGTAAGTAAGTAATCTTTATTTATATACCGCCTTTTCACTGCAGATCTGAGTCTCAAAGCGGTTTACAATTGTTAATTTTTGGGCATTTGTCTCTCACTCCACACAGAGATGGGAGCGGGGTCGCCAGTACAGGAGGCGCATGCTAGAACTATTGGACATATTTTTAGTGGTAGGGGAAACCGGAGCACCCGGAGGAAACCTACGCAGACACGGGGAGAACATGCAAACTCCACTCAGAAAGGCCCTGGTCCGACCGGGATTCGAACCCAGGACCTTCTTGCTGAGAGGCGAGAGTGCTATCCACTCTGCCACCGTGCCGCCGGTGGCAGAGTGGATAGTATATATGTATATATATATATATATATATACATATTTCTTGGCATCTTCAGTTGTCCAATGAGATTCGTTGTGTTAAATTATTTTCTTGCAGTCCCCCCTCTGGAAATCTCACTGGAACACATATTACAAACTGCGAACGCTGATCTTTTTCTAATACTGTAAAATATTGCCACACGACCGATGGTAGTTAACAAGGCAAACATCAGACGACACAGATGTTCAGCCGATGCATCGGTGCATCCCTACTTACAGGGTTGACATGGGTTCAAACAACTTGCTTTCCATTCCCACTGTTGTCCCAGGTCAATGAAGCAAGGCTCTGTTAAGTCCAGTGATTCTCCAGCTGCTCCCAAACAGAGGCCGATTTGTCTCTTTTGTAAAACAGCTGCATGCACTTCACACTGCAATAAAATGAACAATCAGATTTCTCTTCCAAACAGCAGCAGATGGCATGTTAAAGCTTAAGTCTGAAGAATATGGGGTTTACTGCCTGTCTCAATAATTACTTTACTTATCGTTAGCGTTTTATTATGGGCTCAATATCAATTGTCTGGACATTTGTTTTTCTAGACTTTTTGAGAGTTTTTGTTCTCCCTCGCTGTAGAGCAGGGGTCTCCAACCTGTAGGTCGAGAGCCACCAGTAGCTCGCCACCCCTTTCCAGATAGCTCGCCAAAGGATTTAGAAATGAACAAATCAAACAATATACTTTCAGATTGTATAATTCATTATCCCTCCATCCAGTACAGTCAAAGCTGCACCCAGTACACAGAGCACCAGCCCCTCACTGATCCTCCTGCAGGTGGTGAGTCCACAGGAGCCTCGGTCTTTCAGCGGGGGCTTCAGGCAAAGTGGGATTAAGTGTCTTGCCCAAGGACACAACGACAGCAGACATCAGCGTCGTGAAGTAAGTCTCGTGGTGGGCTCGAACCCACAACTATCAGGCCCAAAGGCCAATGCTCTACCAACTGAGTCACTGTCACCCCATTATTCATCGAAACAATTTATTATTATAAATGTACTTACTCTGTGCACTAGCAACAAATATGTGATGTTAAATAATGACTGCACCCAGTATCAGGCTTGTTCACACCAATATATCACCACATTTTTTCCTAGGTGCGCTTAAAGGAGAAGCTCTCTGTCTTTATAGCTCTCTGTGTGAAAAAGATTGGAGACACCTGCTGTAGAGGGTTGACACAGTAGACAGAAATAAATGTAATCGAATTTTATGCATATTCCAGTGTCATACAGGTATATTCTCAAACATGCTTTGGGTCTGCTCATTCATTACAAAAGGCGATCTTGTTACTTGAATGATTGTGTGTGTATTGTGTGGTGTGGAATGAGTGAAAGGGGGGTTGTGCAAAGTAAGCGTCTGCTATTTGCACCAAATCAACTTTTTTTAACTCATAAACTGCATAAGTATGTTTATTGTAGTGCTGTCTACATGTCATTTTTTTGACATTTTAGTTCAAATTAGATAAAATTTCACTTTTGAGCCAAAAAACGCTGTGTGGTGCCCGCTCTACCTTTTTGGTGGTACTACATTTGAATTTGGTTCTGGCCTCTCCATTGACTCTTCATTGTCAGTTCTCTATGACATCAGTTGTTTTGTGTGACGTCAGTCTGTCAGAGCCAGTGATATGAACCCATTCAACTCTCTAATGAGGGCGGGGATGGCGGCGAGGCGGTAAGCACTGTGGCAGAGCAGCTCCCGACTTTTGTGGGGAAAAAAAGCATCTTTCATCTCAACTGAAGACACGCATTATAATGAGTAACCCCTCGACCAAGCGCAAAAGTGAAAACAAACCACCTGTGACTCCGACTAAATCTCTTAACAACAAAAAAGGTAAAATGGAGCAAGAAACCGCGGACAGCATAGTGGCGGCGCTAAAGCTAGCTATTGAAGAGCAAGGTTCTACCATCGGAAAGTCCATTGATGAGCTGAAACGATCTGTTGATTTTCTCTCGGCAGAGGTACAAGACATAAAAGGGACAGCAAGGAAAACTGAACAAAGAGTAGACAAAGCTGAAGAAATGATCCAACAGCTTGAAAGCAAAGTGGTTGAATTGGCGCGTTACAAGCGTAGATGGAATTTACGTTTGCGCAGGCTGCAAGAAAGAGAAGATGAAGAAGTGAGGCGCGCTGTGATTGAGATTTGTCAAAACGTAGCCCCAGGCTACAAGGACAAATTTAAGGATGTGATAGACTCTGTGCATAGGCTCGGTAGACCCAATTCAACCAGGTCCCAACCGAGAGATATTATCATCCAGTTCTCTATGAGGCACTATCGCGACGCCATTTGGAAGATGTCAAAGAACCATGATCATCTGAAACAACGACTTCTGCGCTTCAAGGAGGACCGCGAAAAACAAAATCGTTTGTGGCCCCTCATCCAGAAGGCTCGGGAGGAAAAGAATGCTACTTGTGGGGAGAGCCTTTCGACACAAGAAATATTGACATAGTGCGATCTCAACTCATAGGAAAGCTCTGCCTTCTCACTTCTTTCCAAGTTAAAGAAGGAAATGTTCTGACTGTTTTTTTTTTGTTTTGTTATTTAAACATTTCTCTGTTGAAATTTATTTCTGTTAATGCTCGAGGCTTAAGGGACATTTCTAAACGCAAGTCAATTTTTCTCTATGCTAAAAACTTTGATGCAGACTTTTGTTTAATTCAGGAATCCCACTCATCTGATGAAGATTATAAGTTTTGGAAGTCACAATGGGGAGAGGACATTTGGATGTCACATGGCAATCACCACTCAGCAGGAACTCTCACTTTGAAACGTAAATTCAACGGAAAGGTTATTTCTACTCATACAGACTTAAATGGTCATTATACTCTCCTGGTATTTGCTCATAATAATCAGATATTTCTCTTGGGGAATGTGTATGGCTATACTAATGTAAAGGAAAACAAAGATCTAATTCTAGATTTATATGACAAAATAGAAAGTATTATTGAAAAGTTTCCAGATGTAAAGATAATTTTCGGGGGACATTTCAATTGTACATTTAATGATGAAATTGACAGGTATGTTAGTATTAGATAGCAATATGGCCTACGTGCAGGACTGTACAAGGACTCTGATTATTATTATTATTTTGACTATGATGTGACTGTCTCTGTGTGACACGTACGTCTTTCGATGTGTGACGTGACAATGACTATATAAACTGTGTACTGACTCCATTCTGTCTGAGAGAAAGAAACAATTGAAACCACTGGAACTTGAGAGAAACTTAAATAAACTTCCAGAGTTTGGCGCACCACGATCCGTCTTTGTCTGCTTCATCCCTGACAGGTATCCTAACAGACAAAAAGTTAATGATTATTTGAATGAGTTTATCAATGAAAGAGGCCTAGTGGATAAATGGAGAATCAACAATCCGAATAGCAGAGAATTTACTTGGAAAAATAGAGTTGGTTCGCTACAATCCAGAATTGATTTCTGGTTAGTTTCCGAATGCTTAACTCAATTAAAATGCAAAAGCGAAGTTATTCCAACTCCTTTAACTGACCATAAAGCTATTTCACTTACCTTACAGATATCACCAAATGGTGAGGCCAAAAGATGTCCAGCCTATTGGAAACTTAACAACTATCTTTTACTAAATGATGCACTTTGTGAGTTGGTAAACAATAAAATCTCTCAATTCTTTAAAATGGCAGAGACCGCAGGTGAATATCAAAAATACTGGGAGCTGCTAAAATTTGAACTGAGGACGTTATTTATGAAAACTGGAGCAAAACTTAAAAAAGAGAAGAAAAAAGAAGAAAATGACCTAATGAATAAACTAGTCTCTTTATCTTCTATCTTACCAAAAAATATGTCTGATTCTCAACAAGCTCAGGCTTCAACACTCCAGTTAAATTTAGATAAGCTTTACATCAATAAAGCTAAAGGAGCCTTTATTCGATCCAAAGCAAAATGGTTAGAAGAAGGTGAACAAAACTCAAGTTACTTTTTTAAACTAGAAAAACAAAGGCAAACAAAAAATAACATAAACAGACTCTCCATTAATGGTGCCGTCACAGAAAATCCCAAAACTATTTCTACATTTTGTGAACATTTTTACAAAGATCTATACAAATCCAACTTCTCACTAATGCATATGAATGAATTCTTTAAGCATGTAGATCAGGTGAAATTTATTGGGGATTCAAATCAAGCAATTTGTGACTCACCAATTACAGCTTTGGAGATATTTGATGCTGCCCGTTACAGCGCAAAGCATACCCTGTTGAAACAATTTCTCAAATAAGGAAATCGGCTCCAGCTAGCTTATGTTCAAATCAGAATAATTTTTACCGACCACACAACAAGTTGGTGGAATTGTTTTTAACTTTTGCCCCATTTGGCAAACACTTCGAATGATGTCAGTAGTCTGCTCCTACATTCGTACAAGTATGTGAAAAAAGAGTAGAAATGTAAAGTACTGAAAGCAGAGATAGCAGCCAAGTTTCATTCTATAACTCAACAATGTGCATGAGTCAAATCAGGTTACATTTTGAAATATAGACATGTTATTATGTTTAATCCAAATAGCACTGGCCTCAGACAAAGGGACTTTGATGAGTGGTCCAGAGAGAGGAAGTATTGCTGCTTTTGGAGAGAGGAATTTGAACTGAGGAACTGATTTGCAGCTGAAAGTTATCTTCTGGATCAGTTTAAATCGATTCATGAGGTTTTGCCGTTGCTCTTATTTTGTCTGGCACGTAATCAGGACAAGATCTGTTTGAGTTTTGTGTGCAAACGGCCTACTTTTCTTCATTGTGCGCCATGTGTGGGTTTGAATAAAAAACTAAAAAACAACTTGCAAAAACAAAAACCTTGAATATATTTTCATTTTATGGTAGTTGTCAAATACATAGTACATCAACCAGATTTTGATGAAAGTTGTTTTTATTTACTCGTTTAGTGGTGATTACAAAAAATATCTGTTTTTGTTTTTCCCCCCAAAGAAAGAGTATGTTAATGTGTGTTTATGGAAAATCTGTTATTTTCTCTAAATAATGACCGCTCCAGCCCTGCCGTTCGTCAGTGTGCTGTTCTGAAAGATAATGTGTACTGGATCATCCATGCTCCAGTACACATTCAAATCACCGTTTGAAGAATAAGTCCATGCAAAAGGTTTCTCCTCATTTTAGTCAAATCTGAAGAAAAATCCTCCTGCTGTTTACTAGCTAGTGGCTCAGTTCTGCTTCTTTTGTTTTCATTAGAAGGGGGCATTTCTTTGTCTGATTTGGTACATTTAGGCTTGGTACGTACAATACACTCCTCTCAGGTGAATTGGATTCGTCTTCAGCTTTGTGTCGATGGATACATTTACAGAGCGGGCTTCGTCTTAACAACTGCTTGCCTTCAACGGGGCAGTTTACAAGACCCTCACAAACAGCAGATCATGGAGATGTGTAAAAATGTGTATATACTGTATACATGGAGCAAATGTAATTAGCCAGCCTACCCAAAAGTCGCAACAGCCATTTTAAGAGCCATTTTGTGAGTACAAGTACCTTCGATTTTTCTTCGGTAGCTCAGTAAGACGAGCTAACAATGTTTTGCTTCTCTCACACATGGTGGATAAAAGTTCCTTGTTTTTAGCTTTCATGTTTGGACAGGTGTGCGTTGTTGGGTGTCAAGGTGTGTTTTCCCATCTGATAGAACCTTTACCATGACTGCTTTTAGCATCATTAATATTGTTCTCCACTTTTCTTGAAACCCAACACCAGCATTTAATTTGTTAAAATACTGGTGTTAGGTATTTTTGCTGTAATGTCTGCTGTCGTTGTGTCCTTGGACAAGACACTTAACCCCACGTTGCCGGAAGCTCCCGCTGAAACACCAGGGCTTTGGAACCACTGACGTAGCAGTCATTTTCCTGTGGATTCAACACCTGCCGGGGGATGGGTGGCAGCTCTGATTGTCACCCGTCCGACCCAGAAATGGACAAATAAAGGGGTAGAAAATGAATGAAAGAATTAATGAATTTGTTCTCGTTGGCCTCCGACTGTCGCTTCGGATATGGTTGGTAAAAGTAAATTTTGGCGCCCTTTTTGAACGCAATATCGCTTGAGCTAGTGAAGTTAGCCATTCAAACAGTGTTTTCCCACAGAGACTATAGCCCCTTCCATGTGTGACCATAAATGAAGGACTGATCCTCAACTGTCTCATTACGTTGCGTACAATCTTCTATCAATATATGTAAGTGTTTAGGTCATCTTGATCTTATCTTTATATGTTAATCCATAAATTATTATTTCCAATTCTTCTCAAAATTCCAAAGTGAAATAGTCAAAATTATGATCAAGGGCCAAAAATAAGAACAAATAATTCATAATTCTTGAAGTCGTTTTAAAACTAATAGAAGCAGACATGTTCACTCCATTTCATAACACAAAGCTAATACCTACGTAGCTCCCCATCTGACCCTTGATTCTGCAAACTCCTAAAGTATCTATAACAAACAACTCCTGCACGTACAACTACACACGCTATTCATTTCCCAGTGTGAAGAGGAGTGAGGAGTTGGACTGTGGTCATGTGACGCGCTCTCATCTGCTTTCACTTAACATGTTTGACCTGACTCACTTGTGTCTGCGTGGCTACAATATTTCCAGCTTCAGTCCTTTGGCCAACAACGCTGTCCAACTTCATTACAGACCAGAGAATCTCAATTTTTTTTGTAATTAACCTGCAGCATATAGAGGATGGATGTCACACTATATGTATTGTATGATTATGTTCTCTTCACAGTCGATGTTCCCCATACATATCAGTATAGAGAATTTGTGTATAAGATATTTACCTAAGTGTTATTTTGACGGTATCACACATAACATGTTAGCATACTGTGATAGTTCTAAGAATTTCTTATGAAACTTCTAAATGTAATGTGCCAGTATATTTGGTTTCAACAAATGAAATACTGGTGATGGATTTCAAGAAAAATAGCTTGAAACGTGTTAGAATTGGTTTAATCAGAACTATATGTCATGATTAAACTCTTCCATGCACTCTCTGAGGTCCTCTGTTTGTCAAGCTTTGCTGAAGCTGTGATGAGGTCATATATTTTGGAGTCCAGCAGGATGTGTTCACAGTTTAGGAGAAGATTGTGAAAAACCCTGTTCTAGTTGAGACAGTTCATCCTTGCTGAAACTTGGATGATTATCCAACATTACGATACATCTGTACCAACAAGAGCTTGTGCAACAGGGCTCTGCTCTTGTGCTTTCAAAACCAAATTCAGCAACAGTTTGTTTGAACCTGATTCCTAATCATTAACCTGGTCAGTACTGTCAATAGGTTCCACAGCTGAGGAAAGTTGTTGTTTTGCTGTTGCCGGACTCTGATTTCATGCATGTTGACAAAACTGGTGGTTCTACGTCATGGTGCTACGTCCCTTAGGACTTCGCTAGTGGGATTTCACTCGTGACCCCCAGGTCACACGCCAGAGAGATCAAAATAATTTGCTCCAATCACCAGCCACCCTCCTCTATAAAGGCCCCTGCACAAAGCCGCACCCCCTCTTTCACTCTGGCGCCGATTGAGATCTACCACAGTACTCACTTTATTCCAGAGAAAAGATGTCTTCTGATGCTCGTCCGAGTTCCCCTTCGCCCTCCGGCGTCGGACGTCGTCGTTGCTCGACGTGTCGAGTCAGGCTCCAGCGCACGGACCAGCACTCCAGCTGCTTCATGTGCCTGGGCCCGGGCCAAGCGGCGTTGAGCGCCACCTGCACCTCGTGTCTCGCTCTCCCCAGGGAGGAGAGCGAACGCAGGCGTGCGTACCTCGCTGCTGCAGCGCCCCGTCCGGACTCCTCTCAGGACGAGGAGTCTGAGACTGACTGGGCCCCACTCGACCTTCCACCCGTGCCCGCGGAGTGGGGTGACTGCGAAGACGGAGAGGCTTCGGAGGTCGGCTCCCTCCTCACCCTGGACGAGGTGGTCTCGAACCCGGAGCCGGACCGCTTCCCACTGGACCACATGCCTGGGCTCTACTCCTCCGCGGCGGCCATCATGGATGCCCCCCTGCCACCGCAGCCGACCCAGAGGGCGGTCAGAGGGCTCCAGACAGTCCGCATGCCCGGTGGTTCCCCTTCCTGAGGGGCATGGCGGTGATGGAGCCCTGGGCGGGGGGGGGAGCCCTGTTTTCACGCCCGATAATCGGCCGCAGGCTCTGGGTTTGGAGGCTGAGAGGCGGAACCTCGTAGACCTGGGTCTTCCCCCTGCGGTGGTGGAGACCATTCAGGGAGCGAGGGCGCCGTCCACTGTGAGGGCCTACGCCACGAGGTGGAGGCTCTTCAGCGACTGGTGCGGTTCTCGTTCCTGGGATCCCAGGCGTTGCCCGCTGGAGGGGGTCCTGGGATTCCTACAGGAGCTTTTTGATAAAGGGAGGGCTGTCGCCACCTTGGCGGTGTTCGCAGCAGCCATTACCTAGGGTCACGACGGATTCGGGGGGTTTACAGCCCGCTCTCATCCGTTGGTTAAACGTTTTCTGCGGGGGGCGCGCAGGAGGAGGCCCCCGCTCCAGAGAACGCCCCCGGTTTGGGACCTGTTGTAGAATTACATACCCCAATGAAGGAGAAAGCTCAAAAGTATTTGTCTTAATCAGAAGCGTAAGTTTATTGTACACACGTGCGGAGAGCTAACATATACAAAAGGCAGCATACCCCAGCTCTGCCGCGCAGAGCTCAGCTTCCTGTTTACATAGACAACACATAAAGACAGTCACGCCCACAACAGATGGGAGGGGGCCACCGCTGCAGGAGGCGCATAGGGAGGCGCCATCCCCGTGGTGAGGCAATCAGACACAGTGGCATGGGGGTGCGAACAGACAGACAATGGTAGAAATGCAGGCATACAGATGCAAGATGCGAAAGACACAAGGGTGTGACAGACAGCAGAGACCTTCACAAAGCTCAGCATGGCGTCAGAAGGTCGTCTCTGCATTGATCAAAGGCCTTTGACGTCCGTGTATTTGCTGCGGCTGGTTTTAATGTAATTACTCTAAAAACTGTCATTACACTCCCCTCTTTTGATAATTCAAAACCATTTTTGCATTAATCAGTTAAATACCAGAGGCATCGTAATCACATCACCTTCAAGCTTGAAACACTTAAATTATTGCTGTCCAAAGTGGACAAGAAAAGAAACATGCTTGTCAATAAAAGAAAGAGCACATTATAATAACACAATGGATCCGGACAGCGATAAGAGTGCGGACAGTGTGTCCGACATCAATAGGGCTAAACCAAGATTAATGAGCACACTCCGCCAGGAGGACAGGAGCCAGTCCAGACCGTGAGGAGTGTCCGTGACATTGTCCGCTTGCATGACGTCCCGGAGTCTAGTCAGATTGGCTATGCCCTGTTGGATAAGACCTCCGTCCTCATCATTAGCCGGAATATATGTACAGCAGGACGACCCGATGATCGTGCATACGCCTCCCACAGAACATAATAAACACGGTCAGCACGGAAAGTAGTGTCAGTGTGGCCAGCATAACAGTCCAAGGGCCCATGCCGGTCTTAGCCGGGCTACATTCGGTAGTCTTTTCCGCGGGAATACTCACGAACAGTGCCGTCTTGCAGTCAGTGGCACCGCTCCCTATGAGCGTGTGTGGAGCGTTCGTGGTCATGGCGCGATGTTTGGTCTTGGAGCGGCAAGACCCTAATCGCGTTGGGGCTTTGGCCTCAGCACTCGGTTGGGCAGAGTGCTCGGGGTTTGGGGTGTGGAGACCATGGCTTGAGCACGCTCCAGATCGGCCAGGCCCAAAGCTCGTTTGATGGGAGACCTCATGACAGCACGCTTCACCATGTGCCTCATCAGGAACTGTAGAGCAGCCCTCATCTCCACCTCCTCCGGACACACGGGAGACGAGACACCAGGGGGCACTCCAGCAGAGCTCAAATCTGCATTATGGCCAGAGGGAGCAGGCTCTGGAGAAATCTTTGGAATGAGCAGCAGCTCTGCATACTTGCTGCAGCTGAGCAGAGCGCTCAGGGCCTTCATGGCTCCCAGGCCTTGGGGTCCGGGGGCTGGGGAGTTGGGCAAAGGGGGGCGCCTCGGGAACGCTGGGATTCTCTGGGTGTTGTTGTTGGCCTGCTTCACCGACGGTGGTCGCACGCCGGCCGACCTCTTCAGCGTAGGGAGCCGCGGATGGGCCTGGTCCGTCCGCGCCCTCGGTGTCCTCGTCTATGGCCCTCAGTGGCAGCACCGCACGACAGTGGTTGGCGTGGATCCAAGTTGTCCTCTCCGCGACCTTAACGGCAGTGTCCGTCACCAGGAGGACGAGGAATGGGCCGAGCCAGCGCTTGGACCGCCAATGCTTTCGTCTCGTTTCCTTCACCAGGACCCAGTCGCCTGGCTTGATCCTGTGCAGAGCCGCCTGCGCAGCCTGTGGCAGGGCGCTCCTGACCTGGGCAGAAATAGAGGACAAATTAATTTCCTTACAATAGGACAGCATGTCGTCATCACACAAAGAGGTGCTTGGCAGATCTCTGTTCGGGGGTCCCGTGCCCAAGTTGGGTGGTCTGGCCAAGAGGATTTCGAATGGGACTCTCATGCGCATGTACATGAGGGCTAGCGGCAGAGCTTTGAGTGCCATTCTCTCGCTCGCACGCGCCTCGCTCCAGGGGGCGTAACTGCAGTGTTTACGTATATCAATGCCCAGAAATTCACCCACTTCCTCAATGACTTTTGCTACAAAGTGACTGCCCTTGTCACTAGAGATTTTTTCTCGGGACACCCCATCGTGGCACAATTTCTGTGAGCAGAGCTTTCACCACTGCGTTGCTCGTGGCGTGTTTGCCTGCAAATACTTCAGTCCATTTGGACCAGAGATCCGCCAGAACCAGACAGTATTACTTACCTTGGCATGGTGTGAGTTCAACAAAGTCCCTTTGGACATGTTGAAATGGGCGCAGGGGCGGAGGATGAGCAGCCTGTTGGATACTTTTGGGACTTACCTGGGTTGTGCGCGAGGCATATAGCGCATGTTTGGCAGAATCTCTGTGCAAATGCCGTAAACCCCTTTGTATACCAATTTTGTGTGATTAAATCACACATCCCTCCTTTTGAGGCATGGTCTCGACCATGTGCTAAAATTGCAAACTGTCTGAAGAAATGCCGTGGTAAGCACGGTTTGCTGTCTGGTCCCAGCCACACACCATGCCGTCGTTGAGCCCCATTTCCTTCCCACAGCACTGTCTCTGCTGGAGTAGCCAGTGCCTGCATCGCTGACAGAGAGGAGAAAATATCAACGTCTTGAGTGAGGTAGTGTGTGTGTGTGTGTAGAGGTGCGTATGCCGCTGCCTTGTCCGCGCGCCGATTCCCTGCAGAGATGGGATCAGTGGCATTAGTGTGGGCCTGGCATTTGCGTACAGCGATCTCTAAGGGCAACATTACAGCTTTCAGCAGACGTTCAACCTGTGTGGAATTAAGAATTGGTTTACCATCAGATTTCATAGAATTGCGGTGTTTCCACAGTGCCCCCCAGTCGTGCACCACAGAGAAACCATAACGCTTATCACAGAATATGTTAACAGTTTTGCCCGCTGCCAGCTCACAAGCCCTGGTGAGCGCGACCAGTTCAGCGGTTTGTGCTGAATGGTAGTGGGGCAAACTACCAGAGTCTATAGTATCAAAATCAGAGCACACAGCATAGCCGATTCGGTTCTTCCCAGTGTTGTCACGTGACGCGGCTCCGTCTGTATAAAAAAATCAGGATTAGTCAGAGGCACCTCTTTCAGGTCTGGCCTGGGAGTGCATCTCTGTTCTATTGTGGCGATACAGCAGTGTGCCTCCCCTTCCTCTGGCGTGGGCAGCAGTGAGGAGGGGTTCCGCTGTGTGCATCTTTTCACCGTAGTTCAAAGAGCACCGTGTTGTATTTCAGCCAACGAGCCGCAGAAAGGTGAGAGGTTTTCTGCTCTAGCAGGATCAGGGAAACAGCATGGGGCACAAGCAAAGTTAGTTCAGTGTATCCCACAAGGTCACGTGATGCTAGGGCCGCTTTCTCAGCGGCAGCCACAGCCCGCAGGCAGCGAGGCAACCTTGCTGCCACGGGATCGAGTTTTGCTGAGAAGTAAGCAGTGGGTCTCAGTGGCCCTCCGTGAGACTGCAAAAGTACCGACACCATGCACCCACACCGCTCATCCACAGTCTGAGTGACTGACCGTTGGGTCAGGGAGACCTAGTGTGTGTGTGTAGATTTACTGTTCCGTTCATCTCCAGTTGCTTTTCTCCCGGATCGTCCTCAATTCATATTGTGGGCTTTGGTGCCAAGGTAGAGGCTCATTTCCTCATGATCCATACTACTGTCATCCCTGAAGCAGGGGTAGTTTATCTCTCATCTGAAAAAGAAATATTAGAACACAAAAAACACAAAAAATGCCCACTTTCGCTTGTCAATCTTTTTTCCAATTGGGCAAAACATAACTGCATTGACAGACGGTGTGTGACATCAGGGCGGGGGCTGTAGCCAAATACAGAACAACAAAATGTATGTTTCTAATTTTATACTCCCCTAAATGTGAGTTTACAAACCAAAGTTGTCCTTCAACCAACGACAGCTCACTGCGGTTGGGCCGACTCACTGTCAGGACAAACAGCAGAGGCAGGGACTCCCAATATCTTCAGCAAGGTATTTCATCTCAGAGTACTTTCCGCAGAGTACTCTTCTCAGAGTACTCATCCCAGAGTACTCTCACTTTTACACCTGTTCAATAAAGCTTGTTATCTTTGAATCTCTAGTACTTACACCGTATGCTGTTGACAAAAAATAATTATTCCATGATCACATTAAAACATTACAGACACATTTGTTATTCCATTCTCCGTTCAGCATTCCTCATTTCACTCCTCATTTCACACCACACTCACATCACACTCACATCACAGTCACATCACAGGCCGATTCCCCACGTTAGTATATTGGTCCAGAGTTTGTTAAGGTCAACGTAGTGTACTTTGACATGACACACAAACATATAACATACACAAAACATATAACACACAAACATATAACACACACAGAAGGCCTGTAATTTTAACTTTGTTATATTTTTCCATGTCCAATTACAATTGTCTCATGAGCTATTTCTATTGTTGCAACTTTCAGAGCCTGCAGAACATGCAAAGCTATAAGAGATTTTTCCTAAAAAAAAAGAAATCCGTTTCCAACTTTAATGTTTACCACGTGGTCTATACTCGGGCTTATCACAGATGGTGTCCCCTATATCTCTAATGAGCTCTTGTTACTTAAAAAATGTTCTTTTCCTTCTTTTTTCTTTTTCAATAAAGCCAGGTCGGATTCATTAAAAATGTAAATTAGTCTCAAACTTTAATACTTCACCTTTGTTTCACGATAAAATGTTTTTGTTGCTCATTAAGTAGCACAGATACCATAGCGTGGTGCCTATCCCAATAAACATACTCCGTTTGTAGCCTATCTTTACTACACTGAAGCCATGAATTTTCAAACTCCAAGTTATTGTCTGGGAACGACCGGAGAGAGCAGCTTAGGTCGTTCGCGTGGTTGACCTCCAAATTTTGTGCGGGCGTAACTCTATCCACTGTTGTGGCTAATAGCTTAGCAATCTCAGGGTTTGGTGTCAATTTCCAGTGGTAGTTAACTTTTGGGACCGGTGCCTCCTTGTGCATGCCGGTGAAACATGGAGCATTTGCTAGGTCACTAGCGTGTACCACCCGTAGGCCGCTTGGTGTTGAGAGCAGATTTAAATTGAGTCTGCACATAAGGTCTCGGCCTAGTAGATTAACCGGGCACAATGGGGAATATAGAAAAGAATGTTTAAGCTGGTTGCCCTGAGAATCAAAACACGTTAGCGGTGACGTAAATTGCTCTTTAGTCGTCTCTCCCGACGCTGCTAATGAGAATGTGAAGCGGCCACTCATTTTAGGGGAGACAGAAAGGCTGTCACTTTTTAGCACAGAATTTGTTGCCCCGGAGTCATCCAGAATTTTAACTTTTACACCACAGATTGTTAGCGTATATTACAGGAATTCAGCATGAATTATCTCTAAAAAGTGCCAATTGCAATTTGTTGTTGTTCAAACTTACGTGACATGAGCGGTCGCTTTGGTGACGAATGTGAACCCGGGTTTGGTCAGTCGCTCGTGTTTCCTCCACGCCCGCCTCTGCCGTCCTCTGGCCCCGTGTGAGCCTCTGCCTTTAACGCCTCCTCCGGTGACAGTCCTTCGACACATGTCGAGCACACAGTCTTTCCGCCGGGCTGTGGAAGTTTCTCAAAGTCCGCAGGAGGCCCAGGTAGCCCAAAGCGTTAGCCTGTGGTCCATGAGGGTTGGTGAATACCCAAACGTGCCGGTCCCAATGGCTTCTTCTGTTTGCGGTGCGGGGACAACTTTCAACGGGGTTTCCGCGGGTGCGTTTGGTATATCACGCTGCCGCCTCCGTGGAGAACAGTCACGGGATTTGGAGCAGTTTGTCTCTGTGCTCCAAAGCAGTTGTCGGTGTCTCACATATTTGCTTCCCCCGCTTCTTCTTCTGCGGTTTCCTGAGCGTGTATCTGCTTCCGCCACTTCTTCTTCTGCTCCCGGGTTTGGGCCCACTTCTCGCGGGGTCTCAGCTGGTGCGAGCGCCGCCTGTGGTTGGGGCGTGGGGCTGGTGCTGGGGCTTTGAGGCAGAGGCCAGAGCGCGGAGGAAAAGCGCCGACAGACCTGGACAGGGAGAGGAAAAAGGGACAACAGTAGTCTGCTCATTTTTTTTTTAAAAACCCAACGCCTTGTTTGGGTGCACACTTATTGTTAGTAGGGGAAAAAGGGCGGTAGGGTGGGGGTGTGGGGGTGTGGGGGATGTGTGTGTGTGTGTGTGTGTGTGTGTGTCCGCCTGTGTGTTCTCCGCTTCGGTGAAAAGCGGAGGAGCTATTGTTTTTACATATTTCTTTCTCTAACGTCTTTTGCCGTGATATTCTTAAAACCAAGTATATTTTTTCTTCCCTTCTTCTTCTAAATTATCACGCAAGATGCGTAATTGATTCGGAGACATAGAGCCTCCATCGGAAAAAGACAGATGACCTGCACCATAGGCAAGCACTCCATAGCTTGCATCTCTAGATTGATTTTTCCCCATTTTCTCGTACGAACAATGGACCTAACCCGCTTAGTCTCTCCCTGCTCTTACCCACTTTGGGGCGCTCCGTTCCCCCCCCGCTGGTTCAACCAACGAGCGCGCGTTCTTGAAACGGAGCGGGTCTGGCTGAAGACACTTAGAGAAATTATCAGGGTCGCTTACAGAGCGATTACTAACGCGCAGCCGCTAGTTTCAATCTAGAACAAAAGACCCCAAAAATCCCGCACACAGTCTATGCTGTGGCAATGAATGAAATACCCCAAAAATACATAAATAAACAAATCCCCGTGTACACTTAAGTGCTGCCCTGGGCTCGTTACGCAGATGAAAAGACAAAACTCACCAAATTAGGTTCTTTTTGGTCTTGTGTGGCCAAAGAATCCTTCCATGCGCGGGACGAGCGCGCCCTCCTTTGTCTCCAAATAGAACAGAGGCTGGTGTTGTTCCAGGTCGGCCAAACGCGGCCGCTCGTCCCCGCCGAAAGTATCCATGCCAAGACATGCCAGCAACGCCAAATTGTTGTAGAATTACATACCCCAATGAAGGAGAAAGCTCAAAAGTATTTGTCTTAATCAGAAGCGTAAGTTTATTGTTTATTAGTGTTGAGAGCTAACATATACAAAAGGCAGCATACCCCAGCTCTGCCGCGCAGAGCTCAGCTTCCTGTTTACATAGACAACACATAAAGACAGTCACGCCCACAACAGATGGGAGGGGGCCACCGCTGCAGGAGGCGCATAGGGAGCGCAGGCGCCATCCCCGTGGTGAGGCAATCAGACACAGTGGCATGGGGGTGCGAACAGACAGACAATGGTAGAAATGCAGGCATACAGATGCAAGATGCGAAAGACACAAGGGTGTGACAGACAGCAGAGACCTTCACAAAGCTCAGCATGGCGTCAGAAGGTCGTCTCTGCATTGATCAAAGGCCTTTGACGTCCGTGTATTTGCTGCGGCTGGTTTTAATGTAATTACTCTAAAAACTGTCATTACAGACCTCAGGGTGGTCCTTAGGGGGCTGTCGGGTCCGCCTTTTGAACCGGCGGTGGAGGCGAGTCCCGAGTGTGTCGCTTTTAAGACGGCCCTCTTGCTGGCGTTGGCGTCTGCTAAGAGGGCGGGCGACTTGTGTGCGCTCTCTGTCCATGCGTCTTGCCTGTCTTTTGGAGAAGGCGACGGCATGGTGGAATTGTGGCCCAATCCGGCCTTTCTCCCCAAGGTAGAACAGGGGCGCCCCGCTGTCTGCTCAGCGGCTGGCGCACTGGGTCGCCACGACTGTGCGGCGGGCGTATCAGACGCAGGGTCTGGCCCCCCCGGTGGGCTTCAGGTCGCATTCCACGCGTGGGGTGGCGGCCTCTACGGCCCTCTTCAGGGGGGCGTCGGTCGAGGACGTCTGCCGTGCGGCTTCTTGGGCGTCGTCCTCTTCGGTCAGGTAGTCCACGTCAGGAGCTCTTGGGAGAGGCGTCCTGGGACTACGGGTGACCTACGGTCCGTGTTACGTGGGGGTATCCTTGGTAGGAGTGGCCCTGTAACACGCATTTGTTTCTTCTGCCCTGAGTCCTCTCACTTTGTGAGGGTCTTGCTCGGGCGGAGCTCCAATCACCCTTCGCTGGCCTGCTGGGAGTACATGTTCCTACGGCCTCCGCGTTGTGTCCCACTAGCGAAGTCCTAAGGGACGTAGCACCATGACGTAGAATTAATAGTTACCTAATGTAAATTAAGTTCTACGAATAGGTGCGTAGTCTCTTAGCTACGAGCCCATCAGGCCAGCCCGGCTTGGCAGAGTTCAAGAGGGGGTGTGGCTTTGTGCAGGGGCCTTTATAGAGGAGGGTGGCTGGTGATTGGAGCAAATTATTTTGATCTCTCTGGCGTGTGACCTGGGGGTCACGAGTGATATCCCACTAGCGAAGTCCTAAGGGACTACGCACCTATTCGTAGAACTTAAGTTACATTATGTAACTATTAAGTATGCGTTTGGTGGTGGTCAAATAGAAATCTCGGAAATTTAACATTTATCAAGATTTTCACAATTAGTCAAATTTGTTAGTTAAAGAACTTCTCACCCCTGCTCCTTGAGGCTTACGTCACTCACATTCAAATATGTTCAAATCTTCCTCCAAATGGGCGTAGCCTGGAGGACTAAAGGGGACAGGCGGGGGGTGAATGTTGGGCGGGTCTAGGCTGTGATTGACAGTTGACAGTAAAAGCAATAGTGACTAAAACTACAATATTCAACAACAACGCTATTAACACTACACAATTATCAACAATACAAACAGCTATGCTAATAAAAACCTACCTAAATGCTATAACTAATCGCAAACCTGATGATCGATGAAAATACTCTCTGCTATTCCTTCCTTCCTTCGCTGGGGGGGGCGTGAACGAGACTGGGCAGACGTCAAGTACAGTGCCTCGCGAATCCAACCTCACTGAGCTCGAGATGTTTTGCAAGGAAGAATGGGAAAGAATTCCAGTCTCTCGATGTGCAAAACTGATAGAGACATACCCCAAGCGACTTGCATCTGTAATTGCAGCAAAAGGTGGCGCTACAAAGTATTAGCGCAAGGGGGCCGAATAATATTGCACGCCCCACTTTTCAGTTTTTTATTTGTTAAAAAAGTTTAAATTATCCAATAAATTTCGTTCCACTTCACGATTGTGTCCCACTTGTTGTTGATTCTTGACAAAATTTTAAATTTGTATATCTTTATGTTTGAAGCCTGAAATGTGGCGAAATGTTGAGAGGTTCAAGGGGGCCGAATACTTTCGCAAGGTACTGTATCACTGCAGACGTGGATTTGGGGGTGAGTTGTCCTTTAAACATTTTGATTCAAAAACGATTTCATTATTTGGTTGACTTATATCTAATGTATTTGATGCCATCACATCACAGTGGAATAAATTCATTATGCAATGTAACAACTTTTTGAGTAAAGAAATGCACTATCTATCTAATACAAGATAATAATGAAAGTGTCTTGCCAAAAGACACTTTGGAAAATCAATAATTCAGCTAATGGGGGTTTATTTCAAAGCCAATATGGTGAACATCAGACCAATTCAAACGGTAATACTAAATGAACAGTAACATACAAAATGCCAGAAGGCTGAAACATCTCCCAGGTTGTTTCAACATGTTTAATATTGCAAACACAGTCTGTGCTTTGTCAAAACAATAGAATATTTCTTCATTATTATACAACTTTCACAGTTTGTTTGGGAGAGGGAGCACATGCGCGTTACATCATGTGGGCTAGAACACGCACATGCCGTGACAAACTGTGAGATGACCTCAGTGGGTGAGCCCTATGTTACAGCAAATACTTTTGATTGAATAAGTGTAGTATTACAGTGTTTGGTTCTGTGCACATAAAGGCGGTGCTCTGCATTGGCTTTAGTTTAACACGTTTACATTCATCCTTGACAACTGCAGTAAACTGAGCTAAACAGTTTAACCTTTTCTTGTCTGCCTCCATTCTTCTATTGCATGTTCAAAACATGGTCAATCTTATAATTTAAATTGAAAATCCTTTATTGGTATCATGCCATTTAAAAAGGCAAAGACAGGAAGTGAGGTGTTTTATTTCACACTCAACATAACATCAGATCTACTGTGTGACATCCCCACAGCTGTTCCTGTCTCAGC
Source organism: Knipowitschia caucasica (assembly GCA_964034765.1). Lineage (NCBI taxonomy): Eukaryota > Metazoa > Chordata > Actinopteri > Gobiiformes > Gobiidae > Knipowitschia > Knipowitschia caucasica. The sequence continues at coordinate 17,506,296 of OZ035839.1, forward strand.
TTGTGTCCACTGCTAATGTGCTTATAGAGACCAATGATGAGGAGTTATGACAACTGTCTGTGTGATTGATTTGTTCCACATTCTTCAACTCTGCTGAACGGGACAACATGGCCTTCTCTCACACTCAGGGTTTTGTCTATTTTAGATTTCTTACGAGAACCTTTTTGGAGTCGTGGTCTGAAACACAAGTGGTATAGTGTTTGATCACTCGGGGGAATCTCCTCCAGATCACATTTCAGATAAATCTGGAATGTGTAAAATAACATACATACTGTTTGGATATGATTTTGAAAGTCGTCTTGCCTTGATTCTAGGAAATGCATTCTATCAAATACTTATGAGGATCATCATGCACAATGAACACATGTGGTGGTAAACCAAGTCCAGATACATTTGCTAGGCAGAATAGGAAAGATAGTTTTATATTTTGCACTGTTCCTTTACAAACTACATTTATTAATTTTTTTATTTAATCTCTGTGTCCTGTTTCCAGAGACAAGGCAGGTAGTGGGGGTAGGGGAGGACTATTGTATTTTTCTCATCTACTTCTGGGCTTGTAATCAAAATTTTCCAAACTTTATACTTACCATACAGGATTATAAAGATTATTACAACAACAATGTAATGATATGTAATCCACAGAGTTTGTTTCTTAATCTCCAGCAGGTTGGTTTCCATCAGTATGATTCTGGCAACAAAAGTCTGATTGTATTTGTTATGATCTTAGAGAGTGCATGCTATAATATTATTATTGGATTTGACCGTTGTTTCAAAGCTGTTTGTCTCCCACTAGTGTCCACTGAGAGTCACTGCAGCCTACAGTAATGAGTCATGTTTAAGGCATCTCTGGCTCAAAGGGCCCAAATGCTCACTGAAGTCTTTTGTGGGATCAGATGAAACAATAAAATCCAAGAATTTGTTTGACATTTCCCCTTTTGAGACCATGCGTCAGAGCCCTCTGGCAGCAAAGAAAAGCATTATTATCATGCTGTATACTATATTCTGCTCTAGAGACATTCCCAACCCCAAAAACACCCACCTAACTTTATTGTCATATGTGTAATAGTATGGCATATGATGTATACTTTGTTTCTGATGGTGAGATGTTTTCCATTAGGGAGTTGTATGTTTGTATAATCTTGTTTGTAATTTCTGTCCACAGGAAAATCCCTCATTCAAATCCACTAAGTTCCACAACATTTTATGACAGTGATCAACTAAAAATAATAACGTCAATGTGGCGCTTTCATATGTCCTCTTCTGTATTTCTGCATGACCGAAGCCTGGGAGGTGGATAATTATGAGCAGGGCTGTCCAAACATTTTAGTAAGGCTTGTCCCAGGGCTGACAACAGGGCTGACTGTTATTAGTTGTAATCATTGTAATCAGCTTTTAACATTTTAATCTTCTATTTATTGTAATAAAATGTCTTAGGTTCCATATTTTGCTTTTCTTAATTTTTCATAGTCCATCCTAATTATGTGTGATGATAATTTGGGTGATACACTTTACAACACTATTATAGCCAAATTATAGCCATTTCGTGCATAGAGGTGATGTCTCCTCATGTGAAACAAGTGGATCTGTCGCTGTTTCACAAAAATAAACTTCCAAAATACATTTCCAACAATGACAATCTGTCACATAGAGCTCTATGTCTTCGATCCAGAATCAGACCCTAATTATTTAGTTAACAGTGATATACAGCGAGTGAGTTGCATTGTACTCACAGACCGAGGCTTCCCGTTGTTGGGTGTAACACCAGGTTTCCAGATCAGTTTGGAGTAAGACGCGTTTCAAGGTAACTGTAGTTCTGGAACAGTCTTTGGTTAAGTGTCAAGCAGAAAAACATCACAGATTTCAGAGGCAGACCCTAGTGAATAAAGTCTATCCCCATTCTCCTCATTCACCGTCTCCGGGCCAAATTTTCTCTATGATGACATGATGCTAACTCCGAAAAGCACAGTATATTTACAGTGGAGCACACGCTGGACTCGGAGAGAGGCTGCATGTGCTGATCGTAGACTGTGCTGATTTGCTGGTTCAGTTCCTACCTGCTGTCAATCACCGGGCGGCACGGCACGGTGGCTGAGTGGATAGCCTCTCAGCAAGAAAGTCCTGGGTTCGAATCCCGGTCTGCTGTGGATTTATAGACAATATATTGTAATTGCTTATTACAAAGTTGATCCTTCATCACATAATTTCAGTTAGATGTGTTCATCAGATTTGGAGTGATTGTGACGGACATGTTTCGTTGAAGATTCTATTACACAACCAGACTATAAGATCCTCACCAGAAGAGCTGGAAAAGCCTCTCTCCTATTGGTCACTGCGGAACGCAGTCAATTTGTGAGACACATAATGTTACTGACGTCCTGCTCTTCAGTATGTGTGCGTCTTGCCGTGGTAGACGCACCTGAGCCATCGTGTGGAGGTCGCCGAGTCGGAGAAGATGAGGTTCCGGGTGCTCAAGAAGAACCCCCTCGTGCTGCTTGGAGTTTTCTTCGTGATCCTTACACTTTTGTTTTCTACAAGCTTGTTGATAATTGCCGACTGGGACACAGAGTCTAGCACCCCACACAGCCAAACCTCTGGCTCTTGTGACAGGGTTAAAGCTTAACTTCGACTCACTCTCAGTGCTGAAGAAGTCCGTTTATAATGCCAACTTTAAGCAGTGCGTCCTGAATGCAGAGCGCTTCCCCGGGGAGCCGCAGCTGGTCCTGGTGGTGCAAGTCCACAACAGACCCGAGTACCTCAAACTGCTCATAGAGTCACTGCACAAGGCTGCAGAGGTGCACAGCTTCCTCCTTATCTTCAGTCATGACTACTTTTCTGAGGAAATAACTCTACTGTGCAAAGCATTACTTTTTGCAAAGTCTTGCAAATCTATTTCCCTTTCAGTGCACAACTCTATCCAAATGAGTTTCCTGGACAGGATCCACTGGACTGTCCTCGTGACATCGCCAAGGACAAAGCTTTGCAAACAGGATGCTTAAATGCACAACACCCAGACTCGTATGGCCACTATAGGGAAGCCTTCATCACTCAGACCAAGCACCACTGGTGGTGGAAGCTGCACTATGTGTGGGAGCGTGTGCATGTGATGCAAGGGTACAGTGGCTTTGTCATCTTTTTAGAAGAGGATAACTACCTCTTACCAGACTTTTATCATTTCTATAAAGCAATGATTGAGTTCAGACAGAGCAGCTGTACAGACTGTGACATGCTGGCCTTGGGAAATCACAATGGTTATAATAACTTTATCAGAGAGTCTAACAAAGTGATGACCACAAGCTGGATGTCCACCAAGCACAACATTGGCATGGGCATCTCCCGGCAGATGTACTACAAACTCATGGGCTGTAATGACGCTTTCTGCACTTATGATGATTATAACTGGGACTGGACCCTGCAACACCTTTCTGGGACCTGCGTGTCCAAACCCATCAAAGTGCTGGTGGCCCAAGGCTCACGGGTCATGCACACCGGAGACTGTGGGCTGCACCATAAGGATGACTGCAGACCGGAGTGGGCCATGCAGCGAGTGGAGGAGAGCCTGGAGAGGTCCCAAGGACGGCCTGTTCCCTGCCTCTCTGACTCTGACCACTGCAGAGGTGGCAGAACACAAGGCCCACATGAAGAACGGAGGTTGGGGAGATGTCCGGGACCACAGTCTGTGTCAAAACTATGCCAAACGACTATAATGTGCTAAATACTTCAGGGTTTGTCGGGTTAAATGTACTTTTGAATATCATTACATTCAACTAGTGTCTTGTAAATGAGCCACATAAAAAGCATTTTGTTGCAAAAGCTACACAGTTGCCAAAGATTTAAATATTGTACACATCTATTTTGTATTGCTCATATCATGATTATATCAGTCGCATCAAACAAAACACTGTTTTCACAATACAAGTGTGACAGACAGATGTGCTGAGACATCTTTGTAAATATTCTTGTTGGACTTGTTGGACATCCTTACAAAAGCAGGCATTCCAACATCAAAACAAATACACTGTGGAAACCGGTTTGTTGAAACTTTCCAGATAATTATAACTTACCAGTTACTTGAGTTACTACTACATGAGGAGGAACCTACACCAATGCAGCAAAGCAGAACAAGTTGTGCATTCATTGTAATCTAAAGCAGAGTAAGAGATAAGAGCATATTTTGCATATAGATGTCTCTGAACATGCATAATACAGATCTGGCACCTGTGTGTTCGCGACCTCAGGCTCGGAAGTCTTCTCAGAGATCATACATAAAAATAGTTTGACTGATCCAGATGTGTGTGAAGCAGAAGCACTGGTCTCTTCAGCCCAGTGATGTGACTCTTGGGGCTGTGTCCAGGACAGACCTCTGCAAGCACTTGTGTAGAGCCTGGGAATGATGCATTAGATTCTGTATTTTTGAAAACTTAATCTATCCACAATATGCCTGTCTGGCAGAATAGTGAGTATTACTGAGTAGTGAATGCAGCTTGTTAATTTTCCAATTTATTAATGAGCTGTTTTGGGAACGGTGTGATAGTACATAAAAGTGCTTAATAAAACACAAAATAATGTTACAAATAAAAAAATATATAAAATGGTATTGTTGTATATGGTATTCCTCCCGTAATACTCATATTACAGTTTTTTTTCCAACAGGCCTTCCAACGGACATTTTCTTGTTCTTGGGTCTCACAAATGGTTTTTGCTGAGGCCAAAAATGTGATCCGGCCTCATGCATTTTTTCAAACCAAAACGTAAACTTGTACGTCCAGTCAGCTCTCATTCCAAACGTTGGAGTTCTTTTCTTGTTTATCGATCACAATATATGTGTGTTTAAGGCCAGCTATATTCTCAAACTCTGGTACATAAAATATGGAGATAATAAGATTTATTTGCCCAACAATAATACAAAAAAGAAAATATTCCCAACTCCTTTTGTTATTGTTGTTATTTGTAAATTATATTATTGTTTTTGCTTTTAACACATGGAAGACTTTTATATACAACACAAATAAAAAAGAAAAATTATATATTATATATATATGTAAAATCATTCAATCAACATAAGAATAAATAAAAAGAAGATGGTACATGTGTTAAAGTATTGAACACCAAGGCACTTGTTCTTATTAACACTGGTATAATTTATGAAATTAAAAGCAGTGTACAAACCTGCAGGAATCTGTTTAAGATGGCACAAATAGTATTATGTTTGGTTAAGAGCATTTAGATGGAATCATGCAATTCAAAATACTTCGCCTATGTCACAGTAATACAACCAAAACAATAGAGTAAACAAAACAAACAACATGAGTGGTTCTGTTCTGGCTGTTTTTCCATGTAGTTTTAATAGAAAGTTACAGTTTTCAAACTCAAATATAAAAGGAGAAACACAAACATTTCCACTAGGGGGCCTCTCGGAGCAAAGTTTCACTTCAAGTAGGTTTGTCATTCAAATGGTCTGGCTTGACTTGTGACGGGCCCTAATTGCCTTTACTCAAATATATTTGTAATGCAATTTCAATCATTGCAAGTGGTTATAATGACCATGGGGGGAACACACTAGAAATAAAAACAAACATTTTTTACTTTTATTTATCTTCCCTGGAAAAAAGAATGGGGTGTGGTGTGGTCCGTGGACCACACCGCACCCCATTCTTTTTTCCAGATATTACGTGTCTGTTACTAGGGCAAAAATACCACAAGTTACGCAACACAAAACGGTGTCCATTATAAAGACACCTGTCCCAGCATCTCCTGTTCCATCTCCCATTGTAATGGCATTTTTCAGGCAGATCAAGTTCTCCTGTCTTTCAATTCAGCCCCACAGGCTTTCTTTTCTGAAAACATGTATGGAGATGCAAACGTAATAAGATTAGAGCCGTGGATTTAAAGAAAATAATATATTGAATTTGATTATTACAAAGTTGATCCATCGTCATGTGATTTCAGCTATTGGCGTTCATCAAGACTAAAGTAAAATTAGTTTACTCGGAGATCCCAAATATGTCGAATCATAACCAGCTTACACTTCGAGGGAGCTGGGTTTTGAACACTGATTGTGACAGACCCGTTTGGTTGAATCTTCCATTACACAACTAGACCATAAGGTCCGTCAGCAGCAGAGCAGGAAAAGCCTCTCTCCCATTGGCCACTGCAGACACGTCAGCAGTCAATAAGTCAGACACATAATGTTACAGTCATCCAGCTCTTCCGTGTGCGTGAGTCTTGACACTTTACAACTACTTTGGTAAGTCGACGTTAGCCAAAAGTTTGTACTCTGGCTTTATAACGTTCTATTACGGTCCAAACGCGACCAGAAGCGTGTTAATGTAGTCGCTTTGTTCTGCTAACTCCACAGGTGGCCGTGGGAAACAGCTGGAGTGACTTTGGAGCACTTTTCAGGGGACGCAGCTCCCACTACGCGCCCTGAGTGGAGATGGTGCAGACAAGCCCGGGGCGAGGCCTGGCGCGGTAGACACTCCGAGCCTGAGCCATCGTGTGGAGGTCGCCGAGTCGGAGAAGATGAGGTTCCGGGTGCTCAAGAAGAACCTCCTCGTACTGCTTGGAGTTTCCTTCGTAATCCTTACACTTTTGTTTTCTACGCGCGTGTTGATGGTCCCCGATTGGGACACAGAGTCTAACACTCCACACAGCCAAACCTCTGGCTCTGGTGACGCGTTAAAGCTTAACTTCGACTCACTCTCAGTGCTGAAGAAGTCCGTTTATAATGCCAACTTTAAGCAGTGCGTCCTGAATGCAGAGCGCTTCCCCGGGGAGCCGCAGCTGGTCCTGGTGGTGCAAGTCCACAACAGACCCGAGTACCTCAAACTGCTCATAGAGTCACTGCACAAGGCTGCAGAGGTGCACAGCTTCCTTCTTATCTTCAGTCATGACTACTTTTCTGAGGAAATCAACTCTATTGTGCAAAGCATTACTTTTTGCAAAGTCTTGCAAATCTATTTCCCTTTCAGTGCACAACTCTATCCAAATGAGTTTCCTGGACAGGATCCACTGGACTGTCCTCGTGACATCGCCAAGGACAAAGCTTTGCAAACAGGATGCTTAAATGCACAACACCCAGACTCGTATGGCCACTATAGGGAAGCCTTCATCACTCAGACCAAGCACCACTGGTGGTGGAAGCTGCACTATGTGTGGGAGCGTGTGCATGTGATGCAAGGGTACAGTGGCTTTGTCATCTTTTTAGAAGAGGATAACTACCTCTTACCAGACTTTTATCATTTCTATAAAGCAATGATTGAGTTCAGACAGAGCAGCTGTACAGACTGTGACATGCTGGCCTTGGGAAATCACAATGGTTATAATAACTTTATCAGAGAGTCTAACAAAGTGATGACCACAAGCTGGATGTCCACCAAGCACAACATTGGCATGGGCATCTCCCGGCAGATGTACTACAAACTCATGGGCTGTAATGACGCTTTCTGCACTTATGATGATTATAACTGGGACTGGACCCTGCAACACCTTTCTGGGACCTGCGTGTCCAAACCCATCAAAGTGCTGGTGGCCCAAGGCTCACGGGTCATGCACACCGGAGACTGTGGGCTGCACCATAAGGATGACTGCAGACCGGAGTGGGCCATGCAGCGAGTGGAGGAGAGCCTGGAGAGGTCCAAGGACGGCCTGTTCCCTGCCTCTCTGACTCTGACCACTGCAGAGGTGGCAGAACACAAGGCCCACATGAAGAACGGAGGTTGGGGAGATGTCCGGGACCACAGTCTGTGTCAAAACTATGCCAAACGACTATAATGTGCTAAATACTTCAGGGTTTGTCGGGTTAAATGTACTTTTGAATATCATTACATTCAACTAGTGTCTTGTAAATGAGCCACATAAAAAGCATTTTGTTGCAAAAGCTACACAGTTGCCAAAGATTTAAATATTGTACACATCTATTTTGTATTGCTCATATCATGATTATATCAGTCGCATCAAACAAATGCTTTTGCACAAATTGAAAGGAAGGCTGTGTAGTCACCAATGGAGCAACTGTCCTCACCACGTGCAAGAGGATCAGTGAGGGGCTGGTCCTCTGTGAAATCGAAATGGACTAAGATGAATGAAGATGAATAGAAAGGAAACCAAGAATGTTAAAACAATTTTCTTATGTGAAAAGACTGTTATATCATCTGTGAAGCAACCACACAATCTGATTATTGACTTTTCTTTTCTCTTGATGTTGACTTACTGGATAGTGACCCTTTGGATTCTGTTTAAAGTTAATTTTAAATCTACCGACAATCTGACAAATATAATTTAATCAGTAGTAATGCACTCTTCTATCTGCATTGTGGCTGCCTATCAGGTCATTTTTATCTTATGTTATAATGAAATGCCTTAATATTTACTCTTTGACATTTACAGAGCCTGTATGGACTTATACAGCTAGCAAAAAGGCCTTATTCATTATTAAAGGCCATTTTCATTATACAATAAAAAGATGGGGAAATTGAGCTCATATAATGCTATTTACATTCTAAATAGCAGTATCCCTATGATACCAAATATCTGGGGAATGAAAACTTGTTTGAAGTATAGTGTACAGTCCTCTATGTAATGTGATGTTGAAAGTATTTGTTGAGAATTAATCCAGTGACCCAGGTGCCTCAAATCCTCACTTACCTCAAATCCTCACCAAATTACCTGTGTGACTGTTGATCATATCCATGTCGAATGGAAAATAAGAGATTATGTTTGTTGATCATATCCATGTCGAATGGAAAATAAGAGATTATGTTTGTTAATCATATCAATGTCGAATGGAAAATAAAAGAGATTATATTTCTATCGTGTGATGGTTTGTGTTCACATTAAGAACTCCTGATTATAAAGGCCTATTCTTGGGTCTGTGTGTGGTGGTGTGACGTCACTAGCTCATGTAAAATGGGACAAACCCATGGACGCATTATTATATAGTCAAAACTAAAGGGAATCTGACCATACAGTAGACAGTAGAAGGACTCTTCTGTGATCTGACCCGAGACCTGAGGCGTTTAAACGATACTTGTCACGTGATCCACACGTGAGCTGCCATTGGCCACTCCAGTCCAGTGTTTATTTCCGGAAGTGTCTCAGTGGTGTTGACATCAGATTTAACACATCTGTGATATTCAACGCGGCGATCAAAGGTAACGCCTGTTTTAAAAACATATCCTTTAACATTTACAGAGTCTATAATGACGTTGTAGTTATTTGGCTGTATTGTCTGCTGCATTCCTCGATGTGACCAGCGTTAGCTTTAGCTCTCGCTTGGGTTAGCTGTTAAAGCTTTTCCAAACGCCTGTGGTTTACGGCTGGCAGGAGAGTGAATCTTGATGAATGATGTTATAATGATTTAACACCGCCAGTTTCTCTATGTTTATGATTGTCCAAGCACAACAGTATCGCTAATGTTTCCTCAGTGAGCTAGCATAGCGTCTGTTTAGCAAACCTTAATGTAGCGATAATGTGGCACCACAAAGATGTGCAGTTACACTGCATTGTGTCATTTAACGAGCTTTGCTTGTCTGCAATTAATGTTGTATAATGTGTACTTGCTGTATTGTACGCTGTTACCGTGTAATAATGCCTTTAGGTGTGTCCACGTCTAGAATGGCTCATTGGTTTCACAGAAACCCTCTGAAGGCGACAGCGCCTGTTTCTTTCAACTACTACGGAGTAGCGGGGAGTCCAGCTGCCAATAAGATCTGCAAGTGAGTGCTCTTTGCAGTAAGGTTATTTGATGACTGTGCCTATTATTGACGAGTATTGTTGGCCTAACAACACCTGGTATATAGCTTTTACCATGTTGGAGAATACAAGTTATATTATTAATTTGCCCCACAGTGACCTGAGGACCACCAGGGCTAGACTGCTGGACATGTTCACTGACATCACCTGCACTCCAGAGATCATGAAAAATGCAACTGATGCATATTTCTCACTGCTGCAAGGTGGATGGAATCTGTTTTCTGTTTAATTTATTATTGTATTTTCCTCTAAACCTCCTCCTCCTCTTTACTATCAATCAATCACATTTTATTTATAAAGCCGCTTTTCATACAGAGAAATTGAAATGTGAGACTAAAAGGAAACTATCATATTAATAATAGTGATAACAATAATAGACACTAAAACTAAAATAAAATGTGTGTAAAAAGAATATATAAAATGCAATAATAGAGTCAAAAGCAAATCTAAAAAGGTGTGTCTTGAGCCTGGTTTCAATAATATGAATGTTCTTTTTGGCCCTGAGCTCCTCCGGCAGACTGTTCCTGAGACAGGGCCGTAGTGCTGGAAAGATGCCTCGCCGTGAGTGTGTGTCCTGACTTTGGGAGTCTGCTGCTGGAGGAGCGCAGGGGCCGGGAAGGTTCATAGGATAAAAGAAATTCTGAAATAAAAGAAGGCCCATTAAGACATTTAGAAAAACAGTAAAAGAACCTTAAAATGTATCCTGAAACACACAGGGAGGCAATGTAGCGATTTTTAAACTGGTGTAATGTGGTCCGCCCCCTGCCGAGTTTTGTAGTTCTTTTTGGGAAGACCAGAGAGCAGGGCATTACAGTAGTCAATGCGACTGGTGATAAAAGCATGGATCAGCGTCTCCGTGTTGCCCCGAGAGAGAATGAGGCGGACTCTGGCGATGTTCTTTAAATGATAAAAATCTATTTTTGTCTTAACGTGGGGAATAAAAATCATCTCAGTCAAAAATTACGCCCAGATTTTTCACTTGTGATGATGGATTAAAAAAGTGTGATAAGAGTTTTGGTAAAAGTTTCCTTCTCTGGGCCTCAGGACCGATGCTAAGCAGTATCTATGTCTGGCTCATCCTTTTGCAATTCAATCAAATCGGTCAATTACTCAAAAATGAAATCTTCATCTTTTACAATTACACTGTTTGTACCTCATATAACGCCTTTGAATTTGTAACAATTTTATATTATAATTTAGGCTTTATTTCTTCTCTGGATGGAAGCACACAAGACAACAAGATGCGTTACATTCAGAATTTTAAATGGACTGACACCTTACAAGGAAACACACCAAGGTAAGGCACATCACTCATAAAAATCGCTCTTGTCTTGAAATGTGATATTGCTATTGGTATATTACCGCATTATTATTTCCAGTGTAATTACAGTTTGCAGAAAACCTAATCAAAAATACCTCCCCACAGTGCTCAGCAGGACATGGTGTTTGAGTTGGTCTCTATGGCATTCAATGTTGCTCTTTGGTACACCAAGTTTGCTTCCAGACTCGCTGGAAAGGAAAAGTATGTGAAAATGTCAATCACATGGTCAAATATTTGGAAATGGAAATCATTTGGGAGCTTGAATATGTGTTTTTGACAGCATAACTGAGCCAGAGGCCAAAGATGTGCACCGGAGTCTCAAGGTGGCAGCTGGAATTTTCATAAATCTCAAGGTGAATTACACTGCGGCCCATGGGTTCTGTTCCAAAAAATAGAATAAATAGAGTCCTAGTCCAGACTTGGGTGTGGCAGATCAATGTTAATGAAGATTTGTATGTATTTAGTTAGTTAGTACGTTACACTGTATATACTACTACACTATATGTACTACTTATAATTTATTTTCCCTGTAGGTAAATTTGTCCTCTGCATTTAACCCATCCTCAATTGCCATTGATGCTCGGCTTGGTCATGACTGGAGGATTTTTACATATTATTGTACCCTTAAACTGTGGTATGGGAAACCGAGAAAGTATAGCAGATATAGTTAGAAGTTATAAAGAAAAATCGGATCAAAAGAGAAAAGGACGTTGAATGACCCAGTTGCGAGGAATCCTTGAGTTCTCTATAGTGAATACAAAAATATAATTCATTATTATGCAATGGCTAGAAATGCGGACAGACAAAAAAACACCTGTAGAAAACTTCCTATTTTTCTTCTAGGAGCTGCATATTCCTCGACTCATCACTCCGGCAGAGAAAGGCAAAGACCTGGAGCCAAGGGTTATGGACGCTTACATCATTCAGTGCCAGGCAGAAGCACAGGAAGGTTTGGTTCAAACTATTCTATTCACAAATACAATTGTTTAATCAAAAATATTCACATTGTTAAAAAACGTTTTTAAACAGTCACGATTGCCAGAGCCATTGAGTTGAAACACAAAGCTACGCTAATTGCAGCATTGGCGTATGAGACGGCTAACTTCTATCAAAAGGCTGGTAGGAGACATGTTGATACTAATATTTTGTTATGCAAAGAATTATACACCATTTATAATTTGAATATGTTGGCAGATCACACCTTAAACACTCTGGAGCCTGAATGTAGCAGCAAGTGGAGGAAGTACTTGCAGCTCAAACAGCATTTCTACATGGCTTATGTGAGTTTAAACACTTTTCAGCCAGAATTCATATAGAATGACAAGTTTTACTCTTTGGGGACATACTCAAATCTGATCATTCCCAAAGTACATCATTCGGTAGAGAAAATCCAGGACATAGGGCTGATATGTTGTTGATTTATGACTACCACAAATTCTGCAATTCTAATAATTTGCATTGGCTACGTCAACATCCAAACAGAGATTGTCAATTAATCAGTCTCTGTATGTTGTTCTCCAGGCCTACTGCTATCATGGACAGACCCTCTTGGCGGGCGACAAGTGTGGAGAAGCTATTCGATCCCTTCAGGAAGCAGAAAAATGTAAGTGCAACGCTGAAATTATGGGCATATGATTTTGAGAACAAACTGAAGGGGAGATACTGCATAAGGAAAACCATGTGATAATCTTTACTGTTTTGTTATGCTGGGGAAAAGTCATGTCCTAGCATGTCCTGGAGACTGGGAAATGTTATTGACTAGTATAAATACAAGAACAGAACTCATGGTGTGTTGCGATCAAGTCTTATTTATTAAACGGTTGAATAGTTGCTGTTGGGTACATAGCTTAAAAGATTATTTCCGACAACTTGACAAAGACAATGATTTCACATTTCACTACCATTAGCTCACACAATATAGTATCCAGAGTAAATGTAATACATTTCAGGCACCTGCTCTGTAAGAAATTCATTTTTAAAAAGATTTAAAGCATAAAGAACATTGCTCTGTCACTGATTCAATATTCCAATAAGATTTTTAGTAGCAGGCTTACAGGCGAAACTTGGAAAACTAGAATATAGTCTGTTGTGTATTAGTTTCACATTGTAAGGGGAATTACAGAAGTGCAAGCGAAAGTACAACAGGTCTTCTCTGAAACATTCAATACAATTTTCTTTGTATTGTCCCAAATCACATTAGCAGTCAACCTCGGAGGACCCCACAAAGTTGATGAAGACCATACAAATACATATAAATTGTTTCAGGTTGATTAGACCCTGCTTATCAGTTCACCCCCACATGTCTTATTGTGCCATTGTCAGTGATGGGAATAACGGCGTTACTAGTAACGGCGTTACTAACGCCGTTACTTTTTTCAGTAACGAGTAATCTAACTAATTACTTTGACAGTAACTATAACGCCGTTATCATTTCCGACATCCCGTTACTGCGCGTTACTCAAGACGCACAATGAACGTGTTGTCATGAGAGAAGGGAGGATGAGAAAACCTCTCAGCAATTATTGGCTGATGTAAATCATATTTCTTTACAATCTACATGTTTACAGTTGAGAGGATGGCTCATAAATTGTGTTTTTGAAACAAATATGGGTCTTAATCGCGCTCAACCACGGCTTGTATCACCGTGAGGTCAGCCACAGAGGCGCGTATGTCAGCGCAGAAGTCGGCTGCATACAATTCCATCGATAAGCTCCTTGCTCGTCCTGGTTTATCTGCTAAGGACAGCAACAGGTTTGGCTAACATACATATAACACATTTTTACATAATCTAAAATGCACATAGGGTAATTGTTCAATTACTATAGGAATGATAAGAAAGAGAGGTGAAGTGTAAGACGGTTGATTTTAGAAATTGGATGCACTCGGCTGCCGCAAAACACAGGAGTTTATGGAGGACACACGCGTTTTGTTTTACTTTTTAAAACTCATTGGACTCATTTCCAAATGGAGGATTACATATCTACGCTCAAACCATTCACTGGATTTAAACAAGGAACTGGTCTGAACCGAAGTGGACTGTGCAGGTCATTTATAAGGTATAGCTATAAGGTAAGACCCATAACTCATAGTTTTGCGTTTTGTATGAACAAACAATGCGCATAAAACATATTTTGCTGTAGCCAAACAAATTGTCCACTTGATTTATATGATGTATATGTTCATCTGATTGGACTGAAGTCAGTGCTTTCACCAGCCTCACCGCTCGTCACCGGTGTTTCCACATTCACAGTGGCGGGCTTTACAGCACAGAGAGAGATGAAGAGTGAACAGGACTTCAGCAGCAAAACAGCCTTTTCTAGATGGAAATATTGGCACTGTTAAAGGTAAAAATGCGCACGTCGGGTGCACATTATGTTCCAGAACAAAACGAAAAAGTAACGCAATAGTTACTTTTACTGGTAACTAGTTACTTTTATAGTGGAGTAACTCCGTTAGTAACTCAGTTACTTTTTGGGAGAAGTAACTAGTAACTATAACTAATTACTTTTTCAAAGTAACGTGCCCAACACTGGCCATTGTCTGGGGACAGGCCACAAAATCTGTAGTGAAGCCTCTGCTGTCATTATACAAACAAACACTCAACATTTGGGATCGAAAGTCAATGAAGCATCATCACCGCACTATTACTCAAAAATGCAACATGGTGAGTTTTGATGATTATATGCATTTCAATGGATAAGCCCCTGAAGTAATGTGTAAAGATATCCAAAGTTACAGCAGGGAAGGGAGTGCGGACTCAAGCTGCAGTCAGTGGGAGCTGCAGAGTGAGAAGGTGCCGGACGACTCTGGGTCAGTCTGCATTCTCAGTGAAGACCTTACATCTGTGGAGACATAAAAGTGAAAAAGTGGCTTAAATCAGAAGTGTGAGCACTAAAACTGGATGTAGTATGGACAAATGGGGCCAATTGTTTTTTTGTATTGATGTGTTGATTGTTGTTTATTCCGTACCTCTAACCCTAACCCCTTCTTCACGGTTCTTCAAAAGCCTAACCAGGGACGGGGGTGACAAATTAGCCTATTGCCTGAAGCCCTATGTACTTGACACTGATTTTTGTACTGTCCTTGTCAAATAAAGAAATAAAAACAGAGTATAAGTTAGTGATTTTTAGATTGCCTTCAGAAAAATGCAGAGTCTCTGAAATCACTGTGTCCTGTTTCCTGTGTGCACTGGTCCTGCCTGCATCTCCTCATATGGCTTGTTTACGTTTGTTTAGGTTATGCCCGGGCCGAGTCTCTGTGTAAAGAGTATCGTCAGACAAAAGGACCAGGGACCACAGCGAAACCCTCCGAGCAGCTGTTCTTCATCAAACTGGGAGGAGTCATCAAGAACACTCTGGAGAAGTGTCAGAGGGAGAACGGATTCATGTAAGTCCATCTCCAGCTCTAAAACACCTCGTAAACTTCAGCCGCAAGAAAGAGACACGTTATAAAGCGTGACTCTATAAGGTCCTGCAGCGCTGCATGGATTGCACAAGAAGTGTGTGTGTGTGTCTGTGTGTGTGCGACAATTAGAGTTTTGTATCAAAAACTATAATTGCCGCACACATGTAAAAATATACGATAACTTGGGTTATCATTTTCACAGATTCTGTGGAAAATGAAAAGTATTGTACCTAACTTTAAAGCAGCTGTCATAAAATCCATCCAGCCAGTTCCTAGTTCTCAAAAAGGTATTGGATCTATCACTAGTTTGTACTATGTATCAGTGAAAAAGGGAGTACTAGTCCTCACTCAGACAATCTGCTCTCATATGTGAAACTCAACATTCAATGTTTTCTAATAAGATGAGTATGATCCGTGGTCTGATATGTTCACAAAATTATACTTTTATAATTACTCTTTCTGTTGGGATGAATAAAACATATTTATGAAACCATCTTTAATGATTAGATTATAACCCTTGGATGTTTTAAATGTAGTATTATGTTCATCAGATACTTCCACAAGGTTCCCGTGGAGCCGCCGTCGCTGGAGCTGAAGGCCAGCTACGGTTTGGCTGAGCCGGTGTGCTTTGAGCTGCCTCCTCTGAGCGAGCAGTGCACTCCAGAGGTCTATGCCACGTTCGACCTGACGAGAGGCGCCAAGAATGACAAGGTTAGCAAGCAACGAAGGATATAGCCACGGGTATATTCAGTGAATTTAATTTCAGGTGTGTAAAGTTTGTTCTGTATGCAGGAGGCCAATGTAAAGCCTTGGAGCAGACTTTTGGATAAGGCTGCACAAAATTATTATTGTTGCGTTTAGGATTTTTTACATCTGGGGTGTTTAAAAAGCAAAATTTTACTCTTGAGAAAGCATACATTGAAGTGATAACTAATAATCCACATTTCCCACACATTTCAATAAGTGTGTACAGAGTTTGTTCCAAATAGTATCATTTTCCAGAAAGAAATGATTCGCTGCATAATATATATAAATGCTTGAATTAAGATGTTTCTTTTTTCTCACAATCAGCCTAAGTAGTTTTAGACTAAATCTTTTTCAATATGACATGTTTACATGTTTTTACAATAGTCCAAATGTATTAACAATCATCTCCAGCTTGTTTCATATGTTCCGCAAATGATTTAAAAAAACAATTCTTGTTCAAATTGTTTAGTGTTGTTCTAGAGAAATCCCTTCAGTCACTGCAGTTAATGCTGATGAAGTTAGCTCCAGTGTACAGTCTAATTACCTCAACCAAGTTTACCGCAAGATAATAATGAGTGACATCTAGTGGTCAAATGCTTTTTCTACTGTCTCTTGTTATACCAATGATGGACTTATGGGATTCTACTATAATGTAAATATTATGGGTTGTCACATAATATTACAACCCAATTAGAGAAGAAGAGAAGAAGGTCCTTCACCCACGACCTTCAGGTTCAAAGGTTAATGCTCTACCAACTGAGCCACTGTCACCCCTTTACAAACATAAACTCAAAGAAGACCGATGACATGGACCTTAAATATTTAGGAATCAATCTCGCACATTCCTCAATTATTGTAATGTTTATTTTATCCCAGGCCAAACCTAAAGAAGAGGAGGTGAAGCCAGTGAAGGAGCCGGACCTCAAGCCAGAGAAGGACACGGGCTGTTCCATCTCCTAAACCCCCCCCCCCTTCACATAAACCATGGGAACATGAGCCTCTGGCCACATTTTCTGTTTTCACTCATGCATTAGCTCAGAACCAGTCTATTTTAAAGTATGTGACCGCAAAAATGAATCACGATGTTAATTTAATATAACAAATTATAACAGACATTAGACTGATATGGTTAAGCCTTAAGTATTTAAATAAGAGTGCCTTGGTCTTTCGGGCCTTTAATTTGGCACTGGCACCAATTTTAACGCTAAAAACACTAACTCTCTGTATATTTAGTATTTTAGATATGAAAACATTATAATGTATCTACATAGGAGTAATATTTGTTTAACCAGTGTATTTTTGAGAATGAGACTGAAAACGTACTATTGTCAACGGTATCTGAATCTCGAAGACTTATTTTCAACTATTGCGATTATTCCACTCCACATATTTGTAGCTCTAGTTTCAATTTAAACTGTAAACAGGGGCTTCAGTTGAGTTTCAACCTATTTGTTTCTCAAAACATGGTAGAACAACATAGACTATTATCTAATCATATTTAAATGAACAAACTAGTATTGAGCTGAAATTCTATGTTTTTAGACACATTTGGTAAAACGGGGCATAATGATGTGTAGTTTCTTTGTAAATAAAATGATGTAGCTGGTTTCCAATATTCATTTTAAGCTCAGCTACATAGTCATCTTTAGAATTTTATTTATTTCACTTATTAGTTGTTTTGCCTTTTACATATTATTGCATTTCTTAACCACACTTTTTACATTACACAACACTTTTTTGGCAAAATTCTTCTGCAGCACTTACCATGAATTTTTACTGTACATTAAAAGAAATGGGACAAAACCATTCAAAGGGATGACTTCATAATGCTGCATGTCTCTGAATAATAAAACTAATTGCTGGAAGCTTGTTCGAACTCTACATATATTGCATTGATTTTTCATTGTATGTTTATCTAAAAAAAATCATACATTTGAATCCACTGTATGCCTTTGCACTTTAAACTGCTCTGCATTATAGAGATTGTAGTAAGGATCTGCTTAAACATATTTACCCACAGAATTTCTTTCATTTTCAAATGTGGCAATCATATATTTTCCATAATGGTTTTTCCTGTGTTTTTTTTAATTGTTCTATTCTGTGTACATTCTCCCTCTATTAACGTCTTTCGTGTAAGAACGATTCATGAAAGTATTAAATCCAGTGTACAACTATGATATGTGAATGCATTTTTTTGGACAAATGATTTTTTATAGGTGATTAGCGTAGTCAAAAAAACCGAAATGCTGCCGTTGGTAAGACTCGCCTCTCCATGGATCTGACCTGCACTGCAAAATATGACAATAAATGAGGTAATCACTGCTTCATTTCCTCACTTTTTGCAGTGTGTGTCTATGGCCTATTTAGTGTTTAGTTCCTGGCAAATGAAAGACAAATTTAAGACCATGTTTAAACTTTTGGATGTCATAGCTTACATTGAATGGTCCCAATGTCAATGATAGAAAAGAAGAGCAAGAAAATATGAATTTTTGTGTGAATTCAGACGCAGGCAATATCTGTACTTTGTTCTGTCACATGACACCTGTCCCAACAGGAAGAAGCCTCACCAAAACCACAAGAGAACTATTACTTCCCTGTGTGGAGCTGCAGTAGCACAGTTTACATTACAGTGTTTGACTTTCCCTCTTCCATCCTGCTACACAGCCCAGTCAACAAACATGGGATATAATTCAGCTTGTGAGGAAATTCAAACATGAAGATTAACCCAAGCCAATATTAAATGAGCCACAAAGAACAAGTAAGTGTTGCCTCAATCCATTTACAACATAATCTAGCACTTTTGTAATTGGTTAAGCGCTTGGTCTCTTCTTTTTTTGTTTCTTTTTTTTTTTTACTTTCAAACCAGAAATAATCAGCTGAATACAATCTAAATAGTCTCTATCCTTTCAAACAGTTTGATTCTATCACTAGTTTTCACATGCAGGCTTTTCTTTCACCCAGATTCAAAACAAAATTGGCCTCAGCAATTGCACATACTAATAGTAAAGATATAGACAAGATATGTACCAGTATTCTTATTTTACAGTTGTGTACGGTTAAATTGGAACATAAAAATTAATGTGCTGAGATGTAACATTATTTGAGTTAGTCCTAAAACAAGAAATGCCAATGGATCAGGCAAACCTGTCTTGTTTTACTAATAATAATACAAAGACAATCACTTTCTCACGTGGAACGAGAGATACCCTTAGGCAAATATTGATAAAATGGTAAAAAAAAAAAAATTCATAGCTGATGCATTTATTTCCAGTCGTCTGTATGTTTTTTTTAATCTATAATATTTATTTTAGTTTCTGATGCTGTTTATGTAGGAGGCAGGGGCCATGCAAGAGACCCAGTTTGGCTGTGTAGAGGCTCCCCAAAAGAGAGTCATTTATTTTACCAACGGGGAGACACTGGACCTGGACAGTGATGAAGAGGAGGAGGAGGAAGAAGAGAAAGCAGTGGGCTATTTTGGGGACAACAGACGCAAGGTTTATCTAAAATTCATGATGGATATTCCACTTTTATACATTAATTTGACCTTGATTAATTGTAAATATAGCTATTTATTAGATTAAAAAAAAAAATCATAATCTGAATGCCTGTCTTAGAATGTGTGTGTAACGGCAATCCAAAATGCATTTCTGTCATCACTGTGTATTTAAAGCTGGGTGACCAAACTTTTAAACTACAAAATACTGTAGATGTACTACGAAAGAAAATTATTAAAGTATCTCGGTTCTATTCTTTTCACATTTATACATTTTTAGCCTCTGTTACATCTTTTTCAGACAGAAAAGTGAAAAAGAGAGGACCACCCTCACTAAACCACCTCTCAACCCCAAAGTGACAAATTTGGACTCTTTCTTACAAGTATCCTGACTTTAACATGTTCAAGACGGCATTCTACTTTTATAAGACTCTTTCTGGTGTCACAAACTGCATTCATTTAATTAAAAAAGTCAGGTATCCCAACTTTAAATGCCATACTAATCACGTGTCTGTTTCTTTTCGTCAGGGGAGGTTTTCACTCAAGAATCTGGTCTTGCGAGTTGGACGGCTGTCACTTCTCAGTAAGTTTTTACAGGTCTACTGCTGTGAGCAGAACTCGCACTGGGTGTAACCTACAAGGAACAGCCCAGGTTTAAAACGGCGTATAAGCAGAAATTATTTAGGATATTATATAAATTGTTGACAATCAGTGATGCAGCTTAAACTGTCTCTTTTATTTTAAAGCATTGTCCCTTTTCAAACAATTAGATAAATAAGCACATCTCAATAGAAAGACACGTTCTGGACATAACTTGAGGTAGTTCACATGAAGATAGATTTTCTTTTTATTTTTTTTTTATCATAATTATTATCATTTGAAATACTTGTGAATGCGCTTCATCTTCAATTGCAGCTTGTGACTTCCTGGGTGAAAGACTTGCCGGAGCTCTTGGGCTGAACGAAGCAAAATACCAGTACGCCATAGATCAGCATCAACGTCAGAAGAAGGTATGCTCACATCAAGTAAACAAAATCATAATTACAATAATGATAATGATTGCCCTATTGCTATTTGGTAAAGGGCGTTGCCTGGAGGACCAAGGGACAAGAAGGGGGGCTTAGAGTTGGGCGTGGTCTGGGCTGTGATTGACAGCTCACTTGTCACACAAAAAAAAACATGACAGTTGTCATTGCTGCTTAAAGCAATAGTTTACAGACCAGAAAGTCTCATTCCACCCTTGTTTACACACTAAGACAATTGTAAAGCTACACACCTGAACCTAATCACACTCAATAATCTCAGAATGACTCGTGTAATTTAATTTTAATCCACTAGATGGCGCCAGAATACTCCAAACTGCAGTTGAATGGGTTCATATCACTGGCTCTGACAGACTGACGTCACACAAAACAACTGATGTCATAGAGAACTGACAATGAAGAGTCAATGGAGAGGCCAGAACCAAATTCAAATGTAGTACCACCAAAAAGGTGGAGAGGGCACCACACAGCGTTTTTTGGCTCAAAAGTGATATTTTATCTAATTTGAACTAAAATGTCAAAAAAATGACCAGGATATGTAGACAGCACTACAATAAACATACTTATGCAGTTTATGAGTTAAAAAAAGTTGATTTGGTGTTTAGTCGCTCTTTAAGTTACATTTATCTTTACATTTATAAAACCACATCGCAATGCCTGGTTTGTTACTTGTTATGAACTAGATACCATTATTTATCTACTAATATGGGATGTTTTTGCTTTCTTACCAATTAATAAGTTTTATATTTGACTGTAGTTCAAATGAATGATTATAAGTTATTTTGGGTGTGTTGTAGATTGTAGATGATGCTGGGACCACTCCTCTGTCTCCTTCTGAAGTCTGCCGATATGGAGCGACTGAAGGCACCCGGCAAGTCCACAGTGACGCTCAGCTCGACAAAGGGCGTCTCAATTGGGGGTACCACGTCGAGGAAGACAATTAGGGATTGAAGAACTTTGAAAACACTAGGATGTATAGTAGTGACACTTTTTTATGAAGATACAGCAACGGGACAAGGCATTTAATTGTAAATCTATTGTTCAAAAAAGACTCGGAGCCTTAACGCATGGACTGAGGGGGTTACAGGTCACCTTCCTTACTTCAATTGAAAACCGCTACTTAAATCAATTATTTAAAATGCTTGTAAGATTAGGCATTTATCTGTTTTCCTGCATTTGAAAAACACAACTCAGTGGAGACCTCCTGTCACAGGCGAGGACCACCTCGGCGGCGATCCTGCGCATGTGCCAGACGCTAGCTGTGGATGGTGGCCGCTCCATGGCAGCAGCCCAAGTCGGGCCAGGCACCTTTGGCTTGGGCTGGCTAACAACAGGGAGGCGGAGAGGAGGCAGCTGCTGGACCTGCCCATCTCTCAGATGTCCCTCTTCGGCCCGGACATGCAGGCCTTGGTGGCGAGACTGGAGTCTGCAGCTAAAGACTCGGCTAGGCTAGCCCCGCACCTAGCACCGAGGCGCGAGGCCCACCAGCCATTACGGAGCCGGGACAGAGGCAGAGAGCGTTCGCCCGGGAGGCGCCCTGACCCGTATCCGCGCTCTGTTGTCCATCGCCCCCCCTCGACGAGGCCCCCGGGTCCAGACAGGCCCATGGGTGGCTCGCGGGAGCAACGCACCCACCGCCGACCTCCCTATGGCAGAGGAGGTCGGGGTGGAAAGTTTTCCTTCAATAAAGGCCGACCGGCATTTCATCATTACTTGTTTCTGAGTCTCATTTGGGGGTATGTAACATGTCAAATAATGTGAATTCTGATTGTGTTACTTCCCGAGCACATAACGTTGCTTCGCTAGGCCTGCAGCCCCAGAGAGGGGCGTGCAGTGCACTACGCGAACTACGAGCTCCGGTTCTCTGGTTCATGCTATGCCCTCCCAGAGAGAGGTCAGGCGGAGGGATCTGGTGAGTAATGATGTGTGTGCTTCGGCCGAACGCGTGTTAGCATCTCTGAGCTACAAGGCTAACACGGGGTCTCCCACTCCAGGGGCTCGCCCCCCCCTCCATGAGGCAAGAGCCAGGGGGGGGCACAGCAGCCGAGTCACGTGGGATGAGCAGTCCCGTACTTATGACGTCGGGCCTGCAGGACACGTGACCGCCCCCGGCGCTCACGGTGTGACGCAGGGGCCCCCCCGGCCCTTTCAGCCACCCCCCCTCCCTGCTAGGAACACCAGGAGAGGGCGGGGCCGTGACGTCTCGTGTTCCAGCTCCCGTTCCGCCCCTCACAGACTTCTACAGCATCTGGAGGGAGCAGGGTTGCTGACAGATTTATGGCTGGAGAAAACATTGCGCAGGGGTTACGCACTGCAATTCTCCCGGAAGCCACCACCATTCCGAGGCGTACGGGCAGCACGCTCTCAGGTACGGGGATCATTAGAGGCACTGCAAGCGGAGGTCTCCTCCCTGCTGAGTCGAGGCGCAGCAGTGGAGGTAGACCCGCAGGACGCCACCAGGGGGCTGTACTCCCCTTACTTCTTAGTGCCAAAGAAGTCAGGCGGGGTGCGTCCCATTTTGGATCTGCGCGTGTTGAACGAGTGCATTTCCAAACGGCAGTTTCGGATGCTGCCCACAAAGCAGCTCCTCGAGTGTGTCAGGCAGGGAGATTGGATATCCTCCATAGACCTGACAGATGCGTACTTCCACGTGCCGATAGTGCCGGAACACAGGAGGTTCTGCGCTTCGCAGTGGGAGAGAGGAATTACGAGTACTGCCGTCTCCCCTTGGGCTACGCACTCGCGCCTCGCACTTTTTCCAAGTGCGTGGAGGCAGCACTGGAGCCGCTCAAACGCGCAGGGGTAAGAATTTTAACCTACATAGACGACGGGTTAATTCTGGCCTCATCCAGGGAAGTGGCCGTGAGTCATACGCACTGGGTCCTGTCCCACATACAGCGCCTGGGCTTTGTGGTAAACAGGGAGAAATGCAAGCTGCAGCCGGCTCAGTGCATGATTTATCTCGATCTGCAGTTAGACTCTGTGACATTCCGTGCTGCATGGTCCGTGGACAGACGGATGAACACTACCCATCTGCCCGGGGAGGTTCTGGCGGGCCCCAGAGTCCCCGCTCGGCGCCTCAGGTCCCTGCTGGGAATGATGGCGGCGGCTCATGCTGTGGTGCGGCTAGGCCTTCTCCACATGAGGAATTTTCAGAGGTGGTTCTCACGCCTCAGGCTTCACCCCTCCCGGGACGGGGGGAGGCTGATCTGGGTTCCCCAAGTGGCAGCATCGAACATCAGGTTCTGGGTCACTCCGGGTCTATTGCGGGACGGAGTGACTCTGACCTGCGCCGTGTCTCACGTGGAGGTGTTCACGGACGCGTCGCTCGAAGGATGGGGCGGGGTCCTCGGCCAGAGCTCTGTAGGAGGCTGCTGGTCGGACTCAGCCCGTCACATCAACCTGCTGGAGATGGAGGCAGTGCACAGGGTACTGCTGCACTTTGCTCCTCAGCTGCAGGGGAGACACGTGATGGTGCGCTCAGACAACACCACAGTGGTCTCCTATCTGAACAGGCAGGGGGGCACCAGGTCCCCCGCTCTCCATCGCATGGCGACGGTGACGCTGCTGTGGGCGGCGCTTCACCTCCTGTCTCTCAGGGCGCGCCACGTCCCGGAGGTCCGGAACGTGGGGGCCGACAGGATGTCCAGGGGGGGGCCCACTCCAGGACGAGTGGGGCCTGGCCCCACGGGTAGCTGCGGAGATCTGGCGGAGGTTCGGCCGTCCAGTGGTCGACCTTTTCGCCAGTGCAGAAAACGCACAGTGCCCGTCCTGGTTCGCCTCAAGGGCCGCGGACGAGCCGCCCTTAGGCGTGGACGCTCTGGCTCATTACCCCTGGCCAGGGGGCCTGCTGTACGCTTTTCCCACCAGTGCGTCTCCTGCCGGTCCTGCTGCGAAGGATCGAACAGGAGAGGAGGTCGGTGATCCTGGTGGCGCCGGACAGTCCGCATGCCCGGTGGTTCCCCTTCCTGAGGGGCATGGCGGTGATCGAGCCCTGGGCCCTCCCGGACGAGCCGGGGGCTCTAGTCCAGGGGGGAGGAGCCCTGTTTTCACGCCCGATAATCGGCCGCAGGCTCCGGGTTTGGAGGCTGAGAGGCGGAACCTCGTAGACCTGGGTCTTCCCCCTGCGGTGGTGGAGACCACTCAGGGGGCGAGGGCGCCGTCCACTGTGAGGGCCTACGCCACGAGGTGGAGGCTCTTCAGCGACTGGTGCGGTTTTCGTTCCTGGGATCCCAGGCGTTGCCCGCTGGAGGGGGTCTTGGGATTCCTACAGGAGCTCTTTGACAAGGGGAGGGCTGTCGCCACCTTGGCGGTGTTCGCGGCAGCCATTACTTCGGGTCACGACGGATTCGGGGGGTTCACAGCCCGCTCTCATCCGTTGGTTAAACGTTTTCTGCGGGGGGCACGCAGGAGGAGGCCACCGCTCCAGAGAGCGCCCCCGGTTTGGGACCTCAGGGTGGTCCTTAGGGGGCTGTCGGGTCCGCCTTTTGAACCGGCGGCGGAGGCGAGTCCCGAGTGTGTCGCTTTAAGACGGCCCTCTTGTTGGCGTTGGCGTCTGCTAAGAGGGCGGGCGACTTGTGTGCGCTCTCTGTCCATGCGTCTTGCCTGTCCTTTGGAGAGGGCGACGGCATGGTGGTATTGTGGCCCAATCCGGCTTTTCTCCCCAAGGTCATCACGTCGGCCTTTAGGTCGAGAGTCATCAGGATTAGGGCTTTCTATCCGCCACCGCATGCCTCCCCCGAGGAGGAGCGGCGGCACCTTCTGTGTCCTGTCAGAATGCTGAGGCATTACCTGGCCATGACGTCGTCATTCAGGTTGGGTGGTCAGCTGTTTGTGTGTCTGGGCCCCAGAACAGGGGCGCCCCGCTGTCGGCTCAGCGGCTGGCGCACTGGGTCGCCACGGCTGTGCGGCGGGCGTATCAGACGCAGGGTCTGGCCCTCCCGGTGGGCTTCAGGTCGCATTCCACGCGTGGGATGGCGGCCTCTACGGCCCTTCTCAGGGGGGTGTCGGTCGAGGACGTCTGCCGTGCGGCTTCTCGGGCGTCGTCCTCCTCTTTTGTCCGGTCTTATCTTTTGGATGTGTCGGACCGGTCGGTGGCCCATTCCGTGCTGAGTGCAGCGGACTGAGTTAGACCGTTAGGTCCCTCCTCTGAGGGGGCCTTCGGTTTACTTCCGTCCTGGTTCAGGAGCTCTTGGGAGAGGCATCCTACAGGTACGGTACATATATGTGTGTTTGGTCGGTCAGGTAGTCCACGTCAGGAGCCCTTGGGAGAGGCAACCTGTGACTACGGATGACCTACATCTGTGTTACGTGGGGGTATCCTTGGTAGGAGTGGCCCTGTAACACGCATTGTTTCTTCTGCCCTGAGTCCTCTCACTGTGTGAGGGTCTTGCTCGGGCGGAGCTCCAATCACCCTTCGCTGGCCTGCTGGGAGTACATGTTCCTACGGCCTCCGCGTTGTGTCCCACTAGCGAAGTCCTAAGGGACGTAGCACCATGACGTAGAATTAATAGTTACCTAATGTAACTTAAGTTCTACGAATAGGTGCGTAGTCCCTTAGCTACGAGCCCATCAGGCCAGCCCGGCTTGGCAGAGTTCAAGAGGGGGTGCGGCCTTGTGCAGGGGCATTTATAGAGGAGGGTGGCTGGTGATTGGAGCAAATTATTTTGATCTCTCTGGCGTGCGACCTGGGGGTCACGAGTGATATCCCACTAGCGAAGTCCTAAGGGACTACGCACCTATTCGTAGAACTTAAGTTACATTAGGTAACTATTAATTCTCTGATCTGTGTTGGTGATTTCAATGGTTTTGTTAAGTCCTCTGAGATGACTTCTGTTGTGATGTAGGGCTATACAAGAATAAATTGTATTGTATTGTATTGTAAACTACGTTGGATTTACAAGACAGGACTAATCACAGAAACAAGTTGTGAGACAAGCCTCTTGGGTGACGTAAAAGCCTACAGCTGTTTTTTTCTGTTTACAAAGTTCAAAGTTTTACAAAGTTCAAAATGTTCTCAGTTGAGAGGATGGATCATGAATTGTTTTTGAAAACAAAAATGTGTCTTTATTGGTTTTTACAGTGTTATATTTTATCTAATTGTGTTATGTGTCATTTTTTTCCCCTCAGGAGGACACATAACAACTGTCCTAGGACTACAGATGGAAAATAGCCCTTAGGCTAATTCTGGCATATTTACATGTATAATGTATATTAATATGCACTGTACCCACTGTACCCTTAATAAATAAAAAAATACAATAAAATTGCGCTCAACCACGGCTTGTTGTAAAGTCACCAGGGTAGGGGGCGGTTGTGAGCCCAGAATTTGGTTAAATCCAATACCATCAGAAAGCGTCCCTTTTGGTTCTTCCTCTGCTAAGAGCTGCAAACAGGTGTTTGGCTACAATACATATAACAACATTTTTAAGGAATGCATTAAAAAGCCATCCACCCCCCCCCCCCCCCAACACACACACCCCCCCCGGGGAGGTTAGTGGGTTGGGGGGGGGGGTGGGGTGAGGGGGGTGGGGGTTGACACCCCCCCCCCCCCCCCCCCCCCCCCCTCCCCACCCCCCCCCCCCCACTACCGCCCACCTTGTTGTTAATTTGATGCTGCCAATATCGATAGGAGATGATAAGATGTAGTCTGTAAAAAGGGTCTCAAGGTATAATTGGATGCAAGCAAAGCTAGCAAAACACGTGGAGGACTACACCCGAGTTTTGTTTTACTTTTTAAAAACTTCCTTGGGACTTATATACAACTGGAGGATCACATATCAACGCTCCAAACATCAGCACTTCAAACATGAAACTGGTCTGAACTGAAGTGGTGTATGGGGTTCATGTTTATGGTAAGGCCCATAACACACTTTTAAATGTGGTTTTTACTTGAGCAAACAATGGGGGCAATGAAACATTCTGCTGTAGCCAAACAAATTGTTGGAACAAGCCTCTCTCTAGGTCTGTTGATTATTATGATATAGATATGTTCAGCTGATTGGGGTGAAGTCAGTGCCTCACCAATCGCCAACCTCGGAGATAATGCAGATTTCATTTTTAGGTGAAAGACACAAATATTCAAGACATGGTTTTATAATCATTGTTACGTCACACATTGAAAGACATACGTGTCACACAGAGACAGTGCACATCATAGTCAAAATAATCAGAGTCCTTGTATAGTCCTGCACGTAGGAGATGAAGTACGTTCACATAGAATGTGAACATACAACTCCAGTATAACTGAGCGCATCTTTCTGTTTGGTGGTTAAGATTTAAGTTATATAAGTTATATATGTCTGTTGTTCTAAAACTGACATAAACACATCCATCTTTGTAGATCACTGGTGCCAGGGCAGGAAGAACAGCCGGAGCTGGGAGTAGTTTGCAGTCTGAAATCGTTACCTGCTGCGCAACTACAGGAATAAGCAACATCTCAAGTCTTTTCAACACCCAGTGAGATGTAAAATACAAAAGTAGTTTTAGGCCCCGTTTATACGGAGCCGCTGCAACAATAAAACGGTAAAGTTGGGTATCGGTTTGGCCTCCTGTTTACATGGAGACAGTGTTTCAGGGGGGTGAAAACGCAAGCGTTGAGAACCAGCCTACAGAGTGGAACAGAACAGATATGGCGCTTTTCCACAGTCCTAGTACGGTACGTTTTGACTCTACACGGCGCGCCATGGCCCAGTTCGCGTGCTTTTCCATCAAAAATAGTACCCGCAGTATGTCCTCAGCGTTGTCAGACCACGTCATTTACGTGTGACGCGTAATTAATAGTTACTTAATGTAACTTAAGTTCTACGAATAGGTGCGTAGTCCCTTAGGACTTCGCTAGTGGGATATCACTCGTGACCCCCAGGTCACACGCCAGAGAGATCAAAATAATTTGCTCCAATCACCAGCCACTTTCCTCTATAAATGCCCCTGCACAAGGCCGCACCCCCTCTTGAACTCTGCCAAGCCGGGCTGGCCTGATGGGCTCGTAGCTAAGGGACTACGCACCTATTCGTAGAACTTAAGTTACATTAAGTAACTATTAATTCTACGTCATGGTGCTACGTCCCTTAGGACTTCGCTAGTGGGACACAACGCGGAGGCCGTAGGAAAATGTACTCCCAGCAGGCCAGCGAAGGGTGATTGGAGCTCCGCCCGAGCAAGACCCTCACAAAGTGAGAGGACTCAGGGCAGAAGAAACAATGCGTGTTACAGGGCCACTCCTACCAAGGATACCCCCACGTAACACAGATATAGGTCATCCGTAGTCACAGGACGCCTCTCCCAAGGGCTCCTGACGTGGACTACCAGACCGACCAAAAACACACATATATGTACCGCACCTGTAGGATGCCTCTCCCAAGAGCTCCTGAACCAGGGCGGAAAGTAAACCGAAGGCCCCCTCAGAGGAGGGACCTAACGGTCTAACTCAGTCCGCTGCACGGAATGGGCCACCGACCGGTCCGACACATCCAAAAGATAAGACCGGACGAAAGAGGAGGACGAAGCCCAAGAAGCCGCACGGCATACGTCCTCGACCGACACCCCCCTGAGAAGGGCCGTAGAGGCCGCCATCCCACGCGTGGAATGCGACCTGAAGCCCACCGGGAGGGCCAGACCCTGCGTCTGATACGCCCGCCGCACAGCCGTGGCAACCCAGTGCGCCAGCCGCTGAGCCGACAGCGGGGCGCCCCTGTTCTTGGGGCCCAGACACACAAACAGCTGGCCACCCAACCTGAATGACGACGTCATGGCCAGGTAATGCCTCAGCATTCTGACAGGACACAGAAGGTGCCGCCGCTCCTCCTCGGGGGAGGCATGCGGTGGCGGATAGAAAGCCTGATGACTCTCGACCTAAAGGCCGACGTGATGACCTTGGGGGAGAAAAGCCGGATTGGGCCACAATACCACCATGCCGTCGCCCTCTCCAAAGGACAGGCAAGACGCATGGACAGAGAGCGCACACAAGTCGCCCGCCCTCTTAGCAGACGCCAACGCCAACGCCAACAAGAGGGCCGTCTTAAAGCGACACACTCGGGACTCGCCTCCGCCGCCGGTTCAAAAGGCGGACTCGACAGCCCCCTAAGGACCACCCTGAGGTCCCAAACCGGGGCGTTCTCTGGAGCGGGGGCCTCCTCCTGCGTGCCCCCCGCAGAAAACGTTTAACCAACGTATGAGAGCGGGCTGTGAACCCCCCGAATCCGTCGTGACCCGAAGTAATGGCTGCCGCGAACACCGCCAAGGTGGCGACAGCCCTCCCCTTGTCAAAGAGCTCCTGTAGGAATCCCAGGACCCCCTCCAGCGGGCAACGCCTGGGATCCCAGGAACGAAAACCGCACCAGTCGCTAAAGAGCCTCCACCTCGTGGCGTAGGCCCTCACAGTGGACGGCGCCCTCGCCCCCTGAGTGGTCTCCACCACCGCAGGGGAAGACCCAGGTCTACGAGGTTCCGCCTCTCAGCCTCCAACCCAGAGCCTGCGGCCGATTATCGGGCGTGAAAACAGGGCTCCTCCCCCCTGGACTAGAGCCCCCGGCTCGTCCGGGAGGGCCCAGGGCTCCATCACCGCCATGCCCCTCAGGAAGGGGAACCACCGGGCATGCGGACTGTCCGGCGCCACCAGGATCACCGACCTCCTCTCCTGTTCGATCCTTCGCAGCAGGACCGGCAGGAGACGCACTGGTGGGGAACGCGTACAGCAGGCCCCCTGGCCAGGGGTAATGAGCCAGAGCGTCCACGTCTAAAGGCGGCTGGTCCGCGGCCCTTGAGGCGAACCAGGACGGGCACTATGCGTTTCCTGCACTGGCGAAAAAAGGTCGACCACTGGACGGCCGAACCTCCGCCAGATCTCCGCAGCCACCCCTGGGGCCAGGCCCCACTCGTCCTGGAGTGGGCCCCCCCCCTGGACATCCTGTCGGCCCCCACGTTCCGGACCCCCGGGACGTGGCGCGCCCTGAGAGACAGGAGGTGAAGCGCCGCCCACAGCAGCGTCACCTTCGCCATGCGATGGAGAGCGGGGGACCTGGTGCCCCCCTGCCTGTTCAGATAGGAGACCACTGTGGTGTTGTCTGAGCGCACCAACACGTGTCTCCCCTGCAGCTGAGGAGCAAAGTGCAGCAGTACCCTGTGCACTGCCTCCATCTCCAGCAGGTTGATGTGACGGGCTGAGTCCGACCAGCAGCCTCCTACAGAACTCTGGCCGAGGACCCCGCCCCATCCTTCGAGCGACGCGTCCGTGAACATCTCCACGTGAGACACGGCGCCGGCCAGAGTCACTCCGTCCCGTAGAAGACCCGGAGTGAGCCAGAACCTGATGTTCGATGCTGCCACTTGGGGAACCCAGATCAGCCTCCCCCCGTCCCGGGAGGGGTGAAGCCTGAGGCGTGAGAACCACCTCTGAAAATTCCTCATGTGGAGAAGGCCTAGCCGCACCACAGCATGAGCCGCCGCCATCATTCCCAGCAGGGACCTGAGGCGCCGAGCGGGGACTCTGGGGCCCGCCAGAACCTCCCCGGGCAGATGGGTAGTGTTCATCCGTCTGTCCACGGACCATGCAGCACGGAATGTCACAGAGTCTAGCTGCAGACCGAGATAGATCATGCGCTGAGCCGGTTGCAGCCTGCTTCTACGTCATGGTGCTACGTCCCCTAGCGGACTTCGCTAGTGGGATTCACGTGCACCTATTCGTAGAACTTAAGTTACAAAGGTAACTGTTAATTTTCTCCCTGTTAACCACAAAGCCCAGGCGCTGTATGTGGGACAGGACCCAGTGCGTATGACTCACGGCCACTTCCCTGGATGAGGCCAGAATTAACCCGACGCGACACGTCACGGCGCGAGTGCGTAGCCCAAGGGGAAAACGACAGTACTCGTAATTCCTCTCTCCCACTGCGAAGCGCAGAACCTCCTGTGTTCCGGTACTATCGGCACGTGGAAGTACACATCTGTCAGGTCTATGGAGGACATCCAGTCTCCCTCCCTGACACACTCGAGGAGCTGCTTTGTGGGCAGCATCCGAAACTGCCGTTTGGAAATGCACTCGTTCAACACGCGCAGATCCAAAATGGGACGCACCCCGCCTGACTTCTTTGGCACTAAGAAGTAAGGGGAGTACAGCCCCCTGGTGGCCTCCTGCGGGTCTACCTCTACTGCTGCGCCTAGACTCAGCAGAGAGGAGACCTCCGCTTGCAGTGCCTCTAATGACCCCGTACCTGAGAGCGTGCTGCCCGTACGCCTCGGAATGGTGGCTTCTGGGAGAATTGCAGTGCGCAACCCCTGCGCAATGTTCTCTCCAGCCATAGATATGTCAGCCATCTTTGCTCCCTCCAGATGCTGTAGAAGTCTGTGAGGAGCGGAACGGGAGCTGGACTACATCCATGGAGCTGGAACACGAGACGTCACGGCCCCGCCCTCTCCTGGTGTTCCTAGCAGGGAGGGGGGGGTGGCTGAAAGGGCCGGGGGGGCACCCTGCGTCACACCGTGAGCGCCGGGGGCGGTCACGTGTCCTGCAGGCCCGACGTCATAAGTACGGGACTGCTCATCCCACGTGACTCGGCTGCTGTGCCCCCCCCTGGCTCTTGCCTCATGGAGGGGGGGGCGAGCCCCTGGAGTGGGAAACCCTGTGTTAGCCTTGTAGCTCTGCTCACCACACGTGACTCGGCTGCTGTGCCCCCCCCTGGCTCTTGCCTCATGGAGGGGGGGGCGAGCCCCTGGAGTGGGAAACCCCGTGTTAGCCCTGTAGCTCAGACATGCTAACACGCGTTCGGCCGAAGCACACACATATCACTCACCAGATCCCTCCGCCTGACCTCTCTCTGGGAGGGCATAGTATGGATCAGAGAACCGGAGCTCGTAGTTCGCGTAGTGCACTGCACGCCCCTCTCTGGGGCTGCAGGCCTAGCGAAGCAACGTTATGTGCCCGGGAAGTAACACAATCAGAATTCACAATATTTGACATGTTACATACCCCCAAATCAGACTCAGAAAAGTAATGATGAAATGCCGGTCGGCCTTTATTGAAGGAAAAATTCTTCCACCCCGGCCTCCTCTACCATAGGGAGGTCGGTGGTGGGTGCGTTGCTCCCGCGAGCCACCCATGGGTCTGTCTGGACCCGGGGGCCTCGTCGAGAGGGGACGATGGACAACAGAGCGCGGATACGGGTCAGGATGCCTCCCGGGCCAACGCTCTCTGCCTCTGTCCCGCTCCGTAATGGCTGGTGGGCCTCGCGCCTCGGTGCTAGGTGCGGGGCTAGCCTAGCCGAGTCTTTAGCTGCAGACTCCAGTCTCGCCACCCAGGCCTGCATGTCCGGGCCGAAGAGGGACATCTGAGAGATGGGCAGGTCCAGCAGCTGCCTCCTCTCCGCCTCCCTGTTGTTAGCCAGCCCAAGCCAAAGGTGCCTGGCCCGACTTGGGCTGCTGCCATGGAGCGGCCACCATCCACAGCTAGCGTCTGGCACATGCGCAGAGTTGCCGCCGAGGTGGTCCTCGCCTGTGACAGGAGGTCTCCACTGAGCGCCTGTCCAGAAGAGAGCGACATATCCAGGGCCCCCGTGATGAATGCCATGTTGTTAGTCAATGCGAGGACCTGTGCTGCAATGGCATAACATCTATCCGGCATCGCCAAGACATCCTGTCTCGCTCGGAGGGAAGGAGAGGTCTGGTGCCGGGCCACACGGATGCGGAGGGCTGCAGGGCCATGCGGACTGAATCCTCGATCACCGGTCCAGGACCAGTCCTGCACGCTGCAGTATATGTCGTACCCCAGAGCAGGCCTCTTAACTGCTAGGGGCTTAGGCCACTCACGTGTCGCGTAATGGACGAACGGGTCCATCCGCGGGCACAACGTGGGTTGCATCCTCCTCCTTCCTCGAGTGGTGGCGCCCACAGAGGTGAAGTCCTCCACCGTCTGGATCCAGTGACGACGTCCGACGCCGGAGGGCGAAGGGAACTCGGACGAACAAGAAAGACATCTCAGAATGAAGTAAGTACTGTGGTAGATCTCAAACGGCGCCAGAGTGAAAAAGGGGGTGCAGCCTTGTGCAGGGGCATTTATAGAGGAAGGTGGCTGGTGATTGGAGCAAATTATTTTGATCTCTCTGGCGTGTGACCTGGGGGTCACGAGTGATATCCCACTAGCGAAGTCCTAAGGGACGTAGCACCATGACGTAGAACTAGTACTGGTGCGGTGCATGGATTTATTATAATATCAGAGCAAGTGTTTAATAGAAAATTCAGCACAGCTCGAGTAGTTTTTGAAAATGCTTATGTCTTTAAAGAATGACTCGGAATCTGTGAAGTCAATGGTGCTGACTGCTCTGTACAATCTGAATGGGACCTTTAGCAACAGCAGCCTGTGTAGCAGAGGAGGAGGGCTGCATGTCCGAGGATACCGCTAGGCCAGCCATTCCCAAACTCAGTAACACCGAGGCCCCCTTAAAAATCTGACGGGTCTGCGTGGACCCCCCAAAATAATAACCAAGAAGACAACATTAAGAATAGGCTCTTCTGGTTATTTTATTTTGGGGAAATAGCCTCTGCTACAAACATTGTAATACAAAAATGATTACAGTGGATTATTGATGTCAAATAATGAACACAAAATATTTTAATATTACAAACAAAACATTATAAATTTAACATTAAATAATTATATTATTTTCTTTATTTTTTTTATGACCTCCCGCGGCCCCCCTGCAGTACCCTCGCGGCCCACCAGGGGGCCGCGGACCCCACTTTGGGAGACACTGCGCTAGGCTATAGCTAATGCTAGCGCTAGCTCGAGACTCAGCTCACTCACTAACCCTGGATTCCAAAGCTACTACAATACTACACTTAACACATCTATCACTGCCCTCAGAGGAGGATCCGGGGTTTAAACTCGTCATATGGCAACTCGAGCAGTAAAGGATCGAGGGAGAGACAGCGGCAGCCATAGGGGTAGCGAGTTAGCGGCTAGGCTAGGCTAAGCTAGGCTAGGCTAGGCTAGGCTAGTCCGGACTCGGGTCCGGACTACAGCAGACTCCGAGACCAGACAAACAATCAATACCCAAACCTCAGCTACAATAATAATAAATGAATGAAACACAGTCAAATTTATTGAAAACAAAAGTAAAGTGCAAAACCAACAGTTTACAAAGTCAAAAGTACGTATGTGTGAGACCAGGTCCAGATGAGGAGAATACTCCGGTCACTCATTACTCGTTGGTAATCTCCACACTTATGGGAAGAGATTCTCATACAAATATACACACGACAACTTAAATACAAGCACAAAACAGAATGACAACACGTGAATACTGCAGATAATACGAGATAAAGCACAGTAGCACAGGGAGGACGTTAGCTTAGCTGCTATTGATAGCTAAATGAAGCTAATTGTAGCTAGCTCACTGTGTACAACAGACAATCGAACATTTACACAGTAAATACATTTCAGTGAGCGCTTTGGGCCAACGGGATTCGTATCTAACCAGTTATTTCCAGGATTACCACAGACTAGTCACAAATCCAGAGCTGGGTGATCTCCCTGAAAACTGTGAGCCTCCAGCTGCCTTTGAATTCTTTCTTTTGGCCTGAAGAGAGGAACGTGTGGACCTCGTCCACCGACCAGGACCAGGACTTTTGGGGCTTTCTGTGCAATTCCATTTCTCTGGAGTGAGGAGGACGTAATGTAGCCGAAGCAGAGCCGAGCAGAGCAGCCGGTTTTAAAGATGGCGGTTGAGTTGTTTTTCCCAAAGGGTCAGATGTCGCTTCCAGTGACGACACTCGTTGACCAATCAGTGTAAGGCAGTGGGCCGACTAGAGCCCTGCACTTGAGCCCTTGGCCCGAGGGCCCCGACGGCCCGACAGCCCGAGGGCCGGGCTTCGGGCCGATGACCGCATAATGACCTCGGACACGGGCCGGGCTCGGGCTCTTCATTTTCAGAGCGGCAGAATACATTTACGAACGCACCCACTGAATATAGCGTTCTATCACGCTGTAGTGTTTGTTGTTCTGTGTAGTGTTGTCATTGACGGCACATAGCATTACTTATGTAATGTGCAGATGTGTTGCAGCATCGGGGGCATCATGCAGATGCGGCCGTTCACTCTGCACCACTCCGCACACACAGAACTCATTGCAACACATCACTACCATGTATAACTCCGCCCTCTAGCTAAGTCTGCGTTCATATCAGTGCGCGGCACTATATACTACGCTAAAACATTGTTATGGGAGGTTACAAAAAAAAAAAAAAAGGCGGGCTTGATGCGGGTTTCGGGCCTGAAAATTCAGAAACCATATCGGGCCGGGCCGGGCTGGGGCGCCACCCCCTCGGGCCAGGGCCGGGCTCGGGCCCAGATAATAGGCCCGTGCAGGGCTCTAGGGCCGACGTGACGTCATGGCACGGGTACTATGGGGATGGAACCACGGCTGAGGCAGTACGGAAAAGTACTCAAATCTCCCATACCATCCACTAGCGCGCTGAAGTGTACTGTACTGTACTGTACAGTACTGATACTGCGGAAAAGCGGCATTACAGTTACACTGCTCAGCGGGGCCTGTTTCACAGCTGCGTGAAGAAAAAGGTGTGAATTCTCTGCCTGTAATGACCTCACCACTTCCCTGCACGTACATTTGGACATGCACAGTCGCCGAGAACAAATGTAAAGAACAATGGAGGTGGGTACACTAACTAACATACAAACTGAGAGAAAGATGGAGAACGTTTGCATTTGAGTGGCACCAACACAGAGCCAACATGGTGACTTAGTGCCATATGAACCAACTCGGACTCTGAGGAGCGCAGGGACTGGCCTCCTGCTGGTGCCCAGAGTGACATGGGGGGGGCTACATTACAGATTCATCCTGCTTATTCTCTGACAATGTTCAAATCCAGGTTTTGGTTAGCTGTGCATACAACTGATGGATTTTATCTTCACTCTTTTAATGCACTATTATTATTTCACTTTAATTTAAGGATGTTTGTAAATGTCCCTTTAAAACTACTTTAGATTATGTTCATTTAGAATGTTTACGTTACCGTCACTTTAAGAGAGAGAGAGAGAGGGGTTTTGTAGATACACACTCTGTAAATGTATGACTGCACGTATATGAATTGTCCTTCAAAAGTGATTGCGGAAAGTAGTGGGTACATTTCATATACGATAGAGTTTTAGAAAATGAAAATTATCGACGAGGATGGGATTCGAACCCACGCGTGCAGAGCACAATGGATTAGCAGTCCATCGCCTTAACCACTCGGCCACCTCGTCACGTAGGGACACGTCGATGTGTTTTGGGTTTCTAATCAAATAAAACGAGTGAAATAAACGAGTCGTGAATAAACTGACACATGGCGTTTTTTTGGTTAACAATGGATGTTATAAATCCACAAATGTTTCGCTTTCATGTACGTAAAACTCAAGTGCGTAGGGAACTACTTTATTCTCCTGCAGCAAGATATACGGTGAAAGCGAACAGACCCGAGTCTATCCTCTCCATCCTCCGCTGAAAGTAACCTATATCTAAACGAACACAAGCATAATATTCACATATGGTAAATTAATTCTACCGATTTTGACGAGTTCCCCAAGCACGGTCTGTCTGTGAAGAGTTCCCGAAGAGGACGTACGCTTAATTCTACACACGATATATTCGTGCGGTATAATGTATGTATATCACTGCATTTAACAACAAACAACACGAAAGTATGCCTCCTCTTCCTCCTCTCTATTATCATTCTTCGGGAACACATTCTACCCATAGACTGTATATATTAATATTCTACCGCATCAACATGGAACATAGTGAAACTGCAGTACCATTATGTCCACCTGGGGGCGCGCTTGACCACATATCTAACAGCAGAGTGCAATAAAGACTCATACATGACCACCAGCTCTACAAAACAATCAAGATGCATTGATTTCGGCTTAGTTTATTCTTATACGTATACCCATTTAGTTTATGCTTATACCCATATTACATATAAGGTACACCAGTTGTAATTAATAATTCTTCATAATACTCCTTAACCCCGGTCTCTTTAAGACCTTCCCAGTTACACTTTTACTGATGCAGTAAGCGGAGTCAAAGTCCTAGGTTTGTCTTACGGCCCTAATAAAGCTCAGAGGTCTGAAGGTCTGTGAGGATTCATTATAATAAACTTTTCTCTGGGCAACACTGTCACAGAGATGGACTCTTGGAAAATACTGTTGGCTGCAGCCCTGGTGGCTTGTGTGCACTCTGTAAGTTTGAAACACATTATTACTGCATTTGGTATTATTAGAACTGTTATTTTCCAATGCTTTGTTTACAGATTCCCATTGCTCATGAAGTGCATGGTAAGGCAGTATTTTGACACAAAAAAATCTAGCAAATCTATTATGTACTTTAGTTCTACTGCTACTTTTACATGTCACACTTCATAAAGATATGTGTTATATACTTTACTAGACTCTATTACAATGGTACTTCAATGGCGTTCCATTGTTTAGCAACCACAATGTCATAACAATGATAAATGTAAGCTAATTGTATGTTATTACAGAGGTTTATGCAAATGGTGAGGATGAGAACCCCATTTTGAATCAAGGTGAGAATCTGTTTCGGGGTAAACAATAAAAAATGTACAAAAGTTTATTAGTTTATTATTTGTTTATCTATGCAGGCTCAGACGTCAACCTGTTTGAAGGAGACATCTTCATTCCTGTAATTTCAGCAAAATTATATTATAACAACAGCAACACGCATATTTGGACTATTTCATATTTATATTTGTTTTAGAACGGAAAAAATGCCCTAAATGACAACAAAGCCAGATGGAAGTTTCCAATCCCGTACATTTTGGGAGATGATTTGGGTAAAAGTAGAAATGGCACTGGAAAGATATGCCAAATTTTAATATTTTGTCAACATATTTGTCCCAGATCTAAATGCCAAAGGCTGTGTCCATCAGGCCTTTGAAATGTACCGCCTGAAGTCCTGCATCGACTTCAAACCGTACGAGGGAGAGCGAACCTTCATCAAGTTTGAGAAGAGAGGAGGGTATGGAAGGAGGTTTTTAATCTCAATATATTGACTTCTTTATAAGTTACAATACACATACTACTTTTGCATTGGAGTGTAGGAAAGGCTAAGCAGACCAGATAAATTATTTAGTATTTATGAGCAACATAAAAAATGTGTAAAAATGCCAGATAAATAGTGTATGCAATGAATTATTATAGGAAATTCAAGTCAATTTTAGGAGTGCTTCAGTAATAATAATAATAAAACAATTCTGAGATTATAAAGTTATGATCGTATTTACCAGTTGTTACCAAGTAATTTTATGGCTTTTGTACTCAACTATATCTAAAACATGTGGTTTTCCTTGCATTTCTGTGGTTACGAACCTGTTTTTAATATGGCCAAGTAGGTCATCATAAAAGCAAAAACAAATTGGAGCAACACCTTCTCCATTAGAACTTCCCTATTAGGCCTCATAGAGCTAGCGGGTTAGCATTGTCCATTGTTATGTACAGATTGTCCCACAAAATTTAAGTCAAAAATAGAAAATTATAAAAATCAGTCACATTTGCACTCATCTAAACATGAGCAAAACGTGTACACTTGTGTTGCCAGGTGCTTTTCCCGCGTGGGCGACCAGCAGACAGGGCAGATCCTGTCTCTGGGCTCGGGTTGTGACCATAAGGCAGTGATAGAACATGAGTTGCTCCACGCGCTGGGCTTCTACCACGAGCAGTCTCGCACCGACCGGGACGACTACGTGTACATCTGGTTGGATCAAGTCACAGACGGTACTCAGCTGATTTCCAAACAAGAAAAGGGAAACAACTGTTTGCTTTGGAGTATTGTGCATTTGGTAATAAAAGGAAGAGAGAACACAATTATCATATTGGCGTGTCTGTTCTATAGTGATACAAAAAGAGAGTATTTTGGATATTGCCAGAGAAGAGGTTACTGTATTTTACATTTTCAGACTTCTGCAGATTTGATTTGTTTGAAGTGATTTAATGTCATATAATGGGTGCTATTTTCAAATTATTAGGACAACTGAAATGACTCAAGATTGACCATAAATAGAAACCACACTGTATTTGTGTATTGTACATATTAAAATAGGTCATATTTGGAAGTCTTAATGAAAGTATAAAAATAAACTATACTCTGGCCAAATGTACACTATGTATATACACTATATACTAAACTATGTCCAAATTGGGGTTTTTCCAAATCTCCCAAGTATGGCAACAATGTGTTAGCTATATCTATTTGTGACATAGTTGTTGTTTTTTAATAGAATACTAAATAGTTATATTTTCCTACAGGCCTGCAGCACAACTTTAACAAATACAATGACGACTACATCACGGACCAGAACACTCCGTATGACTATGAATCCATAATGCACTACCGTCCATTTTCCTTCAACAAGAATGATTCCGTTCCCACCATCACCACCAAGATCCCAGAGTTCTACAACATCATCGGACAATACCTGGACTTCAGCAAGATGGACATGCTCAGGCTGAACCGCATGTACAACTGCTGTGAGTGCTGCTGGACTCAGATATGCTTTTAATCATGATCATATTCACGTTTGTCTCTGGGGTTTTTGCTTTGTCACAATACAATTTGTTACCGGGTAAAGAAGTCGTTGAATGAATGTGCATTATATCTATTTTCTAATATATTTTGGTGAAAATGTATCTTTTATATTCAAAAGGTCTCAACATAACGTCTTGAACCTGTGTTAATTTTGAGATAATATGTATTTTTCTCCCTAAAGCTTGGGTACCTAACTTTCAAATCACAAAATATGAAATAAAATCAGTCTAACTAGCTCCTAGCTCTCAAAACAGTTTGGTTCACTGGTTTTCACATGTATGCATTTTCGACGTGTGCCACATCTTTGGATCCAATTTTTCAGACAGAATTCCAAACAGCGCTCAGCCCGAAAAGTCAAAGAGTGACTCACACAACTCTCTATCTCAAGCATACAAAAGATGTTACATGTTTTCCAAGATGAAGATGGGGCTGATTTGTTCACATTTTACTAAAGTAAGCTAGGTACCCCAGCTTTAATCTGTACCTGCCCAGCTACAGTATTGCCACTTTTTATCATGTTGCACACTTTTCTACACACATTTCTCCTGTGTGAGATCTATACATTGTCTCTGCAGCTGGCCCGTTGACGCTGCTGGATCAGTGCTCTTTTGAATTTGCAAACATCTGTGGCATGATACAAAGCTCAATCGATGATGCCGACTGGATCCACACACAAAGCACCACTGGACATGAAGACCACACTCTTCTGGGACAATGTAGAGGTACACATAGCCATGATTTACACTATTATCTCCTCTTTGTATTTATCCCAATGTGCAGATTGGTTAGAAACTGAACTATGACAAAAAGAAAGAATAGCTCAGAGATAAATAGTTGTGAAGTCTCTTGTTATTCATGTTTTAAGTCAATGTGATGGATGATCTTACTGTGGATTTTTAGTTTTAATGTATTGAGACTGGATCAGTGGGCCATAAACATTATATTGTACTTGATGATACCACAAATGTATCCCTGTGTGGGTGAGCAGAAGTCTTCGATATGTACTTCTATCAAAAGCATAAACATAATATTTCCCAACTGACAATAATTCTGACTTCTGTAGATGCTGGGTACTACATGCACTTCAATACACAGACCGGAAAGGCCCAGGAGTCTGCCCTACTTGAGTCTCGGACCTTGTACCCTAAAAGGAGCTTCCAGTGCCTGCAGCTGTTCTACAAGATGACCGGCAGCCCCCTGGACCGGCTGGTGGTCTGGTTGAAGATGGATGATGGCACAGGCACTGTCAGAAGAATGAAGAAAGTACACACGTTTACAGGTTTGGCCCAGACTCTATCTGCCCTGAGGAGCTTTGCATCAAACGAAACACACATTTGAATATTAAGACTATGTGGACACATTCAAATTCAAGTTATTCTAGGAGCACACTAATGCACTTACAAGGTTATGGAATCAAGAATAATGGTTTTGAGAGTAGATAAAGTATTGTTGAATGTCTAGTGCAAAGATAAGAAATACAAGATTTAATACTAGTAATATTCAAGAAATATTGTGGGAATTTTAGATGTTTTCAAAAAAGGTACTCTAAATGTTGAGGTACTGTGTATAGATTAAGTACAATGTGTCCACACCAAGACACCGCTGAAACAGCTCTCATATTCCTTGCCTCCCATTCATTTCAATGGTGCATTTCTGTAAATAGCCAGCAGATGGTGACCATTTCTATTTTTTTTGTGAAACGCAATACTTGGCCAGGTGTTTTAAAGTGTGCTTGTGATCCTTGAGATTTCAAACTCGCCATAGGTTTCCTTCTAAGCCTTCTCATAAGAACTGACATATCTCCCCTTGCAGAAACGCATTATGGAATTTGTGCAAGTTGCGAATTCACTATATTCCAGGTTTCTGTCCACAGCAATATCATAGAGGTTTATGATTCTGTGTCCACAGGAGTCTCGGACTCCACATGGAAGATTGCTCATGTCCCGCTGGAGGTAGACGTGAAGTTTCGTTATGCGTTCGAGGGTGTGCGCGGAGCCCCCACCTCCTCAGCAGGGGGCCTCTTCATCGATGACATCAGCCTTTCTGAAACACGCTGTCCAAACGCTGTGTGGACCATCTCAAACTTCTCCCAGATTATGGAAACAGCAAGGCGTGGGGCCACCATGGACAGTCCTATCTTTTACAGCCCAGAGGGGTACGCATTTGGGGTGCGCGTCATGCCTCTGTCCAGCTACACCGACTACACCGGGAACTACACAGGGCTGTACTTCTTTTTGGCCAGTGGGCAGAATGATGTGGCCATGCAGTGGCCTGTGGTCAGCAGACAGGCCAGATTAGTGGTGATGGATCAAGACCCCGATATCAAACTGAGGATGTCCACGGCCCGCAGTCTGACCACAGACCTCAGGAGTGAGTCATGTTTCCATTAGCAGGAGTAACACAGACAGGCTTGTATTGAGCAAACAAAGTAAGACAACATATTATTTTTAAACCAATCCCCTTATTCACTGAATAGTTTATGTCAATATGTTTTGATTTTCCAAGCCTCTGTGTTAAACCTGATACACGCCTTTTGTTCCAGTTGAAAATGGAAAGTACCATTGGGACAATCCCTCTAAAGTGGGGACCTTTGACGACGCGTGTGGCTGCTACAAAGGGCCGTCCTGGGGCTGGAGGAACTTTGTCAAACATTTCGACCTCCGCAGACGCAACTACCTGAAGAATGACAATCTCATCATCTCCATCGACTTTGAAGGTCCGTGACTGAAGTACCATAGAACTCTGTTATACTAGGGATTTATTTTACTGTGTTATGTGTTTACAGATATCTCATCAATGATCAAGACAGAGGTGCCCCATCCAGAGATCACCTACTGAGAGCATTTGACCGTGATAATGCGGCTGTTTCAATGTCGCCGAACATATTATTTTTGTAATTCATTTTTAAAAGAATGTATATTTTTATGACCAAAAACAAAAACAATATATCTCACTGGCATAACCACCACAGATAACAAATTCTGGAGAATAGCATTTGGAGAGGAGAATAGTGAGACCAATAGTCTGTGTATCAAGGATTTTAATTTATTCCGTCCAATCAGGAAGCCGTGAGGTTGAGAATGGGTGGGTATAAACAATACTTGCTTTGGAAAAATATGTCATTCACTTTATTATAAATCAAGCTGTAAAAAACAAAAGTATGTGTATGTTTCTTGCAATGCATATTGCGATTCCTATTGTTGTTGTGTTGATTCATCATGTTTTGCCATGCCCCACTGCAGTTGATATTCTATCTGTACCCTTTCTTATCAACTATTACGCTGGCTCAGCTGATATGAAATGTTCTATAAGCAAATACAGTGCACACATTGTAAACACATTTAATTTGACTAATATAGGCCTGAAAACAAGGGGTAACACTGAAACATAAGCAGTTCTAGGTTTTCGAGAAGCTTATTGAAAGAATCTTCAAATCTAAATTCTATGTTCAAAAATACTGTTTAGTGTGGTGTTGTAGTTAAATGTCTAGTATCCCTTTCTGATGGTTGTAGTTGCAGCGAGTAAGAGTGAAGACAAACTCACAAACAGTCTGTGCTCTGTGATGGAAATGACGCTGAACCTCAGGGGCAGATATTCTTTTTGTAAAAAATATATAAAATTAAAATATTTTTGAAAAGCAAATAACACATTTAAGAAAATGTTACATATGAAAACAAGTTTTTAATACATGCCACTCAGTAACATTATATTCCATCCATCCTTACTTTTTCTTCCCCTTAATCAATTTCTGGGGGGGTTATGATGTTATTCAGTGGAAAACTGGACTCAGGGCCAAGGTTTCT
The DNA here is from genome assembly GCA_964034765.1 of Knipowitschia caucasica. Taxonomy (NCBI): domain Eukaryota; kingdom Metazoa; phylum Chordata; class Actinopteri; order Gobiiformes; family Gobiidae; genus Knipowitschia; species Knipowitschia caucasica. The sequence goes on from OZ035839.1 coordinate 17,550,448, forward strand.
CTAATATAAAACATTTAAAATGTATTTTTTAAATAATATAAAATCATATTTTATTTCTGAACAGTGTACTATGAAATTTTTTGAAATTTTGAAATGTGATTTATTTTTATTTTTATCACTCAACAAGGATGACAAGGATTTGCCATTAGTTATAGAATCACCCATTAACAGTTTTTTGTTGTTGTTGAAAGGGATTTTATACAATTCTTCCATAAGATACATTTACAAATTCAAAATGGCCCACCTCAATATGACGTCTACCCACCTCTTATTGACCTCAATAAGACTGGTCCCCTTTTTTTCCACTTTTCTGTCTGAAAAAGAGGATCTAAAGATGCACATGACGTCTTAAAAACATGCGTGTGAAGATGAAGTCCAACCCTGTTTAAAGGAGGGTTGGACTTGTACGGGCTAATTTCTGTTACACATTAAAAGCTATGGTAGAGGACAAAGTTGAGCCTGTTTTATGAGCCTGTTTACTTTCACACCAGTTTCATGTTTGTGGGTTCATCACCATGAAGACTACAGTTTTCTTCTCTATTTTTATCATTCTCAAGGTATTTATTTGAATGATTTCCTGCTTGAACTAATTTCACTGCATTACACTGCTAATAAAAAAACCTTAAACATGTTTTCATATAGGTGCATGCTCTCCCAACTATATCAGGTTAGCTTTTCTTTATTCCAAATCCATATGCTGAAGACAAATTTGTAATGCAAATTCCCCACACAGATGGAAATGCAGATGCAGGAGAACTGACAGATGACATACCTGAAATCAACAAAGGTACATACAGTAATATGGTTGCATTAGCTTTTCCCATTTGTGTTATATTTTGTCTATAATATGAAACATTTGGTTTCAGGGTTAGACCACTTGTCAGAGGGGGATATTGCTGGTGATGTGAGTCATAACAAAGCATGATGCATAACTTTTTCTTTTTTTTTTCAAATGGGTCTTGTTGTATGGTTTTAATGTGGTATATAACATCTATCTAATAATACAGCGCAGCAGGAATGCACTTGTGAATGAAACTATGAGGTGGAAGTTCCCGATCCCCTACATTCTGACAGACACTTTAGGTATGAGAGACTGTACAGCTTCAATTCAAGGGGATACATTCAGACCAGTCCCCAGAATAACGCTGCCTGAAGTTTGTCCTCTCCAATAAAATCATATTTCAGAGTTGAACGCCAAGGGAGTGATCTTGCAGGCGTTTGAAGAGTACAGACTCCGGTCGTGTGTGGACTTCAAACCGTACGAAGGAGAGAGCACCTACATCTCCTTCACCAAACTGGACGGGTGAGCAGCATGGGGAAAAGAAGAGGAGAAAACAGAGAAATGATATATCAAACGTAGTGGTTGCTCGCTTTTTAGCTATAGAAGGTCATGGGTTCGAATCCCAGTCGGAACAGGGCCTTTCTGAGTGGAGCTTGCATTTGTATTCTCCCTGTGTCTGCATAGGTTTTCCAGTATAACATTAAAATATGTATAATAGATCAAATCTTCCTCGCTCTGGTAGACCTGACCAAGCTGTACGTCAATATTTAGAGATGGGTTCCCGGGTGCAGAGCTAAGGTGACTACAGGATGGGTCAAATGCAGAGGACGAATTGCCATACAATGCTATATAAATTGTAATATGGGGTTATGACACAGACATGCCCTTGTGTTTGGCTCAGGTGCTGGTCATACGTGGGGGACTTTAAAGAAGGCCAGAACGTGTCCATCGGCGCACGCTGTGACACTAAAGCCATCGTAGAACATGAGCTGCTCCACGCACTGGGCTTTTACCACGAGCAGTCCCGCTCCGACCGGGACGACTACGTTAAGATCTGGTGGGACCAAATCGAAGAAGGTTGGTGAAGATGAAATATTATTACATTTTTTGTTTATTATAAGGGGTCGCATGTTATTTTCATTGAAGTACAGGGAGGGAATCTTGGAGAATTTTGTCATGGTGTGGATTTTATTTTTGTTCTGTGGTTTTGTTTTTAGTTTGACTTCCCGTGTTACTTGTCTGCCCCGCCCTAATGTGTTTCACCTGTGTTTATGTGTGTCTATACGTACTCTGTGATCCTCTCCCCTTTTTGCTTGTCCATTGTCTTTGTTTTTTCTCGTCTGTCGTTTCCTGGTTCCTGTGTTTCATTTTTTGAGTTTGTGTTTACCTTGGACTTTAATGTGTTTTCATCAGTAAATAATTTTTTTGCATTCTTGCTTTTTGGGTCCTTCCTTCATTTCTCCATATCACTTATTTGCGATGTAAAGAAACTAATTGATCACGGTCCTTGTGGAACCAAATGATTTCAGTTCCAATTAAAATAGACAGGAAGAAGGCATTATTTTGTGAACCAAAATCCATGCAACATTTCTTATGTACAATTTTTGATTTTGCGTAATATTTTTAATAACTAAAATAATCTACAATATTAATTTATATATATTCGGTTGTGGCCTTGAGTTAGATTTTGGGAGAAGGGTCCTCAAATATGATGTCCACCTTTTCAATTGTAATTCATAAGTAAAATATTACATATCTTTGACCATATGACCCTTTTAAAACAATATTTAATACAGTGCCTCTCCTTGGCAGAACCACCACCATTAAGATTTACTGGAAAATAACTAGAAAGCAGTGAGGGTGAAAATGGGCGGGTCTTACCTGTGATTGAAAAATGTATCTCAAAATCCCCTGTGGAAATTTACCACAACTCCGCATTCAAACATGTTTTATTTTCAAAAAGCAATGTGGTTGTTACAGGGATGGAGCATAACTTTAACAAATACGAGGACGACTTCATCACGGATTTGAACACGGCGTACGATTACGAGTCCATCATGCACTACAGGCCCCTGTCGTTCAACAAGAACGCGTCCATCCCCACCATCACCACCACCATCCCAGAGTTCAACGAGGTCATTGGGCAGCGGCAGGACTTCAGCGCCATCGACATCACCAGACTGAACCGCATGTACGACTGTGGTGAGGACTGCTTTCATTTGAGCAGTTACAATGTGTCAAAGAAGTATTTAAAACCTCAACACAGGTTTTGGCCTCTGTCACATCTTTTGATCAGCTGCAGAGAAATATTATTATTGTTTATTTACATATTTGAGCCCCTGTTAAAAGAGTTGCAAAACATAAAATTCACAGCATTGTTCATTTGCAAAAAATACTAACATTAGTACACTCAGAACATGATGCTCAAAAGAAACAGGAGGAGGTTTAATGTTTCAAATGTTTTATAATAGATCTTGACATGTCTGATTTGTTCACATTTATGCATGCAATGTTTATGACACAGAAAAAACTCCAGTCTTAAAGGAGATAGTGGTCTCTAACTAGATCAACAATAATTCTGCATGTGTTTATTATTATTATTTTTTATTTCTTACAGAATTCTTCAGATAGGGCATGTGTACACTTCTGTATCATACACAACATCAGATAATCACATGACAGTTACCTAGTTAGAAGAAAACTTTTGTGGCTTGTTTTGGCCTGTTGTGATGTGTTCAGAGGACTACCTTGGTCTTTCCACAGCCCTGAGTCCTGTTCCTGTCTCTCAGCGCGGTGTTCTCTGCAACTTTATTTTACAGTGTATGCACGTCTTTTTACAGCTGCAGCAGCGCAGACCTACATCGTGTATAAGATCCCCACGATAGCTCTCAACCAGTGATGACTTCTTCAAGTGGTTAGAAACGTGTATAAAGTGTGGTTTAACAGCCTTAAAACATATAGCTGCTATTTCATGGCTTTGTGCCTTATACATGTTGTACTGGTTTGCTTAAATATTGTGTAAAAGAAAGTAAAATGTAAAATAATAATGATCAATCTGTGGTACAGTCTAATGCTAAACACCCCAAAGTGTGGAGTGAGAGGACACACAACAATTTTAAAGCGCTTTGTGACTTTGGTCTGTGAAAGCCGCTATATAAACAAAGATTACTTACTTCCTAAGAACGGTGAAACGGTAAAAATCAATCAACCTCACTTGCAATAGGAGCAAGAGGGAAATGAACACAACTTGATTTAGTATCATCTTTCCCACCTCACAATTGTTATAATCTATTTAAATTTGACTTTTGTTCCTTTTGGTATAGGTTGCCACTTCTCCTTAAATTAATTGATTTATTTTATCATTGTGTATTTGCAGCAAACTCTCATACTCTGTTGGACCAGTGCTCCTTTGAGCTCATTAACATCTGTGGAATGATCCAGAACGAAGCAGACAACAGTGACTGGGTCCAGACCTTAAGCTCCCCCACAGATCCGGACTACACCCTGGGAGGCCGCTGCAGAGGTTTGGGAAGGAATGGGTTCTTCAGAATGATCAGAGATCAGGACTGTGTCATAGGCTGCGGTCACATGCGCAACCTAAAGCCCGGTTAAAGTGTGCCAGGGCCCGCTTCCCACCGCGGATGAGGGGGTTAGTGTGGCGGGTGGTGGGGAGTGGGGGATGAGGTGTGGTGGGGACTTGATAGTGTGCGTCACATTACCTCTTACTGTGACGCGCATTTTCACACATGTCTCTCCTGCACTTTTGTAAAAAGCCAATCACTGCTTTATTCACTTTTTGGATGTGTTCTTCCTGTGTTGCTTGACTTCGGTTTTTAATGTTAATATACGTTTGTGCATGTTTTGCAAAGATGTGTGAAGCACTTTACAAATAAAAAGCTGCTATTTTGATCTACACTGTCTCTATCTATAGATATACTGGCAAGCAAAACATTGCAGATCATTTTGTGTAAAAATGTGATTTAAAAGATATCGTGACATTATTGTTATCGGGAGTTGGGAAAAAAATATTGAGATGTTAATTTTTGCCCATATCGCCCACCCCTATGAACTTACAACTTTATTGTTTTCATTTTAAATGATTGGGTATAAGACCATTCTAATTTAAAAATATGGCAAAAATAATGCTATTGACCTGCCCTATCTCTAAGCTATAGGTATAATTTAGTTTTTTACCAAATTCGATAAATACCAGCTTCAAACACGCAAATATGATTATAAAGAATGTAATTCCCGAAACTCATTTATAAGCCCTACTTTTGTTTTAAACAGCAGAAAACTGCTCTAAGCGGTATGTCATAGTGGTACAATTATATCATACTATTACAGGGCGGAGACAGGAGATTGTAGAGAAGGAGGGGATACATATTTGTTGTGCCGGAAGCTCCCGATAATAGCATAGATGGATCTTAAAACAACTCCTGGTCTGTTTTTGATGTAAATTGACTTGTATTAGTAAAACATTTTGCCTGAATTTATGTTCATTTTCGTACCGTTTCTTTGTAGATTCGGGTTACTACATGAAGTTGTCTGGAGCGGCGGGGGCAAGTGCTCTACTTGAGTCACGGATCCTTTATCCCAAACGCTCAGAGCAGTGTCTGCAGTTCTTCTACCGGATGACAGGTGGCGCTGGAGACTCACTGGTGCTGTGGCTGCGCAAAGATGATGGTTCTGGCAACGTCACCAGCCTCATGAAAGTGCACTCCTTCATAGGTGCTCCCTCCGTTATTATTTTGTATTATGCAAAATTCTGGGGGATTAGTCAGGGATTAGTCAAAGCAAAGGAAGGTTTCTCACCCATCATCTGTAATTCTTAGCAGGTTTTCCCGATGTCTTGTCCTTAATCCAAAGAACTTTTTCAAGGGAATGAAATCTCAGACCGCACGTTGGAGATTTATAACCTATGGGTGTGGTTAGACACACCCTAATCCTGAGGCTAAACACATCTAAAGTGTGTTAAGAAGGGGTAGGAAGCAGGTCTAACGACCCTGCTAGGGCAAACAATCCTTTAATTTATTTATTTTGAAAGAGTAAAGTTATACCAAAAACCAAAAACATTTCTTACACAATCGGGAAAAGTCTTTGTGATAGAAATTATGTTTTTATTATCAATTAAATGAATAAGAATGTGCTTAACATTAATCTAGAGTTCAATAAGGCAACTCACCCTTTGGAATTATGGGCCAGGAAGGGGAAGTAACCTTTAGCCCCCTAGCAGGGGATTTTGAAGTCTGTATACCACAGACACATTGTTTATATGGAAATAAGGAGTGGCTTCCTTGAAGCATTTAGGCATCAGTACCTTGAATGGAAGTGTAATTTTAACTTTGAATAAAGTTCCCAACACAGGGAGCAGAAGGCAGTAGTGACTGAGACGGACAAGCTGAAGGCTGTGATTTGCTTTGTCAAAATCCTCCTTCTCAGTCCCCTTAGTGCAAGTAAGAAACTAATATTTGTCTGTGTGGTTTTGTCAAGGCTTGAATCAGCATTAACTTATATAGAAAAGAAACTTGATTGAATACATTTTGCTGATATGAATGTTGTTGTTGACAGGAGATGCTGACAGTGACTGGAAGATAGCTCATGTCCCTCTCAAAGTAAAACAGAAGTTCCGTTACGTCTTCCAGGGTATTCGCGGAACTACAACTTCAACGGGCGCCATTTCCATTGACGACATAACCCTCACTGAGACCATGTGTCCGAGTGCCGTATGGCAATTCAGGAACTTTAAAAACCTCCTAAACACCACAGCTGTCGGGTACAGCGTGAAGAGCAAGTGCTTCTACAGCCCAGAGGGGTACAGATTTGGTGTCACCGTTTACCCCAATGGAAGAGATAAAAATTCTATGGGCAATGTGGGCGTGACCTTTCACCTCTGCAGTGGGGAGAATGATGCAGTGTTGGAGTGGCCAGTTAAAAACAGACAAGTGACAGTGGTCGGCATGGACCAGGACCCGGATGTGAAGCTAAGGATGTCTTCCACACGAAGTTTCACCACAGGTCTCTATGGTTCTTTCTAAACAAGCAAGTAATGGATGGGATACTTTTCCTATGTGATTTTATAGTGCTTATTTGTAAAGATAATTGAGTGCAATTAGACATTGACGTGTTAAGGCACCACCCACAGGTTTGACCAATCGGTTTTTTATGGAGTACATTTAAAGTTCTGTGTCTGTGTCTCATCACACCAGATTCATCCCCCCAGTAATTTCTTTCTGTGTTTTTCATGTGTTTAGACGAGAGCCCTCAGTGGATCCGTCCCACGGCATCTTCAGGGGCCACATCGGATCCCTCCTGCAGCTGTTTCCGGGGGCCCGATTTTGGATGGGGCGTCTTCATATCCCACAAACATCTTCTTAGACGCAACTTTCTCAAAAATGATGACCTCATTCTCACAGTGGACTTCAACGGTATCAAAAAGCAACTTGCCATATCACACTATTTAAACAAATTAAAGAGATCCAATACAAATAGAAGTCCACATTTGAATGCATAATAGCCAAACAAACTGAAAAATGAAGAACATCTGGATGAGCAATAAAAAAACAATAACACACCGGTAAGGTACACAAATGTAATGTGTGCTACGAGACATTCGAAGGGGAACTGTCTCCTTAAGGATTCAGATTGTTTGAAATCTGAATTCCATTCATCCATGATTTATTGTTTTCAGACTTGACCCATCTAATAAAGACAGAGGTCCCGGTGAGGTCCCGCTCCTCTAGTGAAGTGGCCCCCATGGAGGAGTCAGTCCAAGTCCGTGGTCCACAGCCCAGAGCGGCTCGTGCTGTCAGTGCCTGTGTCCCGGAGATGTGTCTAAATGGAGGAGTTTGTGTGGACACAGAGGACATCGCCTCCTGCAGGTCAATATATCACTACAAACTCTATTTTGTTTTGTTTACATAATAATATTAACATTAACAAATCAGGGATGCCAAATCTACTCTGTTAAGTCTGTAACCATGTTCCAGCCTTACGCTCAATAAAAACAGACATGGACCGTTATTAGGTCCATTCACTCTAATATCTGCAATCTATGTCACTTATGATACTCTTCCCATGATAGCTCTTGTAAAGTAATTTCTTTAAAAATTAATTTTATTGACACAGAAAGATATAATATTTTCTCCTGATTGCTAACACCTAGCTCCTCCCATGGGTTTTACTTTTGCTCCCTTTTTTTCTGAATCTGTGATATGTGGAGCATTCACCCATGGTCAAATTTGTGCAAAGGAAAAAAAAAAAAATCCTGGCAGATCTCAGAAGCAAAGCAATACAGGACTGGTCAGTATTGTGATGGGAGACTTCTGCAACACCAGATATAGTGCAAGCAGAACCAGTCTATGGGATGCAATTTTTTGTACCAAACATTATGCATGTGCTTTACATGTAACCACATCACCATAGTTACCGTAAAATAGCTCTATGTAAGCATGTAACACTTGCCAATTCCTCATGACGTGAATACTAATTTGAATAGCAAATATCTGATACACCACATTTGTTAACTTAACAAGTCATTTAAATGTTGTAAATGATGATGTTGTTTCCAGATGCGCCACAACTCAGACCACCTTCTACTCAGGCGACAGGTGCGAGCAGCTGAACCTCCACAGGGGCATTCTGGGAGCTCTGATCGGAGGAGCGGTCGGGACCATCGTCCTCACAGTGGCTGTTTTTACTGTTGTTAGGAGAGCTTAAGGCTGACACTGCTTTTAAATCAGTCAAATGTGAGATACACTGTGAACATAAGCGTTCCAAAGACATGTTTACTGGAGCCATCCTCATTAGCATTGTGAATAAATTATATCTGTCCCATCACAGACTTTGTCCAAATGAATAATATTACATTCTGTTTAGCTGTTTTGGAGAATATTATTTCAATATCTTTCTATATTAATTAATTGCAACAACAATAACTGAAGTCATGATTATTTTAATGCACATTATTCAAGTCAGCAGCATATACAAACAGTCTATGTAGTTACTTACACTATATAGACAAAAATAAATAAATATATAGTTTAACATTCTGTATATATCACACATATTTACCCCAAACCAACTTAAATGAGTTTATAAATACATTCAATTGATTAGATAGATGTAGATAACAAGATAACAAGAAAAACCCAAGCCAATTTGACAGAACTTCACAGTCAAGCAGTCAAACGAAAGGCCACGATCCCTCCCACTGAACCAGTCTTTAGAGCTTCACCCATCAGGCAGAATATACAAAGTGCCAAGAGCTCGGGAATAACAAATATATATGAACTAATTTGTTTCTACTGCTATTGCTCTTAAGATGTATGCATTTATGTGCAGGAAGAATGTCTGAACCCTGTCAAAGGCAAAATTCTAATGTTATATAGTAAGCTTGTGTGAAAATAGTTGTTGATAATTGTTTTTGTCTTAAATGCTGATTACAATTCAATGATAAAGTTCAGTAATGCTCTACACATAGGGTGTGGCCAAAGTTGTTGTTTTTTGATCTGTTCCAAAATATGTACACTGACTTATGACTAATGGACACATACTCGCCTGTTTGGGGGTTTTACGTCCACAAAAAAAGTATTTTTGCCCCAAATGAACCGTCATTGCCCCAGTTATAGAGAACAAGTGACCAACACATGTGAATGTGCCCTTCCACCTTTAATTGTACATTTGAAAGCGACTTTGTAAAACTATAATGAATTTGATCAGAATTATTAACTTGAGTATTATTCTTAAATTCAAATAAACTTTGGCACAATGTTAACTTTTTTCAAAAAGCACATATCCCATCATCACCACTGATCATCTTGGAAATCTACTGATGCCTTCCTACCATCACATCCCAGCTACAGTTATTTTGTTATCCTGCCTACAGACAAACACACACACGCACATACAAACGCACACACACAAAGGCACAGATGTACAACATCTTGCACACTTGTTTGTTATTATTGTTTAACTGTGTTCAGGTTTGAAATACATAAATAATGTCTATCTACTGCAAACATACATATAGAACACAAGCAGTGACATTTTGGGTTGATGCAAATGTTAATGTGAATGAAATATGCAAAACAGTTCCCTGCAAGGCCAAGTTATGAGTCAAATCTGTAGAGAGGCAAGCCAGCCTATGGCAAACAGTCGCAGACGTTTTGCATGATATACAGTATTAAAACTACATTTGGCAACTACTGTTTTGTAGCGGCTTAAATCATAGGGAGTGAGGGCATCATTTCTTCCGCCTCTTCACAATCTGCAATTTACAGAAATTGGAATCAAAGATCAATACTAAATGATTTAGAATACTTTGTACAAAATCAGATGGGGAGGGGAAAAACCAATCAATATATCTCTTTACATGGTGTATGTAAACTTTGGGATGGAGCCCACTCACCTCTCTTCACTTGTCCTTTGTGTACATGGTGGAGGTGGGATTCTTGGTGCTGTCACTTGAACCCTTCTTGCCCTGAGCAGAGATGGAAAAACACATAGTTACAGTGATGCATTTAAAATATATATATATATATACATTTTACAGTCTGGAAACTTACAAAGACAATCTTATACAGCTCATCTTTGACCTAAAAAATGGGAACATTCATTTTTGGTTAATAAATAATAATTTTAAATTATGCAGCATATAAATGAAATCCACAAACCTTTTTCTCAGATGCAAACCCAGTCAACAGAACAAAAAGACCCTGACCAAAATAAAGACATGTTAGTAAGTTACTTGATGATTGTTCTGATTAGTTCAAAAGTGTTTTCATTAATTGTTATAAAAGTTGAATCAGTTCTAAATTTTCCTTGATATATCCACCACGCACTTGTCTCATTGGCTAGGACATGTTTTTGTCAGGAATGTTGCAAAATAACGTAGCCTCTGTTTTGAAAAACATGCTTATTTGAAAATTAATTGGCCCCAGGATTCCCCCAGATGAGCTGGAGGGGGCGCGCTTAGAGAGGGAAATGGATGGAAATAGAATTGTGTTAATGCCATGAAAGGCTAAAATATTCCCAAGAAAAAAGAATCATAGAAATATCAGAAATGTTGGATATATCATGGTGGCCAGTAGCTAATACTAATTGATAATAATGATGCCAACTCTCACACATCACACCAAACAACAAACTTGATCCATTTTATAGTTGTTTCCCCTTGTTACTGACTTACCAAACTTTATTTTTTATTTTTTTTACAGCAATTCCTACATGTTTGAGTTATTCAAAGTCTCCTTAAACAGAGACCTTTTCTGCTTTGCTATTAACTTCATCTGGAACTTGCAATTCCTTTGAAATGTACCCACTGTGGGACAAATAAAGGACCTTTCTATCTAAAAGGCCCATACTTTTAACACTATTCAAATTATTATTGTTATAACATTGTTTTAGATCAATGCTGAGATCTCAAATCTTCTATACAATTGTACAAATTTGTTATAACTTATCTGCACTAATAATTCAAATCAAAGACAACAACAATGCAAGTACAGATGGGCCTACCTGGAAGGAATTGACAATGGTGAAGGTATAGTTGAAGAATTCATATAACGGGTCTGTGCGGTTGTATAAGACAAGATAGAAGCCTATGGACCATGTCACTCCAAAAACTGGCGCCAGAATGAGAATGACTTTAATGATGCTTTTGGCCGTGTCCTTCTCGTCTTTCTTGCTACTGTCATTTTGGGAAGACTTGAACAACGTCACAATCACAACGGTCATGGAGAAGATGTTCGACAAGAGGATGGTTCCAATGGGCAAGAGAAAGGAGTGCAAGGAACCCACTAAAAGTCTTTCATAGGTCAGCCAGCATGTTTCCTTCCCATAGTAGGGTTTATTGGTGTATCTGTAATAGACATAACTGGATCCAACGATGAGAATGGGAATGATGTAGCCTACGATACTGGAAAAATACATGAAGACCTTTTTGCGGAGTGGGTTGAAGACAAAGATTAACTGATGGACAAGCATGCCACTTAAGCACAACATCCAACTGAATTTGGCCAGGTAGAAAAGGTGCTTGCAAATGGTAAAGAAGAGACACGCATCTGGAGATAGCGAGGGTGGATCAACTGAGGCAAGGAAGCAAATGTCCGCCAGCAACAGGAAGAAGGCGATGTTAACCATACACGTGTGCCGATAGTGTGACAATTTGGTTTTGACCACAGCCGACCACACCAAATACTCAATGATTAAGAAGATGACTAGGGACACAATGGATATGGCCAAGCCTACGTAGGTTATGATATCTAGAACGGGGTTGGACACGTCCTCACGAGCCATAAGAACAGAAAAGGATGTAAGATGGTTGCACTGGCAGAATATCCCGCTTGTGTTGCTAGCATTGTTGACTACCTTGCATCCAGTATCATTCCAATTTTGTTCTTTGACGTCCCAGAAAACACAATGCGGTTTTTTTTTATCCTTTGGAGTTGCTGGGAATTGCATTTCGATTGATAATTCATGGCTGTTGCTCTTATCCATAGTGGCAGACAAGAGAAGATCGGTGTTGTCTGAACTCTTGAAGGTGTTTCGCAGTCTGTGCATGAGATTCTTCACTGCAACAGTTTTCACAAGACCTCCTGGATTTTTCATACTGACGTTTATTCCAAAAACTTCAACTTCGCAGTCCTCTCCTTGACAGTATTTCAGATCCAAGTTAGTTGTATTGTACTCAGAGGTGTTACTGGATGTGTTCACGGCAATGTTCTTCACCAGCCCCTCCAGAGAGACTAGGTAGTTTGCAGACATGCTATGTATAATCGATGTATTGACCTTTCCTTCCCAGGTCTTGTTCAACATGTCGCTTGCTGCCTTAGCTAAATCCTGAAAAAGAACACAAAAAGATGCATTCATTTCACCAGCTGTATAACTTTATTATTATTAATTTTTTCAGTCTGTGCACTGCAAAAATAGGTTAAAATAGGTTAACGGAAAATAGGTTAAAAAAAATGCTCAAATTTGGCAAAATATATCTTAATTTGATTCACTGCCTTAAAACAAGATTTACCAATGGGACAAGCCAAATAATCTAATTTCTTGTCCCATTGGCAAATCTTGTTTTAAGAATGTGCTCAAATAAGGATAAAAAACAATAGATTCAAGCATTTATTACCTCATATTTGAATTGTTTTGCAGTGTGAGAGAAACTGCGACAAAAGCAGCCCTCAGACCATCTCATCACATCTGACAGTGACGCAGAAATTGCAGGAAAACTTGATGACATGATGTTTTTCACTTCTGAACTGGGAAATACTGAACTTAACAATAACTTTCTCAAACTTTCTTCACATCCAAACGCAAGGATTCATCTAAATTTCATATAATTTAACCTGGGTTTGAATTTAGACGGCGTATGAATGCAACAAACTTACAGGAATGACTTTCTCTGTCATTTTGACATTGGAAGCCTGCGCCATCACGTCCAGAACATAGAGGGAAGCTATGACGTCTGCAATGTTGTCTCCACCATCAGCGCCCCCGGAGGTGGTTGAGAGTTCTGAGAATATGTCCAGAGCTACATCTTCCGTGGCACCCAGGCCTTTCAGAAAATCCTGGGTGAAGAAAGAGAATCTGTTGTAATTAGATAGCTATAAAGTGATCTGGCCTTAGGACAACAACCCGATTGTGTATCTGCGATGATTGTGTGTCCGTGTTCTGTTCTTTCGTTGTCTTGTTATGTTCTGATTGTTCTCTTGATATGAAACGAATGCTTATCCATGTATGACGTATGTGTGACGTAAATGTTGACTATATAAACCAAATCCTAAATATGTTCTGTCTGAAAAACCACTGAAAAAAGCCACTGAGAATAAACATCCAAGCTCTGGTGCGTCTCTGTGTGCTTGATTTTCCACAGATTCTACCTTTAAAAATACACAAACTTTTTCTGTTTGTTTACGAACAGGAGGGGACACTCACGTCTGCTGCGTTGGAGACTTCGCTGAGCTTTTCGTTGATACATACATCGTAGACTTTTTCCCACACAGAGCCCTTACAGGTGCGCTCCTTGTAGCCCACTCTGCCAGGAGGGCATATGGTGCTAACTGCAGTGTCTCCTGAGGGAGTTTTCGGCCAGATGTCTCCATTTGATGAATCCTCTATGCAAAACTTTTCTCCCGCTACAGAAAGCACAACACCATTTGTTTTTAGTCATTTAATAGGTCATCCAATTACTATTGTTATTATTATCATTATTAGAGACCCGAGCCCCAACAGGGGTAAGGGCTTAATTATTAGTGCTGAATAATGCTAGGGCAAAGAATGGTAACCGCGTCCTATGGAATGGGTGACTTCAACTGTCTGAGGGCAAGGCACCTTTTTCTGGTCAAGCCCCATGGCATCGGATTTGGATGTGCTGATCCCAGCCGCTTCACACTCGGCTGCAAATCTTCTTTCCTTATTATGCTAATGATAGAGATTTTATACTGCTTCATTTTTGATAGAGTTAGAGATTAGATTTAATTTTAGTAAAGATTATTATTAATTTATCCTGTGCTGTGTGCTCATTCTTACTGTCTGTAACTTGTGATGCAATACTGAAATTTCCCCACTGTGGGACAAATAAAGGATCTCTTAATCGCCGCACCGCGTAAAGGAGGTGGCGCTGATGTGCCATCTTCCTACCGCCCTGATGGGAGCGACACTGTGTATTTTGAATGCCTATGATCAGTGATTGTGTGTCTCTTTGACTTTGCCATTGACACATATTGGGGAGTGTTTGTGGTTGCCACGGCAACAAAGAAAAAAATAAGCCATGGGTCTAATTGATTTTTTGGGTTAGGGTTAGGATCAGGATGGCAAAACAGAATTATGTGAAAAATTTCAAACATTTTGAGGAAACTAAATATCTTTCTGCCCATGTAAAACTTGACTCTGTTTGTAGGGGGCGCTAATGCTGCAATTTCATGTTTTACACTTTCAGTTTTCCCAAACCCGAGAGTTGAATAATCATTTCAAATTCTGTGCAAATTGGACTTTGTAGGAGGAATGAAAATGACCTCTTTCCTTAATCATAGACATTTTGTTGTATATGGTATATGGTTGTATGATCTGCTTACTACTCACAGTTGTTGGCCTAATTAAAATCTACAATTCAAACTAAGAACACTTCTCTTACCAAGGCTGCAAACATGCAAGCCCGGGCCTACCAATCCATCTAGAAGGACAAAGGCCCACACATTAGCCTCATCCCACATTAGCCTACTATATTAACCATGTGTCTTCAACGTTTGCAATCAACGTTTCCTTCATGTTATTCTTGACAATCTGCATATTTCATCTCTAATCTGTATTGTATAGACTTCATTAAATCTACAAAACCATCTTTGTCTGAATGTGATATTTGTACTGATTTAACTCCAGAAATTGGGTCACTGATTTGTAAAAGTATTCATACCTTCAGATTCTATTGAAAAGAATTGGACTAGCTAATTAAATAATTAAAGGACTCTTGAGATTACTGAATCAATAAATGAGCCAATTAATAGATAATGTGACGTCATACGCACATTATCAGTTGGGATTTATTCCCTGGTGCCCCTAATTAAAGCTACTATCAATGATTGTATTTACTACATGATTGTTTTTGATCCAATTCTCCGATATCAATTAAATAACTTAAGTTACGTATGTATGATATCGACTTTTCTCACCCTACAACTGTGTATGTGCAAACGGAGGGCATTTACTTTGCACAATAGCGCCCCCTGCAATTCAAATTTTCAAGTCTTATTCCAAAGAACACCAAAAGAAAATTGGTGAGTTTTCGAGTTTTCGGTTAAATATGAGATCAAACAACAGAAAAACTAAATACCTATATCCCCATGTAAAACTTTGACTCGGCCTGTAGGGGGCGCTAATGGGCCAATATCATGGTTCATTGGGGGACAAATGCCTTTGCCCAGACATTTTTCCGTAAGACAGTTAAAGTAACCCACCCCTTTAATAGGACCTCAATCATTTCACTGTGTACTACAGCAGGAGTAAAGCCATGAAGCCAAACACTGAGGTATCAGTATTGGCAGGAGGAGGATTGAGACATCTGGACCAAGTTGCAGGAAAAGGTCTGATGTTGATTGATCATTGGTCAAATTTACACAAGGACATAACAGACATATAAATAACATGTACATGATTTATAAATGTATATAAGACATATAAATAACACTGGTGCATCGAAGGAAACTTGCATACCGTAAATGACAGGAACAGTCACTGAAGAATTTTTTGTTTGGTTGAGGGTATTTTCAAATTGCACAAAGATTATTTGAGCATCGGGCACTTTGACACAACTCATCTGTACTAGAAATTTATAATTCAGATTTTTTCCATCGCCTGAAAATACAAAAAAAGAGAATAAGTTCATATTTAGTCATAAATACAATTTTCAACCCTCTCCAAAACAATAAAGAAACAAAACATGAAAATTATAATAAACGTTGTCTTTAAAATGTATTGCACAACTTTTCCTTTGGGATTTTTTTTCTATTTTCTACCTTATGTACCTCAGTAAGTAAGTAAGTAAGTAATCTTTATTTATATACCGCCTACCGAGTCACAAAGCGGTTTAGTGTAAACAGTCTGTTGTAAACAGTTTACATTATTTAATCACGCAAGTCAAGATCGTAAAAAAATAAAAAGTAAACATGGACCTGAAGTGGATTCGTAGTTAAACATAATATTATCAGGCAACAAGCTGACCCCTCATCACCCTTAAATATGAATAGAATAAAGAATAAGATAAAGATCCTTGGACTTAGACCTTTTTAGAACTCAAGTTATTTATGTGAACAAAACAAACAAACAAAATATGAAAGTCCAGACATTCTTTTTTAGAATCAGTTGAGTTTTGGGACTCACTAAAATATCGGTATTTCGTTCTTGACAGAAGTATTTGTTGCTATTTTTGTATTAATAAACTGGTGTCAAGAAGATTAGGTATCGCTCTGCAAACGTTTCTTCTCTTTCTTTGGGCCGTCATTTTGTGGACCAAAGAAAGAGAACGACTAAGGCTAACTGCTGCGACGTCAGAGTGTGCCGTGCTTTCTGGTTTTGGAAATCAAAGCTGGAGAAACCAACTCTCAATCCACAAACATTGTAACGGTGGAATAATATAACCAGTTCCTCTCTCTTTTAGCAGTTTTCCTCTCTCACTAGTTTGCATGTGATTATATGTGTCGTCAGACCGTAAAGTGAAAAAGGGACTACCCTCACACAGCCAATCAGTGCTCAGCCCAAAGCGTAAACGGACTCACAAGGATTTTTATTTTATTTTAAATATGCAACATTTTTTAACACAATGAAGACAGCATAATGATTCACAACAAACTATTTCTGTTAGGACAAACAACATGGATCATTCATGGGAATATAAAGTTAGGTACCCCAGCTTTCACAATCACATTAGGTTAGAGAGTTGGGACAAAAGAGTTTTCTTTCTCTTACCGTGAGGTGAGACAGCTGTACCGGTCATTGTGTTGTACTTCCATGTAAACTTATATGTGTTGCTGGATGTTGTGTTGAGGATGGTAGCTGTGACGTTGATGGGGATGGACTCTATGGATCCTTTCTCAGAACAGTCGCCTGTGATGGGCTCTGCAGTGACCAGGATGGAGTCTGGCAGACGAGCCACTTTTAGGTAAGCTTTGGCGGTGTGCCTCACCAACCCCTTGCTGAAGCCGCATTCGTATGTTCCTACCAAAACAACAGATACAGGAATCTAAAGCAGCTAAAAGTAATGTTTAGTTTTTTGGAGCGATGATATACATTTGTAGAAAGTATTCTTTGAGTCTACAAAGAATACAATATTTGATGGAGCTGTTATTAAAAGGGATTTATTATGACAAATTGATATTTTGGAAGTTTTAACCATGTAACAACATTGATCCCGACTTGTTTTTAGATCATCCACTGACAATAAGTCATTCCTGTTGATGTAATATTCTGTGCATGTATCCTGATCTACAGCCTCAGTCCTGGATCTACAGCCTCATTCCTGGATCTACGGCCTCAGTCCTGGATCTACAGCCTCAGTCCTGGATCTACGGCCTCAGTCCTGGATCTACAGTCTCAGTCCTGGATCTACAGCCTCAGTCCTGGATCTACAGTCTCAGTCCTGGATCTACAGCCTCAGTCCTGGATCTACAGCCTCTTTCCTGGATCTACAGACTCAGTCCTGGATCTACAGTCTCAGTCCTGGATCTACAGCCTCAGTCCTGGATCTACAGCCTCTTTCCTGGATCTACAGACTCAGTCCTGGATCTACAGTCTCAGTCCTGGATCTACAGCCTCAGTCCTGGATCTACAGCCTCTTTCCTGGATCTACAGACTCAGTCCTGGATCTACAGCCTCAGTCCTGGATCTACAGCCTCATTCCTGGATCTACGGCCTCATTCCTGGATCTACGGCCTCATTCCTGGATCTACGGCCTCAGTCCTGGATCTACAGCCTCAGTCCTGGATCTGCATTCTCAGTCCCTGGATCTACAGTCTCAGTCCTGGATCTACAGCCTCAGTCCTGGATCTACAGCCTCTTTCCTGGATCTACAGACTCAGTCCTGGATCTACAGCCTCAGTCCTGGATCTACAGCCTCATTCCTGGATCTACGGCCTCATTCCTGGATCTACGGCCTCATTCCTGGATCTACGGCCTCAGTCCTGGATCTACAGCCTCAGTCCTGGATCTACAGCCTCAGTCCTGGATCTACAGCCTCAGTCCTGGATTTACGGCCTCAGTCCTGGATCTGTAGCCTCAGTCCTGCTTTTACAGCCTCAGTCCTGGATCTACATTCTCAGTCCTGGACCCACAGCCTCAGTCTTGGATCTACAGTCTCAGTCATGGATCTACAGCCTCAGTCCTGGATCTACAGCCTCAGTCCTGCGTTTACAGCCTCAGTCCTGGATCTACAGCCTCAGTCCTGGATCTACAGCCTCAGTCCTGGATCTACAGTCTCAGTCCTGGATCTACAGTCTCAGTCCTGGATCTACAGCCTCAACATTGGATCTACAGCCTCAGTCCTGGATCTACAGCCTCAGTCCTGGATCTACAGCCTCAACCTGGATCTACAGCCTCAGTCCTGGATCTACAGCCTCAGTCCTGGATCTCAGCCTCAGTCCTGGATCCACAGCCTCAGTCCTGGATCTGTATCCTCAGTCCTGCTTTTACAGCCTCAGTCCTGGATCTACAGCCTCAGTCCTGCGTTTACAGCCTCAGTCCTGGATCTACATTCTCGGATCTACAGTCTCAGTCCTGGATCTACAGCCACAGTCCTGGATCTGTAGCCTCAGTCCTGCTTTTACAGCCTCAGTCCTGGATCTACATTCTCGGATCTACAGCCTCAGTCCTGAATCTACAGCCTCAGTCCTGCGTTTACAGCCTCAGTCCCTGGATCTACAGCCTCAGTCCTGGATCTTCAGTCTCAGTCCTGGATCTACAGTCTCAGTCCCGGATCTACAGCCTCAACCTTGGATCTACAGCCTCAGTCCTGGATCTACAGCCTCAGTCCTGGACCCACAGCCTCAGTCCTGGATCTACAGCCTCAGTCCTGGATCTACAGCCTCAGTCCTGGATCTTCAGTCTCAGTCCTGGATCTACAGCGTCAGTCCTGGATTTACACCTCAGTCCTGGATCTTCAGTCTCAGTCCTGGATCTACAGCCTCAGTCCTGGATCTACAGCCTCAGTCCTGGATCTTCAGTCTCAGTCCTGGATCTACAGCCTCAGTCCTGGATCTACAGCCTCAGTCCTGGATCTGTAGCCTCAGTCCTGCTTTTACAGTCTCAGTCCTGGATCTACATTCTCAGTCCTGGATCTACAGTCTCAGTCCTGGATCTACAGCCTCAGTCCTGGATCTACAGTCTCAGTCCTGGATCTACAGCCTCAGTCCTGGATCTACAGCCTCAGTCCTGGATCTACAGCCTCAGTCCTGGATCTACAGCCTCAGTCCTGGATCTACAGCCTCAGTCCTGCATTTACAGCCTCAGTCCTGGATCTACAGTCTCAGTCCCGGATCTACAGCCTCAACCTTGGATCTACAGCCTCAACCTTGGATCTACAGCCTCAGTTCTGGATCTACAGCCTCAGTCCTGGATCTACAACCTCAGTCCTGGATCTACAGCCTCAGTCCTGGATCTACAGCCTCAGTCCTGGATCTACAGCCTCAGTCCTGAATCTACAGCCTCAGTCCTGGATCTACAGCCTCATTCCTGGATCTACAGCCTAAGTCCTGCTTTTACGGAGTCAGGGACAGGGTGCTGATACTCCACATGCATACAAAGAGGTAAGATAGGTTTATTTGTATAGCACAGTTCATATGAGAGCTGTAAATCTTTCAGAACCTGCTGATACAATCTTGACATAATTTTTTCACATTTAATTTGTACACGTTTTGAGAAAGGGACAGGCAACATACCATTTTTTTCTTTTTTTTGCTCATTATCATTTGTGTGACAAGACTACAATTGTTTGAAATGTAATTATAGTTGATAGATTTCAATCCACAATAGAAAAAAGTAGAGAAAAAAAGTATGACGCAATACAATACATAACTCGCTACAATTTGATATATTTATAGACAATAATTCATTAAAAAAATTTTCTTTTATCAATGCTGAATTTTACGACGGAGCAGAAGCGTCACGTGGAGTGAAAAACAACGAGACCCAAAATACAAAACTTTCATTAAAAGTAATACAAAATCAAGATAGAGCAAAAACACAGGGACCGAGAACAAGAACAGAAACAGACGGGAAATGATAATGACGGAACAGGGAGTGAAGGGACACACAGGGCTGAATACAAGACTAACAAGACACAGTTGATACACATGAGGGCAGGCAGGAGGGCAGGGCAGGTAATCAGACAACAAGAAGTACATCGAAAGACATGGAGAGTAACAAATTAAGTCGTCATTAAATCATGATTGATTTGCCTCCCGTGCCTCACGCGACCTGAGCGGGCGGAGGCCCACCAATGCGGCCAATGCCCGCCAATGCCCGCCAATGCCCATAAGCCACAATAGCAGCGACTTCCTCTAAGTCCGTCTGGTTCTTTCTCTGGATAAAGAGATTCTGTTCTCTTTATCCATTCTTTTTAAAGTCCTAATACTTATAATAACATGAAGCTAATTTGCCAAAAGATAAAGAATCTCCTTATTTTACAATTTCTTTTCTAAATGTGACCCTTGTGCTCAGTCATTGAATTGTTAATCAAGCCAACCAGAGATGCCACCCAAGTCACATAGCCCCTCATCCCCCTGCAGGTGGTGAGTCAGGAGGACAGCGGCTCTGTGAGTGTGAGCATAGCCGTGATCTTTCAGCGGGGGCTTCGGGCATATATATATATATATATATAATGATATTTTTTGATTAGAAAAAATCAGGGAGAAAATAAAATCCCAATTAATAAAAAAAAAATGTTTTTTTCTAAATCCAAAATCAATTATGTATCTACTTTGAAAAATAAAACATAAATTAAAAAAATGCATATTTTTTTTCCAGCACACTCCTAATTTATACACAAGGCAACTCTAAAGCTATACAAAACCATGTGTATAAATGTAAAAAAAAAACATGCTCTTGCCTTCCCAGGAGCCTGTTACTTTCTGCAGCGTGACGGCAACACACGAAGGGAACTCGCGCGTGGTGCAGTAGTAGTTCAGCTTCACCACGGTTCCATCATTCAGCTCAAAGCGCTTATCCGTGGTGCTCATGTTCCAGCCGGCTCTGTCTGTGGCCTCACCAAACGTACACTTGAGATACGGGTAGGACTCATAGCACACTTCTTCCTCCGGGGGGGGGGTAATCTCTACCATTCCTGTGGTAGAATGACACAATGTGCAGTTATTAGACAAATAACTTTTAAACATTTTCAAAAAGAATTCTTTGCCACATGTGATGGAATCCTGAAGGTGTGTTCACACTGGCCTGGTGTAATGTAACCGGCACAACACTTGTTCACTTGGGGTAAAATGCGACACAAATTCATTTCAAAATATGTTAACTGACTTGGGACTAAATGATCCATGGTTTTATATCCACAAATAAAGCAGTTTTGCCCCAAGTGAACCAGAATTGGTGTGGTTAGAGTAAACCATACCAAAAAGGGTGAACGCGCCCTGACGATCTGAAATCTGTTTACTTTGAGGCTTGTATTTGATCAATCAATCCATCACATTTTATTGGTGTAGTGCTTTTCAAACTAAATGCAACACATAGTGCTTTAAAGTTAGGTTGAAACAATCCCACATGACCATGACCAATAAACCCGATCACTCAACAGACACAACCGACATTACCACCCGGATTAGACATTTTCTTTTAATTTCGAAGCAAACAGTTTTACAGGGTTTTCAACATGGCTTTTCACGTTCACCTGAGAGTCCAAATCAAGAACTAGAAATCTCTCCCCTAAGACCTCTTTTAAAAATTCCTCATTTATTTGAATTTGGAGTGGTGTGGTGGGGACCTTTCAGAGAGAGAAACAGACATGGCTTTCTTAGTGTTCGGAGTTAAACAGGACTTCTTAAACCAGATTGAATCCTGTTTAGTTTTTACTGACTGAAGTACAATGCTTTCCAGACACATGTACAACTGTGTCTGGAACTGTGAAGATTGATTTATGGACAGACATCAGGGAGGTTATGTACAAACTAAAGAATATAGGACCAAGGATTTGGTATGTTGCGATGTGAATCCATTCAGATTATAAATTCATAGAGATTGATGGTTAGTCCTGAGTCACCGTCACTGTGGCGACCAAAACCCAACCTATGCTGACATGGGGAGAACATGCAAACTCTACTCAGAAAGGCTCTTCGCAGAGAGGCTTACCACAGGCTTGCTGCTGTTACAACTTAGCCACAGTTTATCAACCATTAAAATATAAACTGAAGACAAAGAGAGTGATGCAGATTATTATAATGGACTGACCTAGGGTTTGTACTGATATGAACGCTTTCAGCTTGGTCTGAAGAGTGTCAACAACATCCTGAAGTGTAGAGGTCTTAAAAACGACACTGTATTCAACTTCAAAGGTAACTGGTGAACTGGATCTGAAAACCAAAAGTGTCATTTGTCCAAAATACATGCTGATAAATGACTTGCTGAAAGATATGAACAACATTTGAGATGGTTACTGTACCTTGTAACGTTCAGTGAGTCATAGCCGTTGAGTCTCTCTAATTCAGATTTAAGCTGCAGAAAAGCAAGAGCAGATTTGAGCTTGGGGTAGTACATCAAACTGAACATCAACTTTACATGGATGAAACTTACAATGCTCTCATGTCCTGAAGCCCATTCCTCTTCGTTCATTGTCACTGAGCCATTCACGTAAACTGCAACAAACATAACAGTGAGGTCCAGAGGAGGAGGAACTTCAAGTGTGAAAGCAACTGAGCTTTTTTAATGAACAAAAGAATGAATGAATGATATCATTATAGTCCCACAGTGGGGAAATCACACGTTTGTGCAATGGACAGCTTGCCCGTGCTCCAAGATATTTTCTTGGAAAGACAAATATTATTTTGTTACTTTATTGTCCCTATAGCTAAATCTGCCCACTGCATGATTTTACCTATTCGGAGCACCTGGAGGAAATCCACCAACACACCACACTACAAGGCCCAGGCCAACACGGGATTGAACCCACGGCCACCACCAGTTACATTATATTGAACTGGGAAATGTGTATTTGAAATCCAAGAATCATGCATTAATGAACTATTGTAGCACATGGGAAGGTTGTGATGTCACATGAACGCAACCTAATTTTTCTCTTCTGATGAACAGTAATTATACGGCCATAATTTAGACCATATTTGCAGGTTGCACTGGTGTTGTTTTAGCAGCGAGTACTTACAAAATAATTCAAATTGACCTTGTACATGTGCTGTTACTCACTCTTGACTTTGGGGATGCAGAGCGGACTCAGGTAGGACACATTTTGGTTGCAAGTGAGCTCCCGGCAGCAGTTGTAATTGTAGCACACTTCATTGCTCCAGATGTAACCCTCAGAGCAGTTACAGGACGTTTCCAATCCAACAACCAGGCATTCTGAAAGATACGGTCATGTACGAGTGACTACATCTAAAAATGACGGTCAGTTTTGTTATGGACTTTGAGGGAAATGTAATGGTTGATAATAACTCATTAGAATATATTCCCGAAGGTAAATGTATCCAGACCGCAAGAAAAGAGGGAAAGTGTTTATTGTAATTGTTAGTAATGGGAATGCAAAAAAACCCCAAAAAATTATTAAATGAGTTATCAGATACAGCCCAAAAAAAAAACCACGCAATTTTCTAGGGAAAGCATATCAATATTTTGTTGGTATTTTTTAAAATTTAGGCATAAATGAGAAACTTCTGCAATAATCTGGTACAATGCATCTTTCCTGTTTGTTCATGTTTATTGTCCCTCTAAAATAAAAACCATAGATGCCATATACATTGTCTCCATGGATATAGATTTGTTCGGGACTATCCCAGTATTATCATATACCTTAACTAATCATAATCATAGGATCAGAACTGCAAATTGATATTTTGATTTTTTCTTTGCTCGCAATCAGATGCCCCACCTCCGACGCTTTCAGTCTGGTTAATGACGACATCATACGATGTGGTCCCATCCTGCACTTTGAGGCCGGTGATGTTTTGCAGAATTGTCAAAATGGTCTGCCCCTCCAAAGTCACGTTACTTTCCACCATCAACTCAGCGACATATTGGGTTGCTATGACAAAGCAGAAAAAATATATATATATTCCAAATATTTAGAGTGACACATCAATGCAAAGTGGATGCAGATTATTTGCCATTTGCAGTAAAACCACATGGGAATACTTGTGCAAAAGCACCCCAGTGTGCACCAGACATCAGACACCAGTGCTCTTGCCCTTTCTTAGTGTGTTATTGATCAATTCATCTATCTAACTCAGGCCTCAGAAAATTCTCAAAGGGGATTTGAATTAGTTGCAACAAGAAATGTGTTTTTTACATACTGAACAAGCAAAAGAAGCTGAAGTTAAATGTTTACGCTTTTTTTGTTGAAGGAATGTTGGTGGTGTTTGTTGTTGTGTGGATTTGCACTGTCAATGCACTTCTGTGAGGATAGCATCATAACGACACGGACCAGGGTTAAAGAGGTTTCTCAGGGACTAACATCAGCTGATAAATGACACATCACCAAGGAAGGTGACAGATCTGAAGATGGCTCGCAGATCTGCAGCCGGAGCATGTTAACAAGGTATATCAACTTGTCTTTCAAGATCCACAAACAATCTGATTCTGACTACTAAACAAATATTTCTTCACTCATTATAATGTGTGAAGCCATTTTGAGATGAATGTGTATTCTATTTTTAAAGGAAAATGACAATAGAAACTATTAAAAACCTCATCCGTCATTAAACTTTCATGCATAGCTGTAATTGCAGAGGACTATTTGACTGCTGTAACAACCACTCCATTCTGTTACATTGATTTTGTCAGAAACACAATGAGACAGAAAATAACATATTAGGAAGAGTGAAAATGGACTTACACTCAGCCGATGAAGGTAACAACTGTCATAGATGAGAAAAAGCGTTATTGCATATACTTTACAAAACATCATGTATAATTGTGTAATAATATATAAACTGTTTTCATAATATACTGATTTACCTGAGTAGAGAAGCAAACACAAGCACCAATGAGAAAATGGAATCCTGTGGTCCACATTTTTCCTACAGAGACAAAGCACAGATATTAAAAAAGTCTTGGTTTGTAACAGGAGCTACATTTTAAATAGAAGTTAAAAGACAAGATTTTGCGATGTTAACTTTTTTGGGATTACACCTGTTAAGACTATAGATACAGAGAAGTAACTCATAGACCCAGCTTGTGACATAAAATGTGTAAAAATTTACTAATGACATTTTGCATAAGTCTCTTTTTGACATATTTTACAAACAGCAAGTTCAACTAATATTTCCATTATGTATTTTTTTCACACTGCTATTGTTCCAGCTTGTTTCCATAGCAACACAACCATAACTCCCCAAATGAAAAAAATATGTGTATATGTTTATGTAGTTGAGTAAATCATGAAAATGGAAAAATGTTTGTTTGAAAACTCATGCCTACCCTTAGCGTGATGTCATTAGTTCTAGAAAGCTGCTCTACTTCCTGGAAGCGTTTTTATTATTATTATTTTTTTTACTTGTATCTATTGTACTTATTAGGAACATTCACAACACATATCTTTACATCGCTTGAAAAGGGATTGGACGAAGTCATGAATGTCAACATCTTCCCATTTTTCTTCACAAACTGTGACTTTATGGTTGTCATATGTATTACCATCAGATGAGATTCCAGGGAAATAGATCAAAATGAGAAAAGAATAATGAAAACCTGTCACATGCCCTTGAACCTAAATCAACATTTGAGGCAGTAGTCCTGAACACCGTCTGAGGTCATCTCCAAATTTGTCCTACACAAATGTGGAAGGAGACAAGCTTGACTTCATCTCGATTTACATTCACTTAGAAGGGATAATCCGTCTCTCTGCACTGATCCCATTTCAATACCGCTGTGACACGGCAGATATTCCCTCTTTCAGAAATATATAACAAAAACCATAAAAACAGGGGAACATAGTAACAAAGTCCATTTAATTATATAATTTGTAGTAAAATGTAAAACTAATGCATGAAATGAACTGGGACCGATGTCAAGCCTTGGTGTTGATCGATGCTTATGGCTCATAGCTCATATTCAAAATATTCATGACAGTGGAACCTCTTTTGCATGAGTTCTCTGCCTGTTTTTTAGTGCATGCAAAAATGTGTGTTCAATATAAACAGTATATGTAGGTTTTCTTTGTTTTTTGTCTGCGGAGTGAGCATTGCAGACTGGACTATTGCAGAGGGTGATGAGCAGCCCACACCACCGCAGACACAGATTGGCCTTCCCCGACATGAAATGGGGGGAAATTATGACTGAAGACCTCCAAATATTGTCTAATTATTGACTTTATTTGGAGGAAAAATAACTATTTTAAACATACATGCAAGATTTGTGCTGTTACAGGAATCTGACCTGTCTGGTTTAACATTAAATGCTTATTAGAATAAATGATTAACTAATTCTCAACATCCTCCTTGATTCAAATACGATACATATGATCTGTTATTCTGTGCTGGCAGTGAGGTCAGCCAATAGATGGGAAGCATGCTTTTGGCAATATCTGTGTCAAAGGACTATATGTACTTTGCCAAACTAGATTGTTTTATATACCAGAGCTGTATCAGAATTAAAGCAGCACTAAGCAATTCGCTCGTTAAAAGTCGTTTTGCATATCAACCATAACTTCATTTGTTTAATATCTAGAGTAGATATGTCTCTCTCTTGTCTATTTAATGTCTGGTAATTTCCTCCTTTGGGGCAGGCGAATTCAGAGCGCTGCCAGGTGGGTTGGGTGACGTGGTACTTTTTCGTTGTATATGTGCACATTTACTGATAAATTAAACTCACATTTTGATTGCACAACAGCTCTGGGTTGTTAACGTTATTATAATCATAGTTTAAAAGCTCTTGGTCTGTTCAGATATTCCACAACAGTGCCAAACAGGAAGTAGTTTGTAAAGAAGAGTTTAGCTTTTCCAACAGTTGAAAATATCTCTGTTTTTCAAAATGTGTCAAATAACACGTGTTGTTATGAGCAGCACATATTAAAGAATTTGCACGATAATGGGTAAAACTTTACTTGCATTGCACTGAAATATATCTGGCTTTTCACAAAACTACTTGGTATAGAACAAATACATAAGCCTTTTTCACTATTTATGAAATGCCACTTCTCTGTTTTGCAAAAGAATAATTGAATTGCAGAAAACTAGGAAGTTCTATGATGACGTCACACTAAGGACCGATCATCTATGATGTAGCCATAGTTTCGTTTTACTTTTTTACCATTTTCATCTGTCAAATTAATGTTTTTATGTTACTTTATGCATCCTCTGTATAACGAGGATCCGTAGTATTATGTAATCATGAATCATGTAATCACACAATATAATCATTGCACAATCAGGAACTAAATACCATCATATTTGTTAAAGTTGTAGTCAAATATGATATATCATGCCCTTTAAGGAGGACTGAAAAATACATGTTTTTGATCCACATCTAAAGTGGAAAATCTTTTGCTTAATACTTAATAGATGTTTCAAAATTATACATTCACAAAAGCAGACATCTTCCACTGATCCACAGGTAATTCTGTGAGAAAAGGCATGCCACTTTAACTCCAGCCGATCGACACAACAGTGTAGAGTGCCCTTTAAGATCCATTTGTAAAACCATGCTGATGGATTTAAAACAACACATTGAGAAGCAGCATTAACCAAACCCTGTGCAACAAGTGAAAACAGAATGGATTTTCATTATTTAAGAGTAATTTAACTCTCGGACTCTGTACCTTTGACAAAACAACCAAATCAAATGCGCCTTCTATCGTGAGTGTAATTTCAATAGGAGGATTAATGGGATATCTGTGGTTCACCCAGCCGAATGTGTCATTTTTATGTCAAGGAACTTTAGCATTTATTTATGGGGAAATTGACCATTGCATGCCCTCCCTGTAATGTCAGGAAAAACTCGTTTGATATCTTCTCATAAGGTTTTTAGAGTTCTCCACAGCACCTATATCTCTGAGCTCTAGACCCCTGTAGAACCACAGACATTGACACCCAAAGGCAAAAATCTAAGTCTTCTTCACTGGTTGATCCTGAGACTAGCCAAGTGGACGCACACCTGAGAAAGTCAAAGGCCGGGATAGTTAGACAGCCGCAGTATTTTCACAAAGTTGCAGCTCAAGTCTTGACTAGAACCAGGAAGAAACAAAATTAAAACTCAGGATGAGCAAATCTGTTACCACTTTTTAAAGTCATTTTTGTGCAATATCAACTCTTTTGACTTCATGCTTACTTTTGTGAACTCATTATTTTTCAGCACAAAAGGTGAGATCCATTTATGAGCTGCTTGCACCAAACAACCGGACATTCTGAGTAGCTGCCTCCAAGTCATGGGAACAAACACCGAATATACTGTATGTAGTGTCGTTCTAATTCAAAAATGTATTACTTAGTGTCACTTTTTGCTCTTTCTTTGAACAATCAGACACTTCTTGCTGGTGTCTCACTGGTGTGGCATGTATGATCCCCATAAGGATAAGGAGTTTTCTACTAAGCCTGCAGGCATGGCTCTCATCTACCATCTTCACATTCTAGACCTCAAGACCGAAGATATAGGTCTCTGAAACTCAACAATACAAACTCATGCAGGTACCAAGCTCTTCCATGTCCTCTGCAACTCTGCCTCGCTCTTTCCAGCAAACTCATCATTTCCCCACTGCGGGACTAAGTATCATCTTTCATCATGTCAAGATTAGACTATGCAGACACTGCGAGAACATGCAAACTCCACACTGAACGGTCTGGAAGTGGATTCAAACCCAGGACCTTCTTGCTGAGAGGCGCAAACGCTAACCACTGCACCATAGGCTGACCACAATAAAAAGCCACTCTTAAAAATGGAATGGATTGTCTCAGCAAATAATAAGTGCTCACTGAAACAGATCAAGACAGAGTTGTGAACAATAGCTGACCGACGAGTTTTACATGTTTTCGTTTTAACTCGTTTACAATATTACGCGAATCCAAAAGCTCTGCGGTTATTTGTTTTTGTTTCGAGCAGTTTTGTATCTTACATAGAGTGATGATGTTAATTTCTTGTGAGCTGCTGATTATTTGCATAATTTGCATGTAGCTCAAACCAATGGTCTGTAACAACCACAACCACAACCTGTTCTGTTCACAACACAAAGACTTAATAGTAGTCATAATGTCTTTCACTTGTCTACTTCTTGTATACTTGTATTCTGCTGCACATGCTTTGAGTGTTGGGGGATATCATAATGCACCTGGTACCCACACATTTTGCAAAAGATGATGTAAAAATGGCATTTAACATTAGAATGCTGCCTCTTTGCTCCCACATTTGTCGAACTCATAAACAAAGTTATGTTACTCTTGTGTTGTTCTATTTCAATGTGAGCTTTTCACTACAAAACCATTTGTGTTTGTGGTTTGTTTGGATTCCACTCAAACATGTTACTGATGCATTATTGGTTACGTAATAGTTTTGTAATAGTAATGGCACAACAAGCGTCCAAAATGAATTTTATGTCAGACCTATTCATAGAATTAAGATCCTTTATTTGTCCCACAGTGGGGTACTTTTTCTTTCATACATAATACATTTAGATTGTCCCAACAGTCTCGAAAAAAGTATGTTTTGTGAATAAGTAAGACCACAACCACAAGGCCCTCAAAACATTCGATAACTTGATATATTTTGTGTACTTGTAAGAAAGAGCCAGTCTTTGCATAAGAATATATAGGTATAAGAATATAGGGATAGAACCAAATTCGAGCCAGAAACTAGTTACATTAATTAAAGTTAGGTGCCCCAGCTTCAAGATCCATGTTTTCCCCATGTATATTATAAAAAAATAAACATCTTACCGTTAGCTAACATCAGCAAAGAAGTCAGGAGGTTGAAACATAGGTTCAGTTTGTGTGTAGCTGTCTCCTCCAGAGGTTGAGAGAGCCGGTCTGAGGCTGTTCGTATGACAGTGTCTCTAAAGTCAATTTGCATTAAAAACATGTCACCATCCATCCAGATTGGTGGCCCAGCACTGAGCCTTAACTTTCCATTTTCCATGGACATTTGATTAGCAAATGCTGCATCTCCTTCAGGAGGTCGAGCCAACTTCCAAACATTAACGCTGATGCACCTTGTAACCTCTTGGACAGTGGCATTATTAAGCTGCAGACAAGCAAGTGTGCATGAATATGAAAGTCCCTATGCTTGGAGGGCTGCCCCTGCAACCCAGGGAGAGATAAAAAAGCAGAAAATGTATTAATAAGATAAATAATCACAAAATATTTACGACATGTAGATTGCTCTTTCCTAGACAACAAGGGGAATGTCACAGATGTGAGTTGTAACTTCTAGCGTGTTGCCACTGCCTTAATTAATAAAAAAAATATCAATGATCTAATACACTACTAATAATAGCTGTCAACGGAAAATGGAAGAAGGTTAAAAGCCTTCTTCCATTTTGGCTCCTAAAGTTCACTGTTGACATCACTGAGGCATTTTCCGATGTGGCAGTTAAGAATACAGGCTGCATAATATAAAATACAATTATACTGGTATGGTGTTTAAATGTTTAGTCAAAACAAAATTTCAGTTTTTAAGATTTAAGCCGGCATTGGAGGTAGTACAATTTTAATTTCAGTTTGGCATTTTTACATATCATGTTATGAATTTGATTTGACCTGATATTAGAAAACACTGTTGCTGTCATGGGGGGGAATAGTTTGACTGTTTTGTATCTCACAACATCTATTTATCTATCTAACATTTATCTATTGCACCATTTGGACGTGCTCCTTTTCTCAGGGCTGTGTTTTGATGCTTTTTTTCCTCCGGTGGCCATTTTTTATTAATGTAAACTTCCAAAAACCATATATCTATGTCCTGTTTCTGATCTTTTAACAAACATGTGAAGAACTCCAGGTAACACTTATTTCTTATGTACATCGTATGAACTGTTCTCATCAGGAAGTATAGAGAAAACAAGTTTATAGAGCAGCCAAAACCTTGATCTTTCTTTTGTAACAGATTTGATTAGCAAAGTCAACTGAGGCAAATTGGTTTTGCATCTGCTTTGTGGACATTTTCTTTCTTCAAAACGACTCACTGATAAGTTTCAAATGTAAAAAAAAAACCCTTTAGCAAAATCTGCAGATCGTAAAATCAAAGCTTTGTGATATCGTAACATTTTCGTTTTAATTATTGCGCAGAAATTACTTTTTTAGGTCATTCATTTTCCCCAGATCAGAAAGTTAAATGTTGAACTTCACAGTGAGAATAATGAATTATCAGTTTTTTCCACACAACTTATGTTAATTTAAAGTTTCCATTGTTAATTCAGATTTTTTGCTGAGAAAGTAAATCAGTGAAGGTTGTTTATTCTATTATAGATAGATACTTTATTGATCCCGCTTAGGATAACTTCAGGTTCAGCAGCAGAAACACATCCATCAATACAAACAACACTGTATACACAATACAAATTTACACCTAGAAAAAACAACAAAAATATCAATTGTAAAGCACAAAAAAACTGTTTCAGAACTATTTCTGGGAGTTGCTGCTGTTTCCAATACTTTCAAAAGTGGAGTACCTTAGACATCTTAGACATGTGCCGTATTTACTATGGTCTACTGTATGGTGAGCTACTATTAATTCAAGAATTAGTGAAAGATTTTATAAGAGCGTCTTTTGCCTACATGGCACTAGTCCTGATCCTGATGAGCAAGAAATAAAAAGTGATATTGAAATATATAATATTTTCATATTTTTTTCTCCAAACCCACATGTTCCATTTTAGGTTTCCTGAATGTTGTAACTTTTGTTTTAGTAACAAGGTTCTGTAAGTAAAAAATGGGATTAACTTAGACACAAAGGCCTTAAAGGTGATACCTGCAATTTCAAGTGTACTAATGAAAATTATTTTTAAAATAATACATATTTTGACCATAGGACCCTGTAGGGTCATCTTGGTATTTTTCCATAGAAATATATTTTAAACAATTCCTCCCTTTGGCATAACCATCACTATGCAATAATATTTGATGAAGGAGAATAGTTAGACCAATGGTGAGGGGCCTCTGCTGTCTATCAAGGATTTCAATCATTTGTGTCCAATTGAAAACCTTTAGGGGCGGGTCTAACCTCTTCTCCATCTCCACAATTTGAAAAGAAACTGACCAATATATACACTGTAAGCTGCTCAGTGTGTTTTTCCCTCTGCCTGCACTAGTTCTCCACAGACTGTGGAACGCCCTGCCTCTGTCCCTCCGTGTGGTCAACTCTGCCGATGCTTTTAAAAAGGGACTAAAAACACTTCTTTTTAGGGCAGCTTTTGGTTAATTTCTCGTTTTTATGTTAT
The DNA here is from genome assembly GCA_964034765.1 of Knipowitschia caucasica. Lineage (NCBI taxonomy): Eukaryota > Metazoa > Chordata > Actinopteri > Gobiiformes > Gobiidae > Knipowitschia > Knipowitschia caucasica. The sequence goes on from OZ035839.1 coordinate 17,583,309, forward strand.
TTTCTATTTTTGTCTTATTTATATTGTATATACATATCCTCTTTTACCTTGTACAGCACTTTGTGATTTTTATCTGTGAAAGGTGTTCTATAAATAAAATGTACTTACTTACTAACTTGCAGAACTGAATAAAATAAACTTTATCTTTTTGCAAGTTCAATTGCAGTTTCACAGTGTGAGAGCTACGTTGCACTGCATAATAGCTTGGAGACAACTGCCATCCAGTGGTTTTATTTTGTATTAAACACACAGTTGAGGAACAGTATAGTTTCAATGCATTATCAGGCACTGTGACGGAAACACACATTATGCGATCTGAATATACAGCCATCCTAGGAAATCCATGTTCCAGCTTATCCAGGCAGAAGACTTCGTTCTCTGAGATGCAGGACAGATGATTGATTACCCAAGGACCATTATTTCTTGTACTTATTAGCTTTTTATATCAATATTTATATGTATGTATGGTATACTTTTGGGGCTGATGGGCAGAATAATCCCAGCCATAATCATTGAAATACGATAACAAACTAAGGCATGAAATGAATCTTTCTCCTATATTGGTTTCAAGTACAGCCATGAATTAAATTTGAACGATACATTTTCTGAGTTGGATCAAAAATGATAATTATTATTAATAAGATTGTTGTTATTATAATTATTTATAATCTCCAATTAAAGACTCAAATAGTTTTTGATCATGAGGATTTATGTGGATTATTATTATTGGTGGCGATGGTGATAATGTGTGGATGACAATAATACTGTATCTGTATTTCAATTACCTTCACACACACACGCGCACACACACACACACACACACACGTACACAAACAATCACAGAATACCTCCTTCAGTTACTACTAATTTCCTTGATTTGTTATTGTCTTATTTGTTGTATATTTTTTGTTTGTTTTGTATTTTGTCAACATCAGTCTTTTATCTTTCTGACTTTTATGTTGTTATTGTTATTGTATTGTTTGTGTAAATGTTGCATAATAAAAAAATAGAAAAAAATAAAAATGATAATACGAATGTGATAAGCAAAAAAGCATGAGTGGATGAAAGTAACTACTGTTTAAACGTGCATAACAAAGCCTCGTAATTTCTAACAAGATTCTGTTTTTTTGCCAGTTGTCCATGGAGACCGCTTTGCTCTTGGTAAATGGTTGTGTAATTCCCCCATTGCAGCAAAGGAGTAATGTTTTCCTTGTATTACATAAGAGCTGCTAATTGTGCACATAGTTCCTTCACAAAACAAAAACCGGTCTCGTGAGCAACACCTTGTCTCCCTCCCTGAATGTCTGTAACGTCAACAGCACAGATTTCACACCTTTAATGAAAGATTCCTTTGAGGCTCGATGGCAAACAACGACAAACATGACTTTCTCCCAAAAGTTTCAGCAAAAGTACAGTTTAATACATTTGGATACTTTCCTTTACAGAAAACACAGTGTTTCAAGAAATGCTTCAATTAACACGAACTGGCACAGAAATATAAAGCCATTGCACAAATATGTAAAATATGTAGTTTTTATATTATTAGTCTTATTTATACAATATTAACAAACACAGCTACACATTTCTTATAAAGTTTCAGGGATCCATATTTTGTCTCACATCCAATGTAATGAAAAAAACAGAATTTAAAACTTTAAAATGTGTGACTAATCTGTAATTATATAGCGCATTTCATAGATCAAGGTCACTCAAAGCGCTTCTTGTATTGCCATTGACAAACACAAGAGACACCAAATAGTATACACTGGTGCATCAAAGCCTCCGAAAATCGCCCTCCGTCACTTTCTCATATAGACTCATTGTACTGTTTATAGAGGTAGTAGAAACCGGAGCGCCTGGAGGAAATCTTTGCAGACACAGAGAGAACATGCAAACTCCAAACAGAAAAGCCCTGATTCAAGGTTGGATTCGAACCCAGTGAAGCACCTTACTGCCTGGAAGCATGCATTTTTTCCTCAATGATCAATATATTGATTTTGTCTCTTCCGCTGTGGTTCCTAAGAGAATTTGAGGAGCAACACATGAGAAATATATGAAACTAAAAAGGAAAAGGGGATGTGATTGTAAAATGTTGAGCCTTGGTGGTGGATAGCACTTTCTCTCAGTTAGAAGGTCCTGGGTTCGACCCCACCTCCAGACCTTCCTGTGTGGAGTTTGCATGTTGCTCTGGTTACCACTACAACTAAAAACACGTACAATAGGTCTGGCCTCCTGTATGGCGACCTCGCTCCCATCTCTGTGTGGAGTGAGAGACAAATGCCCACTACATTTGTAAAGCCCTTTGTGACTCCGGTCTGTGAAAGGCGCTATATAAATAAATATTACTCATATACATTTTTTTTTTTAACATCTACATTTACTCAGCCTTCAGGTATTGGTTACAGAAGAATCCGCATTAGATGAAATGTTGTAACCTGAAAAAGAACACATCAAATTCAAAATACATAAAACATTTAAAGTCAGTTATTCGTTTCAAATAATCTAAAGTAGTTATTGTTCTGACATACCTCTGCGTGCCCTGGAAAACAGTCCACTTGTAGACCCAGTCTGTCCACCGGATGTACTCTGAAAGATAAACCAAAAACGTAAAAAAGAAGCAGCCAATGAGACAAACGGTGCTTGACTGAAACCAGAATTTTTCATCTCTGTACCTTTGTTGCTCCTGAAGTCATAGATTTGGCAGTAATTTCCTTGCGCACCTACATAAATGGGAACACACACACACACACAAAATTAAATGTTTAATTTCCATTTACTTCCATACTTTTTATGTACCTTTTTGTCGAGCAGAGTTCCAAAGAGAAGAATAAAGAACCCCTTTAAAAGAATACATTAAAGTCAGTATTTTCAGTAAATGCACTGTGTATGAAAACAGATATGATGTGTTTCAGCCAGTTGAGTATAATAATCTGTCATAGCTAGCTTGTCATAGCTAACTTCAATCATTTCACATATTTAAAGGTGCACTAAGCCACTTTTTCTCAAGACTTCTTACTTTTGTCTGGAATGTTCCACAGTAATCTAACCAGTACTTTTTAATGTTACTACTACTACTGCTACTACTACAACTTACTGTTTGGAATTGGACCTACATGTTTTGGATCTAGGAAAAACACGAAGGATAATCAAGAGTCAGATTTAAGGAATTTAAGAATTTAAGGCCATGGAAACCTCTGTTGTATCTGTATCGCTCCTAAACATTATTATCGCAAGAACTGAGCACCTTATTCTGACCCACATTCATACTATAGTATTAATATCTTAAGCATCCACGTCATTAGTATCTCAAGGGAGGATGTCTCTGTTCTTATGCACATATAAAACAGCTTTGTCTTCTTTCGTTCTATCTGGATGGACTGGGAAATGAACTGAGACTGAAAGTGCGTGAGATTGTTGTTGTCTCATGTGCATAATAATTATTCTTCACTGTTTGTCGCAAAGAACATTTCTTAGGACTACATATTTTCTACGCATTAATTAATTAAGCTGAACCAAGGCTCAACTGCAACTGGCTTGGTGGCTTCTTCTCTTGTCTGTGTAGGTTTCCTCCGGGTGCTCCGGTTATCACAAAAAAATAAATAAAGATCAGTATTGATAATATGTTGCTCTGACCTCAACACTGATCACTTTCGGTTTGAATCGAGACCCAAGTTTCGTCAGTCCTTGTCCTGGACTGTTCTGTGTTTTATTACAATATACGGCGCCCTGACCAGTGGCACAAGCTATTTGCCTCAATATGGTGATAGATAATAGACATTCCAGGCAAAGAAAGACCATCTTAAAGGACACAGGACACAAGAAATAACAAATTGGTGCAGCTAATAAGAATGTATTGGGTGTGGAATAGAAGGTAAACTCAACTGGCTGTAATCAACTTTCAGACATTCAAAAGACTTACCTGGAGGGAATTGAAAAATGCAAACGCAACATGAACTCCATATCCACTCTTGTCCTCCTCTCTGACCACCATTGTTGCAACTCCGAGACACCACGTTAATCCGAAAATGGGAGTGAGGAATGCCAGGCAGCGGATAATTACTACCATAACGTGCCTTTCTTCGGAATCTGTTCCTGTTGCCGATTTCCTTCTTCTGAGTATTTTGTAGAGGACCACAAGCAAAATCAAAAAGTTTATGAAGACAATCGTCAAGGCTGGGATCACAAAGGCGAGGAGAGCTTTGGACTTATCCCAGTTTAGCCAGCAGACGTCGTTAATTTGTGTGTATGCGTTATGTCCAGCAGTTGAAGCAACAGTCACAACGGCGATAATTATAGGTGATCCGTATCCGATGGTAAAGCCAATAGCCAGCATGGTCCCTTTTCTCATACTACCAAAAACATTGATCGTACGGTAGAATAGCAGCAGGCCTGACACCAACATCCAAAAGAAAAGAGCCAGGTAGAATAAATGTATGAAAAAAGTGGCTGCGGTGCACGAAGGCGCATGTTTAGCTTTGGAAATCCCAGCGCCGATCATGAACCAGATGTCGGCGAAAAGCAGAGAAACAGCAATGTTGACAATAGTAACGTGACGCATGTAGGACACGTTTGGCTTCCGGATCTTCTTCCAGACGACGGCTTCGATGACGAGGCATATCAACAAGGACGCGATCGAGATTGCGACACCAAAGTACGTTATGATTTCCAATGTCTTCTTCTGTTGCTTGGTAAAGTTTGCATAGGGAGACATCAGGACTGAGAATGACGTCAAGTGGTTGCATTGGCAGATGACTGTCGAGTTTATGGTGTTAACTAGATTACAGCCTTTGTCGTCCCATCCTCCAGAGTTACTGGATAGACTGAAGTTCCAAAATACGCATAGAGGGCTAAACAAAGACTCATTTCGGAGGTCAAAAGTGAAGGACACATTCTTAACTCCCGCGGATTGGACAAGGGCAACTCTAGCATTGATGGTTAAGTTGGATATATTATTTCGATTTATAGAAGGCAGGACGTTGTGTAAGGTTTTAAACGTCAACACTGAAATAGAGTTGTTTTGTAGCCCGGTGTCTGGTATGTCTATTTCCACTGAGCCATCATAATCCTCTTGGAAAGCATCGCTGAAAACTGTTTTATTAAAAACGATAAAATCGACTGCAATATTTCCAGTTTGATTCTGAAATATTCTTGTGTACGATTCAAGATTGTTCAAAAATCGGGAGCTGGCTGCGTTACGAGACACTGTACTCCTGGTCCTCCGTGTCAAAGATGTATATGTTTTTGCGTTGAGTGTATCCCACGAGGACTTTGCATCATCAAGAGTTAAAATACTGGATATGTTTAAGATCTCCTGAAAAACAAAAGACAATTTCTGAAATGTAATTATAAAGAAGGTATTTTGTACTTCTTGCTTGACATATTGTTATTTTTAATTGCAGAAAAGATGACAAGCTTTGCACACCTGTAGGCAACAGGTGCCTGTGAGAGACATGGAGATTTTAAAACCTCTCTCACATATCACATTGAATGCACCACTTGGGTCCAACTGACTGTAAACTGGTTTGAGGACTGCCCTTTCTGTTTGGTCTTATACTGTAGCACTTTGAAGACTGCCCACAGCAGAAATCATGTAAACACATTGTAGATACTGAACTAAGCAACACATTTCACCCAGATTTTGGAGTTTTGCAACAGAAATCAGTGGTTAGGAGTCTGAGTCTGGCACTAAGATTCTGGCAAAAAAAGTTGGATTCCAATTGTAATGACTTTATTAAACCACTTATTATAAACAAAAACAAATAATAGAAAATAAACTAATGCATGTACTACTTATGTGGCATTTAAAGGGATTTTTTTTAACAATTTCACGCAGTTTTTCTCTTTCAAATACAAAGCCCTGTTAGAGGTAAAATATGTATTACTGTATACATACGTTGATTTTGAGTTCTACTTTGTTTGAAAACAATGAACAAATGATTACAAACCGTCATTGATTTGTCCGATACAGCCAAGGAGATGTTTGCGAGTCTTTCCATTATGGATACGATAGCTTCAATTGTGGCGGCTGATTCTGTCACATTATCTTGTAATTCATTTGTGGCATTATTGAGGTGCGTCAGTATGTCAGGGACTTGTTCTGGATTCACCAAATCCTATTCAAGAAAACATAATGAGAAACAGAATGGGAATTAGGACTCCCCATTGGTTTTACGTGAAGTATAGAGCCGATAAGAAGTTGATTTGAGTAAATGTCCTTAAAGGAACAATATGTAAAAATCTGGCCAAAAGTGGTACTGCAGTTACAGTCAATATTTTGTAGTCCTCTCCCACTCTCCCTGACTCAGGTTGCCAGATTCACACCAAATCCAGCAGCAAACACAGGGAATTATTTTATCAGTTGTTTGTCCGTCTCCATTCACATTGCCATGACAGCCGTGCTAATGCTGAATGAATGTTTTGATTAATGTTTTTTTTATTATTATTATTTGGACATTTGAGATAAAAAAACAAAAACAAAATAAAAGCAATGTAATTGTACATAGTTTATGCAAAATAAATAAGCAATTGATGTCCAAAATAGGAGTGGGAAGAATGGATGTTGGAACATATTTCTTCAGCGTATCAACATCAGGGTTTGCTCAAGAGGATATCACCTTTCAGTTTTATTTATTCCCTATTTTTTAGACAAACATGTAAAAGTCCCGAATCAAAAAGAGATAATATAAGATAATAAGAAAAGAGATAATGATTTGAGAGTCATAACAAGACCTTTTTTAGTTCTGCGCCACATGTTATTTTACCTCTGAGATTAGTGAGCCGCGCGGAGTTCTGGCAACCCGATCACGGACTTACATGACACTTCCTGATTGGCGAAACGGCGGAGGGTAGGACATCAAAATCAAAACAATAACAACTTTTACGGGTCGTAAAACTAATTTTGATAATCAAATATCTCGGCTGAACTACTGTTATCAGTTAAAGATGAATTTCGAAAAGAGTATGATTTAATAACGCCTTTTGAAATATTCGGGTCATTTAATGATGACTTGACATGCAAATATTACATATTGCTCCTTTAAATATTACTTTTGTGAAAAGTGAATGTCATGTTGTCTTGTTTACCATTTGCCAGAAACAGGCCATATTTGTGGTTACGGTTAAGACAAATACACTTTGTAGGTTAAGAGTACTGAAATGTATCCCACTGTGCTGACAGTGCAGCACCCAGGGACCCATCTCCAGATGTTGATGCTTTGCTTGATCAGGACCTCTGCAAGTGGATTAAACTTATAGCATGCTTTGGGAGACTGGGGGAGTGCAAATGAAAAGTCTTCTCAGAAAGGCCCAGCATTGAGCAGATGATTCAAAGCTGCGACCACTGTGCCATGTGCCACTTGAAAAGTAACTGCACATGCATTTTATACAAACTTTACAGCTTTTTACAATACAATATACTGTTCTAAAAAATAGTATGATCAACTGTGAACAAAAATTAAAAACTTTCCCATGGCTTGGTTTGTAAAGTCATCACGGCAAATGATTTGCTACACACTACAGACTTAAATGAGGACTAGGGCTATCAAACAATCAACATTTTTAATCAAGTTAATTACAGCTGAAAAATGTATTAATTATAATTAATCACATTTCAAACTATCGGCAAAATGATGCCATTTCTGTAAAGGGTTGTTTGAATGGAAAGATACATGACAACATATTGTACATATGTACTGCATTTGCTTATTATAACAATAAATCCACATAAAATGGCATTGACATTATTAACATTCTGTCTTTCTGTTTAGACTCAGACCAAAACTATTGTTTGTTACATATGAGGGACATTTCAACACAGTCTGTTATGCAGAATGTCATTAAATCTGTTTGATTTGCTCACATTTTACTTTTGGGCACAACCAACATGAACCGGGAAAGTTAGGGACCCCAGCTTTAATTTAGTGAGTGCGCTTCGCCCATTCAGACACGGAGGAGACACAGGAGACTGAGGCCGCGGCATTCTGAGTGTTATTTTTGGGATGATTGATTTCGTACATGCGTCAAAATATTTTAACGCATGTCTGTGTGTGCTTATGTCCAGATAAACTGTAGTTTGAACTAGCGCTGACAACATGTATTAAAGAGATTATGTTATTGAAATGTGAGAAGTTTCTTCACATTTTGACAGCCCTAATAAGACATAACCTTTTGTATCCCTGTAATGCCAGTATGAAGGGCTTCAAAATGGCCTTTCAAACATATAGAGCGACTGATGCAAAGTGTCCAAAACATGATACGAAAAACCTTTTTTTTTTTTTTTTTTTAACATAGTAGACATTCTTTACAGACCAGTGTTTGATTGAGCAGATCCTGGATCACTTTAATGACACAATTGTCTTCCTCTTCCCAGATGTTGTTCAAACATGTGGCCACTTTTTCTCCCACTTTGCCTTCATCACATTCTCCGGTCGTCTGATCCCCCTCGTTCCCGAGGCCCCACTTCTTACTCTTACAATCAAATTCTGCAGACGAATGTCAATCAGAATCGAGTCGTTAAAATACTTCAGGATGAAAATATTATATCTAAAGTATGTCAACATACCTTGTGTTGGTTGTGTGAATTCCAATGTCAGACTCTTAACATACGCTGGATAATCTGTTGCTTTACAGGTGAATGTAAAACTGACTGGGCATGCTTCGATTTGGACATCAATGCTCCTTTTTCCCAAGGCTTAACATAAAAATATAGAGATCAGGACTTAGTCTTTTTAAAGAAGCTATTTTTTTCTAAGTAGTTCATAAAAATACTTTTTACTACATACAAGTTGCATCATCATACATAATTTAATTGAAAACTTGAGGTAATTGATTCAGCTGTGTATGAAATTCAGGCAGTGAAAAGTACTGAGTAGAGTCTGAGCGGGACGCTCGTTCTTCTCCGCTCACAGAACGAGCAGTGAACAGCCTGCGTCCTCTAGCCTCTACAGCGCTGCTTAACACCAGGGCTTCGACTTCAAAATTCGAATATAATTCTAAAATTAAAAAATATATACATATTTGAACACATATTAGACAACCCTTATAATTAGAAATGTATTTAATGACTGCAAATAAAATAGTTAGCTCCCAAAGGTTTCACCGGGACGTGCTAGGCAGGTAACAGCTAAGCTAGCTAGCTGTTTCATGGTAACTTCCGGGTTTTTCGCGATCGCTTTTTGTCACTTTAAAACAGTATTTTTGTCATGAAAACGTTGACAGCAAATTCTGAAATCGTCCGTGCATGTGTGTTTAGGATGTATATGTATACTGTATTGTCCGATTGACGTTTAATGGTGTTGATTGATTGATATGTATTTGTTTATTGAGCGTGGCTAGCTCCGCTAGCTTCTCTACACAGACAAGTGTGCAGACAAACTGCACAATGTAGTGACAGGCGCTGATAGCTTGTTGTACTTGCAAAGTAATGGCAGTATTTTACACACCTGAATTACAAACAGAGATTGCATTGGGGCTGCGGTCATTATTGGTTTGAGAGTTCTGTTATCAAGAAAAAATGATCGGAAGAATTGCATTCAAGTCAATGGAGTGCTGCTGCTGTGAGGAGCTGTATAATAAATTATAATTAAATATTAGAATATATTCTAATGTTTAAATGAATACATTAGGACGCGAAACTAGCGGTATTCTTTTACTTATATATTGTGTTAGCAGTGCATTGCTTTAGTACCATTTCATCAGTGATTGTTGCACAGCTTACAAGTTGCGCTAATGCTAATGTTAGCATATGTATCAGATCGCAAATAAAACTAGGTGGCTCCGTGTTATGAGAGCGTAGGGGAAATGAGAAGCCTGTGAGCGAGTTGGGGGGCGGTGCTAAACATTCAAACATTGCAGAAACGGGTATAGCGCCTTTAAATACGTTTAATCATGAAATGACTATCGAGTGTCCTGGATCATCACCACTGTTCTTAGACCCTCCTGCATCACCAAGGAAAAACTCTGAAGTGAGAAAAAGTGAAAAGCCTCTGAATCTGGGCCTCCCTGAGGTCTTTTTCCCACTGGGTTTTCTCCCAGAGACAGTTGGGTTATTGATCCAGGACTCGGAACTAAATATACAACTTAGTATACAACTGACTAGAACCAGGAACGACCACATTAGTCCAGTTCTCAGGTCCCTGCACTGGCTTCCTGTGGCTCAGAGAATAGACTTTAAAACAGCTCTGCTTGTTACAAGTCTCTCCATGGCCTCGCACCAAAATATATTAGTGACATGTTAGTCCCATATGAACCAGCCCGGACTCTGAGGAGCACAGGGACTGGACTCCTGTTAGTGCCCAGAGTCAGAACTAAACATGGGGAGGCTGCTTTTCAGATTCATGCTGCTAAAATCTGGAACAATCTTCCTGAAGATGTGAGACAGGCCTCCTCTCTGACAATGTTTAAAACCAGGTTAAAAACGGTTCTGTTTAGCTGTGCATACAACTGAGGGATTTTATATTTTTATCGTTCTTTTGAATGTTCTGTGATTATTTATGATTTTAATGCTTTCTTGTTTTGTTCAGCACTTTGAGTTGCCTTGTGTATGAATTGTGCTATACAAATAAACTTGCCTTGCCTTGCCTTACAAATTTATATTTTATAAAGGCAATTAAAAAGCAAAGTTTCAGTTGTCATATTATGGTTATTCTTTTGATAAAATTATTGATAAGAATGGACATACGTACCAGTTGAATTACCCAAAGTGACCCGATAGATATTCTGAACAAAACACTCGATGACCTCTGAGAAGCCCACCCTGCACTCCTTAGTTCTAGGCGTTGCACTAAAACGAATGTCTGGCAGCGGGGCAAAAGTCAGTGGTTTTGTTGATTTTTGCCTGAATATGTTGCTCCCACTGGTGAGTCTGCACTCATAATTTCCTGAAAAGAGGTTTCATTGCAATTGATAAGTTCTGTTGAAACAATGATTTATACTTTTTAAGCCAAATCAATTATATCAGAATACTTTACCATTGTCTGTGGTATAAAATTTCTCAATTGTCAATATGGAATTTTCCCTATCTTTTTCAACTGTGTGTTGATCTGTGATGTTGATTCCATCTCTGAACCATGTTGCTATCCACGTTTTGTTAAAGTCTGCATCTGGCTCACAAGCTAATCGAGCCTTTCTGCCGAAAAGAACTGGCTTGTTCTGAAAATCCAAAGCTTTCCCTAAGAAATAAATCAAATAATTAACACAGTTTCTGCATAAATAATAAAAGTAAAATTATGAAAAACAGCCAACCATCAGTGATGATATTGAATGTCTTTATCATTTCATTGATGACATCTAGTTTGACTACTTTTATGTCCACAGAAGGCGAAGTCGTGCTGATATTACTCTCCACTATTGTACTTCCGGGGCTGTCAAAGGGAGACAAATCAATCTCATGCATCTTTACTGTCAAAATCATGTCATTTAGATCTTTGTTGTAATTATGTGAAATTATTACCTAAACTTCAAACCCACTACGGTACACATGTCTAACGTTTTCGCACAACCGTCTTCAATCTGTGGGAAAAAGACAATATAATTTATTATCATTAATTTTCAGTAAAGGAGTAGAATATGAAGGATAATGTGGCATACATCGTTTTGAAGGTTATTTCAAGAAAACAACCATATTTTTATCATAATCATGGAACCCTAAACACAATACTAAGAGTTCCTTTATTCGTCCCAAAGGACAAAAATGAATGTACAAAAAACAAAAACAAAATAATATATACATATACAGTGGAGCAAAAAAGTATTTAGTCAGCCACCGATTGTGCAAGTTCTCCCACTTAAAATACAGACAGAGGTCTGTAATTTTCATCATAGGTACACTTAAACTGTAAGAGACAGAATGTGAAAAAAAAAATCCAGGAATTCACATTGTATGATTTTTAAAGAATTTATTTGTAAATTATGGTGGAAAATAAGTATTTGGTCACTTCAAACAAGGAAGATCTCTGAAGTGTCTTGCCTAAGGGCAGTTTGGTATTAACAGGAATAGCATATTTAGGACAGAATGCATATTATCTATGGGGAATTTTTATGTTTTTGACATAAAGTGAAGCAGGCCAAAAACAATAATATTTGACAAAGAATGTCCTGAAGGTGCATAACCGGTTTGAATTCATGGACTAATAAACTATTGGTACAACTTGATCCACCATCTTTATTATTATTTAATTCCATTGAGACAATATTTTCCCCTTATAATTAAAAGACGAGAGATTAAACAGATAAACGGAAATCCCCCAAATTAGTTATCCTCCTTCTACACTTTAATCATTACACAAAAAAGTACAACAGTCTAGGACACAGGAGAGAGACTGGACTGGAAACAGGACAGAATTATCCTGGATGAGCAGCAGTTTGGTGCTTCCAAGTCATTCCTCACCGTATACCCCTTCACAACTGAATCTTTGGCACCTGTGTTGTCCAAGGAACCCTAACCCTATTCAACTGTTTTGTGGGTGTGTGAATGAAAAGGTGCGCCATGGCCTGTTTCTCTTCTGGGCATCTCTGCAAACTGTTGCTTCCTCAAAGTGACGCAGTAACATATTAGGATGGATTATACCCCCCAAGGGTAAGTTATATGAAGCTGTGCATATTTTGGATGTCACATATTTTTTTCCAAAGTAATTTAGTTAATGTTTCATGTGTTACCTGTAGTTATGTTGACTGATGACAGCTGCAGCTCGGAGGACACTTGGTAAGGGTAAGACAGTGTTCTCAGGATCTGCCTGATGTTCTCCAAAATGATCCGGGTTTGCTCTCCATCGCTGACGGAGACTGTCACTGATAAATCATACTCTGCAGGGGCACTTGTTGTCAGTGCAGTAGTGGTTGTAGACATTGGCTCTGCAGCAGTTGACGTCACAATGAAAAGATTACTCGTATTTAAACAACATAAAAACAATACGTGATGTTCAATAATTATTTTGAAGATCAAAGAATGTTCACAAACTGCACTGGTATAGTATAGTGCACACAACAGTGGCTGACTCAGGGAAGTTGTTATTGTTTATCTGGAATCAATCGGATTGTTCCAACACGTCACAAACCTGTTTTCCTCTGTGGGAAATTAGTGTGTGTGTGTTTGTAATAATGCAGGTTCATAGAAAGAGCTAATCTAATGTTAGGTTTAATTTAGAAAAGAACACATATTTTTACTATAGTATCATTTAGATTAAGTATTTTTCATAAATACATTAATTCATCCTTAGCGTAACCGGAGAACCATGAGACCAAAGGTGAGGGGCCTCAGCTTTCTATCAGGGATTTGAAATAATCCAATCAGGAATCTGTAGAGGCGGGTCTAACTGGTGTTTACGTTTGAAGAACTTCTCTTCAGCTTCACAAATTGAAAAATGATTGACTTTCACTTTAACACTATGATAAAAGCAGAATCATCCACTGATCTAAGAGCAGAAAACCTTTATCGGCCCCACTTTTAAGTTTTACCTGTGGCGAGCTGGCAGGAAAGTCCATCTGCTGGGATAGAAGTGATGCACCCACATGAATCTTGGACTGTTGTGTTACATGCATTATAACTGGAGCATACTTCCTTGGGCCAGCTGTACCCGGACTCACAGCGACACTCATAGTCTGTGAGATTACTCGGTGAACACACTGGGGATAAGAGTAAAAACGTATTGAAAATATAATATAGTTTATACACAACATGCAATCCATGGATTTGAGCACGCACCTGTCGTTGGGGTGATATCATTGATCTGAATAGAGCCGTTGATCATATAAGGCAATGATAAATTCTCCAAAAGTCTCCGGAAACTTGCTAGGTCATTCAACTGAACGACGATTAAATATTCTGTTGTCGTTGTGTTGGCAAAAACTAAAAATAATAGAATAACGTTTTATGGGGTGCTATGTTTGCTACCGTGGAGGGTGAATGTAGCATTAGTACACAGCCTCACCCTGATTTGCATTTAAAATACATAATGTCCCTATAAATTGATTAAACTTTCTCAGCCAAAACAATAACATTACCAGAGAAAAAAGACATCAGTGACACTAGTTTTTTGTTAGCAAGGACCTTCAAAGGGCCTAAACGATGCATGTTTTGTGAGTGTCAAACATGTACAGTGTGAGGAAAAGTACCTGTGGCCCTCTTCACCATCTTATGAAATGATTCGGTATTTGTAGCCTCCTAAAAACAAATATAATTTTACACAGATATTTGACATACTTGCATGGATTGTGTGCGTTTACCTGAAGCCAAAATTCACGAGCCTCATATTTCACAAAACTAAACGCGAGCAGAACCACAGTACACAGGAACCCTGGATGCAGCGCCATGGTCACTGTGGATTACACACGCACCGACATGTTGGTATTTACTTTGTTATGTTCACTTCAGACGCTCTGTCTGAATCGCACTAAAGATTGAACTACTGTGTATTCTTATTGTGCTCTAAAATAAACAATAAGACTGCCAATGGATGGAACCTTTGAATTAAACAATGTTGGGAGATGGTGAAGCACACCAGCCACAGCAATAAAGTGTAACTTTCCTTAACCGAATTGAAACACTTTTTTTCCCGAGCCTCACCCATTAGGATACTGCCAGCAAAAGGTCCAACATATTAACAAATAAAATGTGTAATTCAAATGACAATTTAAACACAATACAATTTGCAGGCCATCACTCTAGCATAATTTTGTATAATGTTTATGATCAGTGTTTGTGAAACTACAGAAAGAGAATGTTTAAAGCATGTAATAGTTTCATTATAGTTGTAAAATGTTGCCAGATAATCAAAATGTTTAAATGATAATCATTGGGCGGCACGGTGGCTGAGTGGATGGCACTCTCGCCTCTCAGCAAGAAGGTCCAGGGTTCAAATCCCGGTCGTACCAGGGCCTTTCTGAGTGGAGTTTGCACCACGTGTCTGTGTAGGTTTCCTCCGGGTGCTCCAGTTTCCCCTACCACTAAAAATATGTACAATAGGTCTGGCATGCGCCTCCTGTTCTCATCTCTGTGAGGAGTGAGAGGACAAATGCCCAAAAATAATAACAATTGTAAACCGCTTTGTGATTCTGGTCTGTGAAAGGTGGTATATAAATAAACATTACTTACTAATCAAAATGTTTAAATGATAGTCAAAATCTTCAAATCATTTTGGTCCTTGTCCGAACAAAAGTTTCAAATTTAGTTACAATACATTAGATTTTTTTTTAAGCCAATTATCCAATCAAAGAGCAAAGTGGGGTTGCATTCTGTCTGTACTTATTTCTTTTTTTTTATTTTGTTATAAAAATATTCACAAAAAATCTTACCAAAATTTTGTGTTAATGAAAGCCAATATGAAAATAATGATTGAATAATACTGTATAATACACAGAGGTAAAAGCCAGCACTGATCACAGATCAAACCAACATGTGTAACATCACAGGCAAAGATTCTGGTATCATAAACCACATATGTTCAATTTAACATCAAGTACTACGTTTTTTTCCTTTTAACTTTGTACCTTTTGGTGGAGTGCCCAGAAAGACACCATACGAATGAAACATATTATTGATATGATTAGAATTATTGTTAAAAATGTCTAAAACTGTTCTATCACAAAATGTATACAACATCTAAAATGTATACCGACCTCTTATTTTGCCAAATGTAAAACCTTTACACTTCTTTTTTATTAACATTATTTCAAGATAAAGATGTTATACTTGTTATTGATGCTAGAGTTAGAGATTTTGTTTTATTTTACTTAGTATAGCTATTTAAAATGTGCAGTGGGCTCCTCTTTCCTACTGTTCTATAGCTTGTGATGCACCACTGAAATTTCCTCACTGTGGGACAAATAAAGGATTTTTTCATCTGAATGTGCAGACATCTGTCATATATATGCACTTCCATGGACTTTTTAACCAACATTCATAAATCATTATTGGTAGTTACATGCGTGCAGAGAGTAATCATATAATCCAATTTACAGACCACACACACACACACACACGCACACACACACACACACGCACGCACAGAATAGTCAAAAACAAAATCTTCACCTATTACAAACATGTCACATTTAAACCATGCAAAGAATTGAAGTATATTTTACCGGATTTGTTCCAGAGCGTCCTCACAGTAGAAGGGCAGCAGCATACTGTCCGTGCGCAAAAATGTCACAATGAAATCTTCTCATCATTTCCCATAACACATGTCACACCTGTCTGTCGAGTTATTACCACTGCCATCAAATGTCCAACCTATTGTTAATAGCAACCAATTATTGTGAGCTAAATAAGAACCAAAATACTTGTCATGTACCATCAATAGATAGATTGATCGACAAATAGTGTAGATCAATAAATATATACAGTACAGACCAAAAGTTTGTACACACCTTCAAAGTTTTTTATTTTCATGATTACTAAAATTGTAGATTCACACTGAAGGCATCAAAACTATGAATTAACTCATGTGGAATTATGTACGTAGAAAAAAAAAAGTATGAAACAACTAAAAAAAAAGTCCTATGTTCTCTGTTCTTCAAAGTAGCAGCTTTTGCTCTGATTACTGCGTTGCACACTCTTGGCATTCTCTTGATGAGCTTCCAGAGGTAGTGACCTGAAATGGTCTTCCAACAGTCTTGAAGGAGTTCCCAGAGATGCTTAACACTTGTTTGCCCTTTCGCCTTCACTCTGTGGTCCAGCTCACCCCAAAACCATCTGGATTGGGTTCAGGTCCGGTGACTGTGGAGGCCAGGTAATCCGGCCCAGCACCCATCACTCTCCTTATTGGTCAAACAGTCCTTACACAGCCTGGGTGTGAATCTACAGTCAATAGTCATGAAAAAAGGGACACTCCTCGAATGAGAAAGTGTGTCCAAACTTCTGGTTTGTACTGTACGTATGTGGATGAATGATAGATTGGTCTTTCTGTGTGGAGTTTGCATGTTCTCCCCTGTGTCTGTATAGGTCTCCTCCAGTGGCTCCTGTTTCCCCTACAGCTAAAATAAGAAAACTTTATTGATCTGACAATGGAGAAAGTGTGTACAAAAATGTTTTTGTGCAAGATATATTATGTACAATGAATGATTAAAAGTGACCCTAGCAGTGCGAGTTTAGCTCTTAATGAAAAAGAGATTTGGCAATCTCAGTGGAACTTTCCTGGTTAAATGAAGGTTGATATACAAATAAATATCTTTTGAAAACACATTGGAACCTGTGTTAAAAGGACAAACAATTGGAACAATCTCCCTCTGACAACACTGACCACTTTCAAGCTGCACATTGAACTGTAGATGAAAGAAAGCCAAGTCTCTGCTTTTCTCTGTAATGTTTTGAAATGCATTTCTACTTGTGTTACCTGCCCAGAAACAACCATGGACCATACATTCGGAGTGGACAAACCCAGCGCTGACGTCACCCATAGTGTTTGCCGAATGCAGGAGCCAATTTGACCAAGTTTATCTTCTAAACTTTAAGTAAGTAAGTAAGTAATCTTTATTTATATACCGCCTTTTCACTGCACATCGGAGTCTCTCTTTAAACTCTTTATTGTTGAGCTAAGTGTCATTAGAGCTGTTTGAGGTAAACTCAGAGACCCATCTGTGCTACCGGCCTCTCTGACCACAAACGCCACTTTTAGAGGTGACTTGTCCCAGTCTGAGAATCATACTGTACAGACAAAGAAGAATCAACGGCACTGTATCGGCTTTCAACAATAACGTCTTGTAATCTTTGTGTCTACAAGCAAGATGAAAGGCGAGATTCTACTGACTGTACTGTCTCAAAACAAAACTAGCCAATGCACTACTAACCATACATGTATATAAACAGCACCAGCTACATTTAGAAATGAAGTACTTCTTTCCCCTCATATCGGCCACATTTGAGTATCAGCCACAGGTTTGCATGTTGTAATGGAGGCTATGCTTCGTGAACTAGTTTGCTGTAGCCTGAATATCAAAACCACATTAAATCACCCATTATTAGTAATCGGATCAGTATTAAATCCTCAGGACTGCATTGACTTTGTAATCTAGGATATTTTTCTTGTTGTCTTTCTAGTTTGGAGCAGTCTAAACTGTGAGGGTTGATCTGAAGCACACAGGCAGACAGAGGATGTAGAATCCTGTTAGAGTAAAAACAGCAGAAACGGCATGTTCCGCCTGAAATTGTGCCACTGTTTGAGAAGGACTGTTGTAATGTAACACTGAACCAGCAGCTGATGAAGCAAAAGGACCAGACGATATATGACTGCTTCAACTGTATACAACATGGTTGAATGATGAGGTGTTTTAATGATGAGAGATCTGTTTACTCGTGATGACCAAAGCACTCTAAGAAATACAATCTTTTTTTAAGTTAAACGTTTGTCCCATCCAGGTACTTGATGGAGTTTTTAATATTATTATAAGTATATACTCTGCTCTGATGATGGCCTTAATCACATTGATCACAAGTGTAAGGAAATACACTTGTGATCAATGTGATTAGGGCCCTCATCAGTATCTTCTCTCTCTGCTGTTCACATAAACACACGTGGAAACAGGAATGTGTGCTAAGTCATCAGCTCTGCAGATCAACAGATCTGTCCAAATCCTTTCCCTCACCCCAGGGGAGGCTGTAACAAAATAAATATATGTACAGTTGCTGCATTTACATGTACTGTGCTAGTACAGTGCCTGAAGGAATTGCTGGGGTGGGAAAATGTTGTACTTCTTCCAAATGAATCCAGAAAGTACCCAAATTCAGACAGGTCATCACATGCCCGACCAGAGAGAACACACGAGATCACTGTTACACTACGATCAGTGATGCATACAGCGTTCAGGTCATACCAGGTCACGCCATGATAAACCTGATCCCTGCGTACAGACTGAGACTAACCCTGGGACATAATAAGGCTAATCAGTCTAATGGACTTTTGTGGAGGAGCTACACTTGTGTATGAAAACTAGTTTTCACATTTTCAGCGCTGCCAGAGGGTCTGGACGAGTACACTGACACTGTCTCTGACGTCATACATTCACTACTGTGAGGACAATAAGGAGGACAAAGCAAATTCCTAGTTTGTAACTTCCTGTTAATTTCAAAGGAAATTAAAATAATTCTGATTCTAATAGCTCTAGCTTTCAGACCAGTGCTCTATGAAAGAAAAAGCATCGATGACGGCATTGTGCCCAAAACCTCTTCATGATTAAATCTTTGACTTATAAATATTAAAAATTTCTTAATATTAAAAGTTTTTCATTCGCGTTACTTTCTAATCTAAAACACATTTGCTAAACAGAATGTAAGATACTTAAAAATTGAGTACGGAAAACAATAACATTGATAAACAAAAAATATTGACCGATGAAAGAAAACCAAGAGCGAAGATAAGTGTTTTCTTCCTGTTTCTTTATTTCTTTTGCATTTGTGGTTATTCTTTTAATAGTAACCCTAAATAACATGTTATTGGATATACTTAAGTGGTTTATGCCTGAAAAAAGTGTACAGCTATGCTTGGATTGAACCATAACGGGACCAAAGATGAAGAAGGCTGGGCGATGTAGGCGCACGTCAACCTTTGTGTTGTCGTGGGGAATTTCATCAAAATTGATCAAATGTAGTTGTATTCAAATCAGAATCAGAACTCGGTCAGAAACTAGGAATTGTAGATATAAAACTAAAAATGGATAAAAGGCTTGCATAAAAAATCTTAACAAAATGTCTTCAAATGTCAACTGTATACAAGTGTACACTAAGTACACACAGGCGTTTCGATGTCATAGTTGTGCACATTACAGCAGAATAAAAGGAGACAATATGAGGTTATCAAACAGAATCTAGTGTTTTTTGATTATAATTAGTAACAAAATAATAAGATAACAACATTGAAATTTGATTTTTTCTTTCAGTACACACATTTGTTATGTTCAACTTTCAAACAAACTTCCCGAGCCAACTCATGTCTCAGGAGAAAATCTGTTCTCTGATTGGACAAATGAAGCATCTGTGACAAAGAGACATCATGACAAATGGTTTGGTGCAGGTGCCCTGACACCAGTCACTGCTGTGGCTTTCATGACATGTAATTATTGTCCATAGTATTTGAACAAGAATGCAGTTGAACAGAACAGATGTCTATGAGATACACCCGTGTTATTCTCAGGCTAGTTATTTTGTTTCAGCAAACATCCCTTCAGCCTCATGTTTCCTATTGCACTTTTTCTTAGGTTTTTTATCTTTACTAACAATATGCGGCAACCTTCTTGTAATAATTTCTATCATATACTTTATACAACTCCACACTCCGACAAACTATCTTATCCTCTCTCTGGCTGTGGCTGATTTGCTGGTTGGATTTGTAGTTTTTCCTCTTACAATAAAATTCTCCATCAGCTCGTGTATTTTTCAAAGCGATTTGTTTTGCATTGTTCGCAGCACTTTTGACATATCCTTGTGCACCTCTTCAATTTTCAACTTGTGCTGCATTTCTATTGACAGGTATTTTGCTGTCTGCCAGCCTTTAACTTACCGAACCAAAATGACTGACAATGTAGCTTTATTTATGATATTGTTTACTTGGGCAATCTCTGCTTTCATTGGAATAGGTCTTACAGTAATGCACCAAACCACATGTGTAGGCAGTTGCTTAGCTGATGCTTTACTTGTGAATATAATGAGTCTTATCTTTGCATTTTATGCACCGGTGTTTGTAATGCTGTGCATATATTTTAAGATTTTCCTTGTAGCACAAAAGCAAGCACGCAGCATCCAAGCGACGCAAAGTGGAGTTAGTAAAATGGAGAAAAAGGCGACCAAGACTTTAGCCACGGTGATGGGGGTATTTCTCTTATGCTGGCTGCCTTTCTACATTTGTACCACTGTTAGGTCTTTCAGTCCTGGTTTGCTTCTGCCTTTAGCATTTATTGAATTCTTAAACTGGCTTGCACTCGTGAATTCCACCATCAACCCCTTTATCTATGCTTTTTTCTACAGCTGGTACAGAGCTGCTTTTAGAATGATCATCACTGGGAGAATATTCATAGGCAACTTTGCAAACTGCAAACTGCAATAAAACAGGGTAAGATAGAGCTTTAAAATCTTTTCATTCTCATTTCATTTCCATTTATCGCCTGTATATTTGGTGTTGCAGCTTCTTTACATGAGTGCCTGTTGTCTGACTATGTTTTTCCACATTTAGTTAGTTCATTTGCAAAAACAGATACCTCTGTTGTGAAAAATTGTCAAAAAGTTGTATTCCCCTAGATTTAACTTTCAACATTGTTAATGGCTCTAAATTTTATAGAATTTTCTCAAGAAGGGCTGAAGCCTAAAACACTAGAACAGATCTAGCTTTTCACAAAACGACTTTGTTAAAGATATATTTTTTCTAATGGCACTTTGCAAACTCATATTGTGAAACTAATATGTGACATAGACTCATTGCACACAACCTGAGATATATCAAATCTGTATTTGTTATAATATAAACAGCTATTAAACCCCCTTTAAAACATCTCAGAAAATTAGAATGTTTGGAAATGGACTGTAAGTCATAATCATTCAACTTCAAACTAACAAAGGCATATGTCACATTGCATGGATGTAATTGTTTCCCACTTTTTAATGGTATTCTAAATGTATGATTTTCCCCTGCAAACCCTCTCATGTGCTAATTTATGACAACATATATGTATTGTACTTTACTGTAGTCACTTTCTAGGACAAACAGAGAGGAGCAAGGATTGCAGAGTCATTCCAGGAGACATCATGCAAAATATGTCTATCATTGTCAGTAAAATGTTGCAGGACCTCTCAACTGGAGTCTCTAAAATATGACCATTCACCCATTTCCTGAAGCTGATGGTCAGAGCGGCTGGTGCTGAATGAGAGCTGTATTTCTAAACAACGGCTGAGACCAGTGGCTCCCAATCTCTTCCCTCTTTGTAGACAGTGTCCCTCCTGTTGTCAGGGATAATAAAGACATACAAAATAGAGCTGGTGAGGGCTATATTTTTTGAACTATACTATGCTTGGTTTGAACCAAAACTGATTGAAAGAAAGGAAGGCTTGATAGTGAATCTATTTGACATTAGCATGACTGTGACAGTTCATGCTAATGCACAAGCATGCACACACACCTGCTCAACCACATTGTACCAAAAGGCTCTTGTCTCACCGGAGTTGATCACTTATCATTATTATTATTATTATTATTATTATTCTATTGTTATTATTATTACTCATTAGTTAACAACAAAATAAATGACATTGTTGCTTTGAAAGTACACATAAGATGCCTTGGTAGCTCTTATTAACCTCTTCTATACTTTTTAATCATTTAAAATCACACGGGTGACCACTTCGTGGACCCCCTCGCTACTTTCACAAATACTGTGCAGATTTACTGTGCAGAGGGAACAATCCCAAAGAAGAGTGAAATGATTTAGAAATAAAATATTGTATTTATTTCCTTGTTATTTGGAAAACAGTCATTGTTTGATTAAAGTTATGTAGGTCATGTTTCAGGTACGTGGAACCCTGGTTCACTGCTAAACCCAGGCAGCTCAGACAGGTGAAAAAGATAATAGTTACCACCAGGTGAAAGCTTGTTCAAGATCAGTTCTCAATCTATGACCCTGCATCTGTTTGGAAGGGGAAACTATTTCCAATAGACTCAAAATTGACACAAAAGAAGGAAATGTGCGCAGAATACACATACGGTTGTGCATGTGTCAACCCATTCACTTTGAACAAGTACTGAGAAATCTACTGCACAGAACTGAACCAGGTCGCTTTCAGTGTGAGCTGTCAAGCATTGTTATGACAAAAAATCATTACAATTATAACACGACATAGCACATATTTTCATAGATTTACTGTTTTCTAAACTATTAATAATAAACAAGACTGCTATCTATTATCTATAATGTGAATTATACCATATGGAGTTACAAAAAATGCG
Organism: Knipowitschia caucasica; assembly: GCA_964034765.1. NCBI lineage: Eukaryota > Metazoa > Chordata > Actinopteri > Gobiiformes > Gobiidae > Knipowitschia > Knipowitschia caucasica. Next base: position 17,606,231 of record OZ035839.1, read on the forward strand.
TCCAGCTGATCACAAATTTGATTGGATAGAAGTTGTTTTGTCAGTGGCGCCCTGAGGTTGGTGTTAATAAATTCATTACTGCACAACAGAGGCTCCCTGCCCAGTGCAGTCAGCTGTAAAGATGAACACGTCTCACTCTGGGCTCGACATCCATCCATGTTTTCAGTTAGAGAATTTTACTACTTTGATATTCACTCCAAGCCAACCAGCTGTTTGTGTTCTGGTGTATATTGTGCTTGGACTCATGTCAGCAATAACAGTTTGTGGAAACCTCCTTGTGATCATCTCTATCGTTTATTTCAAGCAGCTGCACATTCCCACAAACTACCTGATCCTGTCTCTGGCTGTGGCGGACCTGCTGGTGGGGGTTTTGGTCTTTCCTTTCAGCATGGCTCAAACTCTAACATCCTGTCTTTATCTGGAAAACGTTTTTTGTAAAATACGAGATTGTTTTGATGTAACTATCAGTACATCATCCATTTTGAACCTGTGCTGTATTTCCATTGACAGATATTATGCCATATGTAACCCTCTCATGTATAAGAGCACGGTGACGGTGCGTGTGGCGGGGGTGATGATCTGTGTGACCTGGACTGTCGCTGCTATAATCGGGGTCAGCATCATCATGGGAGGACACAGTCAGGGAACCTGCGAAGAGATGTGTCTCGTTGACTTCTTGACTACAATTGCTGGGGCCATTTTTGCTTTCTTCATGCCTGCATTTATCATGCTCTGTATTTATATCAAAATTTTCTTTGTTGCACAGAGACAAAGAAACACTATCCAGATTTCTAAATGTGGCTCAGTTAGTAAAACAGAGAGGAAGGCCACAAAAACTCTGGCCATAGTGATGGGCGTGTTCCTTCTGTGTATGACTCCGTATTTTCTGTGCATTGTTTTTCTGCCTTTAGCCTCTGAAACGCCACCGTTTTCTCTGATTGAAGCTCTCAACTGGCTCACTCTGTCCAACTCCATGCTTAATCCATTCATTTATGCCTTCTTCTACAGCTGGTTCAGATCTGCATGTAAAATTATATTAACTGGACAAATATTCACATGTAACTTTGCCAACATTAAACTAATGTGAGTGTCCTAACTTATGTAACTTATGGCCATTGATCATTTTTACTTTATGCCACTACATTTCTGCTGTACTTTTTGTAAGGGGATCTTGAGTAACCAGAACGTCACCAAAGAAACAAATGTTGCTGTGTTTTTAGCAGTGGAGAGAGAGGAGAGACGGTAACCCAAGGCACAGTTGCTAAAAATGTATAACACATGACAGGACTTCTTCAGGGTAGTATGATGCTACAGTTTATGGCTGTATGTTTGTACAAAAACTAGGATTATAAAGTTGATAGTGACAAAATGTTTGTTACAATGAAAATCAATTGAAAGAAGACATAAAGTGTTTCTGTCTGCATCATAGTGAGAGTCCATGACACCCAGGGCTCATCCCACTAGTTAACAGCATAACTCAGAAAGTCAGTTGGCCAAAAGTCAGAAATTCATGGAAATGGGACACCTTGCATTATGAGGTGATATGGATCTCCACCTGAATCCAGTATTTTATTAAAGAATGGAACATTGGCTTGTGGCATAGGTCTGCACTCTACGAGTGATTTTCTAAATACATAGTTAATACATTTGAAATCCCAATATTGAGCGAAAATTATGTGTGCACTTTCACATTTACACAATGACAGCAGAAACAGGATCAAGGACAATCCCAGACCACAAATGAAGTTAGCAAATATAAGTAGTGGAGATTTAGTTTCTTTCTTTACAAAAGGCAAATCATCCCAATATTACAAATTCATAAAAAGTCGGCAAAGTATATGACAGTGGCCGTGTGTTGGTGGGTCAGATGAGCCGGGGGAACAATGGAGTCTTGGGCATAGATTATACTGTCTGTAATATTCACTCTTGCTTAGTGGTCTGGTAAAATCCTTTCAACTACAATACAACTTTGTTTTTTCAGAATCTTCCTGCCTGTGACACATGTAGCTTATAAGCACTAAACAAATATGCAACCACCTGCTGGGGTTTAGCAAGCCTTATTCCTCACTCTGATTGGATAATCTTCATGAAAATTGTAAACAAAGACATTGTGCACATCATGTCCATTGTATTTTTAAATATACTGTAGGTTGTACATGTCGAGCCGTTTTCTTGAGACACAGATACAAGTTGTACATGCAATCAAAAAAAAAATATTACAGACTGTCCCTATAAAATACAAATTACATTAGAGTAAACATTATAGATGGTTTTCATTTTTTCAATAAGTTTCTCTTCGGAGAACTTTGTTGAACTTGGTAGCCCTTCCTCACATTGTACAAAAGACTTAACAAACTGATTTACATAAGCAAAATGATTGGATAAGCTATGTTTTCACTTTGTGGGCGTGGGCAAAAAAAGCACTGCTCAAAGATTCTTAGGAAATGACAGTCGTGCGATAAAAAGACACAACGAAATACCGGTCTATCATCAAGACTATTTTGGACAGGATCGACAAGATATGAACTGGATAGACGTTCATCCTTGCTTTGAATTATATAACGCAACATACATTTTTTCCCACAACCCGTCTGTATTATGCGTTTTCATATATATTGTTCTTTTCTGTTTGGGTTTAGCAACAGTTTGTGGAAACCTCCTTGTGATCATCTCTATCGTTTATTTCAAGCAGCTGCACATTCCCACAAACTACCTGATCCTGTCTCTGGCTGTGGCGGACCTGCTGGTGGGGGTTTTGGTCTTTCCTTTCAGCATGGCTCAAACTCTAACATCCTGTCTTTATCAAGAAAACGTCTTTTGTAAAATACGGGACTGGTTTGACATCACGTTGAGCACTTCGTCAATTCTGAACCTGTGCTGTATTTCCATTGACAGATATTATGCCATATGTAACCCTCTCACGTATAAGAGCACGGTGACGGTGCGTGTGGCGGGGGTGATGATCTGTGTGACCTGGACTGTCGCTGCTATGATCGGGGTCAGCATTCTCCTCGGAGGGAGCCACCAGGAAAGTTGTGAGGACTCGTGTCTAGTTGACGTCGTTTTGACCAATGTAACAGGGCCTATTTTTGCATTCTTCGTCCCGGCATTTATCATGATTTGCATATATCTTAAAATATTCTTTGTAGCACAGAGGCAAAGAAACACTATCCAGATTTCTAAATGTGGCTCAGTTAGTAAAACAGAGAGGAAGGCCACAAAAACTCTGGCCATAGTGATGGGCGTGTTCCTTCTGTGTATGACTCCGTCTTTTCTGTGCATTGTTTTTCTGCCTTTAGCCTCTGAAACGCCGCCGTTTTCTCTGATTGAAGCTCTCAACTGGCTCACTCTGTCCAACTCCATGCTTAATCCATTCATTTATGCCTTCTTCTACAGCTGGTTCAGATCTGCATGTAAAATGATTGCATATGGACAAATATTCAAAAGCAATTTGACAAACACAAAATTAATGTAAAGAAACTTAGTGCTGTATTTGCATTCAATATTATTTAGACCAACCTTTTTGTCTTTCTTTCTCACAGTTTCATGAATATCGTCTCGTACTACTGGTACTTTCAAGAGTACTTAGTTTCAGACCAGTTAAGTGGCGGTGCGTGACACATTTACTGTAAGTTGAAAGTTGAAAAACTTGCCTATTTTCTTTAAAAAAACTGAAATATTTTGTTCAGAATTCAATTTAATCTGTTTTAGGAGCTTTCAGAATTCAAACAATTGTGTGGACGCTTTGTCTTTCTTTGATTGTCTGAAATATAGCTCTAATTTTGAAATGTAATTCTTAATCAAAACATGCATGTACAATACACAGAATTCTCAACCTTTTGATCATTTTTGTTAAATCAAAGTCATACAAAAAAAATAAAAAAATGTAATAGCTTCCCTGAAAGATTAAAACAAAAACATGGATGCTAAAGATGAGAATAGACTTTCCAAAAACACATAGATAACACCTGTCCTTCTCTTTTGTACTGTAAATATTTGCATTCATATAATGAATAAGTTTTTCTCATCGTAACTGAAGTAGTTTTCACTTTGTTATTCAAGTCATGTATATCATGTTTCGCAAGTCAGTTTTTGCAAATTAAATTATGTAAAAACTGTTCCCTGTTCAAACCATATCATTTTATGTCTGGTGTTTTGGGATATTGTCTCCACCCCAGTCTTAAAGGGGTTGTCTAGCCAACTCCAACAGCTTTTCCTTCTGCAATGTATTTTTTTTAATCTATTCACAACTCGTCCACAAAGACTAGTATTGTGTAGTGTTCAACTCATATTTTCCGGTGAGCTGGATATCTGCATCTCCTCCATAGTTACCAGCAGCTGCTGGAGTTTGAGCAAACGAGTGCTCTGGGAAAAGTTCAAATATTGGTAAATACAGTACGAGTATAATGTAACCATGCTTTAAACTTAATCCCTGACCTCTCTGGTGGGATGTGGCCACAGATGCGGCTCAGTGACATTCTCTTCGGACACATCACAGAACACCTGTAAATATACTGGGATTAGATAATAATGGTGCACTCAAATAGTTATAGTAACATAGTGCTATGGTAACAGGCAATTACTGGTTGCAGGAAAAGACTGAGTGCTTTTCAATTTGCATGTTTTTCATTTCTTAAAAATGATCTTACCATATAAAAATAAATGCTTTTTCACTTCACATTTATTTTTGTAAACAATAAATGTGAAGTGAAAAAATACATATTGTTGTGTGTCCAAATCAGTGTATTCACATGCTAAAATCCTCAATCAAATATCCTAATGTGTCGGCTTGACTTCTGTAAAGTAACTTTATTTTGTATAGCATCTAACCAAAAAAAATAAAATGCAGTCCAATTCAAGAGGCTTGTTCCTTGAGAAAATTCAGAGCCCCTTCCACATTCTAATCATTTGTTTGTTTCCACTTCTGAGGCCTCCTTTACGACGGAGCATAAGGCTCAACCGTTTTCTTTTTTGCCAGGCACTATGAGATTTAAGTTAGAATATTTTGACTTTAAAGTCAAAGAATTCAGGGCTCAGTAGCTCAGTTTGTAGAGCATTGGCCTGAAGGTTGTGGGTTCGAGCCCACCGCAAGACCTACTTCACGACTCCCACTGATGTCTGCTGTTGTTGTGTCCTTGGGCACGACATTTACCCCACTTTGCCTGAAGCTCCCGCTGAAAGATCTCAGCTCCTGTGGACTCACCACCTGGTGCCATGTGTACTGGGTACACTCTGACTGTCACCCCCCGACCCAGTTGACAGTGACATTTTTTTTGTTACAATGAAAATCAATTGAAAGAAGACATAATGTGTTTCTGTCTGCATCATAGTGAGAGTCCATGACACCCAGGGCTCATCCCACTAGTTAACAGCATAACTCAGAAAGTCAGTTGGGCCTTTAGCCAAAAGTCAGAAATTCATGGAAATGGGACACCTTGCATTATGAGGTGATATGGATCTCCACCTGAATCCAGGATTTTATTAAAGAATGGAACAGTGGCTTGTGGCATAGGTCTGCACTCTACGAGAGATTTTCTAAATACATAGTTAATACATTTGAAATCCCAATATTGAGCGAAAATTATGTGTGCACTTTCACATTTACACAATGACAGCAGAAACAGGATCAAGGACAATCCCAGACCACAAATGAAGTTAGCAAATATAAGTAGTGGAGATTTTGTTTCTTTCTTTACAAAAGGCAAATCATCCCAATATTACAAATTCATAAAAAGTCGGCAAAGTATATGACAGTGGCCGTGTGTTGGTGGGTCAGATGAGCCGGGGGAACAATGGAGTCTTGGGCATAGATTATACTGTCTGTAATATTCACTCTTACTTAGTGGTCTGGTAAAATCCTTTCAACTACAATACAACTTTGTTTTTTCAGAATCTTCCTGCCTGTGACACATGTAGCTTATAAGCACTAAACAAATATGCAACCACCTGCTGGGGTTTAGCAAGCCTTATTCCTCACTCTGATTGGATAATCTTCATGAAAATTGTAAACAAAGACATTGTGCACATCATGTCCATTGTATTTTTAAATATACTGTAGGTTGTACATGTCGAGCCGTTTTCTTGGGACACAGATACAAGTTGTACATGCAATCAAAAAAAAAAATATTACAGACTGTCCCTATAAAATACAAATTACATTAGAGTAAACATTATAGATGGTTTTCCTTTTTTCAATAAGTTTCTCTTCGGAGAACTTTGTTGAACTTGGTAGCCCTTCCTCACATTGTACAAAAGACTTAACAAACTGATTTACATAAGCAAAATGATTGGATAAGCTATGTTTTCATTTTGTGGGCGTGGGCAAAAAAAACACTGCTCAAAGATTCTTAGGAAATGACAGTCGTGCGATAAAAAGACACAACGAAATACCGGTCTGTCATCAAGACTATTTTGGACAGGATCGACAAGATATGAACTGGATAGACGTTCATCCTTGCTTTGAATTATATAACGCAACATACATTTTTTCCCACAACCCGTCTGTATTATGCGTTTTCATATATATTGTTCTTTTCTGTTTGGGTTTAGCAACAGTTTGTGGAAACCTCCTTGTGATCATCTCTATCGTTTATTTCAAGCAGCTGCACATTCCCACAAACTACCTGATCCTGTCTCTGGCTGTGGCGGACCTGCTGGTGGGGGTTTTGGTCTTTCCTTTCAGCATGGCTCAAACTCTAACATCCTGTCTTTATCAAGAAAACGTCTTTTGTAAAATACGGGACTGGTTTGACATCACGTTGAGCACTTCGTCAATTCTGAACCTGTGCTGTATTTCCATTGACAGATATTATGCCATATGTAACCCTCTCACGTATAAGAGCACGGTGACGGTGCGTGTGGCGGGGGTGATGATCTGTGTGACCTGGACTGTCGCTGCTATGATCGGGGTCAGCATTCTCCTCGGAGGGAGCCACCAGGAAAGTTGTGAGGACTCGTGTCTAGTTGACGTCGTTTTGACCAATGTAACAGGGCCTATTTTTGCATTCTTCGTCCCGGCATTTATCATGATTTGCATATATCTTAAAATATTCTTTGTAGCACAGAGGCAAAGAAACACTATCCAGATTTCTAAATGTGGCTCAGTTAGTAAAACAGAGAGGAAGGCCACAAAAACTCTGGCCATAGTGATGGGCGTGTTCCTTCTGTGTATGACTCCGTCTTTTCTGTGCATTGTTTTTCTGCCTTTAGCCTCTGAAACGCCGCCGTTTTCTCTGATTGAAGCTCTCAACTGGCTCACTCTGTCCAACTCCATGCTTAATCCATTCATTTATGCCTTCTTCTACAGCTGGTTCAGATCTGCATGTAAAATGATTGCATATGGACAAATACTCAAAAGCAATTTGACAAACACAAAATTAATGTAAAGAAACTTAGTGCTGTATTTGCATTCAATATTATTTAGACCAACCTTTTGTCTTTCTTTCTCACAGTTTCATGAATATCGTCTCGTACTACTGGTACTTTCAAGAGTACTTAGTTTCAGACCAGTTAAGTGGCGGTGCGTGACACATTTACTGTAAGTTGAAAGTTAAAAAACTTGCCTATTTTCTTTAAAAAAACTGAAATATTTTGTTCAGAATTCAATTTAATCTGTTTTAGGAGCTTTCAGAATTCAAACAATTGTGTGGACGCTTTGTCTTTCTTTGATTGTCTGAAATATAGCTCTAATTTTGAAATGTAATTCTTAATCAAAACATGCATCTACAATACACAGAATTCTCAACCTTTTGTTCATTTTTGTTAAATCAAAGTCATACAAAAAAGAAATAATAATAATTAAATAGTTTCCCTGAAAGATTAAAACAAAAACATGGATGCTAAAGATGAGAATAGACTTTCCAAAAACACATAGATAACACCTGTCCTTCTCTTTTGTAAATATTTGCATTCATATAATGAATAAGTTTTTCTCATCGTAACTGAAGTAGTTTTCACTTTGTTATTCAAGTCATGTATATCATGTTTCGCAAGTCAGTTTTTGCAAATTAAATTATGTAAAAACTGTTCCCTGTTCAAACCATACCATTTTATGTCTGGTGTTTTGGGATATTGTCTCCACCCCAGTCTTAAAGGGGATGACTAGCCAACTCCAACAGCTTTTCCTTCTGTAATGTATTTTTTTTTAAATCTATTCACAACTCGTCCACAAAGACTAGTATTGTGTAGTGTTCAACTCATATTTTCCGGTGAGCTGGATATCTGCAGCTCCTCCATAGTTACCAGCAGCTGCTGGAGTTTGAGCAAACGAGTGCTCTGGGAAAAGTTCAAATATTGGTAAATACAGTACGAGTATAACGTAACCATGCTTTAAACTTAATCCCTGACCTCTCTGGTGGGATGTGGCCACAGATGCGGCTCAGTGACATTCTCTTCGGACACATTACAGAACACCTGTAAATATACTGGGATTAGATAATAATGGTGCACTCAAATAGTTATAGTAACATAGTGCTATGGTAACAGGCAATTACTGGTTGCAGGAAAAGACTGAGTGCTTTTCAATTTGCATGTTTTTCATTTCTTAAAAATGATCTTACCATATAAAAATAATTGCTTTTTCACTTCACATTTATTTTTGTAAACAATAAATGTGAAGTGAAAAAATACATATTGTTGTGTGTCCAAATCAGTGTATTCACATTGGACACACAACAATGTGTCGGCTTGACTTCTCTAAAGTAACTTTATTTTGTATAGCATCTAACCAAAAAAAATAAAATGCAATCCAATTCAAGAGGCTTGTTCCTTGAGAAAATTCAGAGCCCCTTCCACATTCTAATCATTTGTTTTTTTCCACTTCTGAGGCCTCCTTTACGACGGAGCAAAAGGCTCAACCGTTTTCTTTTTTTCCAGGCACTATGAGATTTAAGTTAGAATATTTTGACTTTAAAGTCAAAGAATTCAGGGCTCAGTAGCTCAGTTTGTAGAGCATTGGCCTGAAGGTCGTGGGTTCGAGCCCACCGCAAGACCTACTTCACGACTCCCACTGATGTCTGCTGTTGTTGTGTCCTTGGGCACGACACTTACCCCACTTTGCCTGGAGCTCCCGCTGAAAGATCTCAGCTCCTGTGGACTCACCACCTGGTGCCATGTGTACTGGGTACACTCTGACTGCCACCCCCCGACCCAGTTGACAGTGACATTTTTTTTGTTACAATGAAAATCAATTGAAAGAAGACATAAAGTGTTTCTGTCTGCATCATAGTGAGAGTCCATGACACCCAGGGCTCATCCCACTAGTTAACAGCATAACTAAGAAAGTCAGTTGGGCCTTTGGCCAAAAGTCAGAAATTCATGGAAATGGGACACCTTGCATTATGAGGTGACATGGATCTCCACCTGAATCCAGGATTTTATTAAAGAATGGAACAGTGGCTTGTGGCATAGGTCTGCACTCTACGAGAGATTTTCTAAATACATAGTTAATACATTTGAAATCCCAATATTGAGCGAAAATTATGTGTGCACTTTCACATTTACACAATGACAGCAGAAACAGGATCAAGGACAATCCCAGACCACAAATGAAGTTAGCAAATACAGTTAGTGGAGTTTTTGTTTCTTTCTTTACAAAAGTCAAATCATCCCAATATTACAAATTCATAAAAAGTCGGCAAAGTATATGACGGTGGCCGTGTGTTGGTGGGTCAGATGAGCCGGGGGAACAATGGAGTCTTGGGCATAGATTATACTGTCTGTAATATTCACTCTTACTTAGTGGTCTGGTAAAATCCTTTCAACTACAATACAACTTTGTTTTTTCAGAATCTTCCTGCCTGTGACACATGTAGCTTATAAGCACTAAACAAATATGCAACCACCTGCTGGGGTTTAGCAAGCCTTATTCCTCACTCTGATTGGATAATCTTCATGAAAATTGTAAACAAAGACATTGTGCACATCATGTCCATTGTATTTTTAAATATACTGTAGGTTGTACATGTCGAGCCGTTTTCTTGGGACACAGATACAAGTTGTACATGCAATCAAAAAAAAAATATTACAGACTGTCCCTATAAAATACAAATTACATTAGAGTAAACATTATAGATGGTTTTCATTTTTTCAATAAGTTTCTCTTCGGAGAACTTTGTTGAACTTGGTAGCCCTTCCTCACATTGTACAAAAGACTTAACAAACTGATTTACATAAGCAAAATGATTGGATAAGCTATGTTTTCATTTTGTGGGCGTGGGCAAAAAAAACACTGCTCAAAGATTCTTAGGAAATGACAGTCGTGCGATAAAAAGACACAACGAAATACCGGTCTGTCATCAAGACTATTTTGGACAGGATCGACAAGATATGAACTGGATAGACGTTCATCCTTGCTTTGAATTATATAACGCAACATACATTTTTTCCCACAACCCGTCTGTATTATGCGTTTTCATATATATTGTTCTTTTCTGTTTGGGTTTAGCAACAGTTTGTGGAAACCTCCTTGTGATCATCTCTATCGTTTATTTCAAGCAGCTGCACATTCCCACAAACTACCTGATCCTGTCTCTGGCTGTGGCGGACCTGCTGGTGGGGGTTTTGGTCTTTCCTTTCAGCATGGCTCAAACTCTAACATCCTGTCTCTATCAAGAAAACGTCTTTTGTAAAATACGGGACTGGTTTGACATCACGTTGAGCACTTCGTCAATTCTGAACCTGTGCTGTATTTCCATTGACAGATATTATGCCATATGTAACCCTCTCACGTATAAGAGCACGGTGACGGTGCGTGTGGCGGGGGTGATGATCTGTGTGACCTGGACTGTCGCTGCTATGATCGGGGTCAGCATTCTCCTCGGAGGGAGCCACCAGGAAAGTTGTGAGGACTCGTGTCTAGTTGACGTCGTTTTGACCAATGTAACAGGGCCTATTTTTGCATTCTTCGTCCCGGCATTTATCATGATTTGCATATATCTTAAAATATTCTTTGTAGCACAGAGGCAAAGAAACACTATCCAGATTTCTAAATGTGGCTCAGTTAGTAAAACAGAGAGGAAGGCCACAAAAACTCTGGCCATAGTGATGGGCGTGTTCCTTCTGTGTATGACTCCGTATTTTCTGTGCATTGTTTTTCTGCCTTTAGCCTCTGAAACGCCGCCGTTTTCTCTGATTGAAGCTCTCAACTGGCTCACTCTGTCCAACTCCATGCTTAATCCATTCATTTATGCCTTCTTCTACAGCTGGTTCAGATCTGCATGTAAAATGATTGCATATGGACAAATATTCAAAAGCAATTTGACAAATACAAAATTTATGTAAAGAAACTTAGTGCTGTATTTGCGTTCAATATTATTTAGACCAACCTTTTGTCTTTCTTTCTCACAGTTTCATGAATATCGTCTCGTACTACTGGTACTTTCAAGAGTACTTAGTTTCAGACCAGTTAAGTGGCGGTGCGTGACACATTTACTGTAAGTTGAAAGTTGAAAAACTTGCCTATTTTCTTTAAAAAAACTGAAATATTTTGTTCAGAATTCAATTTAATCTGTTTTAGGAGCTTTCAGAATTCAAACAATTGTGTGGACGCTTTGTCTTTCTTTGATTGTCTGAAATATAGCTCTAATTTTGAAATGTAATTCTTAATCAAAACATGCATCTACAATACACAGAATTCTCAACCTTTTGATCATTTTTGTTAAATCAAAGTCATACAAAAAAAATAAAAAAATGTAATAGCTTCCCTGAAAGATTAAAACAAAAACATGGATGCTAAAGATGAGAATAGACCTTCCAAAAACACATAGATAACACCTGTCCTTCTCTTTTGTACTGTAAATATTTGCATTCATATAATGAATAAGTTTTTCTCATCGTAACTGAAGTAGTTTTCACTTTGTTATTCAAGTCATGTATATCATGTTTCGCAAGTCAGTTTTTGCAAATTAAATTATGTAAAAACTGTTCCCTGTTCAAACCATATCATTTTATGTCTGGTGTTTTGGGATATTGTCTCCACCCCAGTCTTAAAGGGGTTGTCTAGCCAACTCCAACAGCTTTTCCTTCTGCAATGTATTTTTTTTAATCTATTCACAACTCGTCCACAAAGACTAGTATTGTGTAGTGTTCAACTCATATTTTCCGGTGAGCTGGATATCTGCAGCTCCTCCATAGTTACCAGCAGCTGCTGGAGTTTGAGCAAACGAGTGCTCTGGGAAAAGTTCAAATATTGGTAAATACAGTACGAGTATAACGTAACCATGCTTTAAACTTAATCCCTGACCTCTCTGGTGGGATGTGGCCACAGATGCGGCTCAGTGACATTCTCTTCGGACACATTACAGAACACCTGTAAATATACTGGGATTAGATAATAATGGTGCACTCAAATAGTTATAGTAACATAGTGCTATGGTAACAGGCAATTACTGGTTGCAGGAAAAGACTGAGTGCTTTTCAATTTGCATGTTTTTCATTTCTTAAAAATGATCTTACCATATAAAAATAATTGCTTTTTCACTTCACATTTATTTTTGTAAACAATAAATGTGAAGTGAAAAAATACATATTGTTGTGTGTCCAAATCAGTGTATTCACATTGGACACACAACAATGTGTCGGCTTGACTTCTGTAAAGTAACTTTATTTTGTATAGAATCTAACCAAAAAAAATAAAATCCAATCCAATTCAAGAGGCTTGTTCCTTGAGAAAATTCAGAGCCCCTTCCACATTCTAATCATTTGTTTGTTTCCACTTCTGAGGCCTCCTTTACAACGGAGCAAAAGGCTCAACCGTTTTCTTTTTTGCCAGGCACTATGAGATTTAAGTTAGAATATTTTGACTTTAAAGTCAAAGAATTCAGGGCTCAGTAGCTCAGTTTGTAGAGCATTGGCCTGAAGGTCGTGGGTTCGAGCCCACCGCAAGACCTACTTCACGACTCCCACTGATGTCTGCTGTTGTTGTGTCCTTGGGCACGACACTTAACCCCACTTTGCCTGGAGCTCCCGCTGAAAGATCTCAGCTCCTGTGGACTCACCACCTGGTGCTATGTGTACAGGGTACACTCTGACTGTCACCCCACGACCCAGTAATGGATTAAGGGGAAGAAAATGGATGGATGGAAATCAAAGAATTATGAAAAAAAAAAAAAAGTCAATGTCACCCTATTCTGAGAATAATCTCAAAATGCTATGAGATAATCTCAAAACATTATGATATAAAAGTCAGATGGATTCATGGTGCATATTGTAAACAATGGAGCTCCATCGTACATGCACTAAACAAACAGAAACACCTTGCCCAGAGTTCACTGAAGCTCTGGAGGGTTTTTTGCTTTTATATACTCTTAAACTAAAGACCCATGAAACAATATGTGTGCACACATGTGTGTTATCGTGTCTCAGCCGCAGTTCCTTCCCCTCAGGCTGGGACAGAGCATGTACAGGGACCGGTTTGGAATTGACGAAATCATATATTTACCATTGAGAGGTTCTACAAACTCTGAACGGGGAAGAACTTTGTGCATTTATGATTGTGTGTTATCTTCTTTGACCATGCCATTATTGTGAAAATATTTACTGGCTACATGGTATACCATATAGTACTATAAAAGTATAACTAGGAAAAAAAGAACACACACATACTTGGGAAACATCTACTAGGTCAAGAGATAGCGATTTGACCTACGGAGGACAACTGCAAGACTATACCAGGACTCTTCTGATTGACTCTGTTGTCAAAAAAAGCTTTGACAAACGTGTTCAGAATTTGATACAGAAATAAGGCCAAGAATGCAAGAGTTAAAAATAGAACATTTAATTCTCTTTACAATTAAATATTGATACAAAACTCTTGGAGCCATTAATTCCCTAAAACTCACCCTATGCTGAGCCATTCTAACTGTCCCTCCAGGCCTGAAAATGTGCAGAGAACATGCAGGCGCTCTGCGATGTTCTCTGTCTATCTATCCCTGCTCAGACTGCTGCTCAAAATGTCCTACCCCCAGTTTTATCAACATGTCCGATGACGTCATATGGTCTGAGACTGGTCTCTGGTCTGGATTTTGGTCTTGGTTTTGGTCTTCCATATCAGATTTAGCAAACAATGCCCCCACCCCTGCGGCGCCTGTGTGGGACTTAAACAAACACATCTGCTGCGGGGGCTGGGGGAGTTCCATAGGTCAAAATTGCCTCACATATGTTTTAGTGTGTCAGGCCTTGTCCGTGGTCCTTCTCTGAATTCCACTAAATCTAGGCTTAATATTGCACAAAGACATGGTATTCAAACACCTACTGAAAATCATTAGTATACAACATTTTAATTCTACAACAACTCCATGTTTTGACTATGATATACTCGTGACTGTCTCTGTGTGACACATACGTCTTTCGATGTGTGGCGTGACAATGACTATATAAACTGTACTGCCTTTATTCTGTCTGAGAGAAAGAAACAATGGAAACCACTGGAACTTCAGAGAAACTTAAATAAACTTCCAGAGTTTGGCGCACCACGATCCGTCTGTCTGGTTCATCCCTGACAGATTTGGTGGAGGATACGGGCATTGTCTGTAACTTCTAGAGAACAGAAGACTTTTTTTTGGATTCTTTCGTTTTTTAATATTTTTTTAGCTTTTTTTCCACTTTATTGATTGATCAAATTGAGTGATCACATGTGATTATGTGATCAAAGGGGAGAGTGTTAGGATTAGATAGCAATATGGCCTACGTGCAGGACTCTACAAGGACTCTGATTATTTTGACTATGATTTGCACTGTCTCTCTGTGACACGTATGTCTTTTGATGTGTGACGTAGCAATGACAATAAAACCACGTCTTGACTTTTGCAACTGCCATTTTTGTGAATAAACAACCAAGCTAGATGCACAGGATCCCAGTATCTCTGAGTCTGATTTCCCACACATCCACGAGTGTGAATATGAACATGAATATGACATCACACATCCAGAGTTGGCCCTTCCCCTCACTGGGGCAGGGCAAATAGAAGTATAAATAAAGCACTGCACATCCCATGACCACTTGCTTTGTGCAAGTGCCACATGTTTATACTTTTTTTGTATCCTAAATGGAAGCCAACTCTAATGTAACAAAAGCTTGCAGTAATTCTGTACAGACACCTGAATTTATTTTAACTTCACTGTTAGTCTTACTTTTTGGGACAATTTCTGTAGTAATTATATGCGGTAACTTTCTCGTCATTATGGCTATTATATACTTCAGACAGCTCCACACTCCAACAAACCTGCTGGTCCTCTCTCTGGCTGTTTCTGACCTCCTCGTTGGAGCTGTTGTGTTGCCTTTTAGCACTGTTTTATTTGTGAATCCTTGTTGGCAAACTGGATTGTGTAACATGCGTTCTACATTCGACATCATTCTCTCCATGAGTTCAATATTTAATCTTTGCTTCATCTCTGTTGACAGATATCAGGCTGTGTGTCGGCCTCTGAGCTACAAAACTTACATTACTTTCAAGATGGTTAGAATCATGATTTTGATCACATGGACAGTTGGGACTACAACTGGGATCATTATTACCATGGGATCAAAATCACAAGGATTGTCTTGGAAAAAATGTGCATTTTTTCGAAATTCAAGT
The DNA here is from genome assembly GCA_964034765.1 of Knipowitschia caucasica. Lineage (NCBI taxonomy): Eukaryota > Metazoa > Chordata > Actinopteri > Gobiiformes > Gobiidae > Knipowitschia > Knipowitschia caucasica. The sequence continues at coordinate 17,621,806 of OZ035839.1, forward strand.
TTGAATGTGTTTGGTTCGTTTATCGGCTTCTTCATCCCTGTCATCATCATGTTCCCAATTTATACAAAGATTTTTCTTGTGGCTCGCAGACAGGCACTCAGCATTCAGAGCAATATTTCTGGTGTGAGCAGAATGGAGCGAAAGGCGACCCGCACACTGGCCATTGTGGTGGGGGTCTTCCTCGTCTGCTGGGCTCCTTTCATGATCTCGATAACCATTTTCCCCTTCATTGACTACACAGTGTCTGATTCTGTAATTGAGTCTTTTAAATGGTTCGGATGGACAAACTCAGGGCTCAACCCGTTCATATATGCATTCTTTTACAGCTGGTTCAGATCTGCTTTCAGAATAATACTTTCTGGAAAAATATTTGTTAACAATATGAAAAATGCTAAGCTGTTTTAAACTAATTCTTGCAGGACTTGAAAGATAATTGTTGTTGTTTTTTCCATTCGTAAGAGAGAAGATCGCATGTTTTACTGTCATATGTACATTAACTGTTGATTCGACTTTAGTGCAGCAAATATAAATGTTTTAAACCTTGAAATAGAGATTGTGTGAGCCTGTTCAGAGGGAATTTACAAGACAGAGATAAATTCCCTTCCTCCGTGAGAGGCCTGGAAATGTAAGCCTTGTGAAATTTAAATGGTGAGCGCTATAAATAAAAAAGATGTATATAAAATGTATGTATATAAATTCTGGTATTATGGTTATTGCACATGACTTTACATCTGAGTGGAGGGGGAGGTTGTCAAAATAGGCATTATTTAAAACCAATGTGGAATTTTTGAGCAGACCGAGAGCATAAACAATGAAAACAACCAAGAGCTGTTATATCTCAAAGTATGAGTTTCTCAATTAGTAAATGTGCGCATATATAAAGGAAAAAGACCATGTCACCCATACCACGTGGCAGCGCTCTGAAGCCATCTGCCGTGAATAAGGAAATTACAAAACATTAATAGACAAGAGTAAATTAATGCACATCTACTCTAGATATTAAAGCTGCACTAACAGACTTTGGGATTTTGAAGCCGCGGACCCACTGGCCTCGCTCTTTTTCACTGTTGTTGACGGAGCTAGCATCTCCCAACATGGATAATACATGGATATGGATTTGCACGTGGATGGCGTGACCATAGAACGATAGAACCGGGAAGCGCGGAGGAACAGGACTTTCTTTTGGATGGCTGTTTCGCTGTGTAAGAAGTAACCGGTGACGAAGACAAGGAAGCTTCAGGTTAGCTCCTCGGCTTGTTGTGCTAACTCAGCCGTCTATGCTAACGGACCTGTAGATTTCTCACGAAAGTGGGGGCTACTGGTCCGCTGTGATTGGTCACAATCAGAGACCCAAAACAGATTCTTTTCCTTGTTTCATCAAAACTCGATCAAAAATATGTCACGCCAGCACAAATCTGTGCTACTTTTTCTTCAAAAGGACGTGTATCCCAATGCACTACATGGATATGGATAGCATTTTCGTAATGAATACGAAAATAAAGTCAGTTAGTGCAGATTTAAAGTGGACATATCGTGTTTTCAAATAATTGATTTTTACATCTAAATCATTAATTTGTGGCCTATATAAAGCATAACTGCAATGCCTGGGTCTGAGTCTCATTATTTGTAGCTCCACGGGCCTTTCTTCTACACCTGTTCTGAGGTGCGTCTGAGAGCAACCTGTTTTGGTGCTGTCTCTTTAAATGCAAATGAGGCGCTTTTGACCACGCCCCCATCCAGGTGACACAGGTTCAACTCCACCCCGATCGGCCATTTTTGTAGTTACTAAGCACAAATACAATTATCTCATAGAAACTTCTCATGAAATCGCAAACATGAAGCAGGCCTTCCTCATTGACTGAAAGCAAATGTTAATTTTCATTCTTAGTCCAGTCTTATTATCGACTCTTCTCTTTTTAGCTTTGGGATGCGCACAGTCTATGATGCTCACACGCCGGTTTGTTTACAACAGCGGCCGCCCGGCGCGGGCCTACGTCGCAGGATATGACGCACTACGTTGACAGAAATGTTTAAATTGAATATTACTTATGCACAATTTTACAGCATTTAAAAACTTTAAGAACGTTTTTCCTTCTACAGAAGGAAAGAGACGCATGCGCCTCCGGAGCCGCAGGTTGCAGACTCCTAGTTTATACAGTATGTGGAAGCAAATACTGTAGAGGATCAGGATATGTGCAGTTTCAACAATAACATAAAATGCAATAGTCTACATTACAAGAGGGTAATGAACATGTCTCAGAGTGAGGGAGGTGGACACAGACAACACTATTGTTTGTTACAGGGATGAGAATTGGTCAAAAAAGACTGAAACGCATATTGTCAACCATTTGCTGGCTCTAAATCTGTTTAATTTGTTCACAACATATTACTTTTGGGCTCAAACATGAACTTTTTATTAAATGCAAAATGTAGGTATCAGAGCTTTATTTAGGGCGTTTAATCGCGCTTCGAGAGGAGAGGGGAGACGCAGACTGTTTCCTGCAGCAGTGTATTTATTGGGTGCACAGATTACTCAAAGACACGTATGGTCCTGTGCGCGTTTATGGGGTTGGGTACATGGCCACGTTGAGGCTGCGCGCTCAGCCACAACACGGTGGAGCGGCTGCGAGCGGCTGGACGCTCACAGCCTCTCGCAGCCGCTGGACGCGGAAGCTGCTCATTACAAAGCGGCCGCAGATGCCCCGGAACACTGCGGCCGCTGAGGTGGCGGAATCCCGTTCGAGTACATACAGCAGGTGCCCCGCGGATACGCGCGCCCCGCTCAAAAAATTCTTAACGGATTTACACTTCTCATAAACATGTGTTTTGTATGAGGCAGACAGACCGGCCCAAATATGGGCATCGGCCCTTTGGGCATTGCCCGGTACGCCCGATGTCCAGTCCAGCCCTGTTCGCTGGCATCCTTGAGCTTGGACTACAAATTCGAAGTGATGCACAGTAGAGGAGGGCTGGGCCGAAGTATTTTGTTAGACGCCCATGCCCTTATATAGCAGTCTCGCTGCAAATACTGTGACAATTCTAAACACGTAATAGAGAATGGCAAAATCAGAACGGGTTGAAATATCTTACCTAAACAGAATATGAAGTGTTCTCTGCAACCCATGAAGAGACTGATTTCAACTTTTTTGCACTTCTAGAGGCTCCAACTACACAACATAAGGCATTTAAGGCACAAAAAGTGGATTTTTCATGATATGTCCCCTTTAAATTAAATTAATTCATGATTGACGTGTGTAGCTCAAGGCCTCTCTTTCTGCCTTCTTACAAAGATTAAACAAAACAATGGCAAGGCAAGGCAAGTCAAGTTTATTTATATAGCACAATTCATACACAAGGCAATTCAAAGTGCTGACCTGTTTCGCTTTGACCTGGAGCATATGGTCCTTTGTCACGTAAAAATATAGAAAAATATGTTTCCCAACTTTCAGCTCACCTTAATGCCAACAAAACAATGGCTACTATGTACTGCATTTAAATCAAGAGTTCAGGATCGGTTTATAACTTATACTCTTAGAAGTATGTAGTGTTCATTCAGATTTCCATAACACAGACATTCATTTCACACACTCAGGGAACCACCCATAGTCTGAATTGTTTTACCACCCATAGTCTGAATTGTTTTTGTGCTCAATTTGGATGAAAAAACCTGTTGGAAACATTATGAAAGCTGCAAAAAGGTTATTGGTAGTGCCGTGATACTCTATGCCAAGTATCAAGAAGGATCTTATAAAAACATTCTTAGAGGAAATAGTGAAGGGACTTTTGGACTGGTTTGATGAAAACGTCATAAAGGAAACATTTAATCTTTAGCTATGCGACTCTATCGTTTCCTCATTACAGAAAAAACCTTGAGTTTTTCTGCTCTACCAATGCTCTACCCATGCTCACTGTATATGAAGAAGGTTTGGCACAAACAAGTTCTGTCTTTCATCTCTGTGAAGAATAAGAGATCCTTTATTCGTCCCACAGTGGGGAAATTTCAATGTTGCAGCACACATACAGGACAGTGGTAAGAGCACACAGGGAGCACACAAAATGTACAAAATAATTAGCTGTTATGCTTCTTAGCTAGTTGTTTATGCTTTAATATCAACCCCACAGAACTGTAATGTTGCTGTATTCTGTACATTGCTTCCAAAATCACCTTGAACTTAAATCATGATTAAATCCCCAAGAACGTATCTGTAGGAGCCAAAATCAAAGAATATTTTGTTTGCACATCCGCAATTCTTGGGTTTCATTAACCTGGCCTGTAGGGGGCGAATGAGCAGAGATGGGACAACTCAGTTTTGCTCCCATTGAAAACCATGTAAATCTTGTCTGTTTTGGAGTCAAAAGGCTCTCATCCTGTGCGGTGTACGGTTGTTGTAACCCTAATCCGGAGGGGGACACTCAATTCTAAGGGAGTATAAAATATTTCTCAAAAGAGTCTTCATTTCTGGTATTTTTGGAAAAAATTGAAGAAATTGCTGCGTTTCATTTGGGTGGCCTGCAGGGGGCGCCTCACCCGCCTCATTCGAGTGATTTTTTCAAAGTGTTCTCCTTTATATGAGACCACTGTTGGAACACAGAAGAAACTTTCTTTCGATTTGCACGGTTGTTACAACCGTACACCGCACAAAAAGATGGCATTTTGACAGCGCTACTTCTACTATATCTCCGTGTATATACGCTGCAGACTGCCCCGCCAGGGTACGTCACATCCGGTCCGGTCCTGTCCCACGTATGTCATTCACGCCACTGCCCCGACATCATATGAAACCCAAGAATAGGAGGATCTTTGTTTACGTCCGCGTGCGCCTCTCGCTGGGTGGCAAAAAGACAGAGGCACACACTGAAGCATGGATACGACGAGTACTTTTAAAAGACTTATTGGGCGAAATGCACTGTATATAAGTGTGTTAATGGGGGGTTTTGGGGTATTGACATTAAAAAGGTAGATTAAAAACTGCCAAAAAAGGTGCCGAATAAAATAATTTATGGATTAAAACAGCTGGGTGTTTCCAGAAAAACCAGAAGTTAAAATGAATTAAAATCATGTTTAATGCAATATAAAATGGATAAAATAGTAATTAAAAACAGGATTAAATAAGAATTAAAACGATAAAACGATAAAATGATTAAATGATGGCAGTCCAAAGGGCCTGGTCCTTTCGCCTGGCAGATGGACGAAGGGCATCACTCCCACGGCATCGGGGGGGGGGGGGGGAGCTGGCCCTCTGCAACAGAGAGGCAGAGGGCCAGCTCTCCCGCTCACACCCACCAGCAAGCCCAGGCCTGAGGCCGCTTGATGCAGCGGGAGCTAGAGCGGTTGAGCGGTACTCACGGACAGGGTGAGCTCCTCGCTCTCCCGCTGCATCCTCTGACTTGTTCGCTGGTGGTGCTCGCTGCCTCCGGTCCCTCGCCTCTCTTCCCGGCCCGAACGCTGCGCCGCCTCACTCCCCTCCTACGGGGCGCCTGGGTCCAGCGGCGAGCTCCAGCCCTGTCGGACAGCACACACACGGGCCAGCCACTCACAGCACCCAGGATCCCCCCTTCAGCCCAAGGCTTCCATACACCACGTCTACACAAGAGCAAAACTCACCGGCAGGGCAGGGTCCAAATGCCCTGTCTCTGTGTAGTTCTCGTCGTGGTGCGGGGGTCCAGAGCGTGGGTACCATGGTGCTGGCCCGGTGCGCGCTGGTCTCTCCTTCCGGGCTTGCCTCCCCTCGCTGGGCGTCCGCTTCCCGGTGTCGCGTCTGATCCCTGAACCCTGATCTCTTCTTGCATGGCCTCTTTATACAGCCACCCCAGACATAGGTGTCCTGATTTGCAATCAGGTGCAGGCAGGTGTGCCGGGTAACCACGGGAGGCATGAAAGAAAACACACAGCAAACCAAAAAAACATGCAAACAAAACACATGCCATCCCAGTCCACCGGATTACATAAGCACTTTAATGCAAGAAGATCATGAGGTCATATAAATACAAGCTGTACTGTATATGAGACCGAACTGAACAAATTCAAAGCCCATATGAGACCTGGGATGACGAGAAAAAACATTGGTCAGACTCACCACTGTCCTGGCACCGATCTGCTGCAAGACATTTATTCATACTTCATAGAAAACCCGGGACCCTTCACGCAAGAAGGGTCCGTGTGGAAAAACCATTTCTCGCAGTTTTCAGCGTGGTAAGATGATCTCCCTGAAAACCTCATGGAACCTCTGTGTTGAGCCTCGAGCTGCCTTTGAATTCTTTCTTTTGGCCTGAAGAGAGGAACGTGTGGACCTCGTCCACCGACCAGGACCAGGACTTTTGGGGCTTTCTGTGAGATTCCATTTCTCTGGAGTGAGGAGGACGTAATGTAGCCGAAACAGAGCCGAGTAGAGCAGCCGGTTTTAAAGATGGCGGTTGAGTTGTTTTTCCCAAAGGGTCAGATGTCGCTTCCAGTGACGACACTCGTTGACCAATCAGTGTAAGGCAGTCTCGCGACGTCACGTCATGGTATCGGTACGGCGCGGATGGAACCACAGTCGGGGCAGTACGAAAAAGTAACGCAAACTCGGATACTATTACCAGTGGAAATGCAAAATAACCGTGCCAAAGCGTACCATGCCGAAGCGTACCATACCGTAACGTACCGTTACTGTGGAAAAGGGGTATATGGTGGCCGTCTATGGTTGCGGCGTGGCACAGGCAGTAGGTACAGCGGCTAGATGCATGCAGCGAAAGCAGGAGATGAACATCCTCGCTCCACACACGTGTGGCAACCAATCAGAGAGCAGCAAAGTGGTCATGGGGACATGTGCCGGTCCAAACCAGGAAAAAGAAGTAACATGAAAACAACCAAAACAGGAACTAAACCAAGATTAAACTTGGACTGAGGATGGGGGACAGCGCTTGTGAACACACAGTGTGTTTTCAGCTTGAATTGACATTCTACTGTGACTGTAAACCACTTCCGCCCTGGACGACAGATTGACTGATATTTACGAACGTGCGTCCATGCATCGGCGATCTGAACACAGCTTTTGACCTCTCACTCTCACTCCAACCTGCTTTTCATCTGCCCTATCCTGAGTTTTTTGTATGATTTGAAGTACCATTTTTGTTTGTAAAATAAATATAATTCATATTATACACAAATCTTTTTGTGGACCATTTTTATTTAGAGTGTCAGGGTCCAGTCACCAGACAGAAAGGAACCTCTACAGTAACCTTCCCTTGTAATGAGTTTATCATGAGTTCACTGATGAGTTCATGATATTTCACACATGTCTTCATCACAAGTTAATGCTAATGATTCATGACATGAGTAGAGTAATGAATGCTCTCCATTAATGATGGTCATTGTGAGTCACTGTGAAAAATAACTCATCATGATCAAGATGCAACAAGGTTCCATCATGACTCATCATGATCCATTGATCATCTTCCCACTCCTTTTCGAGCTGACTTTTTGTTAATACAAGAAAACATATTGTATATGGGTTTATTGTTTATTTGTTTTATTGTTTTGTTTTCTATTCAGTTGTTTTGTTGCTGTTCCTTGTTCTTGTCTGACATGGCTCAAAATAAAAAGTATTCATTCATTCATCATGAATTGTTGCTTTCTTTTTTGTTAATTACCATTGTTAGTATATTATCTATTACCATTGTTTGTCTTAATTGTTGTTGCAATGTAAATTTCCTTGTTGCCCGTGGTAACGCCATCATGATATAATGCTTGAAAGTAACAGTGAAGTTGATCATTTAATCACTGAATGGGGATAAAGGGGTGGGATTAAATACGTTTTTTCTTCTTCCCACTCCTTTTCAGGCAGAATTAATTGGCCAAGTTTATACCGTGCATTTATTGTTTATACAATGTTTGTGTATTATGTTTTTTGTTTATCGAGTTTTTGTTTGTTTGTATTTTTGCGTTATATGATTTATATTATTTAACTGCATTCAATTACCTTATTTACTCAACTGCAACCTTAACTCAATCATGAATCTGTTTTCTAAAAGTCTCTGTGCTTTCTCGTTCATTGTTCTCAGTTTAGTACTAGCATTTGTGGCATAGATTCTGTTAGTCATCAGCAACACACCCAGGGCTCTGAATACGTTGGGAACTCCAGCAGTGAGAGTCTGAAACCACAGAAAGAATGGGTCTTTGAAGAGGGCCTTCCCACTGTCTCCCCTTGACCAGAACTCCTCCTGTTTAGCTTCACTTTGCATGAGTCTATTTATGCAAAGTAAATAGACTTATATCTCACAGAAAAAACAAACAAAATGAAAATGTTGGATCCCTCTTTTTGACATTAAAATCCATACCATACACTGATTGTTTGAAAGGATGATTCTTTTGTATGTGCATGTCTCCTGAGTTGTGCCCCTCCCCTCATAGATCAAGAAGACATCTTGTATATTTAAACGTGTGTGGCATACTCACCCTTTGCCTGGGTGCCACAAATGTAGTTTGTTGCTTTGTCAGGCCGAGTCCTTTAACTATCAGCCACTAGAGCACTTTAAAACTTGCTAAAAACTGTTTGCACTGGCCTTTAAGTCAGCCTATACCTGCACTATTGTTCCACTAAAGCCTTTTCTAATGTTATTGTTTGATTACAGTCTGCGTATTGTATGTTCAGCACACCAGTTTAAATGCACTTAACAAATGAATGTGACTCAGTTTTGTAAATGGAAGCAATATCTAATGTAACAAAAGATTGCAGTGATTCTGTAAAGACACCTGGATTTATTATAACTTCACTGTTAGTCTTATTTTCTGTGGTAATAATATGCGGTAACTTTCTCGTCATTATGGCTATTATATACTTCAGACAGCTCCACACTCCAACAAACCTGCTGGTCCTCTCTCTGGCTGTTTCTGACCTCCTCGTTGGAGCTGTTGTGTTGCCTTTTAGCACTGTTTTATTTGTGAATCCTTGTTGGGATACCGGATTGTGTAACATGCGTTCTACATTCGACATCATTCTCTCCATGAGTTCAATATTTAATCTTTGCTTCATTTCTGTTGACAGATATCAGGCTGTGTGTCGGCCTCTGAGCTACAAAACTTGCATTACTTTCAAGATGGTTAGAATCATGATTTTGATCACATGGATGACTGCAACATCATGTGGAATCATAATTACCATTGGAGGGAAATCACAAACAACGTCAACAGGGCAAAGATGTACTTTAATTCGAATATCAAGTTTGAATGTGTTTGGTTCGTTTACCGGCTTCTACATCCCTGCCATTATCATGTTCCCAATTTATACAAAGATTTTTCTTGTGGCTCGCAGACAGGCACTCAGCATTCAGAGCAATGTTTCTGGTGTGAGCAGAATGGAGCGAAAGGCAACCCGCACTCTGGCCATTGTGGTGGGGGTCTTTCTCATCTGCTGGGCTCCTTTCCTGATCTCCATGACCGTTGTGCCCTTTTATGATTACACAGTTTCTGATTCTGTATTTTGAGACTTTCAGATGGTTTGGATGGACAAACTCAGGGCTCAACCCGTTCATATATGCATTCTTTTACAGCTGGTTCAGATCTGCTTTCAGAATTATCCCTTTCTGGAAAAATCATTTTTGTAAATTTTACCAATGCAAGACTGTTGTAGATATATTTTAAAATGGAGAAATTGTCTCAGACTGTAAGTCCCGCAAACACGCACTGATTGAGAAATTATAAGAAAGATTATAAACAAGTGAAACCTACAGACTCAATCCTGCAGTAGAAACACTGCGGACAAACTGCTGCACAGTACTATCAGTGAGTAACTACACTGTTCTTGAAAGTAAAACAACATTTTGCTAAAAATGAGATTTCGATATTTAGAAGAATATTATGCAACGTCACATTTTTTAGAATAAAATCAAAAACCAAATATGAAGAAGTATGTGAAGCATGTCCTAAGTGGTTGTCAGTAACTTAAAAACAGCTGTATTGATGGAACACGTCTGTTATGCCTATCTTATTTTATGTGTAGCTTATGTTTTCTCGGTATAACCTTAGTGATACAGCCAGAAGTCTAAATATCCCGACAGAATGTTGGATTCCATGGCTCATTTCTTCAAAGCTAATGAATGATGATATTTTCGTGGTTGGTGAAGCCAATTATTGTAAATTACAGTAAGAGAAAATCTAACCTCTTTGCGTGTGGGCCTGTAGCATGCAATTTTGTTGTTGTTGTTGAATTTGTTTTTGTTGTGGAATAATAACTGACTAAATAAATTAAACCAGTAAACACAGCAGTTTGATAAATGTGCTTTGATTTACTCACCTCAAAGTGCACAATGTAAATGAATCTATATATATTCTGTCATTGCTATACATGATTTACAATATAGTTATTCTTGTTGATTATATTGTAACTGTGTGAGACACAGTGTCTTTTCCATTTCTTTTTTTAAACAGCTGTGAGAAGGTATTGAAGATATTGCATTACAAATAGGGTGTAGAATCTAAATATTGAGCATATTACAACATATTTGCAATCATAAACATGAAACGATGTAAAAGTACTTTTTAATAAAAAGTATGTAAAAGATAAAAAGGGCAATCACTGAGGGACAATGACATTATATTTACATTTACAAAAATAACTCTGTTAAATATATCTATACTAATAATCCCATCTTCAAATTGCACAGATTCACAGGTTACCAGCAGCTTTCAAAAAGTTATAAATGGGGAAAGGGAAAAAAGTTTAAGCAGATTAAGTAGATTGAAATAAATTATCAATAGTCTTTTCTTATGTGCATCCATCCACAAAAACAATTGGCTTCATAAGTACTTTCAAAACTCCTTTCAAAGTGCAATTATTTGTTGGGCTAAAACTACACTACACACTCGAGCATGTGATAGTGGTCAGGTGATCCGAGAATCACTATTGCTGATTTCCACAAAATCAAACACACAATGTCCATTCTACAAGAACATCACATTCATGGATAGACACACATCTTTTTCCCTGTTGGTGATGAAGGAAGTTAAATGCTTGAGTATGATTCCGTGGGCTCGTTGGTGCTGCTGCGTGAAGGCGGCGAGAGGTGATAGACATCTGAAAGACACATGCACACGTTAGACACTCGAGTTTGGTGCAAACAGAAAAAACTGTAAACTTTGACTCTTACTTCGTCTTCCAGGCAATATGCTCCTTACTTTGCTGAACAGCCCTGCACTGGTGCTCTGGAATGAAACGAATGTGATATTAGATGAGGCAAACTTTAAATGGCTGCTTTCTGTTCAGCTGTATGCATTAAACAACAAATTACATATGAATAAAGTTTGATTTTGGCCATTAAAGATGATCTAGAGAATATTTTCTTTGACAATGTTTTAGAAAATGTTCTATGGAGTAAGACATGACGAGAAAGCTCAACACGCACGCTCTCTAGTGGGAGATGTGGGAACTACACTCATTTAAACAGCTCCAACTTTGATGGTTTGATAACAGATCTAGTTAAAGGCAGATAATTTGACTGGAGAGACTTGCTTTAAGAGATTTTTGTGACATTATTCTGTGAAGTGTGATTTATAAACATAAAAAACTAACTGGTCCAAAAATAGCCATAGTGATTTAGAAAACAAACCATAATGGGTTAGAGAGATGGTTGGGCTGATTTATGTTCCTGATAATACGAATTAAACTTAGACTACTGTCCAAGAGATCTTTTTTTTCTGTAATTCAACTTTGTTTGTGGTAATTTTGATGATTGTGGCTTATAGTCCATTTTCAAAATATTCCAAAACATTCAATGTTATGATATTTGGGTTTTTAACAAGCTGTGTGCTGTAAACAATATAACAAATAAAGGATTGATATATCTCATATTATTATAGCTTCATACTGTAAGCTGAATTACAAAACTAAATGGACTTTTGAACGATACTCTGTCTTTGAGGAGGGGCCGATGTTATGACATGGCTACTATATGATTTTGGATAAGATGTGCCCTCAAGTGAGAACAAACACCTTTCCCATGCCTGCCACCACAGTTAAAATGTACTGACCACACACAGAGTACTCATTCAGTGACAATAATTCTACATTATCCAAATGTGACATGTGAGCATATGCATTTGTGAAAGCAACCAGTTGTTTCCATGTTTGCTTTTGAGTGATTCCCTGCATAGTACAGTGTGTACACAGGACTTTGTTTTTTTTATTTTTTTACTTTTTAGTGTTTAAAGCAAAGGAAGGTTTCTCACCCATCATCTATACTTCTAAGCAAGTTTTCCCGACGTTTCGTCCACAATCCAAAGGACTTCTTCAGGGAATGATTTCAGGGAATGAATTAGGGTGTGGCTAACCACACCCATAGGTTATAAATCTCCAACGCGCGGTCTGAGAATTCATTCCCTGAAGAAGTCCTTTGGATTGAGGACGAAACGTCGGGAAAACTTGCTAAGAAGTACAGATGATGGGTGAGAAACCTTCCTTTGCTTTGACTAATCCCTGTACGACTGAGGGCTTACACAAACTTTTTAGTGTTTAGTTGCTTTGGTGGTTTAGGTCAGAAAGCCAAACCTTCAGGTGGTATTGGAATGAAAGGGTGTGTCAAATGTTTTTGTGTTTCATTAACAACTCACTTTTGTCCGATTGGAGCTGGAACCTGATGATCCTGTGAGGGGTTTTCTTGCCAGGAGAGCCCGGATCTAATGGCACAATGTGTGATGAACGTTTCTGAATTTGATGTCAATACATTTGTATTTATTTAAACTTACCTTGGAGTCAAACAGTGTTCCAAAGACAAGAATAAACAAACCCTGTGGATAAACATTGATTATAGCCACTAGCCATGACAAAAACATACAGTTTAAACTTTGAAGTTATATTAGCAGGTTTAAAGTTGATTGTATTACTTTTATTTTTTAATGCACTTACCTGCAACGAATTGAAGAATGCAAATGCAATATGGACTCCTTCATTTGTCGGAGCCACCATCGTCCCCACTCCTAAAGACCAGGTCAGTCCGAACAGCGGCGTTAGAATGAGCACACATCGCACTACAACCTTGAGCGTGTGCCTCTCATCGGCCACGGACTGGTCTCCTATGCCTCCGCTCCTCAGCATTTTGTACAACACCACGAACAAAATTATGATGTTAATAAACACAATAGTTAAGGCAGGTATGACCAAAGCGAGAAGTGCCATAGTCTCATTCCAGTTCAACCAGCAAGCTTGTTCTCTTTGGATGTACCCGTTTCCCCCCGCAGTAGAAGCAACAGTGACTACGGCTATGATTAGCGGAGCTCCGTAGCCCACGCACAAACCCACGGCCAACATGGCGGACTTGGACATGTGCGAGAAGACCATGACCATGCGATAAAACAACAACAGTCCCGATACCAGCATCCAGAAGAAAAGTGCTAAGTAGAAAAAATGCATGAAAAACGTTGCGGTGCTGCACGGCCCAACTGGCACTGTGAAGTCTTCGCCGGGGTTTTCGTCAGGGTTCTTTGCGACAGAGGCAGCAATGATGAAGCAAATGTCAGCGATCAACAAGCAAAGAGCTGTGTTTACGATGGAGACGTGTCGCATAAAAGCCGTGCCGTTTCTGGTGACGGCTTTCCAGACATAACCCTCAATGATAAGGCAGATGACTAGACTTGCCAACGATATCCCGACGCCAATGTAGGTGATTATGTCCAAAGCTTCACGTATGGACTCAGGGATATGTGTGGACATAAGGATGGAGAAGGACGTAAGATGGTTGCATTGGCAAGTCACTGTGCTGTTTATGTCAGATATTAAACTACAGCCTTTGTCATCCCACGCTCCCAAGCCATCGAGAAGGCTGAAGTTCCAGAATACACACTGAGGATCGGGGGTAAACGAATCATTCTTTTTCTCGTAACTCAGTGTAACATTAGTTATCACTTGGTTAACTTTAATGAGCACCACATCTGCGTTGATGAAATTGTCCAAAACCACTGAAGCTGTGTCATTTTCAGTGGAGTTTGTTGTTGTTCCTAGTTGGCTGATGTTAAAAGATGCATCTCGTGCTGGCAAGATGTTGTCCAGGGAGGAGAATAGGATAGTCGTTATGGAGACGTTTTCATGCTGGGTGTTGGGAATGTTCAGGTGGATGCTGGAGTTGAGGTTGATGGAGAAAAAGTCTCTAAATGACGTTTTTTTCAACTGGATGCGTGGGGTGGTGATGGAAAACTCCCCCTTCAAGCCTTTGGACAGTTGCTCCAGCGAGCCAAGGAGCTGAGAGCTAGCATTGCTGCTCCTGTTGGTGTTCAGGACTTGCCATGATTTAGCCGCATTGTCTGCGCTGAGCTTGTCCACCACCTCAAGGACATTCTGCAAACAGGTGGAATGCCACACAACTTGGTTAGAATTTTTATTGAAGGTTGCAACTGTAGACTGTATAAAGGTATGGAAAAACCAACCCTCTAACTCAACAAAGCCTAATGGACAAAGTTTTTCAACTCACTTGAAAAAGAAACAGCTCTTACTTTGTAATTTATAACTATTTGTGTCACACTCACTATTTAGGGTTTATATATGTGTGGCCTTCCCAATAAATATCAGAATTATGTTTGGTCCGTGTATTTTTCGTTCAATGGTTTTTTCAAATTAAAATCAAAAATGAAATATCAAGAAAATACATAGACCTCAACCCTTGGTGAATCCACTTCTATGGATGCTAGTAAATACTAGTTAGCAATTGCTTTATTATTGTTGTCAATTGCATACTTTCGTGTTTTTAGAAAATAAAAAATAAAAACATCCATTATTTCCAGAATAATTGTAGACAGGGTTTATTTTACCCAAATGCATTTTGAAACGGCTCACCTTCATGAGCGGTTCAGTGACCGTTTCTGTGACATCAGAAACAGACACCAAAATTTCAGTGATTGCTGAAATGGTGTTTGATGACTCGGCAATGGCCTCTGTCTGTTCCTTTACAGCCTCATTCAGTTTTTCAACAAACACTTCCACTTTCACAGGATCCAGATCCTACATCCAAAAAAAAGAAACAACAATAATCTGCGAGTACTTGCGTGCTGTTGACTTTAGAGTTTGGGTTTAGATGTTTTCTTACCGTTGATTCAGTCAGCAATTCTTTGATTTCTTCCACAATACAGGTATCCTCTACTAGCGTCCATTGTCTGTTGCTCTCGCACACGGCTGTCTTGCTGCCTGTCTGACCTTTCTCACATCTGATGACCGAGGAATCTCCTTCTCTCCCCATTCCATATACGATGTCATTACACAATGGAGCTGTCAAGTTAGACAATGGTTTAAATGAGGAAATCTGACTTGTGCAATGTAATGCAATTGAATAATACTAACGTTCTGGAAAGAGAGTTAGTGTGGTTGTTTTGTTGTACTGTGTAAGACTCTCCACTTTACAAGTATAGATTTTAGTAATAGAGGTCTCACAAGCTCTCTCAATGGAATATCTTACACAGTTGGTTTCAGAAGCGACTGTAAACACAACACAGGTTAGAGTGTGTTGTAATTAAGAGTTTGGTGAAAGAAACTGATACGAATAATATATACCTGAGTTTAAAATAGTTTTACCCAAATACCATTTCACTTTGTAGGGTTCCTGCACACAGCAAGTCAGTGCCAATAATGACCCATCACATTCAGCATTAATTTCTGCATCGACTCGTATGTTTGGCGCTGGCCTGATGTCCTCGTCGGTTACTTTTCGCTTTTGGATGTACTCCAACACAGAGATTTTCAAAGTGCACTCATATAATCCTGCAACAGAGAATCAACTTGTCACAGTCTCAAAAGTACAACCATAAAGTATAAAAGGCACAACCCAAACCAGTCATAACTGGGTGAAATTGTCTGGTGTCAGATGGTTTCGTCGTCCATCGTGGTGACAATACTTTACCTACGAGCTTTTTTAATTTATGATATATCTTTTGATTTATAGATTTCCAGTTTCGATTGCCTGGCCCTACATTTCCCTTACCTGCTGCACTTTTTGATGGCCCGTTTTGGTGTTTGCTTGGTGGTCCACACATCTGCCCAAAGATGTCCTGTGAACTAGTATTTCTCCCGGAATCTCTAATTCTTTAGTATCTCCCGTCAAGGTTTCAAGTCAAACATTTGTGGCTTTTCTTCCTCACATCATCATTTACAATTGTATGTAGATACAGTATATATAACATTTACTCACCAATGTCTGCAAGGATCACTTGGCTGACAGTGAGAGTCGATTGAAGACCGATGGTGTTGATGACGTGTCGTGGACGATTATTTAAAATCCCATCATTAAACTTCCACTGAACACTGCTGAGCTCACCCAGGTTAACGTCTGGCGGTCCGCATTGCAACTTCATGCTAGTTCCAGTGTAGGTGGGTTTTGGAATAAAGAGCAAGTCGGATGCTGTGTGAGAGAAAACATCATTATCCGTGTTTTACAGGTTTACAGTCTAGGTTAGATTTGTTTTTCCTCCTGACCAGTGATAGATGCAGTGACTGAGCCGATTACTGAGGCCACCTCCTTCATTGCTTGAGGAATCTGAGCGTTGACTTTAGAAATTTCCTCCGTTTTAATCTCAGATGCTTCTACAGTGTACTGGGTGATGATACTGCCGCGACTGTCACATTGAAAAGAGGATAAGGAAAGTCATTAACATATTTTTCAGCAGATAAGAAAGGAGAATATCTGCAGTAAAAAACCTAATCCTCTCATGCTTAGATTGATGCAAAAACCACATGTGTCAAAACTGCCCACTTATTTACCCAAACAATAAAATAAATAGATTTACATTTTTCTCACAATTACCTTTGACAATATACAGTACACAGTCCTTCAATCACCGTGACCTATCCTTTGTAAAACACATCCAGACTAGACTAGAATAGGATTGAGAGTAGATTTTTCCTCACATTGTCTACACTATGTTAATGCATTGCTAAATTGACACAAAATAGGCATGCATAGGCACCATTTGTCTTTGTTTCTTTAATTTGCAAAAGCATGTAACAATTAAGTCCAAGTGAAATTCAAACTACTCTACAAACATATTGTTTTACCTGAATCCATTTATATTTACACCGATGAACCCTGAAAGGCTTTTGTACTGCCCAAATAGCTATTGGAAGATAAAACATTGAGATGTAAAAACATATTTTAATGTAGATCAAATACAAGAATCAATGAACAGAGTCTTACCACTTTCAAAACTTCATTCTTGAGTTTTTTGAAGGCTTCACTTGAAGGATTATCCAGTTCGGGCTCATATGGCTTGTCTAATCTTAGCGACATTTCCACCTTCACTCCTGCAATAACAGTTTATTTTGTTAAGTCTTATAGCCAAAACAATTTCCAAGTGCTAACTTTTGTTTGTTACTTACGTGGCAATAAAAATGATTCTGATTCTGATTCTGATTATGTCAGAATAGTAAATTTGGATTACCTTCTTTATAAATGTTACTGCTTTATATGGAAAGTCACACAATATGTTTTGGGTATAAGATGAGATAAGATTAGAGAATTTGTCAAACAGTGAGGGTAAGAGCAGGAACGAAGACCATACAACATGTACAGATAAAAGAGTTTTTAATTTTCATGATTATGAAAATTGTAGATTCACACTGAAGGCATCAAAACTATGAATTAACTCATGTGGAATTATGCGATCACAAAAAAAAAGTATGAAACAACTAAAAAAAAAAGTCCTATGTTCTCTGTTCTTCAAAGTAGCAGCTTTTGCTCTGACTACTGCGTCGCACACTCTTGGCATTCTCTTGATGAGCTTCAAGAGGCAGTGACCTGAAATGGTCTTCAAACAGTCTTGAAGGAGTTCCCAGATATGCCTGGCACTTGTTGGCCCTTTTGCCTTCACTCTGTGGTCCAGCTCACCCCAAAACCATCTGGATTGGGTTCAGGTCCGGTGACTGTGGAGGCCAGGTCATTTGACCCAGCACCCATGAGAAAGTGTGTCCACACTTTTGGTCTGTACTGTATATTATTGTCTTTTAATATTTATACTAGGGCTGTCAAACAATAACAACATTTTTGTTGATTAATCGCACAGAAATGGTGAGTTAACTCACGATTAATTGCATTTTTAACATTCTATTTCAAATCCACTCCAATTGAAGTTAAATGAGATTATCAAATGTAATGACACATTGTCATTCATACCAAATGTACTTAAACTTAAATCTTTTCAACTCACCCTCAAATCCACTTTTTTTTGCTGATAAACGATATAAATGAGTGTCCAATAGTGTTGTCTACATATCCTGGTCATAATTTTGTCACTTTGGTGCAAATTAGTTGAAAGTTAAACTTTCTGCCTAAAACCGTCTGTGAGGCGCCATCTGCTGGCGACCTGTATTACTACATTTGAATTTTGAATCTGGCGCCAACACTGGCGCGGCAGCAAGACCTGACGTCTGAAGCAAGACCTGACGTCAGCAGCCCCCCGCCCAGAGCAATGTAAACGGCGCAGTCTCGTTCACGCCCCCTTCAGTCCTCCAGGCTACGCCCATTTAGAGGAAGATTTGAACAGGAAATGTGAGTGACGTAAGCTCCGAGGAGCGGGGGTGAGAACCACTTTAATGAAAGGGGGAAATTTACGTACCCCAGCTTTAATTCAGCGTTTCAGTTTAGTTTAGTTTCAGGAGGAGACAGGGACACTTTAGCGGTGTATTTGCGTGCACAGGTTACGCACAGGTTGCAAAGACACGAACACAGCATGCATACAATAGTTCTGTGGCGTGTATGGTCTTATATGACCATGTTACCGCGGCGCCACTCACTCACAGCCGGTTAGTCGTGTTGTTGTTAGCGGATCACAGCCAGAGCGGCCGCGGAGGAGGCGGACTTCAGTTCACAGCAAACAACAGCCCCGCGGTGACGCGCGTATTCTTTTAAAACTTGAGTTCCCAGAAGGCCTACCTGCTCTGATGCCATCTCACACGCAGCATTCTGAGTGATATTATGGATAAATGGGCAGGTCATTCGGACATGCGTTAATGCGTTATTTTATTTTTTTACGCGTTAATGAAAAATGTAATTAACGTGAGTTAACGCGATAATTTTGACAGCCCTAATTTATACACAATATCGAACCAGCATTTTAGTCTTCAATTGACAATTGTTAATTTCAGAACTATGCCAAAAAAAGAAAGAAAACCATACAGTTGCCACATGCGTTTTAATTTTAACATACTGTAAAACTCAATTGGAAGATTTCAAAATGTTTAAATAGGCTGTTTCAGTTTAAAAAAAAAACTTTACATGGACTTTCTCTGCCATCCTTAAATTAATTTATTGCATTTCAATCAAAAAGCACAAGAGTGACCAGAGCGTGGACATGGTGCAGTTCCCATGAGACAACAGTTGCTGTCTATGAGGCTAAAGCGTCCCAGACTGTCAGACTTGAAACACCTTCAAACCAATCTCAAATTTGGCTCGAGAGCAATCAGGTCTGTGGACACATGGATTGCCATGTGTTGTTTTTCTTTTTTTTGTCCGTAAAATAGTTTGTTATTGTTTTATGTTCTGTATCTTTCTTGTTCTTATCGTGCCAGTAACTACGAGTAGAAAATAAACAATCGCCTCAATTAAATTCATTCTTCTATAACCCTAAATTACAAAACAATTTATCACGGAGGACTTGACTTGACCGTTGAACTCACCAACACAGATCATAAACATGAAATGCATTGATGAAAAATATGGCACTTTTAGTGTACGTGCATTGTTGAACACTCCTTACCTGTTGGTGGGGTAGTGGTGGTAGTCATAGGAATTACTTCTTGTGTTGTAGGAATAGTAGTAGCAACCGTTCTCGGAGTTGCAGTAGTAGTAGTAGTAGTAGTAGTAGTAGTAGTAGTAGTAGTAGTAGTAATTAGAGTAGAAGGTTGGGTGGTAATAAAACTAGTAGTAAGAGTTGTAGGTGAGGTGGTAGTAGTAGTATTACTATTTGGAGGTAAGGAAGTAATTGTAGTGGTGATTATAGGTATGTTAGTGACTGCACCTGTTGTAGTACTCAGCGCAGTACTGATTGTGACATTGGGGCTGAAAGTTGTATTGTTGGTAGTAATAGTAGTGGGAGAAAGCGATGTAATAGTTGTACTGTGAGTTGTGGTTGAGGTATTTGGGGCAGCAGTAGTATTTGGAAAAGTAACTGTAGTGGGGGGAGCAGTGGTTGTAGTATTTGGAAAAGTAACTGTAGTATTTGGAGCAGTTGCTGTAGTATTTGGAAAAGTAACTGTAGTATTGGGAGCAGCAGTTGTAGTATTTGGATAAGTAAATGTAGTATTGGGAGCAGTAGTTGTAGTATTTGGAGAAGTAAATGTAGTATTGGGAGCAGCAGTTGTAGTATTTGGAGAAGTAAATGTAGTATTGGGAGCAGTAGTTGTAGTATTTGGAGAAGTAAATGTAGTATTGGGAGCTGTAGTTGTAGTATTTGGAGAAGTAAATGTAGTATTGGGAGCTGTAGTTGTGGTATTTGGAGAAGTAAATGTAGTATTGGGAGCAGTAGTTGTAGTATTTGGAGAAGTAAATGTAGTATTGGGAGCTGTAGTTGTGGTATTTGGAGAAGTAAATGTAGTATTGGGAGCTGTAGTTGTAGTATTTGGAGAAGTAAATGTAGTATTGGGAGCTGTAGTTGTGGTATTTGGAGAAGTAAATGTAGTATTGGGAGCTGTAGTTGTAGTATTAGCTGCAGTAGTTGTAGTATTTTGAGAGGTGAAAGTGGTACTGGCTGCAGTACTCAGTGGCTCAGTACTGTTAACAGTAGTGTTTGTCGTTGGCGAGGTCACTGTGAAGAGAAAACACAATCGTGTTTATCACCAGATTATCACTGTACAACTTGGTTCTTGGTTTATGGAAATAGCTCCAACAACACTTCACACCAGGGGTCTCAAACCTGCGGCCCGAGGGCCATTCACAGCCTGCAAAAAAGTTTAATGTCAGTGCCACTAATATGGCAGGTTATACATAATTTTAAAGATAATTTTAGCAAGTAAATACCCACCTGATTAACCATAACATAAACTTTGAATCCTTAACTTTAAAAGTAAGAATTAAAAGTAAACATTATCAAGCCCATCGTTTAATGATACAAAGCCTCATGGCCTTTGGTCCAGTTTTGTTTCAATCCAAGCAGCTGAACTAATTTTGTTCATAAAGATTACTTATTGGGCCGAGCCCCGAACGGGGTAAGGGCCTATTGCTTTCACAATGGTGAATGCAAGTGGTGGCGGTACGGGACGGACGTGTCAGCGCCCGTCACTTAATGTACCCCGACGTGACGGTTGCGTGCGTAAACTCAAACGCTTTAAAATGATGTATCATGTGCCATTGAAACCTATATTGTTTTTGCTCAGAGTCGTTCTAAAAATTATTCTGCACTTTGAACCTTAATTTGACCCCATGGACATCCATGAAAACTTGCAAATTTTGCCCGTAAGTCAAAAACGGCAAAAGATGTACTTTATTTTTATGGGACAAAAAAAAGGCCAGAACCCAGCGCACCCTACAAAAATCAGTTTACATTGCACCTTAGGGAGGAGGAAGTCCGAGGTCAAGTTTGTCATAGAGCCACAAAATTCGGTACACATGTTCCTCAAGTCAAGACATGAAAAAAAAGTTATTATGGCCACGCCCCCTGACAAACAGGAAGCTCTAACATTTCCTTGCAAAATGGAAAAATGCAAAGTGATGTTTTTCAAACATGTCGGTTGGAAATCATCTCCTCCTCGGCCGTTTCACTGATTTGCATCAAAATTGCTCCACATTGTGTAAAGAGATGTACCATCATATTGACTTCACAGAATTGTTATCAGTAACACTTTGTTTGAGCAACGGAGCGGCAGAATTTGCACATACCAAGTCCGATTTGAACAAAATTTTAATTCACTGTTCCACTCAAGGGTCTATGTCATTTGAAAGTTAAATAATTCATATTGGCCCATTAGCGCCCCCTACAGACTATGTCAAAGTTTTAGATGGGGTTAATCACATTTAGATTTTTGAAAGTGTTTGAAATTTTGCACATAATTCTGTTTTGCCCTCTTGATTCAAAAAGTCAATGACACCCAAGACTTACATTATACTATACCCTCGTCAAACACTTCCCATTCTGTGTCAAAGGCAAATGTATACCTCGCACAAACATCCAACCAGCCTCAGCCGTTTCACCGATTTGGCTGAAAATTGCTCCACATCATCTCAACACATGTACAATCAATAGTTGTTCATAAAATTTTGATTAGTCACATGGTCATCCAAAAGTATATATTTGGACAAACTAACAGATTAAACATGTGCTCCTGTTTACACATACAAAGTCTGATTTGTACTAAACTTGACTCGGGTTTTTAATTCTTGGGCTTTAATTCGCGCCCCCTACATGTGGAGCCAAATCAACTGATCATATTCATTACAACTTCACAAACAATGTTCTATGGCTACGGGAGCAAATAATGAAACATTAAATATTTATATCTCCACTCATACTATAACTCACAAACATTATTTGCTAAATATTTATTTTATTAAATGAAAATTAATGAGCTATAAAGATATATTATATTTAAATGTAAAGGAATTTTGTCTGTTTGAAAGAAAAGGGCAAAGTAAAAAAAACATAATTTAGTTCTTTAGTTGTATTTTTGCATGTGCACAATGGATTAGTTTGCTCCTACTTACATGAATCAGGTTAAAATAAGTGACATAAAAATTCAAGTTACCTGGGGTAGGAGTTGAAGATGTTTTGCAGGCAGTGAATTCTTAATAAACACACAAAAAAAACAATTACTACAATTATGTTTTTTTTTTTCATTGATTCATGGGACACTAAAGAACTCACTGCTGTCAAGAGGCTGGCAATACTGTCCATCAGGGGTATATATATATATATATATATTTTTTTTTTTACTACAAACTGCGTTTCTGTGCCTCTCGAGACTGAAGGGGACAGATTGCTCTCTAGTTAAAGCTTGAAGGAATCAGTGAAAAAACTGAATATATCCATAAAATGGTATCAAAATATTTCAAACGATACATTGCATTATATGGCTTCTCCACCGTTATGAATATATTTGTTATTTGATACAAGGGATGGTCTTGTGAGATGAATACTTCTACCAGATCACATGCAAAGTATGATCTTGTGCTTAAAATTTGGCTTGGCACAACATCTGTAAACCCTGGAGGGTTGCATATTTTGAGTTCCTGTAAGGGACTCAGGGTAACTAGGTTTATTGTGTGGTCAAAATTGTTTTCAATAATATCCATCTGGTCAATGGCAAAGCCATACGAAGTCAGTAGTACCATTTCTCTACTCCATAAAGTTCCAAAATTGCAATATGATATATATATATATATTTTTTTTTTTTCTTTTGAACAAAACAAATAAAAATAAAAATCTTGATTTGTTTTCTGCATCTTTTTAAAGTCTTCATTATGATGTGACACTGTACTATTCATGGATCTATTGGTACTATTATATAGTGTTTTTTTCAACATTACTGTCTGTAGGTAAAATCCCTCTCCTTGATAGAACTACCATCAACGTCTGCTGGTGGAGAATACTTAAACCAATGACCAGGGGCCTCAAGGATTTGAATTCGTTTCAACCAATCAGGAGGCTGCAGGAATGGGCAGGTCTAACCAGTCTTCACAAAGTTTCCCTCTTCATAATTCTCAAGTAACTGACATCCCCTTTAAATATTTGCTAATGTGGATTTTAATTTAGGTCCTGTTTTTTATATAATTTAGTCTGTTTCAGTCGCCCTTATGTTCCTGTCAACCTTCTGATTGTTGCGACAGCCTGATGAACCCTCCACAGGCAGTGAGGCGAATGAACTAAATACGGTTTATTGTCCCGCAGGCGTTCTGTCATCGCGAGTTCTTTAAACCGGCTGAACGAGGACACTAAAGAGTAAGTAATTAATGTTAATCTAACAAAAATGTGACCTTATTATGATTTATTCTGGACACTGCATGTTTCACTCTGCAGGCAACATGAAGGCTGTCATCCTTAAATGTTAGAATATATAACTCCAAACTAACGTCCTTAATTAAATGCCGGATGTGGTTTAAAGGCGTCTTTTCCGCAGGCGACTCGTACTCATGAGGTGCATGTGCTGTGAACCAAGCAAGCCCGACACAGCCTTCAGTCATTCCCAAAGCTCTGCAGATGATAAGAGCGTTCTGTTTATGAAGTCCCACAAAGCATGTGTTCTGTTTGTTTTTTTCCCCCCTGAAATTGCACTTGTAAATCACTCCAGCACAGCAATTTTATGATTCTAACTTCACCTTAAATGTCACTTATGTATTTTACCACAAAGTATATTTCTTCAGTTATACCTTCTTTATCAATGGCAAAATTGCTTATTATGCCGTCAACAGTGGCGTTCCTAGAATTTTCGAGGCCCTTGGCAAATGAGGCCCCTCAACGCTTTGTGCCTTTGTGCCTTTTTTTTGTGTGTGACTACATTCCAATCGGATAAAGTAAAAAATGGCATTGAGCCTAGTCCATAGTTATTATTGCTATAGCCGGGTTAGGAGAAAAAAAATTGGTCCTGGAGTCAAACTTTAGGACACATAGATATGAAGCAAGAGAGTAATTAGAAAAAGGATACAACATAATAGATTAGGATTGGACTGAATGATGCTACTGTGGGTTTTCTCTTGGGCACTGTTTGAGACACGCATAATGCCGTCATTGAGTAAAATGAAAAATGCTTGTATTTGGTGGATGATGTGAACTCATGAAGCCATGTGGTCAAAGGTACCAGTGGCAGCCGTGCATTTCCAACTAACGGCAGCAGTGAGTGAAGCCCTACCTGCCTTAATCCACTTCTTAAAAGCGTAGAGAACCATGTGAATATATAAACCATGAGAACTGCAAAGCCTGTACATGTCGTCTCATCTGTAAATAATAAATACTGCATGTGCAATGTGCAATACTGCAATTTCAGATTGTCTGCTGAATGTCACTTTATCTACTTAACATCCTATCCTGCCAGATTTTTTATATAACTTTACACTATACAAATATATTTATATATTGTATAGTGATTATTTTTCACTTTGTCTCCTTTCTTTTCATGACTATTGACTGTAGATCCACACCAGGCTGTGTAAGGGTTCTTTGACCAATAAGGAGAGTGGTGGTGCTGGGTCAGATGACCTGGCCTCCACAGTCACATCAGTGTGCAAATCAAGTCAACGACGTACTGGGCTTTATAACAAGGTCTATATTTTGTTCAGCACTTTGAGTTGTCTTGTGTATGAATTGTGCTATACAAATAAACTTGCCTTGCCTATATTGGCTGAGCTGAAGTTGGATGGATGACAGGGTGAACTTGTTTATGATCTTAAACACTACTTTGGGGTAGCAAGGCAGAGGGACACATAAAATGACCGCATTTGGCCCCCGGGCCTGAGTTTGGACATGCCTTCCTTAACATATTGTCAAGTTCAAGTTATATGCTGAGTTTTAACAGCTTTAAGAAGTTTGTTCATAAAACATCTTATGAACAGTGCACAGAGCGCAACAAATTAATTGAATCAGTTGAATTCAATCAATCCGTCGCACCCAGAGCAGCGTCACAGAAGCATGATGAACAGCAGACAGACTATTCTCTGGGAGATAGTTTTCTGCTTCTGAGCCTGCAGCCAGGACTCGTGGTGGTGGATAAATCCTTTCTCCTGCTGAGTCAATCTTGCTTGCGTCGGGGTTGGTCGGTCTCTCTTCAGAGTGTAGCTTTCCTTGAAAAGTTTTTTCTTAAACGGGGTTGTAAAATATCTACCAAATCGACGTCATCTCCTCCTTCAGCCATTGTGGGTTGACAAAACTAAAACTAAAATTGGCTGTTTTGTGTGTTTCTATTGACATATCCCTGTATTGCACATTTAATCAAAAAGACTCACAGACCCCACGACCCCATAGACTGTAAATACTGGCTCCAATGAAGCCGAGAGACGCTGATTAGTTAATGCCAAAACAGGTTTGTTTTCATTTGCTTTTAGCTACCGTGGGCCAACACGCAGATTTTACACCCTTTTTTACACCCGGGCAACAAATGATTACTGAATGATTGCATTAAAAACTCAAACATGAAAGCGGCTGACCTTTATGTTAGAGTCTGCATATGTCGATCTGGGGCTTTGACAAACTCTGAAATGAAGAGAATAGTCAATGGGAAATTATTCAGTACATCATTGTAGAAAAAATAAATAATGATATTATATGTAGGCCAGCAGAGAAGGCCTTGAATTGAGGGTCTCCTGCTGCTAAGTATTGTACGTTATAATTACTTCAGCATCAGTTGGCCTTATGAATGCTTATTCACTTATCGTCGATGGTCATTGTGTTTTGACCCTATAGACCAGGGTTCACCAAAGCAAAGGGCTGCCTTAAGATTGCCAAAGACTGCTACATATGGTTGAATTTAAAGGAATTGTACACTGCATGCAAAGGTTAAAGTGGAGATATTCTCAATAAAAAAATACATTGAACATGATGTCCACAATCTTTGTTTACAATTTTCTATTTCTCAATCAGTGAGCAGAATGTGTCCCTCATTTGGGCTGCCAGTTTGTGAGAGCCAAACCAGATACATTGATACATTTTTTTCTATACATGTAAACCACACAAATATCACACAAAACATAGCACCACACATGTTTGAATGAAAGCAGATACAATGCTGGGAGCTTAGTGTGCAGGTGAGAATCTGGCAACCAAAATTGGATTATCAATTAATTTACTTATTAGACTACTAGGAGTGCATATTAGACTGCCCCTGTCATTTAATAATTAGTAATGTGTACTGAACTAAATAAGAAACTGAAGTAACTTGAAGAATTTATACGAATAATACAAAACTATTGCAGATAATCAGCCCATGATGATCCCTGGTGTCTGTGGGCTGTTTGTGTTTTTGACGTGGGTCGGTTGGGTGGTTGGTTTCACGGGTAAGCTGCGTGTGGGATTGTTTTTAACCATAAAGCAGTTAAGTTTGTGTAAGCCCTCAGTCGTACAGGGATTAGTCAAAGCAAAGGAAGGTTTCTCACCCATCATCTGTACTTCTTAGCAAGTTTTCCCGACGTTTCGTCCTCAAACTAGCGGACTTCTTCAGGGAATGAATTCTCGGACCGCGCGTTGGAGATTTATAACCTCGTTAGCCTCAGCAGGGTTGTTAGATCTGCTCCCTTCTACATCAGACCTTAGATTGTTTGAGTTAGTATCAGGATTAGGGTGTGGCTAACCACACCCATAGGTTATAAATCTCCAACGTGCGGTCCGAGAATTCATTCCCTGAAGAAGTCCGCTAGTTTGAGGACGAAACGTCGGGAAAACTTGCTAAGAAGTAAAGATGATGGGTGAGAAACCTTCCTTTGCCATAAAGCAGTTAGTGTCACATTGCTTCTATCTACTTCTTCATTCTCAGTTTATTTCCGGCGCTTTTACCACATGTTGCATGAAACACGATTTCCCACTGTGTCTTTCAAATGATGATCCGTCCCTTTACAATCCAGCCTCATTGCATTAGCGAAATGAGTCCTGAGCCACGTTAGTTTGATGCGTGCACCCGACGCATGATCCCCACCGCCAACCGCCAACCACAGCGGATCAGAGCCGAGGACTGAGGGTGTATTATGACGATGCTTGGCTGATAACAGAAAGAGGCAGCTGTGGGTCCATGGACGAGGACAGGCGGGTCAGACAAGAACACTCTGTTGCTAAAGACCACATATGTTCAGGATTACAGAGAGCACATTGAGGATCATTTCAACAACGTGTTCTCATGAGGTGAACACAAGAGCAATTTGCCCCAATTACTAAAATGGAAAATAAAAAAAATATGATGCCAATGATTTGATTCTCAGACACGTGCCATTTTCAAGTGGATTTGTCTCAATTTACCCTTTGTGTCTTTTTTAGAGTAAAGGGAAATATTGAATATTGATCCCTCCTTGTTCATAATCATCCAACACATGCTTTTCAATTCTTGCAAAGTATTTGGTTTGATTTGTTTGTGCTTCTGAGGCTGCGAGAGAGGAGAGAAAGGGAGAAGACAGAGAGCACTGAGAGAGAGAGAACAATACAATTACAATACAAATTATTCTTTTATAGCCCTAAGTCACAACAGAAGTCATCTCAGAGGACTTAACAAAACCATTGAAATCACCAACACAGGTCAGAGAATTAACAGTTAAAACACATGAAAAATATAAAGCACACACAGAAGAAAATGTCCATACATGTTGTAGAATGCTAAAGAGCACAGAGAGAGAGAGCACAGAAAGAGAGCAGAGAGAGAAAAGAGAGAGAGCACAGAAAGAGAGCAGAGAGAGAAAAGAGAGAGAGCACAGAGCCCCTATGAGTGTACATTTCACTCTACCACTGTAAAACTGCTGCTGGAGCTGATGTTATCAGCAATGGTCTGGAGGTCATCGTCAGTGACTGTACATGACCTCTTCTTACAGGATTAGAGAGGAAGTATCGGTAAATCTTATGTCTTGGAGACATTTATAAAATAAAACAAAACCATTCAAAGGATTTGTCAACATCATCCAGCACATGTTCCGGCTGATCTTCATTTTTAAGATTGACTTTATATTCAATGAATTAATATATAATGTGTTGGTTAACCAGTGAATGAGTCCATGAAGTCAGCAGACCCTCACAATGAAAATGAGCTCATTTTAATAATCAAGGACATTTAAAATGGCAGCTATGTTGTATTCATCAGGAACAATATCTTTCAACAAATAACTTACTGAATGTAACTCTTTTTTCCCCACATATTAGAGATAATAATGCACTCAAGGAGGCCTCTGAGTTTATCAGCCTTATGTCACGAGTTGTACTCTCCCAACAACAGAGACTTAGTCTGTGAAGCCTGCAGAGGGATGTCTTTGTAGACAGTGAGTCTGGTTAAGAGTGCTTCACACACTTCAGGACAAGTTTATTCATGTGAAGTTTGCATCAGACGTCTGTATCAATAGAAGGTTATGATTTGTTTGTTTTATTCTTTTCCAGCGACAGAACGTATCACAGCTCAGTCACAGCTGCATACTTGTAAGTACTTGTTATGATGTTGAACTGTTATCAGTTCATAATGAGCAGTAGAGCGTGTGCAGAGCTTTTGCATAGAACTTACCCAGAATAACTCTTTGAGCCGTCGCAGCGCTTACCGTAGGCACAGCAGAAAACATGCTATATGTTCAATCAATTAGAAACATTCATTGCTGCCCCCGAGACAGTATTTTTTTGAGTGGGTACTTTAAAATTGATTTGCAATGATGGTTGATGTCACTAGGAAACTGTTCCATGCTGTTGTCCACAGCACAACAGCATGGAAACCATGGCTGACATGGACCAATAGACTACATTTAAAGTAGCAATATGTAAGATTTTCATGTCAACCCATCATTAAATGGCTCTAATCTGTAATCCGGCATCAATAAACCATGCTCTTTTTGAATACTTTGTGACTGATAACAGTATAGTTCAGGATTTCAAAATGAGTTTTACAGCCCCTAAATCTTGTTATTGTTTTGATGTCCCACCTTCCATCGTTTCACCAATCAGAAAGTCTGTGATCCGGGTTGCCAGAACTCACCGCGTCGAGCTAATCTCACTGGTAAAGTAACATGTGGCCGCAGAACTAAAGAAGGTCTCGTTATGATTCTCAAATAATTAATAACAAAACAAGGATTTCTATCAGGGCCTTCGTGAAAAAGGTGTTGGTTACAGATTTATTTTTGACAAAACTCTTGTCTATTCCATTGTTATTATTTTGATCCCAGCTGGATTCGTTTGCATATCTGGCAACCTGAGTCAGGGAGAGTGGGAGAGGTTGCAGTACCACTTTTGGCCAGATTTTAACATATTGGTACTTTACCTAAAATCAAGCACGACATATATAATTGAGACACAAAGTTCGGCGATGAGTCATGGTGTTGAGGTAACTGTTTCCATGTAAGGCAGGATTTTCTACTGGAGGTTCGAGCGTATTCTTCACACTCATAATTTTATAATGTTGCATGTACGTTTTCCTCTGAAACAGCGTACATTCTGTATATTCTATATGGAACTCGCTATGAGTGGTAAACAATGCCATTTTTGACCAGAAGAACATGTGGGTTAGAAGAGGGAGGCCTGATCAGGAAATGAACTGTTGGGCTGTTTAACTTTTTATATTGCTATACTTGGATGATAAACTTTCTCCAGTTAGCTATGAGGCAGTTCTCTGGGGTCCTGGTGACTTATATTTAAAGTGGGCCTACTCGGTTGCTTTATTTGGACTTTCCAGTCTTTCACTGTCTGAAATGTCTGGATTTTAAAGAGCGACTAAACACCAAATCAACTTTTTTTAACTCATAAACTGCATAAGTATGTTTATTGTAGTGCTGTCTACATATCCTGGTCATTTTTTTGACATTTTAGTTCAAATTAGATAAAATATCACTTTTGAGCCAAAAAACGTCTGTGTGGCGCCCTCTCAACCTTTTTGGTGGTACTACATTTGAATTTGGTCCTGGCCTCTCCATTGACTCTGAAGTTCTCTATGACATCAGTTGTTTTGTGTGACGTCAGTCTGTCAGAGCCAGTGATATAAACCCATTCAACTCTCACACACGCCCCAGCTGCAGTTTGGAGTATTCTGGCGCCATCTAGTGGATTAAAATTAAATTACATGAGTCATTCTGAGATTATTGAGTGTGATTAGGTTCAGGTGTGTAGCTTTACAATAATCTTAGTGTGTAAACAAGGGTGGAATGAGACTTTCTGGTCTGTAAACTATTGCTTTAAGCAGCAATGACGACTGTCTGTTTTTTTTTTGTGTGACAAGTGAGCTGTCAATCACAGCCCAGACCACGCCCAACTCTAAGCCCCCCTTCTTGTCCCTTAGTCCTCCAGGCAACGCCCTTTTAAAAGAAACTTTTCAAATGTTAATGTGGGCGGAGTAAGGCTGTGCACTGGTGTTTAGTCGCTCTTTAAGCAGCACATAAACAATACTGGTGTAGATTGTCGAGCTAATTCCTGCACAACGTCACAATAATCAATCTTCTCTTTTGTTGTGCACCCTCTCAAGGTCTTGTTTTAGACCTCGCAATCCACTCCACTGGGAGAATAAACATAGCTTGATGCAGAATTACAGACTTACAAAGAACTTACAGTGCACTTTCTGCCCCGCGCTTCTCAATGGAATATTGATTTATGTGGAGCTGCTGCTACATTCCGCCGTGCCCTGGAATGTAGCTTGACAAAGTATTCATACCCCATGAACTTGTCCTCAATCTGTCAAGTCACAAACATTACACTTATCTTTAATTTTGTTTGCGATAGACCACCATGATAACACCAAAATTAAGTGAAAGCAAAATGATACATGATTCCATTTTTTTATCCATCCATCCATTTTCTTCCGCTTTATCCGTTGTCGGGTCGCGGGGGCAGCAGTCTAAGCAGAGACGCCCAGACTTCCCTATCCACACACACTTCCTCCAGCTCGTCCGGGGGGACCCCAAGGCGTTCCCAGGCCAGCTGAGAGACATAGTCCCTCCAGCGTGTCCTAGGTCTTCCGCGGGGCCGCCTCCCGGTGGGACGTGCCCGGAACACCTCCCCAGGGAGGCGTCCAGGAGGCATCCGGAACAGATGCCCGAGCCACCTCAACTGGTTCCTCTCGACGTGGAGAAGCAGTGGCTCTACTCCGAGCTCCTCCCGTGTGTGACTGAGCTCCTCACCCTATCTCTAAGGGAGCGCCCAGCCACTCTGCGGAGGAAGCTCATTTCGACCGCTTGTATCCGCGATCTCGTTCTTTCGGTCATTACCCAAAGCTCATGACCATAGGTGAGGGAGGGAACGAAGATTGACCGGTAAATCGAGAGCTTTGCCTTTCGGCTCAGCTCCCTCTTTACCACAACGGTCCGATACAGCGACCGCATCACTGCGCACGCTGCACCGATCCGCCTGTCAATCTCACGCTCCATTCTTCCCTCACTCGTGAACAAGACCCCGAGATACTTGAACTCCTCCACTTGAGGAAGGACCTCTCCACCCACCTGCAGAGGGCAAGGCACCTTTTTCCGGTCGAGCACCATGGCCTCAGATTTGGAGGTGCTGATTCTCATCCCAGCCGCTTCACACTCGGCTGCAAACCGCCCCAGTGCATGTTGCAGGTCCTGGTTCGTTGGAGCCAACAGGACAACATCGTCCGCAAACAGCAGAGATGAAATCCTGTGGTCTCCGAACCGGACCCCCTCCGACCCCTGGCTGCGCCTAGATATTCTGTCCATAAATACAGTGAACAGAACCGGTGACAAAGGGCAGCCCTGTCGGAGGCCAACATTCACCGGGAACAGGTCTGACTTACTGCCGGCAATGCGAACACAGCTCTGGCTCCGGTCATACAGGGATCGAATGGCCCTCAGCAGAGGACCCCCGACCCCGTACTCCCGGAGAACCCCCCAAAGGACACCCCGGGGAACACAGTCGAACGCCTTCTCCAAATCCACAAAACACATGTGGACAGGTTGGGCGAACTCCCATGAACCCTCGAGTATCCGATGGAGAGTATAGAGCTGGTCCAGTGTTCCGCGACCGGGACGAAAACCACACTGCTCCTCCTGGATCCGAGATTCGACCATCGGCCGTAACCTCCTCTCCAGTACCCTGGAGTAGACCTTACCGGGGAGGCTGAGGAGTGTGATCCCACGATAATTGGAACACACCCTCCGGTCCCCCTTCTTGTAGAGAGGGACCACCACCCCGGTCTGCCACTCCATTGGCACTGCCCCCGATCGCCACGCGATGTTGCAGAGACGTGTCAGCCAAGACAGTCCTACAACATCCAGAGACTTTAGATAATCAGGGCGGATCTCATCCACACCCGGAGCCTTGCCACCATGGAGGCTACCAACCACCTTGGTGACCTCAGCCAGGGAGATAGATGTATCCGCCCCAACATCCTCAGCCTCTGCCTCTGTAACAGAGGACGTGACGGGGGGATTGAGGAGAACCTCAAAGTATTCCTTCCACCGCCCGACAATATCCCCAGTCGAGGTCAGCAGCTCTCCACCCGCACCGTACATGGTGTTGGCAAAGAACTGCTTCCCCCTCCTGAGGCGCCGGATGGTTTGCCAGAATCTCTTCGAGGCCGACCGATAGTCATGCTCCATGGACTCTCCGAACTCCTCCCAGTCCCGGGTTTTTGCCTCTGCAACAGCCCGGGCCGCGGCACGCTTGGCCTGCCGGTACTGGACAGCTGCCTCAGGAGTCCCCCGAACCATCATGGCTCGATAGGACTCCTTCTTCAGCCTGACAGCATCCCTTACTGCCGGTGTCCACCACCGGGTTCGGGGGTTGCCGCCGGGACCAGCACCAGAGACCTTGCGACCACAGCTACGAGCCGCCGCATCGGCGATTGAGGCAGAGAACATGGTCCACTCGGACTCCATGTCTCCCTCCTCCGCCGGGACCTGGGAGAAACTCTCCCGGAGGTGCGAGTTGAAAGTCCGTCTGACAGGGGGCTCAGCGAGACGTTCCCAGCAGACCCTCACTATACGCTTGGGTCTGCCAGGTCTGACCGGCTTCTTCCCCTGCCAGCGGATCCAACTCACGACCAGGTGATGATCGGTTGACAGCTCCACCCCTCTCTTTACCCGAGTGTCCGAGACACGCGGTCGAAGGTCAGATGATACGACAACAAAGTCGATCATCGACCTCCGGCCTAGGGTGTCCTGGTGCCACGTGCACTGGTGGACACCCTTGTGCTCGAACATGGTGTTCGTGATGGACAAACTGTGACTGGCACAGAAGTCCAACAACTGAACACCGCTCGGGTTCAAATCAGGGGGGCCGTTCTTTCCGATCACCCCTCTCCAAGTGTCACTGGCGCCTCCCACATGGGCGTTGAAGTCCCCCAGGAGAATGACGAATCCATTTTTTTATTATTATTATTATTCATGAATGCAACAATTCTCTTTAGAAGTTTCATCAATCAATTATGATAAAATGCTGACCTATTAACCCACCTGAATGCAATATCAACTCAGTATAACAGTAAATTATATATGTAACTGCATTTATAACTGTAATTATATACTATATTTCTATAATTACACATCAGTAATATAACCATGTATCTTGTAATCAGTGTTTTTATGATGTTGTTCTTGCCATTTCATATATTTCATATCTTGACTGCATTATTTATATTGCATAAAATCTACAAACCCTCTTTTGATACATTGAGATATTGTGTTTTTTGTGCTACTTGAAGAAATAGTCATGTCGTTTTGTACATGAATTGACACCTTCAGATTCCATTGAAGAGAGTTGGATTTATGGCAAAATCAATAAATAAGAAACTAAAACTAAACTCATTGGATATACCCAAAAAAATGCGTTTATAATTTGACCAAAATACACCCAATGATGCCTGGAGAAAATCTTTATAGAAGATTACATCAGATTTAACTGTATTTTCGACAATCGGCCCCTTAAAAAAAAAAAAAATGTATACTTTATTAGCAACATATCTTGTCAGTGTTCAATTATTCTCTCCAGTGGCTTAACTTCATTCATAGTTTGACAGATTCCGTCCACGACTCACTGCTGTCTCTGGGCGTCCCATTTGAAGTATCCCCTTCATCCTACCTAACTGGAGTGGCATTTTACTCGTCTGTTCCGAAGCCACTTCAGACCTGACCACACACACATCCTCTCTGAGTGACCAGTGTTACTTTGCCCAACTCCACACTCCCTCCTCCGCCCTGTCACCTCATGTCCCATCACTATCCCCAGTTCTCCGGGGGGGACGTTTTAAAACCGGTCTGAGTGGCCAGCGCACAGAGCCGGGATTATACTCGCAGCATAAGAAAGTCTGGAGCAACGGCGAGAACCATCTAAGACCGATCGGAGGAAGTTGATGCAACTGACATGGCGTGAGCTGGCGTTTTGTCGTGTATTAAAAGTCCGGAGGGACAGATCAAAAAACATGGCCAGCGAGGCGGGCGGGAGGCGAGATAGAGAAGCTCTGCTGAAAGACAGGGGAGCTAAGTGGACCCTCGGCGTAGCACGGAAACACCAGGGGCCCGGCTGCAGCTGTGACAGTGATCGGCAGAGCTATGATTGGTGGCTTAATTGAATCACAAGTAAATGATGGAAGAAGTTTGAGAAGCACAGCAGCAGGCACGAGAGCTTTAAGAACCACTTTTACATACAGGGTTATACTCATCTAAATTCAGGATATCAATATTAAAGTTAAGCAAAATTGACCACAAATAGTAAGGAGTTTGCATCAAGTTATTGCTGGGAAACCAAGCAGTATTCAGACCAAATATATGTTTTAAAAGTATACGTACAGAATATTATTGTTTTCTAGTTTAGTGAAAAGTAAATTAATACATTCATTCTACGGAATATGTATATCTACACACAAGTTGATAAAAAACTTATAGTGAATAAAATATGAATAATTAAAATCATAACATCCTTAGTCTCAACCATTAGAGAGGTTTTTCTTCAGAATAATTTTAAAAATGTTCCGAGTAACTTTTGCATTCCAATTGCTAGAACCCTCAAATAATGTCTGTGTGCACAAACTATACATTTGATAATAAGCTGGAAACAAAATCCTCTATTTGAGGAATCAGCACCGTATCTATGGAAATGGAACATATATAAAGCTATTTCAGTTAAAACAAATCTCTTAAGGCATGTCTGGCGAGGTGATTTTGGAATTAAACAAAGAAGATTCACAGCTCTGCTTATGCTCCATCTGAAAAACTTCAACAGAGTAGTCAGTTGAGGGGGGTTGCCTATAGAAATGTAATGTTAACAACGTAGACTATAACCCACAGAAAGACAACTCTTTGTAATCTAGAAAAATAAAGTAGTTTGTTCTCATTTTATTTATTGTGATTACGCGCGGACAATACATCACACATGATAAATTAGATTCAAATAACTGTAGTCTTGTCAAAACAAATGACAGAGAGCAGAAAGAAAAATAAAATTGTGTCTTCCTCATGTCAAACTCCTGACAAGTAAAGTCTTACTTGAAAAAACCTTAGACAAATAAATTGCATATTAACTTCACTTGATTCTTCGAGTAATCCTTTACTTGATATTACAAGTACATTAAAGTTTACATTTCAGCTTATGTTCCAACCAGATTCGAACTTAGAACCTTGCAGTCTAGAGGCAAGGGTGATACCCACTCAGCCACTAACACCTAACACACCTGCTTTATTAAAGGATACTAAACGGTCAAAATGTCAAAAAGTGAGGTCTTACTTGATTAGTGAGTTCAATTCAAAGACAATCTGAGTGTTATGTTTAAAAAAACTAACATAAAATGAGCAATATTAGCCTTACCGGGAAAAACTATTTAAAAATACCTGCCTAAATGAGACGCGGTAACTGCTTTGGTCCCAAGCACTTAAGAATACTTTTGTCAGACGCTGAAATATCAGCATCCTTGCAGCAATAGTAATGGAGACACAGTCAGCCATAGAACCATTGTATTGTTGTGTGCAGTGTGTGTGTGCAAAGTGAGATCCAGGAAGAAAATAAAAGTGGCAATATGTAGAAAAACATGTATTTGTTGTGTATAGGATGTGTAACTTATCAACATGGCACAAAAATATACACCATGTTCTCTGCAAGCAAAAAATACTCAAAATTGCTAATATTTTTGACATTATTTTTAGGCTGAGAGCTAATTGGCTGAGAAAGGGCGGTTGTCAATTCACATTTCTGTTGTAAAAAGTTGTTCCAGAATGGTCATGTAAAAATGACTCAGGTGACCAATCAAAGACAACTTTTAAAATGTGCAACTTTGAACAAAGCTTGAAAAACATGTACAGATAGAACAAAAACAACACATCTGCGAACAAAGAATGAATGAAAAAGAGAACAATAGTTTATTTGCTAAAACAGCGATATCTGCTTTTTTGAAAATGTGTAACTAGAGAAATACAACCTTTTCAAATCATTAACATGCTTTGTTGTTGTCAGTAAATTTGAAAGGATTTGCTCAATATGGGAAGAAACTTAATTTGTAAGGCAAAAAACTTTGTAAAGGGTAAACTGTAAGCCTATAGAGTATTTTTTAAATGGCACAAATTAACAATCCATTTATTGATTGGTAACACGTCTTTTGCACGGTATCTTTTTTAAATTTTTTGAATAAAAATTGTATTGATGTTTATTAAAAAAAGGTTAACTGTACAATGTTGCAGCATTCACAATGTCACTTTGAAAAGAACTGTTAGAAACTGCATTGCAAACCGGTTTTCTTTCTGGAGCTTCTCAATTCATTCCATGTTTTCCCTATATTTAACTTATTAAGTATGCACATTTATATTTGATAGTTAATTATAGTCAATAAGAAGACGTAAGATTGACAGATACATGCTTTAATTATCCCTGTAGGGGAAATTCAGGCGCAAACAAATAAATGCATAATTATAAAAGTCACTTACAATTTGTGTCCTTGGGCAAGACACTTAACCCCACTTTGCCTGAAGCTCCCACTGAAAGATCTCAGCTCCTGTGGACTCACCACCTGCAGGAGGATCAGTGAGGGGCTGGTGTTCTGTGTACTGGGTGCAACTCTGACTGCCACCCCCCCAACCCAGAAATGGATTAAGGGGAAGAAAATGGATGGATGGATGGACTTACAATTTAACCCAATTTAAATTGTATCATCTATTACTTGTATCCTTTTTATTTATTTTTATTTTTGTTTTATTATCATTATTAATTTTTGAGCTGCTTCCTATCCTCCGGTTGGCCTATGCAGAGTCTGCTTGGTCCGGAACATTTTCTCTGCTCTGGTCCAGATTGATATTCTGAATGCTCTGGTCTGGATCAGTGTAAAACCAAACACACTGTACTGCAGTAAAACATCACAGCTAGAAAAGTAAGCAAGAAAATAAAGATTGTAAAGCACAAAAGAACTGTTTCAGAGTTACTGAGGAAATGCCGGTTTCAGTGCATTCCAAAAGTAGTAGTAATGCAGCCCGCGGAAATTCAATTTAGAAGACGTCAGCCAAAAGCTACCCCCTCCGGGCCGACTCGCATCCCCAGCCTATCGCACAGCAAACGCCCCCTTCCAATCACACCGTGCCGGACAGGCCAGCCGCTTAAAAGCGGAGAAACTCCCACTTACGGCCTCCCGAAGCCTCGCAAGCCCTCGAAGCCTTGCAGAGAATCGTCTGGAGGAATCGTTTTCGTCTACTCACGCTACTCGGCGCGACCCTGGCGTCCTCCGTCTGGCTGCTTGTGGTCTGCTCCTCCTCCGCGTCCCTGCACTGGTCTGCTCCTCCTCCGCGTCCCTGCACCGGTCTGCTCCTCCTCCGCGTCCCTGCACCTGCTGTGGTTCGCATATCTCCACTGCTCTCCTCCTCTGCGGGCTCTTTCTGCGGGCTGCTCCGCGGGGCCCTCCGCGGGTTCTGTGCGGCTCGTTCCTCGTGGTCTGCTGCCGCGCGCAGAAGGTCTGGCGGTGCCGTGCGTGCCCCTGCCTCGATTGGCGGTGCCGCGTTGTCCCGTTGCTTTTCCCAAGTCTCCTGGCATGTGAGTACAGTGAGTGTGCTGACCGCGGACAGACTAATCCCGGAGTTCTGGGCTGCAGGCGATTGGTTTTTGCCCCGCGCACTTGACTGCAGGCGTCAGTTTTTTCGCCCCGTGCTTGGTCTGCAGGCTCCGTTTTCACATGTGTCTGAGTTAACCGAGGGGCAATGCATATTAAATGGCATCAATCTCTATCGTCTGAGCGATATACGAGGAGCTATGTGCATTAATTCAGATTCATGTTCTGCCACTTGCAGTAAAACCATGCATTTAAATAGCTAGGTCGCTGGTATTAAATTAGGTAACTAAACTGCAGTTGTCGCATTTTGAAGTGCAGCAGAAAGAAAAAGGGCCCAACATGAATCTGCAATGGGTGTGAAGTGGTGTTGGAGCTATGAACGCATGGATCAGTGATCATTCATGCGTATCTGCCATAACCAAAGCAGCAGATGGCTCCAGGGGACGTCTGTTATTCGCATGGGATGTTTCGGATTCGGGTCGATTTTTTTTTTTTCCCTCAGACTGTTAAACAACCGTGGGCATGGTTCTCTGACCGCCGCTGCTGCCGGTCCCCGCCGCCGTTCCTACTGATGCCTGATCCCGCCGCCGCTGTTCCTGCTGCCGCTCCTGCTGCTGTCTGTCCCTGCTGCCTGCTCCTGCTGCTCCTACTACTGCATGTGCCGCTGCTGCTGTTCCTGCCGCTGCCGCTCCGCAGGCTCCCAGGCTGCACCTGTCTCTACGGCTCGGCTCTTTCAAACACGTACGTAACCTGGCTCACGAAGACAAGCGGCGCACGCTGGCGTGACACGTCTGTTTGTTCGTATGACTCGCATTGTGGTGCTGCTGCTCCCGCTAATGCTGCTTCTGCTGCTTCATACTGCTACCGCTACTGCTGCTACTGCTGCCGCTGCTGCTTCATACTGCTACTGCTGCCGTGCTGCTCCTGCTTCATGTACTTTGTCATCTCTCTTCACTTCGCTTCTCTTACTGAAACACTAAACAGCTACAACATATTCTACTGCCGTGGCTTTGATACAGGATTTTTTGCCGTTATTATCTACGGATGCTGCAGCTGCTGCCGCCGCGGCTGATACAGGTCGTTGCCGTTATTATCTGAGGTTACTGCTGCTGCCGCTGCTGCTACTGCTACTGCTACTGCTGCAACCCACTCTCTCAGAAGCTTATCCTGCTTCTAATGGATGCAGCCCGGCCGAGTATGCCGCGCTGCGCTGGACTCGCACCTATGCTCCCAGGGTCGCTTCGGCGGTCATGCTTCATCTCTCTACTTAATCTTCTGATTCTATCACATGCAGCTGGCCAAGTAGCAGCGCTGAGCCGTCAATCGGACTCCTAATCAAAGGCATCCATACCTGTATTCTTCACTCTTCTGATCGCAGGCTCCCCATCATGCTGCCCATCCTGCAGCGGCACTGAACTCCGGCTCATCTCCCAAGTACATGTCTGCCCTCCTCGCAGCATCTTCCTGCTCTCCTTCCATGGCTTCCCTGCATAAGCGTTTCACTACTGCTCACTCAACCTTCATGCGGTCCGAGACACGGCTTTTCCCGACCATCCTACAATCCTGATTATCTACTCTCCAACCCAAGATTCTAAGCGTAAGGGCGCCTGCAACTTCAATGGCCCTCTCCGACATGTCTCTGCCCTACAGGTCTCCGCTTCTACACGGACGTGCCCCTTCCGTGGGTTTTGGGGGTTTTTTTCCAGGACCATTGGGTTGCCGGGCCGTGGCCGCTACTTTCCACCGGAGCATCTCCCCTGCCCTACAGGAGATTTTAACGGACCTCTAATCCTCACTCCAGTCAACCTTCCCATCACAGCAACCTGGTTCACAGCTCAGCTAAGATCCCTACTGCTCCTCTGCAATTGTCTCCCCAGCTCTACTCAGCCCACTCCTTCAGGATAGGCGCTGCCACGCGCGCGGCCTCGCTGGGGCTCCCCCACACCTCTCTGCAACAGCTGGGGCGCTGGTCCTCTTCGGCCTTCTCCGCCTACATCAGGCCAGACGCGTCCGCTACCCTGCCTGCACAACGTCTACTGGCTTCCTCGTAAGCTCCCAGCAAAGCAATACGAAGCAAAGTAAGCGAAGCAATAAGATTCTGGTGGCGGCACGCACTTCTCAAACACTCTCCGCTGCCGCAGCGCCTGACGGAACGTGATGCGAGCGCTCACGTTCCCAGCGCGCAAAGATAACCCTGCCGCAGCGTCTGGTTGATCGTGATGCGAGCGCTCACGTCCCAGCGCTCAAAGATAACCGCATATAACGGTCACAGCATATAGTGATAGCGGTCATAGCATCAGTGATAGCGGTCATAGCGTCAGTGATAGCGGTCATAGCGTCAGTGATAGCGGTCATAGCGTCAGTGATAGCGGTCATAGCGTCAGTGATAGCGGTCATAGCGTTAGCGTTAGCGGTCACAGCATAGCAAAAAATGGTTAGCGCATAAACGGTCACAGCATAGTGATAGCGGTCACAGCATAGCGATAGCGGTCACAGCATAGCGATAGCGGTCACAGCATAGCGATAGCGGTCACAGCATAGCGATAGCGGTCACAGCATAGCGATAGCGGTCACAACGTCTGTCCCCTGCAAACCAGGCTGCAAAACTCCATCAACTCACAGCCTTTTTGGGGATTCTACGCGCTCCAGCGCAGGAGCCTCTCCGAACTGAAGGCCGCACCGGGGCCTAGGGCGCCAAACCACCTCTCATTAAAATACTCAAAAGCATTCTTGTTTTCACGTCTCTCCAAATTGAAATGCAGCCCGCGGAAATTCAATTTAGAAGACGTCAGCCAAAAGCTACCCCCTCCGGGCCGACTCGCATCCCCAGCCTATCGCACAGCAAACGCCCCCTTCCAATCACACCGTGCCGGACAGGCCAGCCGCTTAAAAGCGGAGAAACTCCCACTTACGGCCTCCCGAAGCCTCGCAACCACCGCCTCCCCTCCTCCTCCTCTTCACCCTGCCTCCAATCTGCCTCCAAATCTGCTTCACGCTGCCAAAATGCCGCCACCAGTGCCTAGGCCCCGGGGGGATTCTACGCGCTCCAGCGCAGGAGCCTCTCCGAACTGAAGGCCGCACCGGGGCCTAGGGCGCCAAACCACCTCTCATTAAAATACTCAAAAGCATTCTTGTTTTCACGTCTCTCCAAATTGAATTAAAGGAATGAAAACTGTTGCCTCAAGGGACGTTTCTGTCTTACGCTTAAAAGAACATCATGACACATTATCTGGCATACACATTGCACAATACACTCCACTGCTGGACCTGCTTCTATTCAGTAAAAATTAACTCTGTCACTGCAATGATATATTAGCTGTGACCCGATTATAGATTGATAATGATTGCCTCCATTATGTGTGGTCCTTAAAGCTAGGTACCTAACTTTTGATTAAGTTTTGATAAATTTATTTATTCAGACATTTATTTAAAGAGGAATAACCCCATGAGATGCATCATCTCGTTTTCGTGGGGGTCCTCTATATACAGGTTACAGCGTAGTCATTTGATGCACAACAACATCCAAAGAAACAAAATGACAAAAATAAAATAAAACGGAATACAAACACAAATGCACACCCATACACACACACACACACATCACACCGCTCTCATGTATCCCCCTCCACTAACAATACATTACAGATACCATTGCAATCTTTTGAAAGCATGTTCAAGAAGTACATTTACAAACATACATTTAGAGTTAAATCACACGTGAGTAAAAGGTAAACATTTCTCCTGCACACAGACCAATAATTAAACCATTATATTCAGGCAAATATAGAAAAGCATTAGATAAGTTGAAAACTATCCAACAAGAAAAAATAATAATAATAATAATAATAAAAAATAAAAATAAAAAGAATAATAAATAAGAAAAGCCACAAAGATTTTACCGAAGCCCTTCGATTGAAGTTGTCCCACTCATTACAAACTGTAGCTACAAACACAAACAAATATTTTGCAAGTGTGCGAAAGTGGCTCTTCTGAAGGTAAATAATGAAGTTATAGAGCGAATAGAAGCCGGAAGTCGGTTCCAGTCTCGAGGCGCTTTAATAAAGAAAGCGTGTTTCCCTACGTCTCTGATGGCTCTGGGAACAGTAAAGAAAAGGGTGTCATTGTGACGGAGACTATAAGATGAACTGAAAGGAACTAAGTATTGCTTTAGGTAAGATAGGAAATTAAAGTGGATGCATTTGAAAATGAATTGAAGCCAATGGTGTTGACGTCTGCCTGTAAGAGACAGCCAAGACAGTTGTTCATACATGAGGCAGTGATGTGTCCTGTAGGGGCATTCATTCATTCAAATAATTCCTGTTGTTTATTAACCAAAAGTAGTGTGAAATTTAAAATCCACAACACGCTGTTTTCAACTTCATCGTAAACATCTTCATCTCTTTTGCACAAACAGAGCCCAAAGCTTTACTATATGAATTCAATTTTATTTTCAATTCAATGTATTTTTCTATAGTTCCAAATCACAGCAGTAATTTTATTAGAATTCCTTTATTCGTCCCACAGTGGGGAAATTTTGATGTTGCATCGCACATATAGGACAGTAGTAAGAGCACACAGGGATCACACACAA
Source organism: Knipowitschia caucasica (assembly GCA_964034765.1). Classification (NCBI taxonomy): domain Eukaryota; kingdom Metazoa; phylum Chordata; class Actinopteri; order Gobiiformes; family Gobiidae; genus Knipowitschia; species Knipowitschia caucasica. The sequence goes on from OZ035839.1 coordinate 17,664,955, forward strand.
TATATACACTAGATACAAATAAGTAGTAGCTATGTTTCTTAACTAACATAACTAGCTGCTGAAAATGCTTTGATACCAGTCAAAATAAATATATGTAGTAGTGCAGAGTTATATACTGTACAGTTAAATAGTGCAGGATAAAAAGTAGATAAGTAAAGTGACATGAGGTAAAGTGACATTGTTCTGTGACATTCTGAAGTTGCAGTATTGCACATTGCACAGTTTTTCCAATGTGGTTTTACTGCAAATGGCAAATAAATGAATCTGAATCTGAATGATTTAAGAATTTACTTAATTACAGATGAATGAAATTTCCCGGAGGACTTCACAAAGTTGTTGATTCACCAACACAGATCGTTTAAACACAGGAAATGCAATGATACAAAAGGGGTGGATTATCAAAGTCAATAAATGTGAAAAGATGTCCAAAAATCTCCATAACCATATCCTGGACCATCAGTCCTGAGTCCTTCCTATTTGAAGCGTTGAGCTGATAACTGAATAAGGACTAATCCTCTTTTTTTAGTCCTTATTCAGTCATTTTTTTTATCTGAAAAAGCATAACTAAAAATGTGACAAATTAAAATATGCAAACCACTATAAATTATAGAACCCATTACTCATACTAAGTTTATTTCCATTATTCAATGAACTATTCAATGGCCAAATTTTAATGTCAATAAATAAATAGGTAACAACGAAAATAACTCAAACTGCATACTATTTGTACTGCACTGTAAATAAAAAACACTGGCAAGTACAGTGTGCAAGAATTATTTTCTTACTCTTCAAAGTGCAAGGTTATAAGTAAAAGTCTCTTGTATTATTGCTAAAAAGCTCTGCATGCTTGTGGTTTTTTGCTATGCAAGGGTTGTGTCTGGAGGGAGCCACAAAGACTACTGTAAGGAACGGAGCTGATAAACTGGTTGTGAAAATGTGTCATAGTCAGATTCTTGGCGCAGAGAAACCAGCCACAGCACATTGTACTCCTAAGGGCTGCAGGCGTTCTGGGCCCTGTGTCGTCTTGTTATACGCAGCTGTTCCAGTACTTGCTAAAAGCTAGTGTTTCAAACTAAGCCATTTATGTCATTATAATTGGAACAGTGTGAAGGAAAACTATCCAGCTTGTCTTTAAATGTAAATGCTTGAGTATCATAAGCTAGGGATCCAGCGTTTTCAAGTCTGATACCGATCTCGATACTATGGCCTCAATCTCTGCCAAACCAATCTTCATGTTTTTCAATTTTAAATTCAGAACTGAGACAAAGTGAGTCTTACAACTCCACTTGTCCCTTGGTTCCACACACACATACAGGTTCTGTCAAATACACTCTCATACCCCAGGCTTTGTTTGTGTAAGTTTGTCAGCTCTATATACTCACTCATTCACATGCCTACATTCCATTTTACAGCATTTAACTTCATTAAAAACACCAAACACTATTGTAAGCTTAAAACCTGTTTATTCATTTGTTTAACCCTTGTATTATGTTAAGGGTCAATTTGACCCATTTCAGTTTTTTTGTTGATCAAAGTACTGGTTATCCTTTCTTTTTCTTGCTGAAATTTGGTGACTTTTCCTCATCTAGGGTCATGAACTGGTGTGTAAAATCTGGACACTTTGATGTGTAGTGGAATGTCTGTGCAGAGTTTGTATACAAAGATGATGTTGCGGGTCATTTTGGCCCAGACGCTTTAATGTGGGTAAATAGTTGTTCTGATCAAAAAAAAACATGTCTCTTTGACATTTTATTTTGATTACCTCTGAGAGCCAGAGCCAGGTGTGTGAAGAGAGGGAACTTTCTCACACTTGTTCTTGTCACTGTTCTCATGTCATCTCTTTTGCCTAGCGTACATTGGACTGGCAACTGATTATTTCCATCGCCTATGAGTGGCTGCCCTGCACACATCGGCAATCTGGCGAAAACGGGCACCTCCTAGTAGCAGGCCAGTCTCGGGAATAACAGCGCGTACATCGACAGCAACTGGCCTCAACTACAGTGTGTTTTCTGACATAAACTGTAGAGGGCGCAATACACACAATACGCACATGTTGTTGGAGCGCGCCATGGATCTATTAGGAGCGCGCACATCGAGTGATATCTCCGAAACTGAGGGCAACTAGTTGCCGAAAAGTAGAACACGGGCAACTGACTGAATCCGGAGATCGACTGTTTATCTCCAGTTGTAAGAGCGCTCACATCGACCGATTTCGGCAACTGATCATCTCCATCATCTACTCTCAGTTGCCAAAAGCCGCCTTGCAACTAGTTGTCTCCAGTTACTCTGTCGATGTACACTAGGCTTTAGACAAACTCACCAAAAACGAGCTCCAGAAGGATGACATCTGAGGAGGCTTTATCACAGATTTTTAACTGGGATAGTGATGTAGAGGAAGAGATTTCAGAAACAGGATTTTTCAGAGACAGAGGACAATGTTATTGCTGATCCAGATTGTCAATTTTCCTACGATAAGGAGGATTCAGAGGACAAATCTTTGTCAAGGAAAGAAGAAGGGAGGAAGGAAAGAAGGGAATAGAGGAGGATGAACAGAGAGAAGGAAAACAGGATGAGAAAAAGGAAGGAGAAAGCATGGCAGGAGGAAAGAAGGAGGGAAGAATTGTCATTTTGACCCAAGAGGAGGGCAAGAAGATTAGACAAAATAATTCTTAAATATAGCGTTGGAATGAAAAATGTATTGTATGTCACTTTTCTAAATATTTATATAACCTAAAATAAAGTTGTTATTGGTTTAACCTGTTTTTTTGACTGTTTTGAGTGCATTTACACAGTACGGGTCAAAATGACCCGCAACATAATCAATGTCATTTTTTTTCAACATAATACAAGGGTTAAAGGTAAGAACTCTGCTTCTCACATACCTGCTCCATGCAGCACCAGATTAAAGGGAAGGGCCGCAGAGCATTTCCTGGTTTTGGAGAGCAGCTTCAGTGATAGACTTATTCACCCTCGATGTGTGAAGGAGAGGTTCCGCAGGTCTTTCCTTCCTGCTGCTATCAGACTGTACAACAAACAATAAGGACCAATAAGGACTAATGAACACTGCCAACTTGATTCCAGTGTCATTCTCGCATCGTTGCAATATCCTTATCTTATACCAGAATGTGCAATACACAGCTACCAAAATACAGTTGTAAACATACTGCTGATCAGTGTTGTGCCAGTTCACAGCTTTTCTGAACTAGTTCAAGTTCAGTTCATACATGCTCAAAGTGAACAGTTCTCGTTCAAAGTTCACATTTTTAATTCTGAACTAGTTCAAAGTTGAGTTCATTTTACTTTTTTCATGAGATAAATACATCTTTTTTTCACACTACGAGCTATATATATAATAAATATATATATATATATATATGTGTGTGTAAATATCTCCTGTACACCCACAGGAGGAGAGCCTTTTGACTACAAAACAGACTCACATGGTTTTCAATGGGAGCAAAACGGAGTTGCTCCATCTCTGCTCATAAACTACAGACTGCAGTGCGTGTGTCTATACTTTATGTCAATTGTAAACGGTGTAAACTTTGCCTCTAACTCACCCTGTGTTTTCATCACGACTCGGGCACATGTGAAAAGCACCAGCCCAGCACCGCACCGCAACACGGAGTCGGGGTGCGTTCACAGACGGTGGAAACCGTAGGAATTTTTAAATTTCGGCGGAAAAAGTGCGAGAATACAGGAGGGAGGAACTTTCTCTCGTTGCATTTCAAAAGAGAAAACAGATTCCAACGTTCAAAGTGATGTCTGCCGTTCATGACACATAAAATAAACTAATTCACGTTCAAGTTCTTTTTTTAAAAATGTGTTGCGTTCAGTTCAACGTTAACGAAAAAATGAGCGTGTTCAATGAACGCGTTCTTTTGAACTCGTTCACGCACAACACTGCTGCCGATATTGTACGGATGCTAACATATAACTACACTTTACTTGCACTAGATTACACAGTACTTTATACCTCTTATTTTGTCAATTTTAAATTTTTACATCTATTATATTTTTGAGATAGAGATTTTATACTTATTATTGATGCTAGAGTTAGATTGTTTTTATTTTGATTAGTATAGCTATTTTTCACTTAACGTGAGCTGTGTGCTCCTCTTTCCTACTGTTCTATAACTTGTGATGCAACACTGAAATTTCCCCACTGTGGGACAAATAAAGGATCTCTTAATCTTAATCTTAAACCCATAGGAGTGAGACCTCTCTCTAGCTTCGCCCATTTACAGGAGGGGTTTTCAAATTAACCTGGTTTAGGGGTTTCAATGTTTCATTGTTGTTAAACTGTGTTTAAGCTATGTCACTGTCTGTGCATTAATTGTTCAGTGTTTATGTTTACAGATACATATTGTTGTGTATAAAAGCATGTTCCAACTGAGGGGGAGGAGCCAATCAATTTAGGCCATGTATATATGCCAGGTGTGCTGGCTGTTCTGAAAAAAGAGGAGAAAGGATTCACTCTCCATGTTGTCTGTGGAGAAAGACCCTGTACATTTTGGGAGCACTGTAAATAAATCTTCACCTTTTTGTTACCAGTTTTGGGCCTTTGTATTCATTCTTCTGCCAATCATGCAGGAACAATGTATGATTCAATTACATTTATTTTTGTATAGTCCTAAATAACAACACTTAACAAAATTGTTGATTCGCCAACCACAGATCAGAGAATCAAACAGTTCAAACACAGGAAATGCAATATAATATATAGTTCTATCCATGCCAAACGTGACATGTAAATTTCTCCTTGTGAGATAAAGCACATCTTATCTTATCTTATCTTATCTTAAATAAACACATGGACCCTTTTCCTAAACGTCCCCATCGAGACAAGGATCTGCTCCCACGGATGGACTGCTGTAGATCCCAACCAGTTCACCAGTGCAAGTCAAAGGTGGTTCCATCATCACTAAATGGAATGGGACAGTGGGTGAATACCAATGAACAGATTACAGTAGTATAGCAGTAACAATTATGACGGATAAAGTAAGAAACCCAGGACATTTAAGGAAATTAAGAATGGGGGTGTTGCTTTTCCATTTAAGGGAGGTAACGTTTTTTGTTACCTCCCTTACCCTAGCAGAGCTGGGTCGAGTCTATGGTCGAAACAGAGGATTTAGGGTTATACAAAAATAAATAAAATGAAAAGAGAGGAAGTTGCCTTATTTTCCTGGCAAAGTGTCTCTACATGCACCTTGACCCTGGTCTTGAATCGGCTCTCAAAATGTTAATGATTAAGGCGTACAGTCTGAATTCAAATTATTCAAGATTTCTGAAAAGTTTTAGTTGGGGGTTTATAAGCTGTGGGACAATTATCAAGATTATAACAAATAAAGTCAGATTTATCTCACTTTGCATCTAAATTAGTCAAATATTAGTTTCACATTGTAAGTTGGTTAATTACAGAAGTCCACGTTTCACCTGTAATTATTTATTTAGTAACTTGTGTTTGTTTTCATAACGGAGCCAAACCAACCAAATCAGGCAGTGGTATTTGTTATGTTTTGTGTCACGCACCAGGAAAGGGGGGATGAGAGACAAGTTCTGAGACTCTGAGTCTGAGTCGACAAACCTTGAACCTGTTCAGCGGGTGTCAGAGCTGGGACGTCCCGGACCATATTTCAGGAAGTAAAGCTGCTTTTTGTCCTGTCTTCTCCCACCTTCAGCACAGTCACACTTCATGAGAGCAGCAGCGGGATTTATTCAGTTTACGGAGCAGTTGTACGCACTGGCTGTAATCAGACATACATGTGAGTATGTAGGGTTATGGCATGACATTTAAGTGAAACATACGAATGTTTTTAACAGAGTTTTGGGTTAGTGCTGTTTTCTGTGATTTTATCATTAATTTGGATCTACATGTGAAATTTACAGTGCGGTGTTTTGAAAAAAAGTGGTGGATATTTTGACATTTGTATGCTTTCTGCCCATGTTCAATAATCTTTTACTGTTCATCGTGCGACACTCTTGTTGAAAAAAAATAGATTATAACTATATTAATATGGTTAAAACATGCACTGAATCAAAATAATTGGCCAAAAAATGGTTATAATCTTACATTCAATATATTGATTTATTGATTAAGTAAAATACTAATTTAGAATGTGTAAAGTATGCAGACAGAGAAGGTGAAATAATCTATATCTATATATTTGTGTCATGTGTTTTGTATGAATATATTTGCATTACATTAAAAAGCATTGCAAATTGACCGTACAATATTATATATTTCAATTTTATTTTATCTATTCATTTTTTTATTAATTATTATACATTATTCCTTCAATATAATGTATAATATATTGAAGGAACATTTATTTAACTGGGATAAATAAATGTTTTCCTTATACATAAAAAACCATTTTAATTCCATGCAATTCAAATGAAGCACATTGAGAACATTCAACTGTATAATCAGTCATAGATAGAGTCGTAGATTCAGTATTGTTACATAAGTCGCATAATTTAAGCTAAGAGTGAAACCAATGATTAACAGTTCGAACAGTATTTTGTTAATTTTGTATTCTGTGATTTTAGATGATAAAATGTCACAGTAAGACTGTAAAATTTTAGTTTAAATATATAAAAAAAAAAAAAAATGTTTTATTCAAATATTAGCAAATATTTACAAATACTGTATCATTTTTCCCATGTTGTTTAGATCAGTCTGAAAAATCAATTGGTTGATATTCTGCCAAAATCATACAACCGTATATTTAAAGAAAATAGTACGAAAGAAAAAAAAAACCTTGTCTTAAATGTACCGTTCTTGGTGATATGATCTCCTCCTGGTTGTTAATAAATACTTTCCTATAACTTTTCTTTGTGGCCTACTGATAAATGACTTGTCCTTTAAAATATAATAAATACAGTCTTCCGAATATGAAGTTAGATGATTCAACACTTATTTTATTGTTTTTACTGCTCTTGCCAAAAGTCAGATTCTAATAGCAATCAGATGAGTCGTCCTTCTGGCTTCCGCTCTTGAAATCATTATAATGGTGTAGTGTGTTGACTGTTGGCTTTCTATACACATTTCTGTCTCTGTGTAAATAATCGAGACCTGTGGAAAATCCTCTGTGCTACTAATGTTTAAAAGACAGATGAGTAATGCTCTTCTTTCATCTGAAGTTGTATCCCATTGGAAATTCGAGAATAGTTAATTATATGAATCTGTATTTGTAGTATTATAATTATCTTTATCAGTTTTCGGACAGGCTCATTTTTTCTCTCTCTTTAAGATTTTGGAAAAGTAACTGAGATAGATAGATTCACTTCAACATGTTAGATTAGTTAAATACGCTAAATATTATCATGTGCTGTAATTTTAGGAAACCTCAATTATAAATTTCTTTTTGAAGTACACACCTGCGTTAAGACACTTAACCCTGCATTGCCTGAAGCCCCCGCTGAAAAATCAAGGCTGTATTGTCACTGACAGAGCAGCCGTCCTCCTGTGGACTCACCACCTGCAGAGGATCAGTGAGGGGCTGGTGCTAAGTGAATTGGGTGCAGCTCTGACTGCCACCCCCCCGACCCAGAAATGGATTAAGGGGAAGAAGATGGATGGATGGACCTGCGTTACTGTTGCTCTAAATTGTGTGTGTTCGATTTTCCAGAGCAGATTGTAAAGAAAAGTTGAAAATACAGTATGTCCAATTGTACAGAAATCAGAATATTACAGAATATTATAGGGAATCCTCTCATAGGGAGGTAGCATAGGGAGATACAGGCAGAAAGCATTCGTTGATATACTTGTATTCCACATTTTAAAACATGAAATGACGAAGCCAGCAGTCTCATTATCATCGTTTGAAGAGTAATCGAAATGCACAATATTTCTCTCAAGAATGACCACACAGAATATCGAGTGCAGGTATTCTATGGTCCCCTTTGGTATCAGTCCATTTTTTGTTTTGCATTGTTGAGTTTGAATTTGACACCAGGCATGGACTGTGATAGATGTGGTTCAAGTCTTTTATATCTTTGAGCATTGTGTTTGATCAGATAGACTCATCTTTGTTTCCTCTGGCACTGCAGTATACACCGATAAAACATCTTCAAAGTTGGGTTTTTTCACCAGTTGTGGTCAAGTAATAATACTGGTGAGTCATCTGGGGAAAAAACTGTTCATGACGCATTACCAGAATTGAACTTAGATTACGTGAGATTACAATTGATCTAAATATAGTCAAAGATGAAAAACCCATGAAATGCTTGATAAATCCTTTTTATGTTTTTAGTAAAACAACACCTGTCTGTTACACTGGCATCCATAGGGCTGTTAAATTGCCACTTTTAAATTGTACATAATATATCCTGCATTTAACATGTTTGCACATTTCCTCTCTTTTTGCCCAATCTTGAGTGTTCCGATCCATGCCAAATGTGATGTAAATTTCTCCTTTGTGAGATAAATAAAGCTTATCTTATCTTATCTTAAAATTTATATATGCTGACGATTAAGTGTGATTTTAATTTTTGGAAAAACTGGGGCAAATTTAGAGCAGGTTTGCATTAGAGTATTAGACCCAACAACAACTAATTATTATAGATAATTAGCAAGGATATTGTTGTCTTTCCCAATTTCATTAAACAAGAAGTGTTTTTTTCATGATTTACTCAAAGGCTATAAACAATAACGTAAGTAGTGACGGCTATTTCCTCTGTTGAAATGTATGTGTGATCAACATGTGGTCGCAAGTAGCCCCTCCTGCAGGAAAGTGTGAAAAAATGCATTTGCCCATGCGTTAGCCGGCAAGACACATGTGATTCATACAAGTGAATTAAAAAGTCCACAGCTGCTAAACAAGACTGGTCCATCCATCCATCCATTTTCTACCTCTTACTCCATTTCTGGGTCGGGGGGGATGACAGTTGCCCACTTCACAGAGCACCAGCCCCTCACTGATCCTCCTGTAGGTGGTGAGTCCACAGGAGGACGGCTCCTCTGTTAGTGTGTGAATAGGCTAAAGTAGGGATAAGTGTCTTGCCCAAGAACACAACGACAGCATATCAGTGGGAGTCAGTGGAGAAGGTCTCGTTATGGGCTCAAACCCACGACCTTCAGGCTCAAAGGCTCTACAAACTGAGCCACTGTCGCCCCATCTAGCCTGGTCCCAAAAAAGAAAAAACTTCTCAGCATTTACACGCATCCGGAACGTAGCGTTGAGTCAAGAGCCAACTTTTGGACCAGGACGAAAAACCGTTTTTGAGAGGACCCTTTTGATACTATTACTTTCAGGTGTTTCAGATGTACTGTATAATTTGACCATTTTCTATAGTTAAAAAACAACTGTATTTACTTGAGAATAACATCTCAAATTGTTTTTTAAATAGCCCCAATACCTTTTTTACAGAAGGGCCAACTCGCAGTCTGAGCTTTCATTCCCTTGAAAAAGTTATTTGGATTAAGGACGAAACGTCGGGAAAACCTGATAAGAAGTACAGATGTTGGGTGAGAAACCTTTCTTTGTTTAGACGAATCCCTGTACGACTGAGAGGTTGTTGTTTTGAATCTCTACCTAATTAATTTCCTAACTCATGTTATTGCATTGTTGACTGTGTGTTGACTTGTGTCGAACCACACAACTGATATAATCATGATGTCGCTCTACCATTTTTTATGAACTCTATTTTTAGGTCATTTTGTCTGAGTTTCTGACGTGACCTGCTGCTGGTTCAAGTGGTCAACATGAAACGGCCGCTGCCTTGTCTATTGTATCCACAGCTACTCTGAAGGTCCATTAAAGGTAATGACAAAAGAACAACACGAAACCCAAAACTTGTCTCTATGGAACTACATCAGCTTTGGTCAACAAAGAACAAATAGTGGGCTGTTAAAATCCCCTTATCTTTTTGTTATCATGTTTTATTTACTTTTAAAATACTTATTATTTGCACCTTTCTGAAAGACCTGAAATTCAGTTAATGATGGGTCATCGTTCTTAACTGTGCAGCTGGTACAATGCATGTTTTTATATCTGTATGTTGTCTGCCCATTGGAAAAGAGATTGTTGAATCTCAATAGGATACTCCTGATTTGAATAATCAAATGAAAAAGAACACAAACAAAGGTTCAGAAAAGAAGCAACCAAAATCTGTAAAATAAATGTTAACTCCTTCTTACTTCCAGGCAATAACTCTCCATAAGAGTGGGTACTCTCCTTAAGAGTATGTACAAAGCAAAGTGACTTGGATCAGGGGAGAGCCAAGAACCTGACAACCCAGAAGGACAGAGAGGTGAAGGCCACCGTCTAATTCCAAGATCTATAACAATTTTCTTCCATCACTAGTTTCCACATGTGGCATTTTTGGATCAGATGAAAAAGTTAAAAAGACATGACCAGCCTTCTTTAGCCAATCAGCTCGTAACCCAAACTGTAAAATGTATATGCAAAAGATGTATTGTTTTGATGAGAGCATGATGTGGGCTGACTTGGACTTGGGGTACCCCAACCCCGTTTCATATACAATAAACGTGGTTTACTTGAACTATTTAATTCATGAGAAATGGTTCTTTTGTTCAAGGTATGGCCATTTCCAAGTGTGGCTGGACTCTCATTGCTGTTGTGGTGATAATCTGTATTTTGCAAACACAGAAGGTGACTCAGATCCTCAGCCTGGTTTCACCGGTATGTTTGCATAGTAACCGACCCAACACTAAATAAGGGACAGAGTTTTTATAGATCACATTGAATCTTGAAAGTGAATTACATGTTTATGTTCATTATTTCAGGTACCAATAGAAGATGAAGACGTTCTACCTCACACAAGACATAAGAGAGAGGGTTAGTATGTTACAAGAAAGAGTTTTCATTATAGGTGCTTTTGACAAAAATGAGGTATTTCAATAATTGTATTCACTTGATATTCTGGCAATCCATGAATCATTTTTTAAAACAGGTAGAGTTCATGGTTTGCAATGGATTAATTTAACAAACAGTCTTGGAAAAATGTGTATTACTCTAAACAATGTTCCTAATATAATATTGATTATTGCACGACTGAAACACAACAATAGCATAGTTTACAATTGATATGAAGCACTCAGAAAAACAGCAGCATGTGGAAGAGATGTGTGAAAAGGCCTTTTTATCGGAAAATGTAGCTATAAAATGCAACATAATTCTGTGTAACTTTTTTACAAGTAGCTAACACTCTTTAGCTTCTAGACTCACCTGTGGTGGATGAAAATGTCCTTGTTTGTATCAGTGTATCGTTAGGTGTATAGTTGTTCTTTTGGTACCCTCTCCATGCTTCCCAGTTAGCTCCACTATTTTAGGATTTCAATGCTATCTTATTTTGTTCAGCGCTTTGAGTTGCCTTGTGTAAGAATTGTGCTACACAAATAAACTTGCCTTGCCACTTTGTTAGCCTCGCTACAGTGCACGAAAAGTCACGCAGGAGAGTTTCAAGCCAGTCCATCTAAACATGTTTGATAAGACCGACTCGGTGTCTCAGATAACTTTATTTGTTTAATGCGATGTGATGTGTGTTCCCTCCCCCCTGAACTGAGCTGAAAATGGGAAAACTGTGAGGTTATAGTTCTCGTAATTATTATTATTTTAAAATTACCACCAGTCTTTCAAATATTATCAGATGTTCTACATTTCTTCTACATTTCTTCTACATTTTGGCTTTATAGGCGGCACGGTGGCTGGGTGGATAGCACTCTTGCCTCTCCGTAAGAAGGTCCTGGGTTCAAATCCCTGTCGGAACAGGATCTTTCTGAGTGGAGTTTGCCTGTTCTCCCCGTGTCTGCATATATTTCCTCCAAGTACTCTGGTTTCCCCTACCACTAAAAACACATACAATAGGTCTGGCATGCGCTTCCTGTACTGGCCCCGCTCCCATCTCTTTGTGGAGTGAGAGGACAAATGCCCCAAAATCAAAGTGACTCTGGATTGTGAAAGGTGGTATATAAATAAAAATTACTTACTTACTTTAAATCTACACTCAAAATCTGTGAATATCTCAAATTGCCTTTGGGTAGACTTCTCCCTCTTTTCCCAAAACCAGTCACATGTCCTCTATTCACCTCAGACAGTCGCTCAGGATATGTTCAATAACCCTAAATAGCAGTGCTCAGTTCTCAATGTGTGCTCTTGTCACTCATGCTAAAGTGATGAGCCACTCAAACTGATTCCCTTTAAAAATGAATAAGCAGACCCGGTGGGTGTCTGAGAAGAGAACGCTAGAAAAGATATTGAAAACCATTTAATATAACAACACTACTATGCAATATTGTATTTTTCTTTATGATGCACCTCAATTGTAAATCGTACATGCAGTCTTAAATTGTTGTCTCACTACTATTCCTCTGCATGTTATGTTGTGTACTTCTGCAGATCCGTCCTCACTGACGGAGTACGATGTGGATGTGGAGCTAAATCTGACAGACTTGGAAACAGTGGGCAATCTACGCACGTTACTGCAGAACGGAAACTTCTCTCTCACCCTCGGCCCGTCTATCAATCTAACACACATTGAAATCACCACCGGTAAGTGATGGGGAACTATTCTATGGGGGTGGGGACAATTTTCTTCACAAGGGCATTTGTTCCGACGGGGATACATTTGTGGGGACAGATGCAAACTCATATGGTGCTATCGTGGTTGCTATGGTAAGCTGTCCATGAGCACTGCTCTACGTGCTTCATTGAGCTACAGTAGAGAGCTAGTTTGCATTGGCCGTCTATATACAGTCGATGGTTTTTGCAAAGGAGCTGTTGGTTGTTTCAGTGTTTCCCAACCAGGGGTACGTGGGCCCTAGGAGTAGGTAGGGGTATAGTAGGGGGTACTTAAATTTTTTTCAAGGTATAATGAACTTGCAAACATTTATAGAAAGTGGTTTAAATGGGCTACCGTGAAATGTTAAATGTCATTCTAAATGGATTTTCTGAATTCAAATAATTTTTATTATAGAACCGTCACATAGTATACTAATTAGTAATAATACTTTGGCTTTATACTTATGGTGGAAATTAAAATTGACTGTAAGTTAAATAAACATCTGATCCATCTGCTGGGGATTTGGTAGAGACACAATCAGAAAATGTGGAACATATTAAAATGATTTATTAATCATGAATGTTTTGGATTTCTTTTTCTTTTTAGTGTGTTCTCAAAATGGCTCCGATTTCCAATGCAGATGTGAAGATCAGTTTGTGTGGTCATATAACAGCTGTGTGACGTATGGCGCTTGTGATGAAATAGTTGACGAAGCCTGTACTTGTTTAAACAATATTCCCTCGGATGGATTGTACTGTCAACCAAAACAAGGTAAGGCCCACCTCCATGCCCATCTGCACATGTATACAGTATATACCCTAAATTCCTTACTGTTAGCTGTGGCTTTTTTCCCTCTCTTTGATTGCTACAATTTATAGTGAGGTGTGGCTTTAATGATTTTTTTTTCAAAAACCTTTTGCCAAGTAACTGTAGACCAACAGAATGAATGAGCACTTCACAGAGGTCAAATGAAATAGTATGTGGTGGATGTTGTTCCTAATCTTTCTGCATGACACTGGAAGAACAGCTGGGGAGTGACTCACTTCTCAAGTTTTGAGCTACATTTTTCAATATTACAACGTGGGACAGACGCGCCTTGTACAAGTGCAAAATTCTATTTCTTTCTAAAAATTAGAGCTTGCTGCTTAAAACAGGTGTGGCTTACAGTCCGAATGATACGGTATATCAAGACCAAATCCATTTTAGTTATAAAGCCCGTTTCATTTTTAAAAATAAATAAAAGAGTTTCCAAAGTGCTGCACAGGAGTAGGCAATAAAGAAACGAATTATAGAACAATTAAAGCTTTATTCAAAGCAGAAAGGTAATACATTACTGTTCTTAATATGGTTATCTATTTAGAAATTATGTCACAACAATGCGTGTATTCTTATGGTCATATTTCTTCTTCCATCTTCCATTACAATTTCTATATACTGTCTAACTGCCTTATCACACAAACATTTCCCTACATTTTTCATTCATTTTTTTCCTATTATTTTCTGTTCTTGATTTTTGTAGTACTCTTTATCTTGTTAAGTTTTAGCGCTCCATCCTTTGTAGGTTTCACAGACAAAACCAAAAAGGGTTAAGTCAACTATTACTTGTGCATAAAAAGAAACTTGTTTTGAATTTTTCAGACCCCCACGAGACAGTATTTGAATATGAGATTGTCATAGAAGTAAACACTATGGACTTAGCTCAACTGAGAGAGAGTCTGCAAGCGATCACTGTGCCTGTTCAAATCAACTCACAAGTCAACATTTCCGAAATTAAAATGACAACAGGTAAGCTTGAGTGGTTATGCACTAAGATGTTCTTTTAAATGACAGCACTGTTTTCTTTCAGTTTGCAGTCCAAGTGCTGCTGGTGTCCACTGCAGCTGTGAGATGGGCTACGTCTGGCCCTGTGACAAATGCAAGGTGTATGGAAAATGTGAAAATGATACAACTAGCTCATGTAACTGTATTAATGCCATTCCTGAAGATGGACAGATCTGTCAGTCTGTACAGGGTCAGAGTGAGTTCACAACACAAAATATCTTGAAGTTAATGAAATTACTAAAGTAAAACTGCTTTTACAGACAACACCCAGTGCACAATCCCCACTCCTACTCCTGAAACAGGTAAAGATAACACAGCCTCCTGAGACGAGCACAGAGAAAAGTCAAATGTTTGAATCGGTCGGTTAAAGATAAAGCCTCACCGACACCAAACAGGAAGGATGCTATCTATTTTGAACAGATAGGTGGAAGTAGCCTGGCTCTGCCAGACCCTTGTAGTTCCGCCATGCTCCACCAGAGGCGTTTGGCTGAAGTGCAGGGTACTACATGGGTCTGGCGAGAGTCAGGCTAAGGTGGAAGTGCTCCTGGTGGACAAACTTTAAAGTGTCTAAGACACTGACTTAAAACAACCTCCCAATCCGATTCATCAATGTTCCTCTGAGGTTTTAAAGATAGACTTAAACAGTATGTCTCTGTGTAAGATCAAACAAAGATTTGAAGTAATTTTTTTGTTTGTAGCCTGGTCGTACCACACCATAGTACAAATGACATTTCGTACTAAGGTCTGGAGGTGCTCCATTGAGCTCCGTTTACAGGTGGGAGGGGTTATCTCCTTTTGCAGATTGAAACGATTGGATCGGAGTTTACCGTGACGTATTTAGTGCGCCCGAGTCTGTTGTTAGCATTTAGCCTAGCCATCTCCTTTGCCGCTAACGGAGCCCGTGGGGAGTAGCGCCACAATTTTTTCCAGCGATTACATTTGCTAAACATTCCTCTTGCTCCGGCTTCAGTTTCTTGATAGAAACAGACCGGATTACTTTACTATCGCATTTTTCGCCATTACCAAACTACAACCTGCCCGTTCGACGCAGACTCTTGACATCACCCACAACTAACCACAACGCCTGCCTCCCGCGCTCTCTGAATGGTCGGTCGAAATTCAACCGATTGTAATCGCTAACACAGGGACTAGACCCAGACGTTACATGCAGGGAAATTATGATTGAACGGAGTGTACGGATGGCTAAGGCCAGGCTAATTTGTTTGTGGTTGTGCTGAACAATATTATTTATCTAGCAAATCATTGGGATACTTGTCACGCTTTTGCGGATAGAAGTTTGAAGTAATAAGAAGCTGGCAGTTTTTAATTCTCAGACATTTGTTGAAAATAAGCATAAATATTTATTTGAAAGAAATTAAGATAAGATGAGATAGACTTTATTGATCTCACAACGGAAAAATGTACATGTCACATTTGGCATAATTACTATCATTCAGATTCTTCAAAAGACAGGAAATATGAAAACATGTTAAAATGTGGAAGAAAGTCTTATTTGTGCACGATATGTTATGTACAAAACCAGCTACTATTGCGTTGAGAAAGAAAAAACATGTCCGATGTGACAGAGTGCACAAAGTCTTCTTTAGTGAAAAAAGATTAGTTTCACATAAACTAAATTGAAACATTCACATTTTTCAGACCCCCACGAGACAGTATTTGAATATGAGATTGTCATAGAAGTAAACACTATGGACTTAGCTCAACTGAGAGAGAGTCTGCAAGCGATCACTGTGCCTGTTCAAATCAACTCACAAGTCAACATTTCCGAAATTAAAATGACAACAGGTAAGCTTGAGTGGTTATGCACTAAGATGTTCTTTTAAATGACAGCACTGTTTTCTTTCAGTTTGCAGTCCAAGTGCTGCTGGTGTCCACTGCAGCTGTGAGATGGGCTACGTCTGGCCCTGTGACAAATGCAAGGTGTATGGAAAATGTGAAAATGATACAACTAGCTCTTGTAACTGTATTAATGCCATTCCTGAAGATGGACAGATCTGTCAGTCTGTACAGGGTCAGAGTGAGTTTACAACACAAAATATCTTGAAGTTAATGAAATTACTAAAGTAAAACTGCTTTTACAGACAACACCCAGTGCACAATCCCCACTCCTACTCCTGAAACAGGTAAAGATAACACAACATCCTGAGACGAGCACAGCTCTGTGTTGACCTATTGGACAAGTATTTTATCGATGAAACTACTAGTACTCATTATACCAGAAATAGGGCTTGGACATGAGTCCCTATTTTTAGAGAATTGCAACTTGACTCGTCCTTGACTCGTTGTTCTTAAGGGACCCGTCCCTAAGAACTTAGACTTGGTCTAGTCTCATGTAATTGGACTTGATTTAGAACAGCAAGAAAGAGACTTATGTGCATCTCACAATATACAGACTCTGAGAGTATGATAGTGTAGACCAAACAGTTTTGATAGTGGTACTAGGGCTTAGGCATACAACAATATTTAAAATAAGAAGAACCGCCACAGCCAAATCTCTACAATACTTTGAAAAGATATTGCACAAATAAAACTAGTACGGATAATTTGGAAATATTTACTATGCCCAATTGCTTAAGTCTGAAGGATATATGTAAAGTAAGATATGTTTCCTCACAGACACAACAGCTAATACTACTACAGAGATGGACTCAAATTCAACTGTCCCCACCACTGTGGTCACCAGTAAGTAACACTGGCAGTTCACTAACCAAATTTGAAAAGTCTTTTGACACATTTCTCCTGTCTGTTTCAGCCCCTGCCTTTCTTTATAGATACAACATTTATTTTAAGTTCAACACCACAGATTCATCAGTGATGAATCGACTGAGAATTGTTCTGAGAAACGTCTCGTCCCACATCAGTGCCAATGGCATTCACATCAACAGTGTTGATGTTTCTACAGGTGACAAAGCTTTTCAATTAGCTCATTAAAATATGAATATGGTTTTAAACATTGTCAGTGAGGAGGCCTGTCTCACATCTTCAGGAAGACTGTTCCAGATTTTAGCAGCATGAATCTGAAAAGTAGTAGTAGGATGAAGTTGGTATGCGTGGAAAGTTATGTCTAGAGACCTTACCTACGGATACAAGAAGAAAGAAACCTGTAAATGGATCATTAAAAAGGGGCTATCCTTATTAGAAACTTTTTTCTGATAAAACACATTAAAAACATGTATTTCCCACCTTTGCAATGTGTTTTCATGTTATAGATAAGTAATAAATCAGTAAAATAACTTTTTTATATCGACGCCTCTGATTGGCCAGAAAAATGATGACGTACTTGTAAGGGTCGCAGCTCCCGCCTCACTGTTTATGGCATTGCTCCTGCAGCCGCTTTGATACAAATAAACCTTAAAGTGGGTGTATTTTGTATGGCCCCGGGATGCAGCAATGAAAGTTACCAAAAGGAGAGTGTAAACAGCAGTCCCTACGATCTTTGACTTATTCAGAGAAGGTCACGGTCCAAACAAACTGAGAGAAGACACCAGCGCGAGTTCCATGAAATTAGTTCTATCAAGCTCCAATTAAAAGAAATTTTACGAGTTTTAACCCAGTATTCAGCAGAAAACACAACTGTCATTGAACCATGAATCCATGTTTCACTCCAACTACGTTTAGTAAAAGATATAGATATGACACATACCATCATGTTTTAGACTTTAGAACCACAGACACACGTTTAGTATAAGACTTTAGAACCACAGACACACGTTTTGTATAAGACTTTAGAACCACAGACACACGTTCAGAATAAGACCATAACGCTATATTTTTGCATTTGATTGAAGACACTCACCATTTCTCTCAAACTCAACAGCTGGAGCTGCGACAAAGAGTTGAGGCTTCTTTCTCGGAGTTGCGGGTATTGGCGTGTTAGCTGGTGTTAGCGCGTTAGCTGATGTCCGTAAAAATAGCGTTAATCCATCTTGTCAAACGACCTCCAGACTTTTCAGTTCTGTCCACTTTTACGGCTGGGATCTTTAATTTCACGGTAGTCACTTTTACGCTTCTTTAACTTTTCTCTGCACTGCGATGTCCGTGATATTCCTTCATCCCTGGCGCTACCTTCGCTAACACTTAAGCTATTTACACTCACTCGGGTGGCACCATTGAGCTCAAACTGGCCGCATCCGCAAACCGGGTCGAGACGGGTCGGACCATAGATCCATGAATCCAGACCGTGGAAAAGGCCCTAATGTTCTTGAAGCTTGCTCCTCATCTGAACCGAGTCAGAGTCCTTAAAATCAGAATTACTGTTAGAACAAGTGCGCAAGGGCTCATAAATAAAAGCCCCTGACTTGTATTGTCCATCACTGAATAACAAATATTTGTTTAAAACGTCTGTATACAACGTTATGGCTTACAAAGGCATATCAACAAAGCCCAAAGACCCCTACGTGTACGTCACTTCCGGTCTCGGCAATTTTTCCGCTAATGTCTTTTTGCATGATAATTATTGACAGAAACGCTAAGGGTGAAACTATCTGTCAAAGTGAGTTAAATTTAACACAAAAAAAGACCACAATATACCAACAAAATAAGATTCGGTCCCTTTGAAGTCCATGCTGTAATAATCTGAAATGAACTGTTTGACTGTTTGTCTACAGTATGCAGTCCAAACAACAGCAGTTACCAGTGCACATGTGAGGAAAAGTACCGTTGGCCATGTGACCTATGTTTGACCCATGGGTCATGTGACAACATCTCCAACGACACTTGTGGATGTATACATGGTCTTCCTCCTGATGGACAGTACTGCCAGCCTCTAGACAGCACTAGTAAGTTCTGCACTTCTCAACAAAAAATATAAAAAGAAATGAAAGAATAAATACTCAGTTCTTTATGTCACCAGATTTCACAGTCTGTCCATCGACCACACCTGTACCAACTTCAGGTAACATGTCCAGTCATTTTTGGGGTTACTTGTGATTTAAGTTCATCACAAACAAATAAATAACTCAACTTAGACTTGTTAACTTTGGAATCACATTTCTCAGAACATTTGTTTATGTTTCTTTGTATCTTTTTCAGAAGTCACAAGCCTGAAACCAACAACAGAAACCAATGTAACCACATTATTGCCTGTAACTAGTAAGTGTTTGAGAAAAGGATGTGGAAAAAATATGCTTTTGAAAGTTCATTGACTCATCTATAACCAGATGCAATGCCCAATATCAACAGTTGTTGGATTATTAATAGAGTATATTGCTTCACAGATACTACAGATAATCCAACTACAGAGATGAACTCTTCAGCGACAACTGTCCCCACCACTGCGGTCACCAGTAAGTAACACTGGCACCTTACTAACTCCAATATGCCAGGTTTGAAGAGTCTTTGGATAACTTTCTCCTGTCTGTTTCAGCCCCTGTCTTTCTTTATAGATACAACATTTATTTTGAGTTCAACACCACAAATTCATCAGTGATGAATCGACTGAGAATTGTTCTGAGAAACGTCTCGTCCCACATCAGTGCCAATGGCATTCACATCAACAGTGTTGATGTTTCTACAGGTGACAAAGCTTTTCAATTAGTTCATTAAAATATATGTAAACTCACGTCTGAGCTTACATATAGAATAGAATAGACTAGAATTCTTAAACAATGATAACGTATTAACTCTAAAACATGACAGGATTAGAAAGCTCCTATCGGTACTTGGGCTGATATGCTTTTGTGTTGCAAGTCCTTATCCATACTGAGTTTAAATGGGTTAGTTTTCCTAAGGCTGTCATGTATAATGCTGCTCTGGATCATAACCAATAATGATGACAAGATTCTGAAATGCTGCCGATAGTCAATATTGTAGGCAAGGCAAGGCAAGTTTATTTGTATAGCACAATTCATACTAGGGCTGGGCGATATGGCTGAAAACTATATCACGATATAAGTCATTCATATCGGTCGATAACGATATATATTGAGTTGTTTTTTTTACCTAAATAAATATATTTGTCGTGTGGGCTAACCAACCTTAGCAGCCTTGTTTACAGTCACGGGGAAATGAGGCTGGAGGAATATGTTCACACTGTGTCCCTCGTTGTTAGTCCTGGTTTAATCCTGTTTTTTTATTCCTGGTTTAGTTCCTGGTTTAGCTGTTTGAGGGTCTTGTGTCCCCGTGGCCGCTCCGTGCGGCTCTGTGCCGCACATGCTTCCCGGGGAAAAAGTGAATCTCTTGCTTTCGCCGAATACATCGGGTCTGTCCACTGCCTCTGCCGCCGCACATGTTATTCCGCGCACGTACGTGCATAACCATTGACACGGCATTGAAACACGAGCTATAGATCCATGGACGCCACGCATGCTGCGGTTGTTGTTGTTTTTGCATTTCCCACAAAGTTTTGCGGTTCCTGCTCGGCTGTTATTGGTCGAGAAGCCTCTGACTACATCCCCCACAATGCCATGCGCTTATGAGTCGGTTTTACTTCCGGTGTTTTCTTCCTGTTTTTCCTGACGGAGTTAAGTTAAACTATCGAACATTCTATCGACCCCATTCTCTATTGATATCGAACACATGTCTATCGCGATATATATCGTTATCGTTTTATCGCCCAGCCCTAATTCATACACAAGGCAACTCAAAGTGCTGAACAAGATAAGAAAGCATTAAAATTATAAATATTCACAGTACATTAAAAAGAAAGATAAAAATATAAAATCCATCAGTTGTATGCACAGCTAAACAGAACGGTTTTTAACCTGGTTTTAAACATTGTCAGAGAGGAGGCCTGTCTCACATCTTCAGGAAGATTGTTCCAGATTTTAGCAGCATGAATCTGAAAAGTAGTAGTAGGATGAAGTTGGTATGCGTGGAAAGTTATGTCTAGAGACCTTACCTACGGATACAAGAAGAAAGAAACCTGTAAATGGATCATTAAAAAGGGGCTATCCTTATTAGAAACTTTTTTTTTCTGATAAAACACATTAAAAACATGTATTTCCCACCTTTGCAATGTGTTTTCATGTTATAGATAAGTAATAAATCAGTAAAATAACTTTTTTATATCGACGCCTCTGATTGGCCAGAAAAATGATGACGTACTTGTAGGGGTCGCAGCTCTCGCCTCACTGTTTATGGCATTGCTCCTGCAGCCGCTTTGATACAAATAAACCTTAAAATGGGTGTATTTTGTATGGCCCCGGGATGCAGCAATGAAAGTTACCAAAAGGAGAGTGTAAACAGCAGTCCCTACGATCTTTGATTTATTCAGAGAAGGTCACGGTCCAAACAAACTGAGAGAAGACACCAGCGCAATTTCCATGAAATTAGTTCTATCAAGCTCCAACTAAGAACAATTTTACGAGTTTCAACCCAGTATTCAGCAGAAAACACAACTGTCATTGAACCATGAATCCCTGTTTCACTCCAACTACGTTTCGTAAAAGATATATTTATGACACATACCATCATGTTTTAGACTTTAGAACCACAGACCCACGTTCAGAATAAGACCATAACGCTATATGTTTGCATTTGATTGAAGACTCTCATCATTTCTCTCAAACTCAACAGCTGGAGCTGCGACAAAGAGTTGAGGCTTCTCTCTCGGAGTTGCGGGTATTGGCGTGTTAGCTGGTGTTAGCGCGTTAGCTGATGTCCGTAAAAAGAGCATTAATCCATCTTGTCAAACCACCTCCAGACTTTTCAGTTCTGTCCACTTTTACGGCTGGGATCTTTAATTTCACAGTAGTCACTTTTACGCTTCTTTAACTTTTCTCTGCACTGCGATGTCCGTGATATTCCTTCGTCCCTGGCGCTACCTTCGCTAATACTTAAGCTATTTACACTCACTCGGGTGGCACCATTGAGCTCAAACTGACCGCATCCGCAAACCGGGTCGAGACGGGTCGGACCATAGATCCATGAATCCAGACCGTGGAAAAGGCCCTAATGTTCTTGAAGCTTGCTCCTCATCTGAACCGAGTCAGAGTCCTTAAAATCAGAATTACTGTCATAACAAGTGCGCAAGGGCTCATAAATAAAAGCCCCTGACTTGTATTGTCCATCACTGAATAACAAATATTTGTTTAAAACGTCTGTATACAACGTTATGGCTTACAAAGGCATATCAACAAAGCCCAAAGACCCCTACGTGTACGTCACTTCCGGTCTCGGCAATTTTTCCGCGAATGTCTTTTTGCATGATAATTATTGACAGAAACGCTAAGGGTGAAACTATCTGTCAAAGTTAGTTCAATTTAACTCAAAAAAGACCACAATATACCAACAAAATAAGATTAGGTCCCTTTGAAGTCCATGCTGTAATGATCTGAAATGAACTGTTTGACTGTTTGTCTACAGTATGCAGTCCAAACAACAGCAGTTACCAGTGCACATGTGAGGAAAAGTACCGTTGGCCATGTGACCTATGTTTGACCCATGGGTCATGTGACAACATCTCCAACGACACTTGTGGATGTATACATGGTCTTCCTCCTGATGGACAGTACTGCCAGCCTCTAGACAGCACTAGTAAGTTCTGCACTTCTCAACAAAAAATATCAAAAGAAATGAAAGAATAAATACTCAGTTCTTTATGTCACCAGATTTCACAGTCTGTCCATCGACCACACCTGTACCAACTTCAGGTAACATGTCCAGTCATTTTTGGGGTTACTTGTGATTTAAGTTCATCACAAACAAATAAATAACTCATCTTAGACTTGTTAACTTTGGAATCACATTTCTCAGAACATTTTTTTATGTTTCTTTGTATCTTTTTCAGAAGTCACAAGCCTGAAACCAACAACAGAAACCAATGTAACCACATTATTGCCTGTAACTAGTAAGTGTTTGAGAAAAGGATGTGGAAAAAATATGCTTTTGAAAGTTCATTGACACATCTATAACCAGATGCAATGACCAATATCAACAGTTGTTGGATTATTAATAGAGTATATTGCTTCACAGACACTACAGATAATCCAACTACAGAGATGAACTCTTCAGCGACAACTGTCCCCACCACTGCGGTCACCAGTAAGTAACACTGGCACCTTACTAACTCCAATATGCCAGATTTGAAGAGTCTTTGGATAACTTTCTCCTGTCTGTTTCAGCCCCTGTCTTTCTTTATAGATACAACATTTATTTTGAGTTCAACACCACAAATTCATCAGTGATGAATCGACTGAGAATTGTTCTGAGAAACGTCTCGTCCCACATCAGTGCCAATGGCATTCACATCAACAGTGTTGATGTTTCTACAGGTGACAAAGCTTTTCAAAATATATGTAAACTCACCTCTGAGCTTACATATAGAATAGAATAGACTAGAATTCTTAAACAATGATAACGTATTAACTCTAAAACATGACAGGATTAGAAAGCTCCTATCGGTACTTGGGCTGATATGCTTTTGTGTTGCAAGTCCTTATCCATACTGAGTTTAAATGGGTTAGTTTTCCTAAGGCTGTCATGTATAATGCTGCTCTGGATCATAACCAATAATGCTGACAAGATTCTGAAATGCTGCCGATAGTCAATATTGTAGGGTGAAGTTTGCATCTATGTGGAAAGTAATGTCTAGAGACCTTACCTATGGACACAAGAAGAACGAAACCTGTGCATGGATCATTAAGTCCATGCTGTAATGATCTGAAATGAACTGTTTGACTGTTTGTCTACAGTATGCAGTCCAAACAACAGCAGTTACCAGTGCACATGTGAGGAAAAGTACCGTTGGCCATGTGACCTATGTTTGACCCATGGGTCATGTGACAACATCTCCAACGACACTTGTGGATGTATACATGGTCTTCCTCCTGATGGACAGTACTGCCAGCCTCTAGACAGCACTAGTAAGTTCTGCACTTCTCAACAAAAAATATAAAAAGAAATGAAAGAATAAATACTCAGTTCTTTATGTCACCAGATTTCACAGTCTGTCCATCGACCACACCTGTACCAACTTCAGGTAACATGTCCAGTCATTTTTGGGGTTACTTGTGATTTAAGTTCATCACAAACAAATAAATAACTCAACTTAGACTTGTTAACTTTGGAATCACATTTCTCAGAATTTTTTTTTATGTTTCTTTGTATCTTTTTCAGAAGTCACAAGCCTGAAACCAACAACAGAAACCAATGTAACCACATTATTGCCTGTAACTAGTAAGTGTTTGAGAAAAGGATGTGGAAAAAATATGCTTTTGAAAGTTCATTGACACATCTATAACCAGATGCAATGACCAATATCAACAGTTGTTGGATTATTAATAGAGTATATTGCTTCACAGACACTACAGATAATCCAACTACAGAGATGAACTCTTCAGCGACAACTGTCCCCACCACTGCGGTCACCAGTAAGTAACACTGGCACCTTACTAACTCCAATATGCCAGGTTTGAAGAGTCTTTGGATAACTTTCTCCTGTCTGTTTCAGCCCCTGTCTTTCTTTATAGATACAACATTTATTTTGAGTTTAACACCACAAATTCATCAGTGATGAATCGACTGAGAATAATTCTGAGAAACGTCTCGTCCCACATCAGTGCCAATGGCATTCACATCAACAGTGTTGATGTTTCTACAGGTGACAAAGCTTTTCAATTAGTTCATTAAAATATATGTAAACTCACGTCTGAGCTTACATATAGAATAGAATAGACTAGAATTCTTAAACAATGATAACGTATTAACTCTAAAACATGACAGGATTAGAAAGCTCCTATCGGTACTTGGGCTGATATGCTTTTGTGTTGCAAGTCCTTATCCATACTGAGTTTAAATGGGTTAGTTTTCCTAAGGCTGTCATGTATAATGCTGCTCTGGATCATAACCAATAATGATGACAAGATTCTGAAATGCTGCCGATAGTCAATATTGTAGGCAAGGCAAGTTTATTTGTATAGCACAATTCATACACAAGGCAACTCAAAGTGCTGAACAAGATAAGAAAGCATTAAAATTATAAATATTCACAGTACATTAAAAAGAAAGATAAAAATATAAAACTCATCAGTTGTATGCACAGCTAAACAGAGCGGTTTTTAACCTGGTTTTAAACATTGTCAGAGAGGAGGCCTGTCTCACATCTTCAGGAAGATTGTTCCAGATTTTAGCAGCATGAATCTGAAAAGTAGTAGTAGGATGAAGTTGGTATGCGTGGAAAGTTATGTCTAGAGACCTTACCTACGGATACAAGAAGAAAGAAACCTGTAAATGAATCATTAAAAAGGGGCTATCCTTATTAGAAACTTTTTTTTCTGATAAAACACATTAAAAACATGTATTTCCCACCTTTGCAATGTGTTTTCATGTTATAGATAAGTAATAAATCAGTAAAATAACTTTTTTATATCGACGCCTCTGATTGGCCAGAAAAATGATGACGTACTTGTAGGGGTCGCAGCTCTCGCCTCACTGTTTATGGCATTGCTCCTGCAGCCGCTTTGATACAAATAAACCTTAAAGTGGGTGTATTTTGTATGGCCCCGGGATGCAGCAATGAAAGTTCCCAAAAGGAGAGTGTAAAAAGCAGTCCCTACGATCTTTGACTTATTCAGAGAAGGTCACGGTCCAAACAAACTGAGAGAAGACACCAGCGCGAGTTCCATGAAATTAGTTCTATCAAGCTCCAATTAAAACCAATTTTACGAGTTTCAACCCAGTATTCAGCAGAAAACACAACTGTCATTGAACCATGAATCCATGTTTCACTCCAACTACGTTTAGTAAAAGATATAGATATGACACATACCATCATGTTTTAGACTTTAGAACCACAGACACACGTTTAGTATAAGACTTTAGAACCACAGACCCACGTTCAGAATAAGACCATAACGCTATATGTTTGCATTTGATTGAAGACACTCACCATTTCTCTCAAACTCAACAGCTGGAGCTGCGACAAAGAGTTAATAGATTTTATTTATAATGCACTTTACATTTCAGGGAAACCTCAGAGTGCTACAAAAACAGGGAACATCCCCAAGATACACAACATAAAAACAATACATCAAATATAACATCAGGAAAATATAAAATAAAATAAAACATAATTACTGTACATATCTAGAAGGCCTGTTTGAATAGGAATGTCTTTAGGCCTTTCTTAAAAGCCTCCACACTTTGTGGGGCCCTGAGGGTTTCTGGGAGGGCATTCCAGAGCCGGGGGGCTACTGCCTGAAAGGCCCTATCTCCCATGGTGGAGAGTTTGGTCCTGGGTTGGTGCAGGCAGTGGGAGGAGGTGGTTGAACGGAGACTTCGAGAGGCGGTGTGTGGTGTTAGGAGTTCACTGAGGTAGGCAGGGGCAGTTCCGTGTGTGCATTGATATGTGAGGAGGCAGAGTTTGTACTGTATTCTGTGTTTGATGGGCAGCCAGTGGAGTGATTTAAAGACGGGTGTGATATGGTCATATTTGCGCCTCCTCGTCAGGACCCGGGCAGCACAGTTCTGGATGTACTGGAGTTTTTGCAGACCCTTTGCAGAGGTCCCGACGAGGAGGGCATTGCAGTAATCCAACCTGGAGGAGACAAAGGCATGGATCAGCTTCTCAGCGTCCGGTTGTGAGAGGGAGGAGCGGAGTCTGGCAATGTTTTTGAGGTGAAGGAAGGAGACTTTTACAGAGGTGGCGGATGTGGGTATCAAATGTAAAATTAGAGTCGAGCCTGACTCCAAGGTTATTAACAGATGTGGACAGGGGGATGTTATGGCCAAAAATTGAAACACTACTGAGAGGGGAGGACTGGGTTTGGTGGGGGGTGCCAAAGAGGATTGCATCAGTTTTACCACTGTTAAGTTGAAGAGAATTGTTGTCCATCCATGCCTTTATCTCCTCCAGACAAAGCTGAAGGGCTGACGTAAAACCTGTGGGTGAAGTGGAGTCCATTTTCAGGTATAACTGTGTATCATCGGCGTAGCAGTGGAAAGAAATGTTGTGTCTGTTTATGATTTGACCAAGGGGGAGCATGTATATTGTAAAAAGGGTTGGCCCGAGGACTGAGCCTTGCGGTACCCCACAGGTAACTGAATGGGTTGACGATTTGTACTGGCCTAGGGACACATATTCTGTTCTGTCAGTGAGATATGAATGAAACCATTTGAGTGTTGTCTGTGAAAGTCCAATTACTGATTGTAGTCTATGGAGGAGAATGGTGTGGTCCACGGTATCAAAAGCTGCTGACAGATCGAGGAGGAGGAGGAGAGAGGGTGAGCCCCGGTCCGCAGTCATGAGTAGGTCATTCATGACGCGGACCAAGGCTGTCTCTGTACTGTGGGCTGAGCGGAAACCAGATTGAAATTTCTCATATAGGTTATGGGAGCGTAAGTGATTGTGGAGTTGGGCTGCTACTGCTTTTTCGAGGACTTTGGAGAGGAATGGGAGGTTTGAGACTGGTCTGTAGTGGGCTAGGATGTTGGGGTCAAGTGAAGGTTTTTTCAGGTGAGGGCGGATTACTGCATTTTTGAGAGCTGGGGGGACCTGACCGGATTTTAGTGACTGGTTAATGATTTCTGTTATTAATGGGCTAATGGCGGAAAAGTTTGATTTGAGAAGTGTTGTGGGGAGAGGATCCAGCAGACAGGTGGAGGGCTTCATGCTGCTTATGATCCTCTCCACTTCAGACTGGGAGATATCCAAGAAGGAGGTAAAGGTGTTGGGCGGCTTAGGAAAGATTATGTCAGTTGGAAATGGGGTAGTGGAAGGAAGGGCAGACCGGATTGACATTACCTTGTTGGTGAAGTAGTCCATGAACCTATTGCAATGGTCCGTACTGGTGTCAGACAGTGTGTGTGTGTGAGGTTTGACCAGAGTGTTTATTTCAGAAAATAATCGTTTTGAATTGCCAGTGCTATCTGAGATTTTTTGTGAAAAATAGCAGGATCTTGCAGTGGTGAGTGCTCTGGTATATGTTTTTTGGTGTTCACGGTATGCCTGTTTGTGGACTAGTAAGCCAGTGGAGGTGTAGCGCCGCTCGAGGGCTCGGCCAGCTGTCTTCATATTGTGGAGTTCAGGTGTGTACCATGGGGCTGTTCTGGAAAATGTGACTGTTCTGGTTTTAACTGGTGCATGAGAATCAAGGATAATGCGGAGGCTGGAGTTGTAATGAGTGACAGTTTCATTTACAGAAGTGAATTGTGTGACTAGAGAGATTTTATGAATGTCCTGGTTAATGCGGGTGGAGTCAATTGCCTTTAAATTTCTGAAACTGATTTGGCGCTTTGTTTTAATTTGTGTTTCGGCTAAGGGCAGTACCATGGAAATTAATTTGTGGTCGGACACCCCCAAATCATAAACTTGCAGGTTGGAGATGGGGACGTTGTCTGTTATAACAAGGTCAAGAATATGGCCTTTTGTGTGGGTGGGTTCTGAGACATGTTGTGATAGATGTAAATAGTCCAAGAGTTCGAGAAATTCTGCAGCAAGACGATTATTTGTAGATTTAATGTGGATGTTGAAATCTCCCAGAATGAGTGTATTATGGGAAGTAGCACAGAGGGAAGTGAGTAGATCTCGCAATTCAGTGATAAAGCCGGAGTTGAGTTTTGGAGGGCGGTAGATGAGGAGCGTTAAAATTGATTTATTTTGTGGTCTGCATTTGAAAAGAAGGGCTTCAAATGTTGTAAGCTCTGGAAGTGGGAGGGGGGTTACAGGTAAGTCCCTGTGATGTATGACAGCCAGCCCTCCACCACGACCAGTGGTCCTAGCCTTCTCCAGATATGTAAACCCTGGGGGGCAGGCTTCATTCAAAGAAATGTATGAACCAGGTTTGTGCCAGGTCTCAGTGAGGCACAACATGTCCAACTTTTTATCCTGAATATGATCCAGAATCAAACTAGTTTTATTGGAGAGTGATTGACTATTTAGCAGATCTATTTTTAATTCAGAAGTGGGCTTATGTTTTGGAAGAGTGCGGAGCAGGCGAAAATCCACCCCGCGTTTTCCATGTCTCCGCTGTTTTTGTTTATGTGGTCTGATGCCGGTCGCATTCTGATGACGTAATCCATGTGTGCCGTGATGATGCAGTCGGTGGATGTGGTGTGGTCCGAGAGAGAAGCTGGTGGAATGTTCTCCGTGGCTGTGGAGCAGGGACGGTCCGCGGGCATGTTGCGGTTGTTGGTGGTGTGTTCCGCACACCCGGGCGCTGACTGGAGCACTGGAGGGTCGATGTGCTCGCTCGGATTGTAGCAGCAGTTGAGGCTTCTTTCTCGGAGTTGCGGGTATTGGCGTGTTAGCTGGTGTTAGCGCGTTAGCTGATGTCCGTAAAAATAGCATTAATCCATCTTGTCAAACCACCTCCAGACTTTTCAGTTCTGTCCACTTTTACGGCTGGGATCTTTAATTTCACGGTAGTCACTTTTACGCTTCTTTAACTTTTCTCTGCACTGCGATGTCCGTGATATTCCTTCTTCCCTGGCGCTACCTTCGCTAACACTTAAGCTATTTACACTCACTCGGGTGGCACCATTGAGCTCAAACTGGCCGCATCCGCAAACCGGGTCGAGACGGGTCGGACCATAGATCCATGAATCCAGACCGTGGAAAAGGCCCTAATGTTCTTGAAGCTTGCTCCTCATCTGAACTGAGTCAGAGTCCTTAAAATCAGAATTACTGTCAGAACAAGTGCGCTAGGGCTCATAAATAAAAGCCCCTGACTTGTATTGTCCATCACTGAATAACAAATATTTGTTTAAAACGTCTGTATACAACGTTATGGCTTACAAAGGCATATCAACAAAGCCCAAAGACCCCTACGTGTACGTCACTTCCGGTCTCGGCAATTTTTCCGCTAATGTCTTTTTGCATGATAATTATTGACAGAAACGCTAAGGGTGAAACTATCTGTCAAAGTGAGTTAAATTTAATACAAAAAAAGACCACAATATACCAACAAAATAAGATTAGGTCCCTTTGAAGTCCATGCTGTAATGATCTGAAATGAACTGTTTGACTGTTTGTCTACAGTATGCAGTCCAAACAACAGCAGTTACCAGTGCACATGTGAGGAAAAGTACCGTTGGCCATGTGACCTATGTTTGACCCATGGGTCATGTGACAACATCTCCAACGACACTTGTGGATGTATACATGGTCTTCCTCCTGATGGACAGTACTGCCAGCCTCTAGACAGCACTAGTAAGTTCTGCACTTCTCAACAAAAAATATAAAAAGAAATGAAAGAATAAATACTCAGTTCTTTATGTCACCAGATTTCACAGTCTGTCCATCGACCACACCTGTACCAACTTCAGGTAACATGTCCAGTCATTTTTGGGGTTACTTGTGATTTAAGTTCATCACAAACAAATAAATAACTCAACTTAGACTTGTTAACTTTGGAATCACATTTCTCAGAACATTTGTTTATGTTTCTTTGTATCTTTTTCAGAAGTCACAAGCCTGAAACCAACAACAGAAACCAATGTAACCACATTATTGCCTGTAACTAGTAAGTGTTTGAGAAAAGGATGTGGAAAAAATATGCTTTTGAAAGTTCATTGACACATCTATAACCAGATGCAATGACCAATATCAACAGTTGTTGGATTATTAATAGAGTATATTGCTTCACAGACACTACAGATAATCCAACTACAGAGATGAACTCTTCAGCGACAACTGTCCCCACCACTGCGGTCACCAGTAAGTAACACTGGCACCTTACTAACTCCAATATGCCAGATTTGAAGAGTCTTTGGATAACTTTCTCCTGTCTGTTTCAGCCCCTATCTTTCTTTATAGATACAACATTTATTTTGAGTTCAACACCACAAATTCATCAGTGATGAATCGACTGAGAATAATTCTGAGAAACGTCTCGTCCCACATCAGTGCCAATGGCATTCACATCAACAGTGTTGATGTTTCTACAGGTGACAAAGCTTTTCAATTAGTTCATTAAAATATATGTAAACTCACGTCTGAGCTTACATATAGAATAGAATAGACTAGAATTCTTAAACAATGATAACATATTAACTCTAAAACAGTACAGGATTAGAAAGCTCCTATCGGTACTTGGGCTGATATGCTTTTGTGTTGCAAGTCCTTATCCATACTGAGTTTAAATGGGTTAGTTTTCCTAAGGCTGTCATGTATAATGCTGCTCTGGATCATAACCAATAATGATGACAAGATTCTGAAATGCTGCCGATAGTCAATATTGTAGGCAAGGCAAGTTTATTTGTATAGCACAATTCATACACAAGGCAACTCAAAGTGCTGAACAAGATAAGAAAGCATTAAAATTATAAATATTCACAGTACATTAAAAAGAAAGATAAAAATATAAAATCCATCAGTTGTATGCACAGCTAAACAGAGCGGTTTTTAACCTGGTTTTAAACATTGTCAGAGAGGAGGCCTGTCTCACATCTTCAGGAAGATTGTTCCAGATTTTAGCAGCATGAATCTGAAAAGTAGTAGTAGGATGAAGTTGGTATGCGTGGAAAGTTATGTCTAGAGACCTTACCTACGGATACAAGAAGAAAGAAACCTGTAAATGGATCATTAAAAAGGGGCTATCCTTATTAGAAACTTTTTTTTTCTGATAAAACACATTAAAAACATGTATTTCCCACCTTTGCAATGTGTTTTCATGTTATAGATAAGTAATAAATCAGTAAAATAACTTTTTTATATCGACGCCTCTGATTGGCCAGAAAAATGATGACGTACTTGTAAGGGTCGCAGCTCTCGCCTCACTGTTTATGGCATTGCTCCTGCAGCCGCTTTGATACAAATAAACCTTAAAGTGGGTGTATTTTGTATGGCCCCGGGATGCAGCAATGAAAGTTACCAAAAGGAGAGTGTAAACAGCAGTCCCTACGATCTTTGACTTATTCAGAGAAGGTCACGGTCCAAACAAACTGAGAGAAGACACCAGCGCGAGTTCCATGAAATTAGTTCTATCAAGCTCCAACTAAGAACAATTTTACGAGTTTTAACCCAGTATTCAGCAGAAAAAACAACTGTCATTGAACCATGAATCCCTGTTTCACTCCAACTACGTTTCGTAAAAGATATATTTATGACACATACCATCATGTTTTAGACTTTAGAACCACAGACCCACGTTCAGAATAAGACCATAACGCTATATGTTTGCATTTGATTGAAGACACTCACCATTTCTCTCAAACTCAACAGCTGGAGCTGCGACAAAGAGTTGAGGCTTCTCTCTCGGAGTTGCGGGTATTGGCGTGTTAGCTGGTGTTAGCGCGTTAGCTGATGTCCGTAAAAATAGCATTAATCCATCTTGTCAAACCACCTCCAAACTTTTCAGTTCTGTCCACTTTTACGGCTGGGATCTTTAATTTCACGGTACTCACTTTTACGCTTCTTTAACTTTTCTCTGCACTGCGATGTCCGTGATATTCCTTCTTCCCTGGCGCTACCTTCGCTAACACTTAAGCTATTTACACTCACTCGGGTGGCACCATTGAGCTCAAACTGACCGCATCCGCAAACCGGGTCGAGACGGGTCGGACCATAGATCCATGAATCCAGACCGTGGAAAAGGCCCTAATGTTCTTAAAGCTTGCTCCTCATCTGAACCGAGTCAGAGTCCTTAAAATCAGAATTACTGTCAGAACAAGAGCGCAAGGGCTCATAAATAAAAGCTTGCTCCTCATCTGAACCGAGTCAGAGTCCTTAAAATCAGAATTACTGTCAGAACAAGTGCGCAAGGGCTCATAAATAAAAGCCCCTGACTTGTATTGTCCATCACTGAATAACAAATATTTGTTTAAAACGTCTGTATACAACGTTATGGCTTACAAAGGCATATCAACAAAGCCCAAAGACCCCTACGTGTACGTCACTTCCGGTCTCGGCAATTTTTCCGCTAATGTCTTTTTGCATGATAATTATTGACAGAAACGCTAAGGGTGAAACTATCTGTCAAAGTGAGTTAAATTTAACACAAAAAAGACCACAATATACCAACAAAATAAGATTAGGTCCCTTTGAAGTCCATGCTGTAATGATCTGAAATGAACTGTTTGACTGTTTGTCTACAGTATGCAGTCCAAACAACAGCAGTTACCAGTGCACATGTGAGGAAAAGTACCGTTGGCCATGTGACCTATGTTTGACCCATGGGTCATGTGACAACATCTCCAACGACACTTGTGGATGTATACATGGTCTTCCTCCTGATGGACAGTACTGCCAGCCTCTAGACAGCACTAGTAAGTTCTGCACTTCTCAACAAAAAATATAAAAAGAAATGAAAGAATAAATACTCAGTTCTTTATGTCACCAGATTTCACAGTCTGTCCATCGACCACACCTGTACCAACTTCAGGTAACATGTCCAGTCATTTTTGGGGTTACTTGTGATTTAAGTTCATCACAAACAAATAATTAACTCATCTTAGACTTGTTAACTTTGGAATCACATTTCTCAGAACATTTGTTTATGTTTCTTTGTATCTTTTTCAGAAGTCACAAGCCTGAAACCAACAACAGAAACCAATGTAACCACATTATTGCCTGTAACTAGTAAGTGTTTGAGAAAAGGATGTGGAAAAAATATGCTTTTGAAAGTTCATGGACACATCTATAACCAGATGCAATGACCAATATCAACAGTTGTTGGATTATTAATAGAGTATATTGCTTCACAGACACTACAGATAATCCAACTACAGAGATGAACTCTTCAGCGACAACTGTCCCCACCACTGCGGTCACCAGTAAGTAACACTGGCACCTTACTAACTCCAATATGCCAGGTTTGAAGAGTCTTTTGGATAACTTTCTCCTGTCTGTTTCAGCCCCTGTCTTTCTTTATAGATACAACATTTATTTTGAGTTCAAACACCACAAATTCATCAGTGATGAATCGACTGAGAATTGTTCTGAGAAACGTCTCGTCCCACATCAGTGCCAATGGCATTCACATCAACAGTGTTGATGTTTCTACAGGTGACAAAGCTTTTCAATTAGTTCATTAAAATATATGTAAACTCACACTCTGAGCTTACATATAGAATAGAATAGACTAGAATTCTTAAACAATGATAACATATTAACTCTAAAACATGACAGGATTAGAAAGCTCCTATTGGTACTTGGGCTGATATGCTTTTGTGTTGCAAGTCCTTATCCATACTGAGTTTAAATGGGTTAGTTTTTCCTAAGGCTGTCATGTATAATGCTGCTCTGGATCATAACCAATAATGCCTATCTAAGCACATTTTGCATCCACTATACTTCATACTCTCAAAAGGCGCACTTTGGACGCTTTATCAATCACATGCTTGTTTGCATCTGGCATTTCTAAAGTTGGAAAAAGAAAGAAAGAATGTCAACGCATCTAGGTGGTATTATAGGAGTACAGTGATATATAATAATTGTCACTTTAATCATTGATCATTCAAATAATTCATGGCCAAAAAATAAGGCATACGAGGTGCAACCAGTAGGGTTGTCGGGCGCGGTGGGGCACACCGAAACTTGGTACATGTTCAGATTTGCAACAAAATAATGCGTGCTACCAAAATAATTTTAGGGGGTCCGTGGTAACAACTAAAGATGATCATACTGTAATCCCCATTTACGTTATTCTGTCAGAACGTCCAGACATGATGGCAAACTCCACCGAGATAGTCTTGTGGCTGCAAGTTCTGCATAAATTCCAAGTATCCTTAAATGTACTGAAAAAAAGGTGTAATCACAATCAGGGTAACTATATGACGCTTTTTAGGGAGACAGGCGAAGTCTAGACCGTCAAAATGACTGGACTTGAGCATCAAGTTGTAACAAAGTTTCCTTCTCATAGTTGTTCTGTTATCCAAGGGTCACTCAGAATGTAAAACGGCAATGCAATTCTGTACGTTATGTACTTCACAACTAGGCACTCTAAAGCCAACTCCGGCGTTAGTAAAGCACAAGAACAGAAGCAAAACTGAAATCACCATGACCTGAGCAATTCCTTGTCGTTTCTGCATTGTGTCTTTGTGTGCAAGTCGATTGGTTCACACAGCACCTTTTTTTCATTGTAGCTAAATGTGAAAGAAAAAAAAACGATCCAGAAAATCACATCTTAGAATAATCTTTGTGGCAATGACAAGACAAACGTTATATGTTAAGTCTTCACACACAGTTGCTGGTATTGTGGCCCATTCATCTATGCAGATCTCCTGGCAACTCCCTCCCAAGATGGCTAATGGAGAGATCTGGAGACTGAATCGTTACTTCAGGACCTTGAAATGCTTTTTACAAACCACTCCTTGTTATCACTCGAAACCCGTTATGAAAAGACCTCCTTACTGTTGGCCCATGTCTATTAGTTTTATAGGTCGTTTGCCATCTTTTGATTCTTTTGCTGATTATGCAGTGGCAAATCAACAATTTCTGGCCCCTTTGAGATGCATTGGGATACAATTACTATAATATAAATTTTAGAATGATGTGTTGAATTTGTGTATGGGTTTATGCTGTGGATCACCTGATGGATCAACCTATGTCATCTAAAACATTTGAGTACTCAACAAAAAAGACAACCACCAGTTAAGCTTTAAACAACATTTCAATTATACAATGCCAACTATGAACTAGCTAACATTTGTCATATCCACAATCAAGACTTTTTATTTGATTACAACACACAATAAAATTAAATAAATCCATTTCAACGTTCATTCAATGCAAGTGGCAGAGCACTAATAAGTGCTAAAAGTGTTTAAAAGCCAGTCTGAATTAATAAGTTGTTGAGGCCTCACAACTGATGGTATTGCCATATACCAATCACACCCCTCTGTATGACAACTTACTACAACAGTTTCAAGGAGAATTGTTTGATATGTTGAGCATTTACTATTACATAGCACACACAAAATCTGTGCCGGGCTCAATAGTTGATGTTGGTGGAGGCGTGTTTCCATTTGCTTTCACCACTTAAACAGCAGATTGTCCCAAACTAACCACAGGTTTCAGACTTGGCTCCCATTTGCCCCCCAACCACTCATAGGATACTTCCACCCCCCGCGCCCTTGTATGATTAAGCCTCTCCAACACACTGGCATCCACTGCATAGGCCCGACAGACTTGGGTTAGCGGCCTCTCATAACTGCAGGCCTCCTAATGCATTGCAGCCATTAGATACACATGGAGCAGAGAGAATGGAGGCTTGTCGGATAGACCGAGGATGGACTGAACCGTTCAGTTCTAGAGGACCACACTTATCCATCACTTCTCTACGCCGCCGTAAATGCCACTCCAACAGAGTTTTGCTGCAGGAAGTTTCTGTGAGAAGACTTTAATGAAATAGCGCAATACAGTACACATAACCTGGCACAAGGACTGAACACTAACACTGCTATAGTCCACTTCTAATTTATGTATCGTTATATATATTACACAAAAGAAACAATATTTTAACCTTTTATCCTGTTTGCTCACTTCCGTCTTTTTGCACGCCCTGATGATTCTATTCAGCCAAATGTAATATGTAGATTTTCGCTATTGTGAGATCAAGAAGTGAGATCATTTTAAGCGTATCTTATCGTATATACAGTAAACAGGACAAGTTGTGGTTGAGATTTGAAGATCATGCGGTGGGCTATCTAGTTTATTGATGCTGAAGGCCTCATCATTGTTTAATTCTGCGTAATTCAGTATGGAAAAAATAACATGCTGCAGTTTCATCCATCCTAGGGCCACCTCTCCATCCTCAACCAATCACACGGCTCTGCCAGCCCCCATGCCAACCTAAGTCAGCGAAGCGTGCATTTAAAAGCAGCCAAGTCTGATTCCACTACAGACCTTTCTGTCTGTTGGAGTTTGCACGTTCTGGCTCGTCTGCGTAGTAGTTTCCTCGGGTACTCCAGGTCCCCGTCATCTAGAAATAAGAACAATAAATAGGCTGGCATGTGTCTACTGTACGGCGACCCACTTCCATCTCTGTGTGGAGTGAGGAGACAAAGCCCTCAGTGTAAAAGCGCTGTGTGAGGCGAGTCTGTGAAAGGCGTATATATAGTAAATAAAGAGGATCTTACTCTCTGCTCTGCTTTTGCTTCGCCTTTTTAATCTCCTTGAATCATTTTATTTACATTTTGTTTCTCCTTTAATCATTTTATTTACAAAACGAGGATTACTCCTTCTACACACTTCAGCTTTGTGGAATTTATCAACTTTAGTCATGTCGGGACGAAAGAGACGGAGAAGCGTCTGCGGCGGCTGTTGTGCTCTGGAAAATCAGCTCAAATCTCTTCAAACACGGATATCTATTGTGGAAACAGAAATGGGACTAAACCCGACTCTTCCAATGAGTGAAAATGGGATGAATGGACAGACTGGAAATGTAAGTTATGACGTCATTTCTTTTCCCAAAATCAACAATGAGAATTATTGGAACAATTGTGGAGCTAAACCCAAAGTTGACAAAGCTAAGAATGACAATAGGAGTGAAATAAGGCCACAACTAAATGTTCTGAAGACTTCAAACCGCTTTTTACCCCTTTCTGAAACAACAAAGCCGCTAAAAACTGCAGCGCCTCCACCAAGGACAAACTGTGTCCTTATCGGAGATGGTTCGGTGAAAAATGTAAACATGGAGTCCATGCTCACTGTCTCAGTTCACTCTGCAAAAGTTGCTGAGATAAGGACTCTTCTGCCTAAAGTGTTATCTGAGAACAGTGGTGTGCGTACATTATTGATCCACACAGGGGCGGTAGATATCTATGAGAAGGCAAGCGAGAAGTTACGAATGGATTTAACGCTGTTACTGGATGACCTCAAAAAAATGGACAAACATTTTTCTTAGTGGCCCACTTCCAAATATAGATGGAAAAATTGAGAAGTTTAGCCGTCTGTATCAGCTAAATACATTCCTACTCAATGAGTGTTCACGCAGAGGACTTGGCTTCATTGAAAACTTTAATCTGTTCTGGAATAGGCACGAGCTTTTTGAAGAAAAAGGTCCACATCTGAACAACTACGGAGTAACAGTGTTGATGGATAACTTTGCATCTGCCCTAAGACCTCAGCCTGCGCAGCGTGTGCAGCCGTTGAAAGGGAGAAAGAAGAAGCAAAGGGCACAGACATCACGACCATCTCCACCAACTCCTGAGGTCTCTGCACCCCCACCGCCTCAAAAGAACTCCACACCTTCACGATTCAAGAAGAACTCAACACCTCCAAGGTTCCAAAAGAACTCAACACCTCCACGGCTCCGAAAGAGCTCAACGCCTCCACCCCCAGCATCATCAGCAGCTGCCATATCTTCATCAGCGCCATCAGCATATACAGCACCACCAGCAGCAGTGGATACAGCAGCAGCAGTGGCTGCTCCATCATCTTCAGCAGCACCTTCCCCACCTACAGCTCCCGTGAAGCTTCCCCCATTACTCCAGGCTACAGTCAGGCCTGTACTGGGGGTTCCTCAACCACCTCTGTCTCCACCAAAGACTCCCTCATCACCTTCCATGGACCCGGCTTGGGTCCCCCCCGCTACATCCACTCCATCTAGGGAAAATGAGGACGACCTTTCCCTTTGTTTTCTATCCCCGCCTTCACTACTGGATTTACCGGAACACTCTGCAGGCATGATAAGATCGGCGATGAAGACTATTCCTCTCACACCCACTGTAGCCAGATCAAGAGTCCTATCTAACATTCAAAACTACTCCCCATACGTACCTCCAAAGCCACCTAGGGTGTCCAACTCAAATTCTCCCACAAAATCCACCCGTCCCTCCTCTAACCCCATAAGTATTCCACCCCCCCCTCCTGCTCATTTAGCCCCCCTCCCCCCTAAATCAGCACCAAGAAACCCTCCACCTCCACTCCCCCCTCGTCCACCACCCAACTCAGCCTGCCCCTCCCCTAACCCATCACCAAAAACCCATCCACCTTCAACCCCTCCCCGTCCAACTCCCAAGAACCCCCCGCCTCTCCATCCTCTTCCCCCGCCTTCCCCTTCCCCTCTTTTCTCTAAACACTAGGATGCACAGGGTCTCTGCTTCGCAGCCACTGGCAGTCTAGTTAGAGGAGAGACCCGGCTGGGGCCCTGTCGTGAAGCCACCTGTGCCATTCCCTTAGTGATAACACAAAGAATACATAACAGAAAAACATCTGAAGTTAATCAGTCTAATCAGGAAAATCTAATTCTTGTTCCGTGTAAGAATCAGCCGACCACAACCGCTGATCCTGAAACTTTTAAACTTGCTATGCTAAATGTCAGATCTCTTTGTAACAAGTCTTTTTTAATCAATAATTTTATTTGTTCTTATAATCTAGATCTTATGTTCATGGCTGAAACATGGCTTGACCAAAATACAGAAAATGCAGTTTTAATAGAAGCATCACCACCAAATTTCAAATTTGAATCTGAAATACGGGAAAACAAAAAAGGAGGAGGCTTAGCTGCCATTTTCAGAGACCACTTTGTCTCCCATAGAATGTCTCTTGGGAAGTTTCCGTCTTTTGAATATGTGTCTTTTAAAATACAACAAAAACAATCTCCTCCAATACTTTTCGTTGTCCTATACAAGCCACCGCAGTCATGTCACAGTTTTATTGATAATTTTACAGAGTTGCTTTCAGTTCTATGCACAGATTTTGATAGTTTAGTTATTACAGGTGATTTTAATATTCATGTGGATAATGTTGATGACAGAAATGCTAAAGAGCTGAGTTTCTCTTCTTGAATCTTTTGGTCTCACTCAGCATGTGAGTGGCCCCACCCACAGCAGAGGGCACACTCTAGACCTGTTAGTTACAAAGGGGGCGAACATTTATAATGTAAACGTGGTCGATGTTGCGCTTTCGGATCATTTTTGTATATTTTTTGACATGTGTTTCACTAACAAACCACCAGTGGACTCTGCAACTGTACGAAGAAGACACATAAATGAAAATACGGGTGAACTATTTATGGGAATGATAAACTTTGAGAATGCATCGTATTCTACTGTAGATGAACTGTTTAACTCTGTCACCTCTAGTGTTTTGAAAGTTCTGGACACCATCGCTCCTGTGAAGGTTAAAATAGTGAAAAATAAGCAGAAGGCGCCGTGGGCTAAAGCAGACTCGGTCAGGGCACTGAAGAGAAAGTGCCGGAGGGCCGAGCGGAAGTGGCGCAAGTCCAACCTCCAGGTTGATTACAAGATCTTCAAAGATAAGTTGTGCGAGTTTAACCAGGTGCTACGTAGTACGAGAGAAAGGTATTTTTCTGAAATGATTGAAGGCTGCAGCAACAATATGCGTGTTCTGTTTACAGAACACGCAGAACAGTTAACAGAACAGTTAATAGATTAACAAACCCCCCTGTTCAGATGCCATTAGAGCTTACTTCCAAACGTAAATGTAATGAGTTTGCACATTTTTTCAATGACAAGGTTCAAGGCATCAAAAACACCATTGTCCCCAATCCACAGATAACAATCCAACAGCCAGAAAGGCTCTTTGAGCTAACTTACTTTGCACCTGTAAATGATCAAACTGTCCAAGAGATAATCTCCAGTTTGAGCTCCTCCACATGCAGCCTGGATGTACTACCCACTATATTTCTAAAGTCTGTTCTGAGCAGTCTGTTACCTTCACTCACACAGATAGTAAACATGTCCCTTAATTCTGGAATATTCCCAAAGGCCCTGAAAACTGCAGTCATCAGGCCCCTGCTAAAAAAGAGCAGTCTGGATGCTACGGTACTTAACAACTATCGTCCCATCTCAAATCTGCCATTTATGGGGAAAGTCCTTGAAAAAGTTGTCTACCTACAGCTTACTAGATTTCTTATAATCAACAACTCATTTGATATGTTTCAGTCCGGCTTTAGACCCCACCACAGCACTGAGACTGCTCTTGTCAAGGTTACAAACGATATCCGGCTGAACACTGACGCAGGCAAAGTCTCAATCCTAATCCTGTTAGATCTAAGTGCTGCCTTTGACACTGTCGACCATGAGATCCTCTTACAGAGACTAGAGGACTGGGTTGGCGTCGCTGGCTCCGCCCTAAGTTGGTTTAGGTCTTACCTTGAAGACAGGAAGTACTTTGTGGAGATTGGAAACTGTGTCTCAGATCATATGGCCCTGACCTGTGGAGTCCCACAGGGGTCGATCCTGGGACCTCTTCTGTTCAATCTCTACATGCTGCCGTTAGGTCAGTTAATACGCAGAAACAAAGTTTCCTATCATAACTATGCAGACGACACTCAGATCTATGTCTCACTGACTGCAGGAGAACATGGACCAGTGGACTCACTCCTTCACTGTATCCAACAGATCAGTGAGTGGATGCAAAACAACTTCCTTCAGCTAAACGCAGACAAAACTGAAATGATTGTCTTTGGTCCCCAGAAACAAAGAGAGAGCGTCATCTGTCATCTACAGTCTCTCTCCCTAAAACCTTCAAACAAGGTCAGAAATCTAGGGGTAATACTGGACTCAGACTTAAATTTTAATAGCCACATCAAATCAGTAACATCAGCAGCTTTTTACCATCTAAAAAACATTGCCAGGATCAAAAACATAGTGTCTAAAGCAGACCTGGAGATTCTTATCCATGCATTTGTCTCCAGTAGGTTAGACTACTGCAATGGCCTGCTCACAGGTCTGTCCAAACAGGCTGTAAAACAGCTGCAGTACATTCAAAATGCAGCAGCTCGAGTCCTGACTAGAACCAGGAAGTACGACCACATTAGTCCAGTCCTCAGGTCCCTGCACTGGCTTCCTGTGGCTCAGAGAATAGACTTTAAAACAGCTCTGCTTGTGTACAAGTCTCTCCATGGCCTCGCACCAAAATATATTAGTGACATGTTAGTCCCATATGAACCAGCCCGGACTCTGAGGAGCACAGGGACTGGACTCCTGTTAGTGCCCAGAGTCAGAACTAAACATGGGGAGGCTGCTTTTCAGATTCATGCTGCTAAAATCTGGAACAATCTTCCTGAAGATGTGAGACAGGCCTCCTCTCTGACAATGTTTAAAACCAGGTTAAAAACGGTGCTGTTTAGCTGTGCATACAACTGAGGGATTTTATATTTTTATCTTTCGTTTTAATGTTCTGTAATTATTTATGATTTTAATGCATCTTGTTCAGCACTTTGAGTTGCCTTGTGTATGAATTGTGCTATACAAATAAACTTGCCTTGCCTTGCCTTTCCCACCTCCCAATGTTAATACATGTTATGTCCTAATTAGAACGTAAATTCAACTTTTACCTTTACCTCATCATGGCCGCTCCTCTCTCCGCTCCGTGATCCATGCTACAGCGGGACGCTCACGTACAACAGCACGGCCTGATAATAGTGTGCAGCGTCACTCACTCACAATAGTCCCGCACGGTATAGTGTGGACATTCGGATAAAGCCAAAGTCGTGTTCTGGCCCTGGCTACATCTATTGAGGATTGGCTGATCGATTGCTTCTGTCTTGATTTACCCGGAAATAAAGCATGACATTTCAAGCAGCGAAAAAAAATGCTACGAATTTTTTGACACTGAATTTGAAAACATTGAATATTTTGACTCTGAATTTTAAAACATCACATTTTTTGACACTGAATTTTAAAACATTGAATATTTTGACACTGAATTTTAAAACATTGAATTTATTTACACTGAATACTTTTTTGTTACAGTTTATAGAATTCAAAAGCAAAAAAAAGTGTTGATAATAAAAACACAAAATAACCTTCATACCTCATATAATCCAATACATCATGTGTAAAAAACAAAACAAAAAAAATTGATTTTGTGAGGCATTAGTTTAGAGTTGTGTATTGAAGTGTTGCATTTTGAGATCTTGGGGACATGAATGATGAGAAAGATGTGAAAAGGATTTTGTAGTTTTACTGCTCTAGAGGTTTGGAACCATTTCAGATAAAACATGATAAAAAAGGTGATAAAACAATCTTAGGAGCCTTGGGATTTAGTAGGTCACAGATGGAGCAGGACTCAACCCTGGTCAGAGAAAAGGTGCTAAGTGCTATTACACAAGTCCCTTAAGTTTCCTCTGAGCCTGTCTCTTCTGCAGTCCTGTCCTTCTGTGCACACACATTCCATCATGAAAGTTTAGTTCTGTAAAGCCTTGTATCTGGCTTTTGCTTGTATAACATTTCAATTTCATTTCAGCTATTTTGAACCATTAGCACAGTAATACACGCCTTTACTGAGCCCTGAGCCAAAAGCCTTTAAAGTAATTTTAACATGCCAAGATACTGGCCGGATGGGAAGCCGACATTTCAAAAACGTCACACTTTAGAACAGGACATATTACGCTTTATTTACTTGCTCTCAGTAGAATAACAGTGGGGAAATGTCAAAAATGTATTTGCAGAGCACAGTGAGAAGTCTACAGGCAAAAAGGATATATACAAACAAAAATAAGCACAACTTCTACTATAATTCTCTTTCTCCGTAACTTTCACACTTGCTCCTGCAGTCCACGTTATCTTCTGTGTAATCGAGTCACAAGTGCATCTTAAATACCTTGATTGCCCCTCCCACATTACAAATCAATCTTATCATAAATTACATGTCCATTTAAGCCAGTGGCTCACGAATGTCCGGGTTTGACAAAACACACACAAGTCAGCACTCAGGCAAGTCAAATGACATACGTAGCGAGATATAACTGCAGGGTGCAATGCTTCCAAGTATGCACCCTGAAGACATGTACCTATCACAAACACAGTCCTTGTACCAGCAGTAGTTAATGGGGTTTTGGGCGTGGCTCGCAGCCACCATGGGACAGGCTCTCTTTGGGACAGCGTGCTCAGGGACGGGCTCACCCTGTCACAAGAACATATCATCTCACTTTGGAACACATCATGTTTTAGATCAGATTTTAGATACATTTTTTGAAAACACTTTAGAAA
Organism: Knipowitschia caucasica; assembly: GCA_964034765.1. Lineage (NCBI taxonomy): Eukaryota > Metazoa > Chordata > Actinopteri > Gobiiformes > Gobiidae > Knipowitschia > Knipowitschia caucasica. The sequence continues at coordinate 17,709,106 of OZ035839.1, forward strand.
CACACTTTTTAGATCAAGACATCACACTGTAGATCATGCAAAATTGCTTCTGAATGCAGGACACTATCCATACAGTGACCTTGCTTTCCACAGACATTTCCCTACATTTTACTTACATATATTGCTTTTTTAAATTTCTGTCATTGATTGTAGTAGTCCTGTATCTCTTACAGTTGGGTAAAAAGTATTCTTGTCAGCCAACACTTAAAAAGTTGAGGGAGGCTTGTAATTTTTATCATAGCCTCAACTATGAGAAACGGAAATTGAAACATCCAGAAAATAATTTCTAAAGAATTTGCTTGCAATTGATGGTGGAAAATAAGTAATTGGTTACCTACAAACAAGCAAGATATCTGGCTCTCAAAGACCTGTAACTCCTTCTTTAAGAGACTCTGTCCTCATCTCATTCCCTGTATTAATGGCACCTGTTTGAACGCGTTATCATTAAGAAAGACACTTGTCCACAACTTCAAACAGACACTTCAAATTCTGCTATGGCCAAGACCAAAGAGCTTTCAAAGGACACCAGAAACAAATTGTAGACCTGCACCAGGCTGGGAAGACTGAATATGCAAAAGGTAAGCAGCTTGGTGTGAATAAATCAACTGTGGGAGCAATTACTAGAAAATGGAAGAAACATACAAGACCACTGGTAAACTCCCTCGATCTGGGGCTCCACGCAAGATCTCCACACGGGGGGGACCTAGTGAATGACCTGCAGAGAGCTGGGACCAAAGTAACAAAGACTATATCAGTAACTCAAGTTGTCCCACTTTCAACTATGATGAAAGTGGGACAATTTGCAAATTTTTTTTCCTGGCTAAATACTTTTTTGCCCCACTGTATAAAACACTGTCACCTATAGGTTACATTTGTAAATACCTCACCATATTAGATGCAACTTAAGTTTCTTCTGCAATCACCTGAGAACTTGCATTGCCATAATATATTGTACATTGTCTCCTAAGTATTCTGGTGCTTATGGTGATTATATGATTGTGTATGGCAGTGGCATTATCTTTTACAACACATTAGTCTTTTTCTTAAAAATTTGACGATGTTCTGCTGTTGAATTCCAGACCTGATGAGTTTTGATGATATGATGTCTACCTCACACAAGCTCTCACACATGACTGTAGATCGACCAAAGATGCCTGGGAAGAGACCGCCCTCACAGTTTGGACCAATCTCGGTGAGGCTCGATGTTACTACACTCAACAAGAATCAAACACTTTTGTTCAAACATCTAAAACATTTGTTTAATGTACTCAAAAGACCATTTAGCTCCATTGTCAAACACAAATCTGTATAAGTCTGCGTCAGTAAGACTCTGTCTTGTTTGTCGAGATAAATAAAGGAGTGGAACTGGTTTTATTTAATTATCTTGTTGATAATGATAACTTTATTCTTGTATGTTCACCTATGTAAAATATGGATTTCTTTGATAGGTTACATTGTTAAATTCTAATGGCACTAATGAGAAGTACAGTACGGACCAAAAGTTTGGACACACTTTCTCATTCAATGAGGTTCCTTTCTTTTCATGACTATTGACTGTAGAATCACACCCAGGCTGTGTAAGGGCTATTTGACCAAAAAGGAGAGTGATGGGTGCTGGGCCAGATGACCTGGCATCGGACTTGAACCCAATCCAGATGGTTTTGGGGTGAGCTGGACCACAGAGTGAAGGCGAAGGGCCAACAAGTGCTACGCATCTCTGGGAACTCTTTCAAGACTGTTGGAAGACCATTTCAGGTCACTACCTCTTGAGGCTCATCAAGAGAATGCCAAGAGTGTGCAACGCAGTAATCAGAGCAAAAGGTTATACTTTGAAGAACCTAGAATATAAGACAAATTTTCAGTTGTTTCATACTTTTTTTTTCTACGTACATAATTCCACATGAGTTAATTCATAGTTTTGATGCCTTCAGTGTGAATCTACAATTTTCATTATCAGGACAATAAAAAACTTTTTGAATGAGAAAGTGTGTCCAAATTTTTAGTCTGTACTCCATGTAATTGCACTTCAGGTTTCTGAAGCGCAATATATTATATATCCATACTTTTGATCAACTCAAAAAAAAATTCCAGCATCTTTTTTGTGTTTAATTCTGGTCCTATCAGGCTGCATATTCATCGGCAAGTACACGGCATGCCGCTTTTGGGACTAGCGCCCGGGAGGCGGCTGCGAGAGTGGCTGGGGCTTTCATTGCAGATTGCGGCTTTAATTTATGGTTTCATTTTATTTGTATACAATTGTAATTTATTTTCAATTAAGAAACACAAACAAAAGCGTATACACACGCACACACATAAACGCACACACACTAGATATAGGTGTGGTTGTTTAGTTGACAGAAATCATTAACCAAAAATAGCACCGTACTCTTCTCACATTTATTTGAACTGTCCCAAGTTTAGAATAACATTGGGCTTTCATGTGTTCAAGCCCAACAAGGAAGTGAATGTGGAGAAGTTCTTCAAGATAGATGAAGAGGGGACAGCCAAGCCAAAACTAACAGAAACCAAAAGGGTAAGAAAAAGTCAAATTCTATCAAGATGGTTTCATATTGTGTATATGACCAATATATAAAAAAATAAATAAACTTTAATTACTTTAATTCAAATGTTACCTGTTTTATTCTGCAAATTGGAAAAGCTAATTTGTTTACAATACATTCACAAGTCAATTTTATACACTCTGGAGCCCTAATAGGAAATGGCATGCTTTTGTAAGTGGTCACATGGTGTGGCTCTGTGTCTGTGAGGGTATTGAAGGACGAACTCACGATGTATGTAGTCATGTTACATTGGAACCTATTTCACATCAGATTAGTACCGTGCATCTTAGATTATTTTACCTGCAAATTCAAATAAAAAAGGCAAGTTATATGAACTAAACAATCTGGACAAAACAAAAATTAGTTTCTTCAAGGTATGGCAATTCTATACGTTGTTGTATTCACTGCTTTTCTATAATTGATAACTGACATCTTTACACAATGATTTCACCCATGTGGGTGAGAAGATTCAGGTCAAGGTATACTTTATTGCCCACATTGAACACGTTGAATTTGTGGCTAAATTAATTTACCTTGAATAGTGTGTATAGTATGTAGGAGGCGGGACTAACATCTGTTAATTGCTAAGTGAATGAGGTTCTGTTTTTGTTCTTTGCTGAAAAGATTTTTCACATCAGGCAACACAAAAAATAATACAAGTAGCCCTCATTTTGTGTCTTCTATGAAATTGGAGGAAGGGCTTAGCTCACCTTGCTCATGTATGACAGCCATCACAGGTAACCTTGTCATTTAACAAACACATTTGTTTCCAGCCTTCCATCAGCACCGTGACACAGTCCCAGACACAAGAGAAGCAAAGTTTTGTGATCGAGACAAAGCCTTCCCTTCCAGGCCCCACCGCAGAGGGCACAGACCTGGAGCCTGAGGAGCAAAGTGGCTTTGAGGAACTTAGGGCTCAGATGAAAGAACTGCTGCTGACGGTGGAGCTGCTCAAGGCTCAGCAGATGTAAGGACGCACGCATGTACACACCCATGTATGCATGCACGCACACACGCATGTACTCACGCGCACTTGCAGCCATCCACGCACTCTTGTACACACACATTAGTGGTGCTACGGATCATCATAAATCATTTCTTCATTTATGAAGAAAAAAAAGTTGTGCACATGACTGCGTGGTCATGGGAAGCGAATGAACGGAGGAGATTGAATACTCTGCATCATTTAAAGCCCCTGTATGGGAGCATTTTGGCTTCCCTGTCAAATATGCTGATGAAGGAAAGAGGTTGGTTGTGGAAACTGTCCACATGGCCACGTATTTGAAGCGACATCACCCCGGCTTTTCACTAACCGTATTGAAAACAAAAGCTGCTCAACAACCACTTATCACCGCAGCATTTAAGAAGCCCCTATGCCAGAATGCACAAAAATTACAGCTAATGCTAACAGGAAGTATGCAAGTGTTTGTTGTCATACTCTTAAAGTGACAGGGCATAATTTTCAATGCCAATGTTTGTTTTATTTATTTTAAACCTAGTTTTAAGTGTTTATCCTTGTCCTTCTATAACACTGAGTTTAATTAGTATGAAACAAGTTAATTGTATACATTTAAAAGTAATAATTTGAAAGTGTTAATAAACAGAAAGACAAAACTAAATTTATTTTGTTCTTTACTTTTTCGCTGATCCGAAAAATTAACCGATCCATGACTCTTGATTTGAGAAACATTACGATCCGTTGGACCCCTAAAACACATGTACGCACACTTGTACGCACACTTGTACGCACACTTGTACGCACACTTGTACACAATCATGTACGCACTTAAACATGTGGGTTTATAAGAGCTGCACATCCATTGCATTTTGGATATTGAGTCTCGGTAAGGCAAGGCAAGTTCATTTGTATAGCACAATTCATACACAAGGCAACTCAAAGTGCTGAACAAGACAAAATAGCATTAAAATAATAAATAATCACAGTACATTCAAAAAAAGATACAAATATAAAATCCCTCAGTTGTATGCACAGCTAAACAGAACAGTTTTTAATCTGGTTTTCAACATTGTCAGAGAGGAGGCCTGTCTCACATCTTCAGGAAGATTGTTCCAGATTTTGGCAGCATGAATCTGAAATGCAGCCTCCCCATGTTTAGTTCTGACTCTGGGCACTAACAGGAGTCCAGTCTCTGTGCTCCTCAGAGTCCGGGCTGGTTGATATGGGACTAATATGTCACTGATATATTTTGGTGCGAGGCCTAGCCTAGCCTAGCCTAGCCTAGCATAGCCGCTAACTCGCTATCCCTATGGCTGCTTCTGTCTCTCCCTCAGTCCTGTACTGCTCGAGTTGCCATATGGCGAGGGTTATGGCTTAACCCTGGATCCTTCTCCGACGATAGTGATGCGTTAAATTGTAGTATAGTTGTAGCGTTGAAATCCAGGGTTAGTGAGTTAGAGCTGCGTCTCCGAGCAATCCAGTCTCGAGCTAGCGCTAGCATTAGCTATTGCCAGGCCGTATCCTCACGGACCATAGACTGTATATATCAACGGACAAGTTACGATTTTCTACCTTATACTAATGTTCTTGTACTACATACATTATATTTGTCAGTAAATCTGTATAACCGTGATACATTTATGAACAAGAATGGAGAGATTTGGTAAATACAAAGGTTTTATTTTTGGTCAAAATAAATGTTTAGGCAGACGTTATGCATCGGATAGCCCCCCTCCTCTGCAACCACTGCTACACAGGCTGCTGTTGCTACAGGAATGTCCGTGGTTTTGTGGGTTGTACAGAGCACAGCAGGTCAGCACCATTGAATTCACATGTTCAGTGTCCGAGCCATTCCTTTATTTTTCAATAACCACTTGCGCTGTGCTGAATTTTCTATGAAATACTTGCTGTTAGTCTGTCACTCTGTGTCCTGAAAAGGTTGCAGGAGCCAGTTCTGCAGGGGTTAAGCAGAGTCCCCTGGGAGGTAATTCCCCTGCTATCACGGATATTAAAATAACTCCATGCACGCACCAATATTACTAGTTACGCGTCACGCGTAAATTACGTGGTCTGGCAACGCTGAGGAGATACAAGGAGGCACTATTTTTTATGTAAAAGCACGCTAACTGAAGCGTGCCGTATTGTACTGACACTGTGGAAAAGAGGCATAACAGGTCTAGAGTGTGCCCTCTGCTTTGGGTGGGGCCACTCACGTGCTGAGTGAGACCAAAGGTATCAAGAACAGAACTCAGCTCTTTTGCATTTCTTTCATTAACATTATCCACATATATATTAAAATCACCTGTAATAACTAAATTATCAAAATCTGTGCATACAACAGAAAGTAACTCGGTAAAATTATCTAAAAAGCTGTGACATGACTGCGGTGGCTTGTATAGGACAATGAAGAGTATTGGAGGAGATTGTTTTTGTTGTATTTTAAAAGACACATATTCAAATGATGAAATCTTCCCAAGAGACATTATGTGGGAGACAAAGTGGTCAGCTTTGCCTCCCTCCTTTTTGTTTTCACGTATTTCAGATTCAAATTTGAAATTTGGTGTAGATGCTTCTATTAAAACTGCATTTCCTGTATTTTGGTCAAGCCAAGTCTCAGCCATGATCAAGATTATGAGAACGAATAAAATTATTGATTAAAAAGGACTTGTAGTGTTTTTAATGACAGTGCTGTAAGCCCAAATAAATTTTCTCTGGAGTCGCAGTCTGGGGCACTTAGTCTCTACTGATGTATTAAGTTGAAAATGCACTGAAGTGTCAATCAAACAAATTAGAAAAACATTTGTAATTTTTTTTTTATTCACATGTCTACATTTGCAGGAATTATGATGGTATTAACAATTGTGAGAGAATTCTGCTTGAACTAAAGCTGGACAGCCACGTCCACTCTCTGTTAAGATTCAGACTGAGCCCACTCTAGCAAACACAAAATGTGTCCACGGCTCTGATGACTTAACCTCTCACTTAAAAATCCTTATACAGACACATTTAGAGGTCAAGGTTTTGTGCATCAGCACGCAGGCAGCAGGCAGGCCTTCTGCCGAGAGCCTGACAAACAGAGGCAGCGCGCAGAAATGGGACAATCTACATGTATCTTGTCTTGGGCATATTCATTTGAAATAATATTATTTTCAATTGTTCTTCGGTACTACACCAATATTTTTAGATGGAATCCAATGCAAATCCTCAATTTTACACAATGTTGCTACAGACAACCAAGTTATAGACTTGTATAATTTGATTGTGAAAGAAATGTTAGTGTTTGCACTGATGAGTTTCATTGAATACATTTTAGAGCTTTATTTTGTGTCGATGAGCCGCAAGTGAAAAAGTAAACCACAAATGAACAGACTACTCAATGAATTAAACAATTTACATTCATATTTCATCAAAATATTTCAGTTTCGTTCATTGATTCATTTCCTGAGGGAGACTTGTCTTGGAGCAGGGGGTGAATCCTAACCATATTATGTGACTTTGTGTTATTAAACTTCTTATTCAAATATGCTGCTACACCGCGCCCTGCCTATTCAGTGTTGGAGGAAAACACTGGAAATCTTGTTGAATGCAGGGCAAAAACTGTCATTTTGTGAAAATGTAAAAAAGCATTTGCAATTTGGACAGGTTAGAAAGAAAGTGCGGTAATTATTTAACTCTGACTTGAGTGTGATATCATCCTAGAACTCCAGATCTCAATTATAAAATATGTATTTTCTTTATTGCTGGATAATTTTGACCTATGCACTTGAAGTAAACTTGTATCCCTTTTTTGATGTTGAAAGTGAAGTGACCACATGTGTATTGATAAATCTACCTGTCCGTTTTTCCAGGAAAGAAATGTCGGAGCTGCGCGGGGAGCTGGATGAGGAGCGGCACAAGCGCATGGCTCTGCAGGTACCATCAATCTTGCACGTTTGCCTGTCTGCACACATCACAGCCACTCTTAACACGCCAGTGCTCAGTAATTACCCACTGAGGCAAAGTTCAGCAAAAATAGTAGGATGACCTGATTTGATTGGTCAGAGTGTGATAATATTTTTGATTTGAAGATACATGCATCTCTCGTTTTGTGTTAATGCTTAACTGTACACTGTCCCTGTTCAAATAAAGTACATACAATACAATACAATACAACCTTTTAACCCATTGAGGCCAGGAAAGTGGACACGTCGGTTTTATTTATCTTATTTATCTTATCATTGGTCAATTCTCTTGACCAATGAAATGCAATAGGATATTTTCTGCGGTTCCACAAATTCAAACTTTTTCTCGCTCAAAATGTAATTTCTGTGAAATGTGAGACCTTAATGTGGCACAAAAGTTGGGCCGAGAGTGATTATTTAAAAACATTTTTCCACTTTATTACCAAACTCTTGTTGAAATTGTATTGAGAAATGTGTTAGTTTCACATTATTTTTGGTTATTTTATTATCTTGTGTTGTATATTTTGTTTTACTCTACTGAAGGTTTAAAATAATACTCTCCTCATTGAAAGCCACATGTGTCAGCTCTCAAATTCTTTTGAATTAGGTTAGGTACAGAGGCCGAGAAATCAATCATCGAATTTCAGGAAAACTTCAGGTTTTAGGGGGTGATTCTAGAGTTGGCCAGAGGTTTTACAGGTCTGTTTTACCAGGGGTTTCAGGCCTTAATGGGTTAAACCATGTGAAAGTTTCCATGCAGTAAGACATCTTTTTAATGTTAAAAATTCCTCCAGTTTTTTTAGATAAAATACCTTTTCCTTACCGACTAGCTACACAGACTATGAACACTGACCATTTCCATGCCTCTTGGAACTTGTAGAATGTATAGTCCAATTTTAATGCTACGCCAATTATATGTTAACTGCAGACCTGCTAATACACATACAAGAGGAGCCCTAAAACAGCTGAAAAGTTTTACAAACGCAGTTACTATTTGTGCTACTGGGGAGTCCAATCCAAATTATATGTAATATGGAGGACCTTCCACAGACTTTATATAACAGTAGTATGTGTTCATGGAGGTGCGCAATAAGTGTATTTTATTATTAAACGGTTCTTCCGCGTCACGGGAGCATAATAATTTATTGGCCTAAAATATATATATGGGGAAACAACAGTGTTTATACAAAACTAGGATAAAAACAACTCTTCCAAAAATAATGTAATGTACCTTCAGTAGACACAATCCCTGCATCACGGGCCAAATCACTTTATTTCTACCTCAAGGTTAATGAGATTAAGGGTCTATAATTTCTATAAATAGGTGTTATGCTCAAATGGAGTGTGGCCTTTTCACAGGATCTTAAAGACCTTATGACGGGTTTTTAAAAAAAAAAAAGTGGATATCAAAATTGCATGACAATGTCAATTTGAAAGAGATTCCGGCAAAAAAAATCCTATATTTTATAAAAAGAACGTGTTTTTCATGAATTTAAGTTGTCTATGCTCTAACCTGTGTGTGACGTCACAGCGGGTTACGCCCATGCATTGAAAACCATGGATCAATGCCACAGGACTGCCTTTTCTCTCTTCTCTCCACTGATGCCCAACACAATACTGCCCTCTACAGGTGACAATTGCTCACTACACATAAATTGCCGTTTTGAGAGTGATAAAGTGTCCGTGGTGGGAATTGAACCCCAGTGTCTGGATTGGCAGTCCATCGACACAACCACTGGACTATCTCAGTGGCAACAAAATGTTACATTCTAGTAGTTATGTTAGACTCGCTGTACACGGCCTTGTCATCTTGAATATCCGCGAAAAAAGAACGAATACCAAATTGTAAACAACTTACAGCGTTGAAACGTACCCGTTCTGACGTCACCAAGGGCTGTGAAGTTTTTTCGTTTCTAAGGGCGTTGCTATGGGGTTATTTTGATTTGGGGGGATCAGACAAAAAAAATAACAACTGATTTTGAAACCTTTAGTAGTTCTCTTCTAATATAAAATGTTATTAAAACTGTATTTCTAAATAAATCAAACCAGTCATAAGGTCTTTAAAGGAGATTTATTCACTTCTCTGGCCTGTTTTCTCGCTGCATAGTACTTTCTTGTGTTTCTAAGAATACATGTTTGTCCCCTAAGGGACAACATTTATTTATTTCCAGGGATGTACTGATTGTGAACAAATATTATAGTAATTATCTTATATAAATATATTTAATTAATACCTCTATCGGCCTCAATGTTAGGCATGTGCTTACCATAGGGGATTTTATTTTTTCCCATGGTAGTTAACAAGGCAAACATTGGCCGATTCATTGGTGCATCCCTAGTTACTGTATTTCCATGTCCAGGGGGCACTGTCTTGATCCAGACTCTGGTCATTGCGGTTTTAGCCTATATCCATTTACTCTCTGTGTTCTTGTCTCTTGTTAAATCATTGAGGCCGGCAACGCATTCCCGCATTTCTACCTTTCAAGCCTGGAGCGCTGTTGCATACTTCTACCTTTAAGGCTGGGAAAGTGGACACACAGTCTGTTTATCTTTTGACCAATTCTCTTCATTGATCAATTCTCTGGACCAATGAAATGCATCAGGATATACCAGGGATGAGAATTTTCTGCGGATCTGCAAATTCCGACTTCTTCCCACTGAAAATATCATTTCTGTCAAATTCGTGACCGCGGGCTGTTGTTTGCGTTACGTACTCGAACGATATTAACATCCTCCGTTCTAACCTCGGGAGCTGCTGTATACCGACAGCCGCAGCTCAGCGAACGCACGGCCGTAACAGGGTAATGTACCATAGCGTATAGTTTCGTTCGGGCCTGAAAAATCAAGCCTGACCCGGCCCAAGCCCGCTAATGCTAAGCCCGAGCCCGTATAAGCCCGACCAATTAACGCTCTATAATAGACCCGAGCCCGACAGAAGCCCGACACATCTGATTTCACTTGTTGCACGCACTCATCTTCCAATTGCAAGTTTAGCCACTTCTGAATGTGTTTTGTACGTCCACCTGATCCATTTCTGTTTCTGTTCCGTGTTTTCGCTGTTGACCGTATCATTCAACAGGAAAAACAGGGATTATGCGTTCAGGGCCTGCTGCGGCTGTAGGACACGCCGGTTACGATGTTATAAATATATTAACTTTTTTAATAACTTGTTGTCAATCAACGGACATTATTATTAATAAATACATATATGCATATCCGAACTCGCGGTCGGGCTCGGGCCTGCTCAGGCTGAAAAGCGAAACTCTATCCGAGTGCGGACAGAACCATAAACGTGTGATCAAGACCATCCCCAGCTTGTTGCACATGCAGGTTTTGCCTGTCTTTCCCGTCTCTCCCCAATGCCCCCCACCAAGTCTCATCCTGAAACGCAGCCAAAACTCACTGAATTAAAGTTCCGGCACCTACATTTATGCTTGCATTGATAATGCATGTTATTTGTGCACAAAAGTAGAATGTTGTGACCAAATCAAACAGAACAAACCAAAACAGTCTTGTTTTTTTATTTTGGTTACTGAAGAAAGAGCCCCGTGAGTCATTATTTGACTTTTAGGGCTGAGAGTGGAATGTTTTTTTTTTTTTTTCACACAGTCAGTGCCACTTTATTGCCAAATTCTAGTTAACTTATTGTGTTGATAAATATTAATTAAACAACCAAAAATAATGTGAGACTAATAATCTTTCCTGTGTGAAAGTTGTATATTTTTGTTTTATTCTACCGAAGGTTTATAATAATTCTCTCAATTCCAAAATAATTTGAGAGCTGACACTTGTGGCTTTCAATAAGAATTATTTTTCTATCTACTGCAGAGGCCGAGATATCAATCATTTAGTAGACGTTGAATTTCAGGAAAACTTGAGGTTTTGGAGGATGGTTCTAAAGAAGGCCATAGGTTTTACAGCTCTGTTTTACAGGGTGTGTCAGACCTCTATATGGGTTAAAGCTCCCACAGACGCCACATTCCTCCACGCGTTCTTTACTCCGCGCTTGTGATACTTCATTTCCTAAGTGCAGCGTGCGGGAGCTTCTTCAGAACGTGCGTGCTGTGAAGGGACATTTATTTACATTATAGCCTCCAAGCGCATGCGGTGCAGGGACAGTTGTTTACATTTACGAGAGAAGTAGGAGAGACATACATTTAAGAATACATTGTTACTTATTTAAGCAGATCTGCCCTGGATGAAAGCGAGGCTGCAGGAAAGGTTCTTTCACATCTTTCCTTTATCACTTACAATGCTTCTGTTTACATCTTGCGGCTTTTCTTGCCTTTGATCCAGTCGTCTTCTCTGGGTTGTGACTCCACGTCCAGAAGTGAAAGAGGGACAGGATTATTGTGAATACTAAGAAGCACTCCTCCTCCTCATGTTAGCAGTGAGCGTGTTGGCCTTGACAGGAGCAGACATAACCTAAGCGCAGTCGGAGTATAGGCTTCAGCTCTGAGACACCTCTGCACAGCGTGGTCCCAGGCACAGACTCAGAGACCCCCACCGTTTGCACACCGATGCCCCGTACGGCCCTCACACCGGGGCTCTGACGAACAGCCACGGGTTACTGCAGATGACCATAAATTCTCTGAATCACAGCACTACCAAGTATTGTTTTCAGGAGGAGAGGAGAGCTGCAGGAATGTGAGATGCGAGCTTGGTCATTTTAACGACTCTAACGATGCAATCTTTATTAAAAGAAAGTAAATCTGACAGAAAACACAGGATCCAAAGACCATACTTTCCCATTGATCTCTTGGTTGTTTATTTCATCTACAATTTTTGCATCATGATTTACACTGACGAGGTATTTTGAACCTGCTATTTGTGAGTTGTATTTTTGATTAATTAATAAAGAGATTTTATTGTATTTTATAGTGCTATACTTATATTCTGTTAACTTGTGCACTCCTCATTCAGTTTTAGCTTGAACATGACGCATCCTCTCCACTGATTTATACTGAATTATTGGGTCCCTCCCTTTGGCGTTCTTGAAAAAGTCAAATTTGGTCATATAGAAGGACACATACGGTATTACAAAAAAACACTATCAGCATTTAACAAGGTTACATAAATTCTTCAAAAATACCAGTTTTTCAGTACAGTGAACGCTCTGTGCTCACTCCGTCCAACCAAATCATACATACTTTTGAGCTATAACATCAGAAATATGGCTGCTGCTACTTTTTCTTACATATTTTTTTCAGATTTGTCCAACTCTTTAAAAATCAAATACACAATTTACATTTTTATTTTATTTTGATTTGTTTATATAAAAATAAAATAAAAAATGTAAATTGTGTATTTGATTTTTAAAGAGTTGGACAAATCTGAAAAAAAAAAAAAAATATGTAAGAAAAAAATATATATATATTTTTTATTTTGATTTGTTTATATACACAGGGGCTGGTGCTATGAGAGTTGGGTGGCATCTCTGATTGCCACCCCCCTGACCCAGAAATGGATTAAAGGGTAGAAGATGGATGGATGGATATATACTATTATCAAGTTCACTTCTAACCCATGTCCAGTGTCTGGCCTCCCTGTTGTGCTCCAGTGTCAGTTTCCAGTCTTGTTTCTTCCAGCACAAATATAGATGAGATGCCTGTTCTTTGTTTGTTCCAGATGGAGATAGAAAAACTCAAGCGGACAGTCCATTTGACGTGAAGCTTATATCCAATCATTCTCAAGCCTGGCGATGAGCTCTCAATGTGTGGACCAATCAGCGTGCTGGAGGCGGGGCTTTGCAGCTCTTCCGATGGACCCAGTCTCTGACAGGACCACCACCTCCAGCACAAAAATCTTTTTTTTTTTTTTTTTCTACAAAAATAGACTCTTTAATTGTAAGATTTCGATTTTGCACTTTTTTTTTCAAGCTTGACATTTCTTTCAGATATTTCTTTGTCTTTTGCCAACACAAGCTGCGGCCTTAATCAGAATACTGCTGAACTCTGTCCAGCTGCAGACTGGCTCGCTCTCACTACTACTGACATTGGATAGCAGGGGGTGCTTGCTTCTCTTGCCTTTCTTTTTTATAAATCAAATCAAATTATTTTAAAAACATGATTTAAGCTAACGTTTTCCTATTCTGTATCTGTCATCAACAGTCTTTTCTTGACTTTATGGTGTTCGTGCATTCCTATCCCCAGTAACACTACTGTGCCTCTTTAGAAATCTAATTGTTAAAAATGGGAGCTTGTATTTACCAAGATGGTGTCTGGAATCTATAGTTTGATATTGTAAATATCTATTTTTTAAGTCTACTGACGTTCCCTCAGTCCATATATAGGGCTTGTTTATTTCTGTCAAAACTGGGAATGTTTTGTTCACAAACTTTGTATAATCACACTGAGCGTCTAAACAAGTGGCTTCGACGACACAGATCTTTTAAAAAGAAATTGATGTGGTATTGGCATCATTAGCATTTTTCTAACTCTCAAATAAGCCACATGTTTTTGAGCAATATTTCTATATGTACTTCAGCTAAATTTGTGCAGAAACTTGGTGAACACCACAATAAAAACTACCAGTTAAGAAATCCCATGTTACATTTGATATTGACTTACGGACATCAAAGAAGCCAAATGCAGCGCTACACATCTTTGAATTCTGCTAATTCATTTATCTTATTCCAAAGGACTAGCTGCCTGAGCTGTTCCTACTGCACTCCAAACTTCTCTAAAGCCAACACAAGCATCATGCTACACTTATGAATGTTGTATTCAAATTCATTACTCTGAGCCTGCACAGTTTGTACATTAATTTTTAATCCGAGTTCTTTCAGATCTGATGCAGTGTCAAGAAATACAAACTTAAACATTTAGCCATCAGACAGGAATGTACTGCTTTTACGACGCTTGCCCTTTTACTGTTTTTGAGTCTTTTTAGACTCACTCAAACATGATTTGCTGAGTGGTTGATTATTTTAAGTAATAGAATCCAACCTATTAACAACTGGACATACAAAACAATGACAAAAATGAAATGGCTCACTATGAATAAAACCAAATAACACCAATTCCACTATGAAATGAACACTGTTCTTTGACTGAAATGTACAGTGCCTTGCAAAAGTGAATTCAACTTCAACTTTTTGTCACAACGAAGTAACAGACCATGAGTGACCGGTCAGCATTATATTTATACTCTCATCAGAAAGTAATTTGAAATTCAACTTGTCTAGTTTTGAATATCGAGAAGTTTAAAGTTTTGCCAACGTTGTGCCCTCACAAAACTACTCTTGCTCCGTCAGATTTGATTTGTGAAGTTTTTTTGTCATGTTTTTACTTGGATATATTTCTGGATTTGGGTCTGAACTTAGACTGGACTGTTGTAACACACCTATATGCTGTAGAGACACTTTCACAAGGCGCTGTACGTCAACACAAGTCCTCACAAAGGTCAACTCTTTGCAAAATGTGTCTCTCGTTAATAACATGCGATTTGACAGACGAGCTTGACCCTGTGTTCATCTTAATTTCCTCGTGGCAGTATGCAACTTCTGATGGAGGGAAACTATGAGCAATGGAAACACATGAAGAAGAAATATACATTGTCCTTTGCCTAATTGTCTCAAAAATGCATTACTCATTGTCATTCTGTCATCATTCTTAAAACAACTTTGCTTGGAACATTCCACACATCTCCATGGACAGGAGCAGCAGATCCCCCATCAGAAAGGTTCCGTAGTGCACTTTAAGTTAATTTCCTCTTTTCATTGCTGTACAAAATGGGCTTTGATGACCACAAATCAATACTGTACAAAGTTGGGAGATATAGTTAATAATATATGTATATATAAAGGTGCAATTCCCAAACATGGGAGATAACATTCGCTAGCAAATAGAGATGCAGTTTCTGACCTGTGCTGTGCTCCGGCTGCTGTAAATGTTCCCATTTCAATTTTAAAACGCATGAAAGGTTTGTGAGACACATATTTTTCCACTGACTGTACATTCCGCAAGAGGGAAATGAATCGGAGCACATTTATGATATTTTTTTCATGTGATTTTGTTTGTTTACAAGAGCTGTATTCTTGCATGTGCTGCGATTCCACACAAAATAAATATCTTTAAATACATGCTTCGCTCATATTTCTCTGGTTTCATGTGCTACTGTCAATTTGTTGTTGATTTTAAGTGGCATATTATTCTGTGTTTTTTTTTTTTTTTTTTTTTTTTACTTTTCTCTGATAATTCAGTGGTATTTGACCTTCATACACATGCCCAGAATGTTTTTTCTTATTGATTCCTTCAAGCCTTAGAAAATAATCTTTCCTTTTCGTTTTTGAGCGGCACAGAAACGAGTGGTTTCAAATCGTGACAATCGCCAATCTGTGAAATGAAAAGCCCGCCTCCAAAAAAAAAAAAAAAAAAGCCCGCCTCCAAGAGGTGATTGACAGCAGGGGGAAACTGAACCAGCAAATCAGCGCATGCAGGCAGCATGCAAGCTTATATTTCCAACATAAAAGACACAAACAGGAGCCTCGGAATGTGAGTATAATTCAACTAACTTCCGTTTATCACTGTGAACAAAATCATTTGGGTCTGATTCTGGGTTAGGGTTAGGACATAGGCTCTGTGACGGGTTGCCATTGCTGGAAAGGGGTTTTTCTCAGGTCCAAAATGACTAACAGCGAAAGCTGTACAGTTTTGTTTACCTCAAACTTGGCACGAGGCT
Source organism: Knipowitschia caucasica (assembly GCA_964034765.1). Lineage (NCBI taxonomy): Eukaryota > Metazoa > Chordata > Actinopteri > Gobiiformes > Gobiidae > Knipowitschia > Knipowitschia caucasica. The sequence goes on from OZ035839.1 coordinate 17,725,248, forward strand.
ATGTCACCGCGCGGATGCGGCCTCACAGACAGAAGAGCAGAGATCTACTTGTCCAATAAAGATATCACCTCTATGCACGAAATGCCCATTAATTGGACAAGTTTTGAGTGATGTTTGGTGTATCACCCAAATTATTATCACACATCTGCTTAGAATGGACTGTGAATAATTAAGGAAAGTGAAATATGACACCTTTTTTAAAGGTGCCTCGACGCGCTCATCTTTGTTTTTTTCCTTCTCAGATCCCTGATAATTGAGCTGCATTCTTCCTCTTAGGGCAAAACAATGTGTCACATATTTACATCAACATTTTTTTCTTAGTCATCCTAACACTTTCAGTTGCTCACAAAAGCAAAAAACGGTATGTGGTGGACGTGGAGCGTACCATAAACATACGCTGGACTCGGAGCTGGCCGTCGTGTGCACTGATTCGTTTTGAGTTGTCAATCACCTACTGTATTTTAGTATTCAATCAATCAATCAATCAACGTTTATTTATAGAGCGCCTTTCCTACACAAGGCAACGCAAAGCGCCTCACAACCCATATAACATCATGCATAAATCATCAAACATTAGAATTTAAGTAAACATAAAAAGACAGATTAAGAGCACAAGATATATAAAATCACACAAGTAGTTAAAAACCGTAAAAAATTAAAATCACACAAGGGATTACAATCATAAATAATCATAAATAATCATAGCGCATTAAAAAGATTAAAGATAAAAACAAATGTAAAATCATTCACTTGTATGCACAGCTAAAAAGAACTGTTTTCAGTTCAGTTTTAAAAACTGCCAGAGTAGACGCCTGTCTCACACTCTCGGGAAGACGGTTCCAGACTCTAGCTGCATGAATCTGAAACGCAGCCTCCCCATGTCTAGTTCCGACTCTTGGCACTAACAGAAGTCCAGTCCCTGTGCTCCTCAGAGCCCGAGTTGGTTCATAAGGCACCAACATGTCGCGGATGTACCCTGGTGCGAGGCCATGGAGAGACTTGTACACAAGTAAAGCTACTTTAAAATCTATTCTCTGAGCCACAGGAAGCCAGTGCAGAGACCTGAGGACCGGACTAATGTGGTCGTACTTCCTGGTTCTAGTCAGGACTCGAGCTGCAGCATTTTGGATGTACTGCAGCTGTTTTACCGCTTGTTTAGAGAGACCTGTGAACAAGCCATTGCAGTAGTCCAATCGACTGGAGACAAATGCGTGGATAAGAATCTCCAAGTCTGCTTTAGACACAATGTTTTTAATTTTAGCAATGTTTCTTAGGTGGAAGTAAGCTGATGATGTCACAGATGATATGTGGCTATTGAAATTCAAGTCTGAGTCCATTATTACTCCTAGATTTCTGACCTGAGTTGAGGGTTTCAGGGAGAGAGACTGGAGGTGGCAGATAACGCTCTCTCTTTGTTTCTGAGGTCCGAAAACAATAATTTCAGTTTTTTCTGTGTTTAGCTGGAGAAAGTTATTTTGCATCCAATCACTGATCTGTTGGATACAGTGAAGGAGCGAGTCCACTGGTCCATGTTCTCCTGCTGTCAGGGACACATAGACCTGAGTATCGTCAGCGTAATTGTGATAGGACACGTTATTACTGTGTATTAACCTACCCAGAGGCAGCATGTAAATATTAAACAGGAGAGGCCCCAGGATTGAGCCCTGTGGCACTCCGCAGGTCAGGGCCAGATGGTCTGAGACACAGTTTCCGATCTCCACAAAATACTTTCTGTCCTGTAGGTAGGATATAAACCAGCTTAGGGCTGTTCCAGAAACACCAACCCAGTCCTCAAGTCTCTGAATGAGGATACCATGATCGACAGTGTCGAAAGCAGCACTCAAATCTAACAGGATAAGAACTGAGACTTTTCCTGCGTCAGTGTTAAGTCTGATGTCATTTGTTACCTTCACTAGAGCGGTCTCTGTGCTGTGGTGGGGTCTAAAACCAGACTGGAACATATCAAAAGAGTGATTGATTATTAAAAATTCTGTAAGTTGTTGATAGACAACTTTTTCTAGAATTTTACCCATGAAAGGCAGATTTGAAATGGGCCGATAACTTTTAAGTGCCAAGGCATCCAGACTCCTCTTTTTTAGGAGGGGTCTGATGACTGCCGTTTTCAGGGCCATTGGGAATGTTCCAGATTCAAGAGACATATTTACTATATGCGTGAGTGAAGGTAAAAGACTGCTCAGAACAGATTTAAGAAATCTAGGAGGTAATACATCCAGGCTACATGTAGAAGAACTCAGACTTGTAATTATCATTTGGACAGTTTCATTTTGTACTGGTGCAAAGTGTGTCAGCCCAAAAAGCTTCACTGGGTGTTGGATTGTAATTTCTACTGTGGAGGTGATGGCATTTTTGATGCCTTGGACTTTGTCATTAAAAAACTCTGCAAACTCATTACATTTGGTTTTGGAGGTAAGCTCTGATGGCATCTTAACAGGGGGATTTGTCAATTTATTTACCGTTGAGAACAGAACGCGTAGATTGCCACTACAACCTTCGATTGTTTCGGAAAAATAAGTTTCCCTCGTTCTACGTAGCACACTGTTGAACTTGCACAATGCATCTTTGAAGATCTCATGGTCAACTTGGAGATTTGACTTTCGCCACTTCCGCTCGGCTCTCCGGCACTCTCTCTTCTGTGCCCTGACAGAGTCTGCTTTTGTCCATGGCGCCTTTTTGCTTATTTGTAACAATTTTGACCTTTACAGGAGCAATCGTGTTCAGAACATCCAAAACACTAGAGGTGACAGAGTTAAGTAATTCATCCACAGTAGAACACAACGTGTTATCAAAGTTTATCATCCCCATGAAAAGTTCACCTGTATTTTTGTTTATGTGTCTTCTTCTTCTAACAATTGAGGATTCAGCTCGTGCTTTACTATTGAGACACATATCAAAAAATACACAGAAATGATCTGACAGAGCAACATTGGCCACATTTACATTTGAGATATTAACCCCTTTAGTAATTAGCAGATCGAGAGTGTGTCCTCTGCTATGGGTGGGGCCACTCACATGTTGAGTGAGACCAAAGGTTTCAGCACAGAGCTCAGCTCTTTCGCGCATCTATCATTAACGTTATCTACATGTATATTAAAATCACCTATGACTACTAAACTATCAAAGTCTGTGCACACAACTGAAAGCAACTCGGTGAAATGATCAGTGAAACTATGACATGACTGTGGCGGCTTGTACACAACAATAATAAGAATAGAAGATTGTTTTTGTTCTATTTTAAAAGAGACATACTCAAATGAGGAAAATTTCCCAAGAGGTAACTCTATGGGAGACAATACAATCTTTAAAAACTGCTGCTGTGCCTCCTCCTCTTTTATTTTCTCGAATTTCTGATTCAAATTTGAAATTTGGTGGTGTTGTTTCTATTAAAACTGCATTTTCTGTATTATGGTCAAGCCAAGTTTCAGTCATAAACATAAAGTCAAGATCATAAGAACAGATAAAATTATTAATTAAAAAGGATTTATTGCATAGTGATCTGACATTAAGCAGAGCAAGGTTAAAAATAATGTCAGTGTCAGTGGGTTTAGTTTGATTGACTGGCGAGGAACACACACAACTAAAACTAAAAATGAACTCTGTTTTACTTTGTTAAGTTCCAGATGCATGACTGAGTAAGCACCGTTCAGTGGCAGGACTGTCGTTTACACTGCCAGACGGACATGGTTAGTGTTTGCACCACAGTACTCACCCGGTGCTGGAGTGAGAGGAATTGGAAGTGGGGGCCGAGAGGCCCTCATGTAAACAGTCACGCCCCCCTCGGAGCAACTAACAAATGGTAAAAGTTGAAAGAGAAAAAATGACCAGCCTGGAATTAATAAAAGCAAGGAAATATAACTAGTATTGTGTTAATACTGTGCAAGTGGGCCACCTTTTCACACAATCAGTACGAATGAATGAATACTTTATTTCGATCCCATGGCAAACAAGAAACAAGGACAACAACCGAATCAGAAAAAGTACAAATATACAGTTTTGTTTATATTTACAACGCATCGATCACAAAAGGATGAGAAGAAGTTAAGACTGTTAAACTCCCACTCTCTATTTCTCATCTAATGAACTTAAATGATGTGTTTCACACTCCGTTTATTCTGTGTGTATACTTTACAAGTTTTGCAACAGTGTCATTTATAATGACATGACCTTGACTTGTCAGTGTATGTCTAATATGTTTATAATTGTTTCCCTTAAATTTCTTTTAGTATCAGATCTTTACTAATCCTAACATTATCATTACATTTACATTCAATATATAATATAAATATATTATTTATGTGGGTGATAAAAGGATCTGAGGTACAATAGTAAACATAGAGAACATTAAGGCATTAAGACATAAGGCATTCACTGTAATCCACTTCAATAGTCGAAGCCCCTCTATGCAACTTTGACACATCAAAAGCTTCTTACCACAGTTTTACCACACCGTTCAGGTCATTCTAAACACAGAAACAATTGGGTAGCTTTCGCGAAAGTTCACCGGGTAGACCCGTGCTGCTGCTGCCAGCCACAGGCGTTCTTCCCTCGCTCATCAATACCAGCAACGCCCAACCCAGTCCACCCCCAACCAAATAACCACCAGGACTGCAAGTTAAAATCCGGAGGACCGCCCACATTCCCGGCTTCCTGAAGTCTGCAAACTTTCTTGAAGCCTGCAAGGTGCATGTCGCTAACGCACCTGTCGCAAATGCATGCGTTGTTCTGGAGGGGTCCTTCTGCTCACGTGTTGCTCGTGCGCGTGGCCCTGCTGTCCTCAGTCTGGCTGCTCGTGGTCTGCTCCTCCTCCGCGTCCCTGCACCTGCTGTGGTTCGCATATTCCCCACTGCACTCCTCCTCTGCTGGCTCTTCTGCGGGCTGCTCCGCGGTCCCCTCCGCGGTTCTGTGCATGCTCGTTCCTCGTGTCCGCTGCCGCGCGCAGACGGTCTGGCGGTGCCGTGCGTGTACCCCCACCCCCCCCCTGGGCCTCTGATTGCGTGTGCCGCGTTGGTCCCGTTGCTTTCCCTAGTCTCCTGCAGTGAGTACAGTGAGGTGCCGACCGCGGACAGATTAATCCCGGCGTCCTAGGCTGCAGGCGGCTGGTTTTTGCCCTACGCACCCTGACTGCAGGCTCAGTTTTCGCCCGTGCTCGGTCCGCATCTCCGTTTACACAATGTTTGAGCTAACTGAGGGACAGAATGCATCTTAAATGGCATCATTCCTCCAATGTCTTGAGGGATATAAGAGGAGCAATGTGCATTAATTCAGATCATGTTCTGCACATGCAGTAAAACACACGTTGGAAAAATGTCAAAGACTACCCCATCGTGCTCCAGACGGCACACAACAGACTCTTCCTGGGGGGGGGGGGGGCGCCATCTTTACAGCATTAAATCTCATTACTTGCAGGTCACTATTGATAAATGAATGGATATAAATTCGCTATCAGCAGGAGGAAGGAGGCCATGCATTTACAATAGCTAGGTCACTAGTATTAAATTGGGTAACTAAACTGCAGTTGTAGCATTTCGAGAAGTGCAGCAGAAAGAAAAGGGGCCCAATGTGATCTGCAATGGGTTTTGGAAGTGGAGTTGGGAGTAATGAACGCATGGATCAGTGATCGTTCAACGCGTCTCTGCCATAACCAAAAGCAGCAAGATGGCGCCAGGGGACATCTGTTTTCCGCATGGGAATGTTTCGGATTCGGTTGATTTTATTTCCTCAGGCTCCTAAAACAACCGAGGGCAAGGTTCTCTGACCGCCGGCTGCTGCGGTCCCTGCTGCCGTTCCACTGATGCCCTGATCCCTCTCTGCCTGTTCCTGCTGCCGCTCCGGCAGCGCCTGTCCCTGCTTGTCCTGCTCCTGCTGCTCCCTACTACTACATGTGCCTGCTTGCTGCTGTTTGCCTGCCGGGGGCTCCTCAGGCTCCCAGGCTGCATCCTGTCTCTACGGCTTCGGCTCATTTCAGACACGTACGTACCTGGCTCACTGAGACAAGCGTCGCACGCTGGCGTGACCGTCTGTTTGTTCGTATGAATCGCATTGTGCCTGTCAGCTGCTTGCCTGCTTCTGCTGCTTCATAAAGCTACCGCTACTACTGCATGCTGCCGCTACTGCTGCTATGCTGCCGTCTGCTGCTTCATACTGCAACCGCTGCCCGAGCTGCCTGCAGCTTCTTTATTTTGACACCTATCTTCACGCGCATCTCTTTACTGAAACACTAAACAGCTTCAACTATATTCCTACTGCTGGGCTTTCAATTCAATCAATCAACTTTATTTGTAGAGCGCCGTTTCCTACACAAGGCAACGCAAAGCGCTTCACATCCCCTATCACATCATGCATAAATCAAACCCATTAAGAGCACAATATAATATTAAAAACATTAAAATAAAATCACAAAAATTAAAAACCTTTAAACATAAAATCACAGATGGGACTAAAAATCAAAATAGTCACAGTGCATTAAAAAGATTAAATATAAAAACAAAGATGATAAAATATAAACTCATTCAGTTGTATATTGCGCAGCTAAACAAATTTTTTTGAGCCTAGATTTAAAAAGATGCCAGAGTAGACCCCGTCTCACATTCTCGTAAGACTGTTGTACCAGATCTCTAGCCGGCATGAATCTGAAATGCCATTTGCCCAAGTCTAGTACCGACTCTGGGCAACTATACAGGAGTCCTTGTCCCTGTGCTCCTCAGAGTCCGGGTCGGTTCATATGGCAACAAACATGTCATAGATGTACCTGCGCTAGACCATGGAAGCACTTGTACACAATAAAGCTGCTTTGAAGTCATTCTCTGAGGAACAGAAAGCCCAGTGCAGATACCTTAGAACTGGCTAATGTGACGGTACTTCCTAGTTTTCTGGTCCAGACACCGAGCTGCTGCATGTTTGAATGTACTGCAGCTGTTTTAACAGCCTGTTTGGACAACCCTGTGAGCAGGCCATTGCAATAGTCTAACCGACTGAGACAAAAGCGTGTATATAGTCTCCAAGTCTGCCTTAGACACTATGTTTTTAATTTTAGCAATGTTTTTTAGTTGGTTAATAACTTGCTGAGTTACAGATTTTATGTGGCTTTTTTGAATTTAAGTCTGATCCATTATCACTCCTATATTTCTGAACCTGATTTGAGGGTTGTCTAGAGAGAGCCTGGAGGTTGACAAATAACGCTCTCTTTGTTTCGGGGTCCCGAAAACAATATTTCCAGTTTTTGTCGGTGTTTTAGTTGGAGAAAGATTTATTTGCCATCCAATCAACCGATTTGCTGGACACAGTGAAGGACGAGTCCACTGGTTCATGCTCTCCTGCTGTCAGGACGTCATAACCTGAGTATCGTCATCCTGTAATTGTGATAAGAGACAGTCTTACGTTTAATCAACTGACCTAGAGGCAAACATTTAAATATTAAACAGAAGAGGACCCATGATTGACCCCCGTGGCACTCCTTAGGTCAGGTGCCAAGTGGTCTGACGGTACAGTTTCGATCTCCACAAAAAACTTTCTGTCTTGTAAATTGGACCTAAACCACTTATGGCGGTGGCCAGCAACACCAACCAAGTCCTCAATGTCTCTGACTGAGGATCCATGATCAATAGTGTCCAAAAGCAGCACTTAAATCTAACAGAAAAAGACTGAGACTTTCCTGCGTCATGGGGTTTGTGGTTTAGTTTGGATGTTCATTTGTTACACTTTATTTGCGGTCTCAGTGCTGTAGGCAATTAAAAATTTGTAAGTTGTTGGTAGGCAACAAGAATTTTTCCCATGAAAGGCAGATTTGAGATGGGACGGTAATTTTCAAGTACCGCAGCATCCAAACTGCTCTTTTTTAGGAGGGGCCTAATGACTGCCTTTTTCAGGGCCATTGGAAATGTTCCAGATAAAAAAGACATGTTTACTATTTGTGTCAATGAGGGTAATAGACTACACATAACAGACTTCAGAAATCTAGGAGGTAGTACATCCAGACTGCAGGTAGAGGAACTAAGACCTGTGATTATCTTTTTAACAGTTTCATCATTGACAGGTGCAAATTGAGCTAGCTCACAAAGCCTCACTGGATGTTGCATTGTTACTTGTGTTGTAGAGGTGATGGCATTTCTGATACCCTGAACCTTGTCTCTGAAGAACTGTGCAAACTCATTACACCTGGATTTGGAGTAGTGTTCTAATGGCAACTCAACAGGGGGGTTCGTTAATCTATTGATTGTTGAAAATAGAACACGCAGATTGTTGCTGCAGCCTTCAATAGTTTCAGAAAAGTATAATTCTCTTGTTCTACGTAGTACTCTGTTAAACTCACACAACTTCTCTTTTAAGAGTCTATAATCACCCTGGAGGTTGGACTTTCTCCACTTTCTCTCTGCTCTCCGGCACTCTTGCTTCTGTGCCCTGACCGGGCCTGCTTTTATCCATGGGGCTTTTTGCTTATTTGTGACCATTTTTACCTTCACAGGGGCAATGGCGTCCAGAACATTCAACACACTAGAGGTGACAGAGTTAAGCAGTTCATCTACAGTAGAACATGATGTGTTCTCAAAATGGATCATTCCCATAAATAGTTCACCCGTGTTTTCATTTAAGTGTCTACTTCTAACAATTTCATATTTAGCGGGTGGTCTGGTAGCAAAACACATGTTAAAAAATACACAGAAATGATCCGACAGAGCAACATCAACTACATTAACTTTTGAAATATTCACCCCTTTCGTGATAAGCAGGTCCAAGGTGTGTCCTCTGCTATGGGTGGGGCCACTCACATGCTGAGTGAGGCCAAAGGATTCAAGTATGGAACTCAGCTCTTTTGCGTATCTGTCATTAACATTATCCACATGAATATTAAAATCGCCTATAATGACTAAACCATCAAAAATCTGTGCACACAACTGAAAGCAACTCAGTGAAATGATCAGTGAAACTATGGCATGACTGTGGCGGCTTGTACACAACAATAATAAGAATGGAAGAAGATTTCTTTTGTTCTATTTTAAAAGAAACATACTCAAATGATGAAAATTTCCCAAGAGAACCCTATGGGAGACAATACGATCTTTAAAAACTGCTGCTATGCCCCCCCCCCTTTTATTTTCTCGTGTTTCATATTCAAATTTGAAATTTGGGTGGTGAGGCTTCTATTAAAACTGCATCTCCTGTATTATGGTCAAGCCATGTTTCAGTCATAAACATAAAATCAAGATCATACGAACAGATAAAATTATTAATTAAAAATGATTTGTTGCATAGTGATCTGACATTAAGTAGAGCAAGGTTAAAATTAATATCAGTGTCAGTGGGTTTAGTTGATTGATTACAAAGAACTGGAATTAGATTTCCAGAGTTGGACCGTCTAACTGCTGTCCTTCTTTTAAATTTGTGTTTATTCAAGTTAAAACACATTTCTGAGCTGGTGCGAGGAACACACACAGTCTCTATTGGTTTAAAAAGTGAACTCTGTTGTACTTTGTTAAGTTCCAGATGCATAACTGAGTCAGCACAGTTCAGTGGCAGGACTGTCGTTACACTGCCAGACGGACAGGGGTCAGTGTTTGCACCACAGTACTCACCCGGTGCTGGTAAGGAAGAGGAGGGGGGTGGTGGGGGCCGAGAAGCCTCGGATGTAAACAGTCCATGCTGTAATGATTTCAGATCATTACAGCATGGACTTCAAAGGGACCTAATCTTATTTTGTTGGTATATTGTGGTCTTTTTTGAGTTAAATTGAACTAACTTTGACAGATAGTTTCACCCTTAGCGTTTCTGTCAATAATTATCATGCAAAAAGACATTCGCGGAAAAATTGCCGAGACCGGAAGTGACGTACACGTAGGGGTCTTTGGGCTTTGTTGATATGCCTTTGTAAGCCATAACGTTGTATACAGACGTTTTAAACAAATATTTGTTATTCAGTGATGGACAATACAAGTCAGGGGCTTTTATTTATGAGCCCTTGCGCACTTGTTATGACAGTAATTCTGATTTTAAGGACTCTGACTCGGTTCAGATGAGGAGCAAGCTTCAAGAACATTAGGGCCTTTTCCACGGTCTGGATTCATGGATCTATGGTCCGACCCGTCTCGACCCGGTTTGCGGATGCGGCCAGTTTGAGCTCAATGGTGCCACCCGAGTGAGTGTAAATAGCTTAAGTGTTAGCGAAGGTAGCGCCAGGGATGAAGGAATATCACGGACATCGCAGTGCAGAGAAAAGTTAAAGAAGCGTAAAAGTGACTACTGTGAAATTAAAGATCCCAGCCGTAAAAGTGGACAGAACTGAAAAGTCTGGAGGTGGTTTGACAAGATGGATTAATGCTCCTTTTACGGACATCAGCTAACGCGCTAACACCAGCTAACACGCCAATACCCGCAACTCCGAGAAAGAAGCCTCAACTCTTTGTCGCAGCTCCAGCTGTTGAGTTTGAGAAAAATGGTGAGTGTCTTCAATCAAATGCAAACATATAGCGTTATGGTCTTATTCTGAACGTGTGTCTGTGGTTCTAAAGTCTTATACTAAACGTGTGTCTGTGGTTCTAAAGTCTTATACTAAACGTGTGTCTGTGGTTCTAAAGTCTTATACTAAACGTGTGTCTGTGGTTCTAAAGTCTTATACTGAACGTGTGTCTGTGGTTCTAAAGTCTTATTCTGAACGTGGGTCTGTGGTTCTAAAGTCTAAAACATGATGGTATGTGTCATAAATATATCTTTTACGAAACGTAGTTGGAGTGAAACAGGGATTAATGGTTCAATGACAGTTGTGTTTTCTGCTGAATACTGGGTTAAAACTTGTAAAATTGGGTTTAGTTGGAGCTTGATAGAACTAATTTCATGGAACTCGCGCTGGTGTTCTCTCAGTTTGTTTGGACCGTGACCTACTCTGAATAAATCAAAGATCGTAGGGTCTGCTGTTTACACTCTCCTTTTGGTAACTTTCATTGCTGCATCCCGGGGCCATACAAAATACACCCATTTTAAGGTTTATTTGTATCAAAGCGGCTGCAGGAGCAATGCCATAAACAGTGAGGCGAGAGCTGCGACCCCTACAAGTACGTCATCATTTTTCTGGCCAATCAGAGGCGTCAATATAAAAAAGTTATTTTACTGATTTATTACTTATCTATAACATGAAAACACATTGCAAAGGTGGGAAATACATGTTTTTAATGTGTTTTATCAGAAAAAAAAGTTTCTAATAAGGATAGCCCCTTTTTAATGATCCATTTACAGGTTTCTTTCTTCTTGTATCCGTAGGTAAGGTCTCTAGACATAACTTTCCACGCATACCAACTTCATCCTACTACTACTTTTCAGATTCATGCTGCTAAAATCTGGAACAATCTTCCTGAAGATGTGAGACAGGCCTCCTCTCTGACAATATTTAAAACCAGGTTAAAAACAGTTCTGTTTAGCTGTGCATACAACTGATGGATTTTATATTTTTATCTTTCTTTTTAATGTTCTGTGAATATTTATAATTTTTATGCTTTCTTATCTTGTTCAGCACTTTGAGTTGCCTTGTGTATGAATTGTGCTATACAAATAAACTTGCCTTGCCTTGCCTACAATATTGACTATCGGCAGCATTTCAGAATCTTGTCATCATTATTGGTTATGATCCAGAGCAGCATTATACATGACAGCCTTAGGAAAACTAACCCATTTAAACTCAGTATGGATAAGGACTTGCAACACAAAAGCATATCAGCCCAAGTACCAATAGGAGCTTTCTAATCCTGTCATGTTTTAGAGTTAATACGTTATCATTGTTTAAGAATTCTAGTCTATTCTATTCTATATGTAAGCTCAGAGGTGAGTTTACATATATTTTAAAGAACTAATTGAAAAGCTTTGTCACCTGTAGAAACATCAACACTGTTGATGTGAATGCCATTGGCACTGATGTGGGACGAGACGTTTCTCAGAACAATTCTCAGTCGATTCATCACTGATGAATTTGTGGTGTTGAACTCAAAATAAATGTTGTATCTATAAAGAAAGATAGGGGCTGAAACAGACAGGAGAAAGTTATCCAAAGACTCTTCAAACCTGGCATATTGGAGTTAGTAAGGTGCCAGTGTTACTTACTGGTGACCGCAGTGGTGGGGACAGTTGTCGCTGAAGAGTTCATCTCTGTAGTTGGATTATCTGTAGTGTCTGTGAAGCAATATACTCTATTAATAATCCAACAACTGTTGATATTGGTCATTGCATTTGGTTATAGATGTGTCAATGAACTTTCAAAAGCATATTTTTTCCACATCCTTTTCTCAAACACTTACTAGTTACAGGCAATAATGTGGTTACATTGGTTTCTGTTGTTGGTTTCAGGCTTGTGACTTCTGAAAAAGATACAAAGAAACATAAAAAAAAATGTTCTGAGAAATGTGATTCCAAAGTTAACAAGTCTAAGATGAGATAATTATTTGTTTGTGATGAACTTAAATCACAAGTAACCCCAAAAATGACTGGACATGTTACCTGAAGTTGGTACAGGTGTGGTCGATGGACAGACTGTGAAATCTGGTGACATAAAGAACTGAGTATTTATTCTTTCATTTCTTTTGATATTTTTTGTTGAGAAGTGCAGAACTTACTAGTGCTGTCTAGAGGCTGGCAGTACTGTCCATCAGGAGGAAGACCATGTATACATCCACAAGTGTCGTTGGAGATGTTGTCACATGACCCATGGGTCAAACATAGGTCACATGGCCAACGGTACTTTTCCTCACATGTGCACTGGTAACTGCTGTTGTTTGGACTGCATACTGTAGACAAACAGTCAAACAGTTCATTTCAGATCATTACAGCATGGACTTCAAAGGGACCTAATCTTATTTTGTAGGTATATTGTGGTCTTTTTTTGAGTTAAATTGAAACTCACTTTGACAGATAGTTTCACCCTTAGCGTTTCTATCAATAATTATCATGCAAAAAGACATTCACGGAAAAATTGCCGAGACCGGAAGTGACGTACACGTAGGGGTCTTTGGGCTTTGTTGATATGCCTTTGTAAGCCATAACGTTGTATACAGACGTTTTAAACAAATATTTGTTATTCAGTGATGGACAATACAAGTCAGGGGCTTTTATTTATGAGCCCTTGCGCACTTGTTATGACAGTAATTCTGATTTTAAGGACTCTGACTCGGTTCAGATGAGGAGCAAGCTTCAAGAACATTAGGGCCTTTTCCACGGTCTGGATTCCTGGATCTATGGTCCGATCCGTCTCGACCCGGTTTGCGGATGCGGCCAGTTTGAGCTCAATGGTGCCACCCGAGTGAGTGTAAATAGCTTAAGTGTTAGCGAAGGTAGCGCCAGGGATGAAGGAATATCACGGACATCGCAGTGCAGAGAAAAGTTAAAGAAGCGTAAAAGTGACTACCGTGAAATTAAAGATCCCAGCCGTAAAAGTGGACAGAACTGAAAAGTCTGGAGGTGGTTTGACAAGATGGATTAATGCTCTTTTTACGGACATAAGCTAACGCGCTAACACCAGCTAACACGCCAATACCCGCAACTCCGAGAAAGAAGCCTCAACTCTTTGTCGCAGCTCCAGCTGTTGAGTTTGAGAGAAATGGTGAGTGTCTTCAATCAAATGCAAAAATATAGCGTTATGGTCTTATTCTGAACGTGTGTCTGTGGTTCTAAAGTCTTATACAAAACGTGTGTCTGTGGTTCTAAAGTCTTATACTAAACGTGTGTCTGTGGTTCTAAAGTCTTATACAAAACGTGTGTCTGTGGTTCTAAAGTCTTATACTGAACGTGTGTCTGTGGTTCTAAAGTCTTATTCTGAACGTGGGTCTGTGGTTCTAAAGTCTAAAACATGATGGTATGTGTCATAAATATATCTTTTACGAAACGTAGTTGGAGTGAAACAGGGATTAATGGTTCAATGACAGTTGTGTTTTCTGCTGAATACTGGGTTAAAACTTGTAAAATTGGGTTTAGTTGGAGCTTGATAGAACTAATTTCATGGAACTCGCGCTGGTGTTCTCTCAGTTTGTTTGGACCGTGACCTTCTCTGAATAAATCAAAGATCGTAGGGTCTGCTGTTTACACTCTCCTTTTGGTAACTTTCATTGCTGCATCCCGGGGCCATACAAAATACACCCATTTTAAGGTTTATTTGTATCAAAGCGGCTGCAGGAGCAATGCCATAAACAGTGAGGCGAGAGCTGCGACCCCTACAAGTACGTCATCATTTTTCTGGCCAATCAGAGGCGTCGATATATAAAAGTTATTTTACTGATTTATTACTTATCTATAACATGAAAACACATTGCAAAGGTGGGAAATACATGTTTTTAATGTGTTTTATCAGAAAAAAGTGTCTAATAAGGATAGCCCCTTTTTAATTATTCATTTACAGGTTTCTTTCTTCTTGTATCCGTAGGTAAGGTCTCTAGACATAACTTTCCACGCATGCCAACTTCATCCTACTACTACTTTTCAGATTCATGCTGCTAAAATCTGGAACAATCTTCCTGAAGATGTGAGACAGGCCTCCTCTCTGACAATATTTAAAACCAGGTTAAAAACAGTTCTGTTTAGCTGTGCATACAACTGATGGATTTTATATTTTTATCTTTCTTTTTAATGTACTGTGAATATTTATAATTTTTATGCTTTCTTATCTTGTTCAGCACTTTGAGTTGCCTTGTGTATGAATTGTGCTATACAAATAAACTTGCCTTGCCTTGCCTACAATATTGACTATCGGCAGCATTTCAGAATCTTGTCATCATTATTGGTTATGATCCAGAGCAGCATTATACATGACAGCCTTAGGAAAACTAACCCATTTAAACTCAGTATGGATAAGGACTTGCAACACAAAAGCATATCAGCCCAAGTACCAATAGGAGCTTTCTAATCCTGTCATGTTTTAGAGTTAATACGTTATCATTGTTTAAGAATTCTAGTCTATTCTATTCTATATGTAAGCTCAGAGGTGAGTTTACATATATTTTAAAGAACTAATTGAAAAGCTTTGTCACCTGTAGAAACATCAACACTGTTGATGTGAATGCCATTGGCACTGATGTGGGACGAGACGTTTCTCAGAACAATTCTCAGTCGATTCATCACTGATGAATTTGTGGTGTTGAACTCAAAATAAATGTTGTATCTATAAAGAAAGATAGGGGCTGAAACAGACAGGAGAAAGTTATCCAAAGACTCTTCAAACCTGGCATATTGGAGTTAGTAAGGTGCCAGTGTTACTTACTGGTGACCGCAGTGGTGGGGACAGTTGTCGCTGAAGAGTTCATCTCTGTAGTTGGATTATCTGTAGTGTCTGTGAAGCAATATACTCTATTAATAATCCAACAACTGTTGATATTGGTCATTGCATTTGGTTATAGATGTGTCAATGAACTTTCAAAAGCATATTTTTTCCACATCCTTTTCTCAAACACTTACTAGTTACAGGCAATAATGTGGTTACATTGGTTTCTGTTGTTGGTTTCAGGCTTGTGACTTCTGAAAAAGATACAAAGAAACATAAAAAAAAATGTTCTGAGAAATGTGATTCCAAAGTTAACAAGTCTAAGATGAGATAATTATTTGTTTGTGATGAACTTAAATCACAAGTAACCCCAAAAATGACTGGACATGTTACCTGAAGTTGGTACAGGTGTGGTCGATGGACAGACTGTGAAATCTGGTGACATAAAGAACTGAGTATTTATTCTTTCATTTCTTTTTATATTTTTTGTTGAGAAGTGCAGAACTTACTAGTGCTGTCTAGAGGCTGGCAGTACTGTCCATCAGGAGGAAGACCATGTATACATCCACAAGTGTCGTTGGAGATGTTGTCACATGACCCATGGGTCAAACATAGGTCACATGGCCAACGGTACTTTTCCTCACATGTGCACTGGTAACTGCTGTTGTTTGGACTGCATACTGTAGACAAACAGTCAAACAGTTAATTTCAGATCATTACAGCATGGACTTCAAAGGGACCGAATCTTATTTTGTAGGTATATTGTGGTCTTTTTTTGTGTTAAATTAAACTCACTTTGACAGATAGTTTCACCCTTAGCGTTTCTATCAATAATTATCATGCAAAAAGACATTCACGGAAAAATTGCCGAGACCGGAAGTGACGTACACGTAAGGGTCTTTGGGCTTTGTTGATATGCCTTTGTAAGCCATAACGTTGTATACAGACGTTTTAAACAAATATTTGTTATTCAGTGATGGACAATACAAGTCAGGGGCTTTTATTTATGAGCCCTTGCGCACTTGTTATGACAGTAATTCTGATTTTAAGGACTCTGACTCGGTTCAGATGAGGAGCAAGCTTCAAGAACATTAGGGCCTTTTCCACGGTCTGGATTCATGGATCTATGGTCCGACCCGTCTCGATCCGGTTTGCGGATGCGGCCAGTTTGAGCTCAATGGTGCCACCCGAGTGAGTGTAAATAGCTTAAGTGTTAGCGAAGGTAGCGCCAGGGATGAAGGAATATCACGGACATCGCAGTGCAGAGAAAAGTAAAAGAAGCGTAAAAGTGACTACCGTGAAATTAAAGATCCCAGCCGTAAAAGTGGACAGAACTGAAAAGTCTGGAGGTGGTTTGACAAGATGGATTAATGCTCTTTTTACGGACATCAGCTAACGCGCTAACACCAGCTAACACGCCAATACCCGCAACTCCGAGAAAGAAGCCTCAACTCTTTGTCGCAGCTCCAGCTGTTGAGTTTGAGAGAAATGGTGAGTGTCTTCAATCAAATGCAAACATATAGCGTTATGGTCTTATTCTGAACGTGTGTCTGTGGTTCTAAAGTCTTATACAAAACGTGTGTCTGTGGTTCTAAAGTCTTATACAAAACGTGTGTCTGTGGTTCTAAAGTCTTATACAAAACGTGTGTCTGTGGTTCTGAAGTCTAAAACATGATGGTATGTGTCATATCTATATTTTTTACGAAACGTAGTTGGAGTGAAACAGGGATTAATGGTTCAATGACAGTTGTGTTTTCTGCTGAATACTGGGTTAAAACTCGTAAAATTTCTTTTAGTTGGAGCTTGATAGAACTAATTTCATGGAACTCGCGCTGGTGTTCTCTCAGTTTGTTTGGACCGTGACCTTCTCTGAATAAGTCAAAGATCGTAGGGACTGCTGTTTACACTCTCCTTTTGGTAACTTTCATTGCTGCATCCCGGTGTAACGCCGAGATACACTGTCTTGAAGAGATGCACAGCCTCAGCTGTTTATGATGTAATGCAAACCTGCGCATGCGCGTCTCTCGGTAGCCGAAGCATACCAAGATGGCGGACCGTGAATTGCTTTAAAAGTTGAAATACGAACGAATTAAGACACGAATGTCACTTTTAATGCAATTTGAGGCGAGATGTTGATGATTCCGTGTTGTCATATGTGGGTTTTAAGAGTCAAAATTTCGTGTAAAGTTTAGTTTAAGCAGTCAACTGCGCCTGTGAAACCACAATGCTAATGTTTTGATAGCAGTCCGCGGCTGCTGACGTAGGCTGATGACGCGTCCTGTGGCCACTCTACACTGGTCTGTCGGGTTGATAATGGAAATAATAAATTTAATTCAATACATGTATCGTACAGTATTTAATATGATTAACAATAGTGTGTGGGTCTCCCTCAGTGTAGAGTTGCCACAGGACGCGTCATCAGCCTACGTCAGCAGCCGCGGACTGCTATCAAAACATTAGCATTGTGGTTTCACAGGCGCAGTTGACTGCTTAAACTAAACTTTACACGAAATTTTGACTCTTAAAACCCACATATGACAACACGGAATCATCAACATCTCGCCTCAAATTGCATTAAAAGTGACATTCGTGTCTTAATTCGTTCGTATTTCAACTTTTAAAGCAATTCACGGTCCGCCATCTTGGTATGCTTCGGCTACCGAGAGACGCGCATGCGCAGGTTTGCATTACATCATAAACAGCTGAGGCAGTGCATCTCTTCAAGACAGTGTATCTCGGCGTTACACCGGGGCCATACAAAATACACCCATTTTAAGGTTTATTTGTATCAAAGCGGCTGCAGGAGCAATGCCATAAACAGTGAGGCGAGAGCTGCGACCCCTACAAGTACGTCATCATTTTTCTGGCCAATCAGAGGCGTCGATATATAAAAAAGTTATTTTACTGATTTATTACTTATCTATAACATGAAAACACATTGCAAAGGTGGGAAATACATGTTTTTAATGTGTTTTATCAGAAAAAAGTGTCTAATAAGGATAGCCCCTTTTTAATTATTCATTTACAGGTTTCTTTCTTCTTGTATCCGTAGGTAAGGTCTCTAGACATAACTTTCCACGCATACCAACTTCATCCTACTACTACTTTTCAGATTCATGCTGCTAAAATCTGGAACAGTCTTCCTGAAGATGTGAGACAGGCCTCCTCTCTGACAATGTTTAAAACCATATTCATATTTTAATGAACTAATTGAAAAACTTTGTCACCTGTAGAAACATCAACACTGTTGATGTGAATGCCATTGGCACTGATGTGGGACGAGACGTTTCTCAGAACAATTCTCAGTCGATTCATCACTGATGAATCTGTGGTGTTGAACTTAAAATAAATGTTGTATCTATACAGAAAGGCAGGGGCTGAAACAGACAGGAGAAATGTGTCAAAAGACTTTTCAAATTTGGTTAGTGAACTGCCAGTGTTACTTACTGGTGACCACAGTGGTGGGGACAGTTGAATTTGAGTCCATCTCTGTAGTAGTATTAGCTGTTGTGTCTGTGAGGAAACATATCTTACTTTAAATATATCCTTCAGACTTAAGCAATTGGGCATAGTAAATATTTCCAAATTATCCGTACTAGTTTTATTTGTGCAATATCTTTTCAAAGTATTGTAGAGATTTGGCTGTGGCGGTTCTTCTTATTTTAAATATTGTTGTATGCCTAAGCCCTAGTACCACTATCAAAACTGTTTGGTCTACACTATCATACTCTCAGAGTCTGTATATTGTGAGATGCACATAAGTCTCTTTCTTGCTGTTCTAAATCAAGTCCAATTACATGAGACTAGACCAAGTCTAAGTTCTTAGGGACGGGTCCCTTAAGAACAACGAGTCAAGGACGAGTCAAGTTGCAATTCTCTAAAAATAGGGACTCATGTCCAAGCCCTATTTCTGGTATAATGAGTACTAGTAGTTTCATCGATAAAATACTGTACTTGTCCAATAGGTCAACACAGAGCTGTGCTCGTCTCAGGATGTTGTGTTATCTTTACCTGTTTCAGGAGTAGGAGTGGGGATTGTGCACTGGGTGTTGTCTGTAAAAGCAGTTTTACTTTAGTAATTTCAGTAACTTCAAGATATTTTGTGTTGTGAACTCACTCTGACCCTTTACAGACTGACAGATCTGTCCATCTTCAGGAATGGCATTAATACAGTTACATGAGCTAGTTGTATCATTTTCACATTTTCCATACACCTCGCATTTGTCACAGGGCCAGACGTAGCCCATCTCACAGCTGCAGTGGACACCAGCAGCACTTGGACTGCAAACTGAAAGAAAACAGTGCTGTCATTTAAAAGAAAATCTTAGTGCATAACCACTCAAGCTTACCTGTTGTCATTTTAATTTCGGAAATGTTGACTTGTGAGTTGATTTGAACAGGCACAGTGATCGCTTGCAGACTCTCTCTCAGTTGAGCTAAGTCCATAGTGTTTACTTCTATGACAATCTCATATTCAAATACTGTCTCGTGGGGGTCTGAAAAATGTGAATGTTTCAATTTAGTTTATGTGAAACTAATCTTTTTTCACTAAAGAAGACTTTGTGCACTCTGTCACATCGGACATGTTTTTTCTTTCTCAACGCAATAGTAGCTGGTTTTGTACATAACATATCGTGCACAAATAAGACTTTCTTCCACATTTTAACATGTTTTCATATTTCCTGTCTTTTGAAGAATCTGAATGATAGTAATTATGCCAAATGTGACATGTACATTTTTCCGTTGTGAGATCAATAAAGTTTCTCATCTTATCTTAATTTCTTTCAAATAAATATTTATGCTTATTTTCAACAAATGTCTGAGAATTAAAACTGCCAGCTTCTCATTACTTCAAACTTCTATCCGCAAAAGCGTGGGGTTCTCAGACAAGTATCCCAATGATTTGCTAGATAAATAATATTGTTCAGCACAACCACAAACAAATTAGCCTGGCCTTAGCCATCCGTACACTCCGTTCAATCATCATTTCCCTGCATGTAACGTCTGGGTCTAGTCCCTGTGTTAACGATTACAATCGGTTGAATTTCGACCGACCATTCAGAGAGTGCAGGAGGCAGGTGTTGTGGTTAGTTGTGGGTGACGTCAAGAGTCTGCGCCGAACAGGCAGGTTGTAATTTGGTAATGGCGAAAAATGCGATAGTAAAGTAATCCGGTCTGTTTCTATCAAGAAACTGAAGCCGGAGCAAGGGTAATGTTTAGCAAATGTAATCGCTGGAAAAAATTGTGGCGCTACTCCCCACGGGCTCCGTTAGCGGCAAAGGAGATGGCTAGGCTAAATGCTAACAACAGACTCGGGCGCACTACATACGTCACGATAAACTCAGATCCAATCGTTTCAATCTGCAAAAGGAGTTAACCCCTCCCACCTGTAAACGGAGCTCAATGGAGTACCTCCAGACCTTAGTACGAAATGTCATTTGTACTATGGTGTGGTACGACCAGGCTAAAAACAAAAAAATTACTTCAAATCTTTGTTTGATCTCACACAGAGACATACTGTTTAAGTCTATCTTTAAAACCTCAGAGGAACATTGATGAATCGGATTGGGAGGTTGTTTTAAGTCAGTGTCTTCGACACTTTAAAGTTTGTCCACCAGGAGCACTTCCACCTTAGCCTGACTCTCGCCAGACCCATGTAGTTCCCTGCACTTCAGCCAAACGCCTCTGGTGGAGCATGGCGGAACTACAAGGGTCTGGCAGAGCCAGGCTACTTCCACCTATCTGTTCAAAATAGATAGCATCCTTCCTGTTTGGGGTTGGTGAGGCTTTATCTTTAACCGACCGATTCAAACATTTGACTTTTCTCTGTGCTCGTCTCAGGATGTTGTGTTATCTTTACCTGTTTCAGGAGTAGGAGTGGGGATTGTGCACTGCGTGTTGTCTGTAAAAGCAGTTTTACTTTAGTAATTTCATTAACTTCAAGATATTTTGTATTGTGAACTCACTCTGACCCTGTACAGACTGACAGATCTGTCCATCTTCAGGAATGGCATTAATACAGTTACATGAGCTACTTGTATCATTTTCACATTTTCCATACACCTCGCATTTGTCACAGGGCCAGACGTAGCCCATCTCACAGCTGCAGTGGACACCAGCAGCACTTGGACTGCAAACTGAAAGAAAACAGTGCTGTCATTTAAAAGAACATCTTAGTGCATAACCACTTAAGCTTACCTGTTGTCATTTTAATTTTGGACATGTTGACTTGTGAGTTGATTTGAACAGGCACAGTGATCGCTTGCAGACTCTCTCTCAGTTGAGCTAAGTCCATAGTGTTTACTTCTATGACAATCTCATATTCAAATACTGTCTCGTGGGGGTCTGAAAAATTCAAAACAAGTCTCTTTTTATGCACAAGTAATAGTTGACTTCACCCTTTTTGGTTTTGTCTGTGAAACCTACAAAGGATGGAGCACTGAAACTTAACAAGATAAAGAGTACTACAAAAATCAAGAACAGAAAATAATAGGAAAAAAATGAATGAAAAATGTAGGGAAATGTTTGTGTGATAAGGCAGTTAGACAGTATATAGAAATGGTAATGGAAGATGGAAGAAGAAATATGACCATAAGAATACACGCATTGTTGTGACATAATTTCTAAATAGATAACCATATTAAGAACAGTAATGTATTACCTTTCTGCTTCGAATAAAGCTTTAATTGTTCTACAATTCGTTTTTTTATTGCCTACTCCTGTGCAGCACTTTGGAAACTCTTTTATTTGTTTTTAAAAATGAAACGGGCTTTATAACTACAATGGATTTGGTCTTGATATACCGTATCATTCGGACTGTAAGCCACACCTGTTTTAAGCAGCAAGCTCTAATTTTTAGAAAGAAATAGAATTTTGCACTTGTACAAGCCGCGTCTGTCCCACGTTGTAATATTGAAAAATGTAGCTCAAAACTTGAGAACTACTATTTCATTTGACCTCTGTGAAGTGCTCATTCATTCTGTTGGTCTACAGTTACTGGGCAAATGGTTTTTGAAAAAAAAAATCATTAAAGCCACACCTCACTATAAATTGTAGCAATCAAAGAGAGGGAAAAAAGCCACAGCTAACAGTAAGGAATTTAGGGTATACTGTATACATGTGCAGATGGGCATGGAGGTGGGCCTTACCTTGTTTTGGTTGACAGTACAATCCATCCGAGGGAATATTGTTTAAACAAGTACAGGCTTCGTCAACTATTTCATCACAAGCGCCATACGTCACACAGCTGTTATATGACCACACAAACTGATCTTCACATCTGCATTGGAAATCGGAGCCATTTTGAGAACACACTAAAAAGAAAAAGAAATCCAAAACATTCATGATTAATAAATCATTTTAATATGTTCCACATTTTCTGATTGTGTCTCTACCAAATCCCCAGCAGATGGATCAGATGTTTATTTAACTTACAGTCAATTTTAATTTCCACCATAAGTATAAAGCCAAAGTATTATTACTAATTAGTATACTATGTGACGGTTCTATAATAAAAATTATTTGAATTCAGAAAATCCATTTAGAATGACATTTAACATTTCACGGTAGCCCATTTAAACCACTTTCTATAAATGTTTGCAAGTTCATTATACCTTGAAAAAAATTTAAGTACCCCCTACTATACCCCTACCTACTCCTAGGGCCCACGTACCCCTGGTTGGGAAACACTGAAACAACCAACAGCTCCTTTGCAAAAACCATCGACTGTATATAGACGGCCAATGCAAACTAGCTCTCTACTGTAGCTCAATGAAGCACGTAGAGCAGTGCTCATGGACAGCTTACCATAGCAACCACGATAGCACCATATGAGTTTGCATCTGTCCCCACAAATGTATCCCCGTCGGAACAAATGCCCTTGTGAAGAAAATTGTCCCCACCCCCATAGAATAGTTCCCCATCACTTACCGGTGGTGATTTCAATGTGTGTTAGATTGATAGACGGGCCGAGGGTGAGAGAGAAGTTTCCGTTCTGCAGTAACGTGCGTAGATTGCCCACTGTTTCCAAGTCTGTCAGATTTAGCTCCACATCCACATCGTACTCCGTCAGTGAGGACGGATCTGCAGAAGTACACAACATAACATGCAGAGGAATAGTAGTGAGACAACAATTTAAGACTGCATGTACGATTTACAATTGAGGTGCATCATAAAGAAAAATACAATATTGCATAGTAGTGTTGTTATATTAAATGGTTTTCAATATCTTTTCTAGCGTTCTCTTCTCAGACACCCACCGGGTCTGCTTATTCATTTTTAAAGGGAATCAGTTTGAGTGGCTCATCACTTTAGCATGAGTGACAAGAGCACACATTGAGAACTGAGCACTGCTATTTAGGGTTATTGAACATATCCTGAGCGACTGTCTGAGGTGAATAGAGGACATGTGACTGGTTTTGGGAAAAGAGGGAGAAGTCTACCCAAAGGCAATTTGAGATATTCACAGATTTTGAGTGTAGATTTAAAGTAAGTAAGTAATTTTTATTTATATACCACCTTTCACAATCCAGAGTCACTTTGATTTTGGGGCATTTGTCCTCTCACTCCACAAAGAGATGGGAGCGGGGCCAGTACAGGAAGCGCATGCCAGACCTATTGTATGTGTTTTTAGTGGTAGGGGAAACCAGAGTACTTGGAGAAAATCATATGCAGACACAGGGAGATACAGGCAAACTCCACTCAGAAAGATCCTGTTCCGACCGGGATTTCGAACCCATGACCTTCTTACGAAGAGGCAAGAGTGCTATCCACTCAGCCACCGTGCCGCCTATAAAGCCAAAAATGTAGAAGAAGAAAATGTAGAACATCTGATAATATTTGAAAAGACTAGGTGGTAATTTTAAAATAATAATAATTTTTCAGTTCAGGGGGGAGACACAAATAAAGTTATAAGTCGGTCTCACATGTTTAGAGACTGGCTTTTCCCATTTTCAGTAGCGAGGCTAACAAAGTTTCAGTCGTGCAATAATCAATATTATAATTAGGAACATTGTTTACAGTAATACATTTTTTTCCAAGACTGTATTCATTAAGTTATTCATTGCAAACCATGAACTCAACCTGTTTTAAAACATGTTTCATGGATTGCCAGAATATCAAGTGAATACAATTATTGAAATACCTCATTTTTGTCAAAAGCACCTATAATGAAAACTCTTTCTTGTAACATACTGACCCTCTCTCTTATGTCTTGTGTGAGGTAGAACGTCTTCATCTTCTATTGGTACCTGAAATAATGAACATAAACATGTAATTCACTTTCAAGATTCAATGTGATCTATAAAAACTCTGTCCCTTATTTAGTGTTGGGTCGGTTACAATGCAAACATACCGGTGAAACCAGGCTGAGGATCTGAGTCACCTTCTGTGTTTGCAAAATACAGATTATCACCACAACAGCAATGAGAGTCCAGCCACACTTGGAAATGGCCATACCTTGAACAAAAGAACCATTTCTCATGAATTCAAGTAAACCAAGTTTATTGTATATGAAACTGGGTTGGGGTACCCCAAGTCCAAATCAGCCCACATCATGCTCTCATCAAAACAATACATCTTTTGCATATCAAATTTACAGTTTGGGTTGCGAGCTGATTGGCTAAAGAAGGCTGGTCATGTCTTTTTAACTTTTTCATCAGATCCAAAAATGCCACATGTGGAAACTAGTGATGGAAGAAAATTGTTATAGATCTTGGAATTAGACGGTGGCCTTCACCTCTCTGTCCTTCTGGGTTGTCAGGTTCTTGGCTCTCCCCTGATCCAAGTCACTGCTTGCTTGGACTAGCAAGCCGCTTAAAGAGGAGTACTGCGGGCATCGTCTCTCATGGATAGTATATTCCTAGGAGAGTACCACTCTAGGAGAGTTATGCCTGGAGACTTAACATTTATTTTGATTTTGGTTGCTTCTTTTCTGAACCATTGTTTGTGTTCTTTTTCATATGATTATTCAAACCAGGAGTATCCTATTGAGTTTCAACAATCTCTTTTCCAATGGGCAGACAACATACAGATATAAAAACATGCATTGTACCAGCTGCACAGTTAAGAACGATGACCCATCATTAACTGAATTTCAGGTCTTTCAGAAAGGTGCAAATAATAAGTATTTTAAAAGTAAATAAAACATGATAACAAAAAGATAAGGGGATTTAAACAGCCCACTATTTGTTCTTTGTTGACCAAAGCTGATGTAGTTCCATAGAGACAAGTGTTGGGTTTCGTGTTGTTCTTTTGTCATTACCTTTAATGGACCTTCAGAGTAGCTGTGGATACAATGGACAAGGCAGCGGCCGTTTCATGTTGACCACTTGAACCAGCAGCAGGTCACGTCAGAAACTCAGACAAAATGACCTAGAAATAGAGTTCATAAAAAATGGTAGAGTGACATCATGATTATATCAGTTGTGTTGTTCGACACAAGTCAACACACAGTCAACAATGCAATAACATGAGTTAGGAAATGAATTAGGTAGAGATTCAAAACAACAACCTCTCAGTCGTACAGGGATTCGTCTAAACAAAGAAAGGTTTCTCACCCAACATCTGTACTTCTTATCAGGTTTTCCCGACGTTTCGTCCTTAATCCAAAGAACTTTTTCAAGGGAATGAAAGCTCAGACCGCGAGTTGGCCCTTCTGTAAAAAAGGTATTGGGGCTATTTAAAAAACAATTTGAGATGTTATTCTCAAGTAAATACAGTTGTTTTTTAACTATAGAAAATGGTCAAATTATACAGTGCATCTGAAACACCTGAAAGTAATAGTATCAAAAGGGTCCTCTCAAAAACGGGTTTTCGTCCTGGTCCAAAAGTTGGCTCTTGACTCAACGCTACGTTCCGGATCCGTGTAAATGCTGAGAGGTTTTTTCTTTTTTGGGACCAGGCTAGATGGGGCGACAGTGGCTCAGTTAGTAGAGCCTTTGAGCCTGAAGGTCGTGGGTTTGAGCCCATAACGAGACCTTCTCCACTGACTCCCACTGATATGCTGTCGTTGTGTCCTTGGGCAAGACACTTATCCCCACTTTAGCCTATTCACACACTGACAGAGGAGCCGTCCTCCTGTGGACTCACCACCTACAGGAGGATCAGTGAGGGGCTGGTGCTCTGTGAAGTGGGCAACTGTCATCCCCCCCGACCTAGAAATGGATTAAGAGGTAGAAAATGGATGGACCAGTCTTGTTTAGCAGCTGTGGACTTTTTAATTCACTTGTATGAATCACATGTGTCTTGCCGGCTAACGCATGGGCAAATGCATTTTTTCACACTTTCCTGCAGGAGGGGCTACTTGCGACCACATGTTGATCACACATACATTTCAACAGAGGAAATAGCCGTCACTACTTCCGTTATTATTTATAGCCTTTGAGTAAATCATGAAAAAAACACTTCTTGTTTAATGAAATTGGGAAGACAACAATATCCTTGCTAATAATCTATAATAATTAGTTGTTGTTGGGTCTAATACTCTAATGCAAACCTGCTCTAAATTTGCCCCAGTTTTTCCAAAAATTAAAATCACACTTAATCGTCAGCATATACAAATTTTAAGATAAGATAAGATAAGCTTTATTTATCTCACAAAGGAGAAATTTACGTCACATTTGGCATGGATCGGAACACTCAAGATTGTGCAAAAAGAGAGGAAATGTGCAAACATGTTAAATGCAGGATATATTATGTACAATTTAAAAGTGGCAATTTAACAGCCCTATGGATGCCAGTGTAACAGGCAGGTGTTGTTTTACTAAAAACATAAAAAGGATTTATCAAGCATTCCATGGGTTTTTCATCTTTGACTATATTTAGATCAATTGTAATCTCACGTAATCTAAGTTCAATTCTGGTAATGCGTCATGAACAGTTTTTTCCCCAGATGACTCACCAGTATTATTACTTGACCACAACTGGTGAAAAAACCCAACTTTGAAGATGTTTTATCGGTGTATACTGCAGTGCCAGAGGAAACAAAGATGAGTCTATCTGATCAAACACAATGCTCAAAGATATAAAAGACTTGAACCACATCTATCACAGTCCATGCCTGGTGTCAAATTCAAACTCAACAATGCAAAACAAAAAATGGACTGATACCAAAGGGGACCATAGAATACCTGCACTCAATATTCTGTGTGGTCATTCTTGAGAGAAATATTGTGCATTTCCATTACTCTTCAAACGATGATAATGAGACTGCTGGCTTCGTCATTTCATGTTTTAAAATGTGGAATAAAAGTATATCAACAAATGCTTTCTGCCTGTATCTCCCTATGCTACCACCAATGAGAGGATTCCCTATAATATTCTGTAATATTCTGATTTCTGTACAATTGGACATACTGTATATTCAACTTTTCTTTACAATCTGCTCTGGAAAATCTAACACACACAATTTAGAGCAACAGTAATGCGGTTGTGTACTTCAAAAATAATGTTATAATTGAGGTTTCCTAAAATTACAGCACATGATAATATTTAGCCTATTTAACTAATCTAACATTTTGAAGTGAATAGATACATGTATCTCAGTTACTTTTCCAAAATCTTAAAGAGAGAAAAAATGAGCCTGTCCGAAAACTGCTAAAGATAATTATAATGCTACAAATACAGATTCATATAATTAACTATTCTCGAATTTCCAATGGGATACAACTTCAATGAAAGAAGAGCATTACTCATCTGTCTTTTAAACATTAGTAGCACGGAGGATTTTCCACAGGTCTCGATTGTTTACACAGAGACAGAAATGTGTATAGAAAGCCAACAGTCAACACACTACACCATTAAAATGATTTCAAGAGCGGAAGCCAGAAGGACGACTCATCTGATTGCTATTAGAATCTGACTTTTGGCAAGAGCAGTAAAAACAATAAGTGAATAATCTAACTTCATATTCGGAAGACTGTATTCATTATATTTTAAAGGACAAGTCATTTATCAGTAGGCCACAAAGAAAAGTTATAGGAAAGTATTTAATAACAACCAGGAGGAGATTATATCACCAAGAACGGTACATTTAAGACAAGGTTTTTTTTTTCTTTCGTACTATTTTCTTTAAATTTTCTTTAACAAACACTTACCTGAGCTCAACCTTCACTTTTTAGATTTGTCTCCTGTGAAATGCCGATATTGTTTATCAAAATACAACCGCCACATGTCTCTATCCCCTCAATACTGTCTACAACAGTCTGTGTAGGTTCGCTCTGCGCTGCCCCTACAGGACACACCACTGTGACATGTTTCTCCAACTGTCCTGGTCCTCACTGCCTGCACGTCAACACTCTCACTGGTTGTTTTTCATTTTCAAATGTAATTATCCACCTACCATTCGCTCCCTGACCTCCTTTCCTTTGTTTAAGAACGCTGTGTTACAGCATTTTAAAACTGTCTGTAATTGCTTCTGATGTGTCTTCTATTGTATTGTGTTTCCATTAGTATTATAATGTATTTATTTTGTGTTGTACTTTACTGTAGTTATAGGGGGAGTGGGTAACCTCTGAGAGCTGAGTGTGTGTGTGAGTGAATGTGCTGAGCTTTTGTCCTGTTTTTTTTGTTTTGTTTGTTTAATGTAATAATTTTGTTTTGCATATAATTGACTGTTGCTGCTGTACTGTTATTTTTGAATCTGTTTTTGAGGACCCCCTCGGAAACGAGATGTTTCATCTCAAGGGGTTATTCCTCTTAATAAATGTTAAATAATAATAATAATAATAAATATACGGTTGTATGATTTTGGCAGAATATCAACAAATTGATTTTTCAGACTGATCTAAACGACATGGGAAAAAATGATACAGTATTTGTAAATATTAGCAAATATTTGAATAAAACATTTTTTTTTAAAATATATATTTAAACTAAAATTTTACACTCTGACTGTGACATTTTATCATCTAAAATCACAGAATACAAAATTAACAAAATACTGTTCGAACTGTTAATCATTGGTTTCACTCTAAATTATGCGAATTATGTAACAATTCTGAATCTACGACTCTATGACTGATTATACAGTTGAATGTTCTCAATGTGCTTCCTTTGAATTGCATGGAATTAAAATGTTTTTTTATGTATGAGGAAAACATTTATTTATCCCAGTTAAATAAATGTTCAATATATTATACATTATATTGAAGGAATAATGTATAATAATTAATTAAAAAAATGAATAGATACAATAAAATAGAAATATATAATATTGTACGGTCAATTTGCAATGCTTTTTAATGTAATGCAAATATATTCATACAAAACACATGACACAAATATATAGATATAGATTAGTTCACCTTCTCTGTCTGCATACTTTACACATTCTAAATTAGTATTTTACTTAATCAATAAATCAATATATTGAATGTAAGATTATAACAATTTTTTGGCCAATTATTTTGATTCAGTGCATGTTTTAACCATATTAATATAGTAATAATCTATTTTTTTTCAACAAGAGTGTTGCACGATGAACAGTAAAAGATTATTGAACATGGGCAGAAAGCATACAAATGTCAAAATATCCACCACTTTTTTTCAAAACACCGCACTGTAAATTTCACATGTAGATCCAAATTACTGATAAAATCACAGAAAACAGCACTAACCCAAAACTCTGTTAAAAACATTTCTATGTTTCACTTAAATGTCATGCCATAACCCTACATACTCACATGTATGTCTGATTACAGCCAGTGCGTACAACTGCTCCGTAAACTGAATAAATCCCGCTGCTGCTCTCATGAAGTGTGACTGTGCTGAAGGTGGGAGAAGACAGGACAAAAAGCAGCTTTACTTCCTGAAATATGGTCCGGGACGTCCCAGCTCTGACACCCACTGAACAGGTTCAAGGTTTGTCGACTCAGAGTCTCAGAACTTGTCTCTCATCCCCCCTTTCCTGGTGCGTGACACAAAACATCATAACAAATACCACTGTCTGATTTGGTTGGTTTGGCTCCGTTATGAAAACAAACACAAGTTACTAAATAAATAATTACAGGTGAAACGTGGACTTCTGTAATTAACCAACTTACAATGTGAAACTAATATTTGACTAATTTAGATGCAAAGTGAGATAAATCTGACTTTATTTGTTATAATTTTGATAATTGTCCCACAGCTTGTAAAACCCCCAACTAAAACTTTTCAGAAATCTTGAATAATTTGAATTCAGATTGTACGCCTTAATCATTAACATTTTGAGAGCCGATTCAAGACCAGGGTCAAGGTGCATGTAGAGACACGTTGCCAGGAAAATAAGGCAACTTCCTCTCTTTTCATTTTATTTATTTTTGTATAACCCTAAATCCTCTGTTTCGACCATAGACTCGACCCAGCTCTGCTAGGGTAAGGGAGGTAACAAAAAACGTTACCTCCCTTAAATGGAAAAGCAACAGCCCCATTCTTAATTTCCTTAAATGTCCTGGGTTTCTTACTTTATCCGTCATAATTGTTACTGCTATACTACTGTAATCTGTTCATTGGTATTCACCCACTGTCCCATTCCATTTAGTGATGATGGAACCACCTTTGACTTGCACTGGTGAACTGGTTGGGATCTACAGCAGTCCATCCGTGGGAGCAGATCCTTGTCTCAATGGGGACGTTTAGGAAAAGGGTCCATGTGTTTATTTAAGATAAGATAAGATAAGATAAGATGTGCTTTATCTCACAAGGAGAAATTTACATGTCACGTTTGGCATGGATAGAACTATATATTATATTGCATTTCCTGTGTTTGAACTATTTGATTCTCTGATCTGTGGTTGGCGAATCAACAATTTTGTTAAGTGTTGTTATTTAGGACTATACAAAAATAAATGTAATTGAATCATACATTGTTCCTGCATGATTGGCAGAAGAATGAATACAAAGGCCCAAAACTGGTAACAAAAAGGTGAAGATTTATTTACAGTGCTCCCAAAATGTACAGGGTCTTTTTCCACAGACAACATGGAGAGTGAATCCTTTCTCCTCTTTTTTCAGAACAGCCAGCACACCTGGCATATATACATGGCCTAAATTGATTGGCTCCTCCCCCTCAGTTGGAACATGTTTTATACACAACAATATGCATCTGTAAACATAAACACTGAACAATGAATGCACAGACAGTGACATAGCTTAAACACAGTTTAACAACAATGAAACAAGTCAACATTGAAACCCCTAAATTTGAAAACCCCTCCTGTAAATGGGCGAAGCTAGAGAGAGGTCTCACTCCTATGGGTTTAAGATTAAGATTAAGAGATCCTTTATTTGTCCCGCTGTGGGGAAATTTTGGTGTTGCATCATAAGTTATAGAACAGTAGGAAAGAGGAGCACACAGCTCACAATAAGTGAAAAATAGCTATACTAATCAAAATAAAAACAATCTAACTCTAGCATCAATAATAAGTATAAAATCTCTATCTCAAAAATATAATAGATGTAAAAATTTAAAATTGACAAAATAAGAGGCAAGTATAAAGTACTGTGTAATCTAGTGCAAGTAAAGTGTAGTTATATGTTAGCATCCGTACAATATTAGCAGTATGTGTAGAGGCGAAGATGTTGTCTGTAGATCGCCTCTTGGCTGCTAAGATTTTAAGGGTTTCCCAAACGCGTGTCTCCACAAACCTCAGTCCAAATAGTGTATTAGAGGTTTCTTTATTGGCCCCTATGACCATTAATCCAAATAACATAATACATTCCACAGTAATTGACACGGTAAGAAACAGTATACCTCCAAACCTAGCAGCACCTGTACCCTCTAATTCTGCCCTTTTTATAGGAGAATGGGCTCAGGTCACATAACGCCCACAGCGGCACCCTGTGGCTAGGGAAAGGTACATTTTGGCTCCTACAGTATGTTTACAACTGTATATTGGTAGCTGTGTATTGCACATTCTGGTAAAAGATAAGGATATTGCAACGATGCGAGAATGACACTGGAATCAAGTTGGCAGTGTTCATTAGTCCTTATTGGTCCTTATTGTTTGTTGTACAGTCTGACAGCAGCAGGAAGGAAAGACCTGCGGAACCTCTCCTTCACACATCGAGGGTGAATAAGTCTATCACAAGTGGAGTTGTAAGACTCACTTTGTCTCAGTTCTGAATTTAAAATTGAAAAACATGAAGATTGGTTTGGCAGAGATTGAGGCCATAGTATCGAGATCGGTATCAGACTTGAAAACGCTGGATCCCTAGCTTATGATACTCAAGCATTTACATTTAAAGACAAGCTGGATAGTTTTTCTTCAAACTGTTCCAATTATAATGACATAAATGGCTTAGTTTGAACACTAGCTTTTAGCAAGTACTGGAACAGCTGCGTATAACAAGACGACACAGGGCCCAGAACGCCTGCAGCCCTTAGGAGTACAATGTGCTGTGGCTGGTTTCTCTGCTCCAAGAATCTGACTATGACACATTTTTACAACCAGTTTATCAGCTCCATTCCTTACAGTAGTCTTTGTGGCTCCCTCCAGACACAACCCTTGCATAGCAAAAAACCACAAGCATGCAGAGCTTTTTAGCAATAATACAAGAGACTTTTACTTATAACCTTGCACTTTGAAGAGTAAGAAAATAATTCTTGCACACTGTACTTGCCAGTGTTTTTTATTTACAGTGCAGTACAAATAGTATGCAGTTTGAGTTATTTTCGTTGTTACCTATTTATTTATTGACATTAAAATTTGGCCATTGAATAGTTCATTGAATAATGGAAATCAACTTAGTATGAGTAATGGGTTCTATAATTTATAGTGGTTTGCATATTTTAATTTGTCAAATTTTTAGTTATGCTTTTTCAGATAAAAAAAATGACTGAATAAGGACTAAAAAAAGAGGATTAGTCCCTATTCAGTTATCAGCTCAACGCTTCAAATAGGAAGGACTCAGGACTGTGGGGATGGTCCAGGATATGGTTATGGAGATTTTTGGACATCTTTTCACATTTATTGACTTTGATAATCCACCCCTTTTGTATCATTGCATTTCCTGTGTTTAAACTGTTTCTCCGATCTGTGTTGGTGAATCAACAACTTTGTGAAGTCCTCCGGGAAATTTCATTCATCTGTAATTAAGTAAATTCTTAAATCATGTGCAATACTGCAACTTCAGAATGTTACAGAACAATGTCACTTTACTTAGCTACTTTTTATCCTGCACTATTTAACTGTACAGTATATAACTCTGCACTACTACATATATTTATTTTGACTGGTATCGAAGCATTTTCAGCAGCTAGTTATGTTAGTTAAGAAACATAGCTACTACTTATTTGTATATATAGTGTGTGATCCCTGTGTGCTCTTACTACTGTCCTATATGTGCGAGCAACATCAAAATTTCCCCACTGTGGGACGAATAAAGGAATTCTAATGAAACTACTGCTGTGATTTGGAACTATAGAAAAATACATTGAATTGAAAATAAAATGGAATTCATATAGTAAAGCTTTGGGCTCTGTTTGTGCAAAAGAGATGAAGATGTTTACTATGAAGTTGAAAACAGCGTGTTGTGGATTTTAAATTTCACACTACTTTTGGTTAATAAACAACAGGAATTATTTATCAAAACTTAATCAAAAGTTAGGTACCTAGCTTTAAGGACCACACATAATGGAGGCAATCATTATCAATCTATAATCGGGTCACAGCTAATATATCATTGCAGTAACAGAGTTAATTTTTACTGAATAGAAGCAGGTCCAGCAGTGGAGTGTATTGTGCAAGGTGTATGCCAGATAATGTGTCATGATGTTCTTTTAAGCGTAAGACAGAAACGTCCCTTGAGGCAACAGTTTTCATTCCTTTAATACTACTACTTTTGGAATGCACTGACATTTCCTCAGTATCAATCAATCAATCAAAGTTTATTTGTAGAGCGCCTTTCATACACAGGGCAACACAAAGCGCTTCACAGTCCACATCACAAATCATCACATAAAACAAACACCAGAATCACAATTAAAACATTAAAATCACACAAAAGATTAAAACACAATTAAAACATTAAAATCACACAAAAGAATAAAACCATTAAAACTTTCAAAATTACACAAGAAATTTTAAATAAATAAATAAATGACAGCAGTGCATTAGAAATGGAGATAAAATCCTTCAGTTGTATGCACAGGCAAACAGAACAGTCTTTAACCTGGATTTGAACATTGACAGAGTAGACGCCTCCCTCACATTTTCAGGGAGATTGTTCCAGATCTTAGCTGCATGGATCTGAAACGCAGCCTCCCCATGTTTGGTTCTCACTCTGGGCACCAGCAGGAGGCCAGTCCCTGTGCTCCTCAGAGTCCGGGCCGGTTCATATGACACCAACATGTCACTAATGTATTCTGGTGCAAGGCCATGGAGAGACTTGTACACAAGCAGAGCCGTTTTAAAATCTATTCTTTGAGCCACAGGAAGCCAGTGCAGAGACCTGAGGACCGGACTAATATGGTCATACTTCCTGGTTCCTGTCAGGACTCTAGCTGCTGCATTTTGGAGCTCTGAAACAGTTCTTTTGTGCATTACAATCTTTATTTTCTTGCTTATTTTTCTAGCTGTGATTTTTACTGCAGTCTCCACTGTTGTTTGATTGTGTAATTTTTTCTTGTGTTTTTAATTATTGCTTGTTTTTGATGTGAAGCACTTTGTGACCTTCTGTCTGAGAAAGGTGCTATATAAATAAACTTTGCTTGCTTGCTTGCTTGCAGTACAGTGTGTTTGGTTTTACACTGATCCAGACCAGAGCATTCAGAATATCAATCTGGACCAGAGCAGAGAAAATGTTCCGGACCAAGCAGACTCTGCATAGGCCAACCGGAGGATAGGAAGCAGCTCAAAAATGAATAGTGATAATAAAACAAAAATAGAAATAAATAAAAAGGATACAAGTAATAGATGATACAAATTAAATTGGGTTAAATTGTAAGTGACTTTTATAATTATGCATTTATTTGTTTGCGCCTGAATTTCTCCTACAGGGATAATTAAAGTATGTATCTGTCAATCTTACGTCTTCTTATCGACTATAATTAACTATCGAATATAAATGTGCATACTTAATAAGTTAAACATAGGGAAAACATGGAATGAATTGAGAAGCTCCAGAAAGAAAACCGGTTTGCAATGCAGTTTCTAACAGTTCTTTTCAAAGTGACATTGTGAATGCTGCAGCATTGTACAGTTAACCTTTTTTTATAAACATCAATACAATTTTTATTCAAAAAATTAAAAAAGAAACCGTGCAAAAGACGTGTTAATAAATCAATAAATGGATTGTTAATTTGTGCCATTTAAAAAATACTCTATAGGCTTACAGTTTACCCTTTACAAAGTTTTTTGCCTTACAAATTAAGTTTCTTCCCATATTGAGCAAATCCTTTCAAATTTACTGACAACAACAAAGCATGTTAATGATTTGAAAAAGTTGTATTTCTCTAGTTACACATTTTCAAAAAAGCAGATATCGCTGTTTTAGCAAAGAAACTATTGTTCTCTTTTTCATTCATTCTTTGTTCGCAGATGTGTTGTTTTTGTTCTATCTGTACACGTTTTTCAAGCTTTGTTCAAAGTTGCACATTTTAAAAGTTGTCTTTGATTGGTCACCTGAGTCATTTTTACATGACCATTTTGGAACAACTTTTTACAACAGAAATGTGAATTGACAACCGCCCTTTCTCAGCCAATCAGCTCTCAGCCTAAAAATAATGTCAAAAATATTAGCAATTTTGAGTATTTTTTGCTTGCAGAAAACATGGTGTATATTTTTTGTGCCATGTTGATAAGTTACACATCCTATACACAACAAATACATGTTTTTCTACATATTGCCACTTTTATTTTCTTCCTGGATCTCACTTTGCACACAAACACTGCACACAACAATACAATGGTTCTATGGCTGACTGTGTCTCCATTACTATTGCTGCAAGGATGCTGTTATTTCAGCGTCTGACAAAAGTATTCTGAAGTGCTTGGGACCAAAGCAGTTACCACGTCTCATTTAGGCAGGTCACATAACTCATAGCTAACATAAAGGGAGTTTTGATTTGACATACGTGACATCATTTTGTAAATTTAAAATGCATGGGGCACATTCCTCTTACTATAGATTATTTTGTCATTCATTTTATTATTTTCACATTTTATTATCCAAATCCACTTTCTTTATATAGTGCATCTCATAAACAACAGGCTTTCCAAAAAGCAGCACATGAGTAGGTAGTCAAAAATATAACAAGCAAAACAATTAAACCAGTTTAAATTGTATACGTCAAATAAACATTATTCAATAAATAGTAGTCAATTCAATAAAATACATAGATGGAAAATAAATAGCAAAAATAAAAAAACAGGACTCATGCGATGTTAAAGCCAGAGAGTAAAATTGGTTATTGTTGAATAATGTATTATTTTTGTAACTTTTTTTTCAACTATTTGAAGTGAAACAAATGTGGGGAAGCCAAAATGCTGTACAGGAAGTCATTTTGGTGCTCATGTAACATAGGCTTTTGTTGCCTAAAGGGTTTCTACAGTATGTAAAAAAGTACTGTAACTTGTGAATGATGATGGTAAGAGTACATGCAGTGCTTACAGTAATAGAATGAAGGAAAACAAGACGGTTAGCTTTCAAACACGTAAACATTTAACTGTAATAGCTGGTGTGGCCTATTTTCAGCCACGGTGGCTGGGAAGGTGTACAAGGAAGTTCTTCTGATTCTTGGTGCTAATGAAGAAGATGACATAGTCTGGGATCGCGTCGTTAATTCAGACAGAAGACATGTTTTATTGTCAATGGTAGAGACAGCACAATCCACAGATACAACAGAATGCAAGTGTATTATACAGAGCGAAGGCATGGAGACCTCCAATCAGCAGCTGCCACGGTGTGCTTGTAGCTTGGCCTTCAGATAGACAAAACAAGGGAAAAGTACTGGCTTCTGCACATTGATAGATTGATGAGTTTAACTTTAACAAAAGTTGCTTAAAAAGTGTTATGAAATCTCACATTCCCCCCTCTGGTCATACATTCACGTGTGACCATCAGGATCGATAAACAGCAACATAACATCATAACTCAATACTTAAACTCGGTACTTCACTCGGTACTTCAAAAAACTCAGAACTCGGAATACTTCAAAAACTCATAAAACTCATAAAACATGTTCAGATCTTTCATAAAACTTGTCAACAATCTTCAGTAAAATACCAAACTTCATCAGTCGATGGTGGTTCCAGATATTGCTTTGAAAACAGTCTCTCCCACTTCTCCTGTTGGTTTCTTCAGGCTGCATTTGTGTCGAGCCATGAATTCTTCTGTGACGTGTCTTTGAATCACACGTTTCAGCTTCAGTGTCCAGATTTAGCAAATCAATTCAGTCCAAATTATGTCCAAATTCAGAAATCCAGATTGTTCCAAATTATGTCCATGCAAAAGAGGACGATGGTATTGTCCATGTCTCAGAAGCTCACAGCCTGACTGGAATCAGGGGCTGTGCAGATAGTCCAAGTGTGCTGGTCCAGATGCATGGTTTCTCTTGAGGTTTCTCAGTTTTGGCTTGAAAAAAAAAAAACACTTTTTGTGTAAAAAAAAAGTAGTCTTCTGTTCTCTAGATGTTACAGACAATGCCCGCATTCTCCACCACCTGAAGAAGATGAGCCAAGTCTGGGATCGTGTCATAAATTCCGACAGAAGACATGTTTTATTGTCGATGGTAGAGACAGCACGAACAAAGCACACGATCACAGATACAAGAGAATGCAAGTGTATTATACAGAGCGGAGGCATGGAGACCTCCAATCAGCAGCTTCCACGGTGTGCTTGTAGCTTGGCCTTCAGATAGACAAAACAAGGGAAAAGTACTGGCTTCTGCACATTGAGAGAGAGACCAGTGAGAGAGACCAGTGAGAGGAGGTGAGAGCTTTATGGTAAACGTCAAAAACGCGGGAGTGAGCACGCGTTTTTGACGTCTCTGCTCTGTTTACCCTTTTAAGCCTTTTAAAGCCTTTTAAAGCCTTTTAAACACGTTTTTACGGTGTATTAGTGTCTTTTATACACTCTAGTGTTTTTACCTTAAATGCAATGGTTCCAGAGCATCACGTCTTTTAACACAAAGACCCAATCGAAACGCGCTAGCTCGGAGGCTACCACGAGCGCACCACAGACATGGAAAGTGACACTGCAATGACCACGAACGACATTAGTCGCCTCACATTGGAGCTTCGTGAGAGGGACCGTGCCACTATTGCAGACCTCCGTAAAGAAGTCCTTCGCCTCACTGCAGAGCTGCAGGACAAACAGTCACTCGTGTCCAAACTTTTTGATGTCGCTGGCGGGCAGCACTCACGGCTTATGTCACTGAGCGCTGCATACTGTGACACTGTCGTGTGGGAGAGGTCTGTCAGCTCTGGACCCTCCTGTTCTACACCTAAGCGCCCGGTTCCGAATGAGGAACCCGCGAACTGCGAGGAGCCATCCAGCGCCGTGGCCCATGTCCTAAGCCTGTCAAACCGCTATGCAGCACTCTCCACTGACATCCCAGCCCCCTCAGCAGAACCTCTGGACTCTGCAGCGTACTCTGCCGTTCGTGGATCCAGGTCCACTGCGAGAAAAACGCTCCTAAAGGAAGCCGTCCTCAGACGAAAGAGTGGTCATTCCCCTTCTCTGACCCCAGTGCATCACCACCACTTACCTTCACCGGGTCAGCAGCAGCGACCCGAGCCTGCTCCTCTCGCCGCTCCAGCGTCCCCGAGCACACAGCGTGGGTTGCCCGGAGCTGAGAATCAACACCCCCGCTCCCCTCCATGTGTTCAGCAGCGCCCTGGTTCGGACTCATCCCTGGATGAGCCCGCTGGTTCCGGCCATGGACACCGAGCGCCTTCTCCGCGGCTACGTCCACTCTTCGCCCCAACTACTCTGATTGTTGGAGATTCCATCGTGAGGCACGTCCGCTTTTTTAACGCGGTCACTCAGTGTTTTCCCGGAGCCACTGTACCAGACCTGCTCATCCGTCTCCCTCCTCTGCTTCAGTCCCTGCCTGATACCATTTCAAAGGTAATCGTGCATGTGGGGATCAACGACATGAAGCTGCAGCAGTCCGAGGTCACAAAGAAGCATTTTATGGATCTATTCCGTCTTCTCCAGTCCTCTGGGTTGTGTGTTTTTATCTCTGGTCCAGTCCCGACTGTAAACCGGGGAGACTGCTTGTACAGTCGCGTTGTGGCGCTGAATATGTGGCTCCAGTCTACATGCAGCACTTTTAACTTTGTTTTTGTGAACAACTTTGGCCTGTTCTGGAAGCGTCACGTGGCCTATCGTCCAGACGGTCTGCACCCGAACAGATACGGTACCAGTTTATTGATGGACTTTTTACGCCATGTTGTTCAGTGCTCCCCGAGGGGGGCGTGACTGTTTACATCCGAGGCCTCTCGGCCCCCACTACCACCTTCCTCCTCCACTCCAGCACCGGGTGAGTACTGTGGTGCAAACACTGACCCCTGTCCGTCTGGCAGTGTAATACCAGTCCTGCCATTGAACGGTGCTTACTCAGCCATGCATCTGGAACTTAACAAAGTAAAACAGAGTTCACTTTTTAAACCAATAGAGACTGTGTGTGTTCCTCGCAACGGCTCAGAAATGTGTTTTAATTTGAATAAACACAAATATAACAGAAGGACAGCAGTTAGACGGTCCAACTCAGGAAATCTAATTCCAATTCTTTGTAGTCAATCAACTAAACCCACTGACACTGACATTATTTTTAACCTTGCTCTGCTTAATGTCAGATCACTATGCAATAAATCCTTTTTAATTAATAATTTTATCTGTTCTTATGATCTTGACTTTATGTTTATGACTGAAACTTGGCTTGACCATAATACAGAAAATGCAGTTTTAATAGAAACAACACCACCAAATTTCAAATTTGAATCAGAAATTCGAGAAAATAAAAGAGGAGGAGGCACAGCAGCAGTTTTTAAAGATTGTATTGTCTCCCATAGAGTACCTCTTGGGAAATTTTCCTCATTTGAGTATGTCTCTTTTAAAATAGAACAAAAACAATCTTCTATTCTTATTATTGTTGTGTACAAGCCGCCACAGTCATGTCATAGTTTCACTGATCATTTCACCGAGTTGCTTTCAGTTGTGTGCACAGACTTTGATAGTTTAGTCGTCATAGGTGATTTTAATATACATGTAGATAACGTTAATGATAGATACGCGAAAGAGCTGAGCTCTGTGCTGGAAACCTTTGGTCTCACTCAGCATGTGAGTGGCCCCACCCATAGCAGAGGACACACTCTCGATCTGCTAATTACTAAAGGGGTTAATATCTCAAATGTAAATGTGGCCAATGTTGCTCTGTCAGATCATTTCTGTGTATTTTTTGATATGTGTCTCAATAGTAAAGCACGAGCTGAATCCTCAATTGTTAGAAGAAGAAGACACATAAACAAAAATACAGGTGAACTTTTCATGGGGATGATAAACTTTGATAACACGTTGTGTTCTACGGTGGATGAATTACTTAACTCTGTCACCTCTAGTGTTTTGGATGTTCTGGACACGATTGCTCCTGTAAAGGTCAAAATTGTTACAAATAAGCAAAAGGCGCCATGGACAAAAGCAGACTCTGTCAGGGCACAGAAGAGAGAGTGCCGGAGAGCCGAGCGGAAGTGGCGAAAGTCAAATCTCCAAGTTGACCATGAGATCTTCAAAGATGCATTGTGCAAGTTCAACAGTGTGCTACGTAGAACGAGGGAAACTTATTTTTCCGAAACAATCGAAGGTTGTAGTGGCAATCTACGCGTTCTGTTCTCAACGGTAAATAAATTGACAAATCCCCCTGTTAAGATGCCATCAGAGCTTACCTCCAAAACCAAATGTAATGAGTTTGCAGAGTTTTTTAATGACAAAGTCCAAGGCATCAAAAATGCCATCACCTCCACAGTAGAAATTACAATCCAACAGCCAGTGAAGCTTTTTGGGCTGACACACTTTACACCAGTACAAAATGAAACTGTCCAAATGATAATTACAAGTCTGAGTTCTTCTACATGTAGCCTGGATGTATTACCTCCTAGATTTCTTAAATCTGTTCTGAGCAGTCTTTTACCTTCACTCACGCATATAGTAAATATGTCTCTTGAATCTGGAACATTCCCAATGGCCCTGAAAACGGCAGTCATCAGACCCCTCCTAAAAAAGAGGAGTCTGGATGCCTTGGCACTTAAAAGTTATCGGCCCATTTCAAATCTGCCTTTCATGGGTAAAATTCTAGAAAAAGTTGTCTATCAACAACTTACAGAATTTTTAATAATCAATCACTCTTTTGATATGTTCCAGTCTGGTTTTAGACCCCACCACAGCACAGAGACCGCTCTAGTGAAGGTAACAAATGACATCAGACTTAACACTGACGCAGGAAAAGTCTCAGTTCTTATCCTGTTAGATTTGAGTGCTGCTTTCGACACTGTTGATCATGGTATCCTCATTCAGAGACTTGAGGACTGGGTTGGTGTTTCTGGAACAGCCCTAAGCTGGTTTATATCCTACCTACAGGACAGAAAGTATTTTGTGGAGATCGGAAACTGTGTCTCAGACCATCTGGCCCTGACCTGCGGAGTGCCACAGGGCTCAATCCTGGGGCCTCTCCTGTTTAATATTTACATGCTGCCTCTGGGTAGGTTAATACACAGTAATAACGTGTCCTATCACAATTACGCTGACGATACTCAGGTCTATGTGTCCCTGACAGCAGGAGAACATGGACCAGTGGACTCGCTCCTTCACTGTATCCAACAGATCAGTGATTGGATGCAAAATAACTTTCTCCAGCTAAACACAGAAAAAACTGAAATTATTGTTTTCGGACCTCAGAAACAAAGAGAGAGCGTTATCTGCCACCTCCAGTCTCTCTCCCTGAAACCCTCAACTCAGGTCAGAAATCTAGGAGTAATAATGGACTCAGACTTGAATTTCAATAGCCACATATCATCTGTGACATCATCAGCTTACTTCCACCTAAGAAACATTGCTAAAATTAAAAACATTGTGTCTAAAGCAGACTTGGAGATTCTTATCCACGCATTTGTCTCCAGTCGATTGGACTACTGCAATGGCTTGTTCACAGGTCTCTCTAAACAAGCGGTAAAACAGCTGCAGTACATCCAAAATGCTGCAGCTCGAGTCCTGACTAGAACCAGGAAGTACGACCACATTAGTCCGGTCCTCAGGTCTCTGCACTGGCTTCCTGTGGCTCAGAGAATAGATTTTAAAGTAGCTTTACTTGTGTACAAGTCTCTCCATGGCCTCGCACCAGGGTACATCCGCGACATGTTGGTGCCATATGAACCAACTCGGGCTCTGAGGAGCACAGGGACTGGACTTCTGTTAGTGCCAAGAGTCGGAACTAGACATGGGGAGGCTGCGTTTCAGATTCATGCAGCTAGAGTCTGGAACCGTCTTCCCGAGAGTGTGAGACAGGCGTCTACTCTAGCAGTTTTTAAAACTGAACTGAAAACAGTTCTTTTTAGCTGTGCATACAAGTGAATGATTTTACATTTGTTTTTATCTTTAATCTTTTTAATGCGCTATGATTATTTATGATTATTTATGATTGTAATCCCTTGTGTGATTTTAATTTTTTACGGTTTTTAACTACTTGTGTGATTTTATATATCTCTTGTGCTCTTAATCTGTCTTTTTATGTTTACTTAAATTCTAATGTTTGATGATTTATGCATGATGTTATATGGGTTGTGAGGCGCTTTGCGTTGCCTTGTGTAGGAAAGGCGCTCTATAAATAAACGTTGATTGATAGAATGATGAGTTTAACTTTAACAAAAGTTGCTTCAAAGTGTTATGAAATCTCACACTAAATCTAATAAGAGATACTTAGTTCACATCAAAATACTTAACATTCAATGTACATTGAAAGTACGTTATATTTAGTGTAAAATAACAAAGTGGTAATGTTCAATTCATATGCAGTAGTACTGTAGTAGTGGTTAAAATGGTATTTAAAAAAAGATAGTTATGTTACATTGCATTTGACAAGAGCGTCTCCAGATGTTGATGCTCAGCTCGGTCAGGACTACTGAAGCTGTTGTCTCCAATCCACACATCAACACAACAATCCAGGAGCCAGAAAGGCTCTTTGAGCTAACTCACTTTGTAGATGATCAAACTGTCCAAGAGATAGTCACAAGTCTGAGCTCTTCCACATGCAGTTAATACGCAGAAACAAAGTGTCCTATCACAACTATGCAGACGACACTCAGATCTATGTCTCACTGACTGCAGGAGAACATGGACCAGTGGACTCACTCCTTCACTGTATCCATCAGATCAGTGAGTGGATGCAAAACAACTTCCTTCAGCTAAACACAGACAAAACTGAAATGATTGTCTTTGAGTTTGAGTTTTTGATCCCCAGAAACAAAGAGAGAGCGTCACCTCCAGTTCCTCTCCCTAAAACCTTCAAATCAGGTCAGAAATCTAGGAGTACTACAGACACAAGTTTAAAATTAAAAAAAAAAGCAAACTTGAATTGTAATAGCCACATCAAA
Source organism: Knipowitschia caucasica (assembly GCA_964034765.1). Lineage (NCBI taxonomy): Eukaryota > Metazoa > Chordata > Actinopteri > Gobiiformes > Gobiidae > Knipowitschia > Knipowitschia caucasica. Next base: position 17,769,057 of record OZ035839.1, read on the forward strand.
TCAGTAACATCTACAGCTTTTTACTACCTAAAAAACATTTTCAGGGTCGAAAACAAGGGCTTCCTTAGGCTCAGAGAATATACTTTAAAACAGCTCAGCTTGTTACAAGTCTCTCATGGCCTCGCACCAAAGTGACATGTTAGTGCCGTTTGAACCAACTCGGACTCTGAGGAGAAAAAGGTCTAACCCTAACCCTAAACATGGGAAGGCTGCATTTCAGATTCATACTGCTAAAATCTGGAATTCTGTCTTCAATACAATTCAATACAATACAATTTATTCTTGTATAGCCCTAGGTCACAACAAAAGTCATCTCAGAGGACTTAACAAAACCATTGAAATCACCAACACAGAGAATCATTCAGAATGATTCAGAGAATCAACAGTTAAAACACATGAAGAATATAAAGCACACACAGAAGAAAATGTCCATACATGTTGTAGAATGCTAAAGTGTCCTGATCATCACCAATCCTTTCTGTTGGACACTAACTGTTCAACAGACCCTCCTGCATCGACAAGGAAAAACTCTTAAAAAACCCAGTGGGAACCTCACAACCTCACAACCTCAACTTAATTCTAGGATAAAAGCATCTGAATGGTCTGTCATTATGAGTATTACTTGATTTTACAAAGATAATATTATGATCGGGGACATGTAAGCACTAAACCCTTAATTTTTAAGACAAACATTGTGAGTGTAACCAACTCTAAATCAATACTTTGAAATAACTAGCTTATCCATCCATATTCTCACAATATACCGTCTATGGTTCTATTGCAACTACAGTATTTATCTAAATTTGCATATAAAAAAAAAAAACAACGCTCTACGAAACCCTTTGAAGACTCACTTTTTTGACATTTGTATCTATAGTTTTATAAAGGTTGTTGTGCATTTGGATTGTAAGACTAGCACTTTGTTATGCTTTTATGCATTTGATTTGATCATTTTGATATATTTCATCAGTTGAATTCAACTTCTGGTGGAGTTAAAATGATATCCCCTCATGCTAAGGCAAATGTATGTAATTGTTGAGGAGAAAAAAATACAAACCTTATTGCTATTGTATTAAATGTAATTTTTTTGTAAGGCAGAGGAGGTTCTTTTAATAAGGCAAACCATGTAAAGTAGCTTGTACTGCATGTACCTGACACGTTTTTGACGGTATACTTCCGACTTTATCATAGACCTCTGACTAATGCAGACTTTAAATACCTTACATTGATATCAGAACAAACAAACTCAAGTATTAACACATCCTTTTGCACACACTGTGGCCTCTGAAGAAATGCAGTCCTCTAACATGATTATAGAAACTTGCCAAGCCGATTGTAAAGTTATTTTTGGGTTATTTTATTTTGAGTGTAGTTTTAATGATAAGGTGGATTTTAAACAGGCATGAGTTTCGCATCAGGGAAACATTTTTGCGAGAAGTGCCGAGAAGGTTTTGTCAGTTGTGATATTTCAGGTATGCAGATGTTTCCAGTAATCCATCGCACTAAAAGTTCTCATAGTGTCGGGTCACATGTATTTGCTGTTTTTACTGTAAGTGAAGGGTAAAGAAAGGCATTTGACCAAGGAAAACAAGAGGTAATACTTCTAGTTTTGTGATGTTCTTGTAGTATAGTATATCTAATCTTGAATCCTATTTCAAATGGAGAGCAGGTTTTAATGCAGCTCTACGGGGACAAAGAAAACTTTGAAAGAAATATTGGAAAATAAAATACAAATTATTTCCCGGGAAAGATTTGTCAACTGCCCTACCACACTTTGAAGCTACAGGCTTTTAGAAATGTTGTGATATCACATGAACCAAACCTATTATAGATATCAAATACAATTCCTTTTTAGATGGATAAATAGATACTTTATTGATCCCGTATGGAGAAATCCAGGTGTCCAGCACCAGAAATCATCCATCCATACAAACACATAAGTACATAAATTACAAAACTTTTCTAACTAACAAACACACACATGTTCAAGTCAGACAGATCTATTGAAGGAACAAGCAATCTCTTAAAATGTTCCGTTTTGCAGCGCCGTGATAGAAACCTGTTGCTACGGTTACCCCTCTGAGCGGCCATAGTGTCATGCAGAGGGTGTCAGGAGTTTTTTATTTATTTAGAGCAGCCATTCCCAAATGTCCCTCAGTAACACCGAGGCCCCCTTAAAAATCTGACGGGTCTGTGTGGCCCCCCAAAATAATAACCAAGAAGACAACATTAAGAATAGGCTCTTCTGGTTATTTTATTTTGGGGAAATAGCCTCTGCTACAAACACTGTAATACAAAAATGATTACAGTGGATTATTCAAGTCAAATAATGAACACAAATATTTTAATATTACAAACAAAACATTATAAATTTAACACTAAATAATTATATTATTTTTTTATTTTTCTTATGACCTCCCGCGGCCCCCCTGCAGTACCCTCGCGGCCCACCAGGGGGCCGCGGACCCCACTTTGGGAGACACTGATTTAGAGGATAAACCCCCTGAGATGAACCATCTCATTTTCGAGGGGGTCAAAAAAATACAAGAAAATAATAAAAAAAACCCTTAATCACTCACACACATACACACACACACACGCTGTGACTGTACTGTAATTACACTAAATAAGGATAATACTATTAATAATAGTAATAACAATAATTAGGAGACAATAAAGACAAGATTAGGTCTCATAACCTAACATTGACATGAATTCTGGAGATATTGTAGCAGAGCAGATTTAAACAGAGGCAGAGAAGTTATAGAGCGAATAGACAACGGCAAACTGTTCCAGTCAGACGGAGCTTTAAATTCAAATGCATGTTTTCCAGCTTCTTTTTTCACTCTTGGGACGACAAAAAAAGATTGATTTGCATGACGCAATCTGTTTGAGGATTGGAAAGGAATCATATATTGTTTTAAATATTCTGGAAAACTGAGATAAATACATTTGAAAATAAACAATAGCCAATGTAGCTGACGTCTGGAGGACAGAGAGAGACACGACAGCTGCTCGTACATCAGGCAGTGATGTACGAGTTACCCAGGATGCCCTGCGTTAGAGCCCTCATCCTTCCCTCCAGCACAGCTCCCACAGAGACCACACTTCCCATGGCAGAGAGACATTTCTTGATCAAATTATTGTCTCTCCAGGTCAGACCCAATGCCCCAACGCACGACCCCAAACAACCTTAGCTACTACATACAGACTGCTAAAATATGTGCACGATCTGACTGCTCACAATTAAGACCTCAGCCTCCTCAGTCAAAACAAAGGAAGGTTGCTCACCCATCATCTGGACTTCAGGTAGCAGGTTTTCCCCACATTTCGTTCTTCGACCTTTCTTATAGACATCATCTGCCTGAGCTGACCAGTCCAGCTTATGTTCGATGTGGACTTCCAGGTATTTGTGTAACTGAACCACTTCAATGTGCTGACCATTTAGTGTGACCGGTTGATGGGAAGGGCTCCTGTGAAAGTCATGGATCACCCCCCCTCTGTACTCAGCTTAATTTTCATTTCCTTTCGTTTTTAAGCACCTAAACAGCACAACCATCAGCTTCCTCTGAATCTTTTCACCAACACTTGTGACTAAGCCATGGCAATGCAATCATAATACTGTATCTTATGTACTGTACCTTGTCTTTTATGACAAATATTTCCCTTAATCTTCCAACATTTTGGGGCCTTTTAGCCAAAGCTATAATCAGTACACAGGGAGTAGCTTATCAAAAACACACACATGGCATAAAAGGTTCACTAAAAAACGCCTTCTCTTACCTGCCATAGTTCCCTGCAGCTCATGATGAAGCAAACTTGGTGAAAGATGTTACCGGAATATAAATACTGAAATTTAAGCACAAGCCAACTGTATGCAAATGTGCGGTTGTCTAAAGGCTCCACAGGTGTGAAACAAGAAGGGAGGGTCAAGTGTGAAAATGTGGATCAATAATAAATGACTTCTTTCTCTTAAAGCGACATAAGTGTAATCCGGGTTTGGAGGAGTAAATAGTCCTCAAGCAAGTGTTTAGGGTCACACAATAAAAACATGGCCGTAATTGCTGATTTGTAGTTTGCATTGTTATGTTAAAGAGCGTATACTTGCTGATGAAGATCTATGTATTCATGCTCTAGAATTGTATTCAGTTTGAAAGAAATGTCCAAATGTTGTCCCAGAGAATGATGTTATAGAGATTACATTCACAAAGCCCCCTATAATATTATTATTCTTATTATATCTAAAAGTCCTTGTGGACAACATAATGCATTTTTGTTTTTTAGAATATATTACCACCCCATTCCATCGTTATGAGAAAATGATTAAACCACCGCTGCAAAACATAATTTAGTGAGGTTATAATTGCTTGAATCAAGTTTATTTTCCTTAATTTTAGTACATTCTGACTGTCTTAAAACAAGGTACAAGAAATGTCTTCCCATTCCAAAGTAGAAATGTCTTGTAGCTGTTTCAACCAATGCTTGTCCCATCGGCAAATCTTGTTTTAAGGCAGTAAAAATGTGCGGCAATCACATTGAGCTAATTTTAGCATTTTTTTGACGTATTTTTTCATACACATTTGCAGTGATAGTTACACTTTGACTGAGACTAGAAAGTGAATTTTGTGTAGTGATGTCGCATGCACAGTTTACACTTAACTGTTTTTTGATGACCTAAAGAAATGTGCACTACTAAACGTCCCTCCCATTTGTGAAATACACAACAGTCACAACAGATTATGACAAATATACTGAGCTTTATTTGATTCAGGTCAGAGATTACATCATAGTAAACATACCAGTTACATCTCTTGTCCAACACTCAAATCTCAATCCCAAAACATCCAAACCAAGTCAGATTTCCACAGCATTTTCACCCACTTCCACAGTCTTTTCTTCAGCCTGGAAAAAGGTTAAATACTATTAATATTATTATCATTATTAGTAGGCCAACGGTGATAGTCCATGTTCAGCACCAAGTTGATTCCAGCCACAGTGGAACAGTTTTTGGTGGTGTTAAGGTTTCGAAAAAAATAAAAAAAGTACATTTAAGTTTATTCATCATCTGTTTTCCATCAAGTAACCAAGGATTACTGACAGGAGTATGCATACATGCCACCTGAGTCGCACAAGTGGTTGAATATTTGAAATGCCCATCAACAAAATAACAATGAAATGCTACAGTCAAAGTTACCAAAATACCTTAATAATAATAATAATACAAAATAAGTTGAGAAATATTAAAACAATAATCAGTGCATAAGTTTAAATATAATGTTTTAGAATAAACAAGACAAGAAACTGTGCATTGTGCGTCAAGACCATGTTCACGCTATTGCTTAAATGAGTTTAGATATGGGGTTGTATCTTAGCAACGGCAGTAGCTGACATATACGCAAGGAATTATCATGAGGATTATCTAGAAAAAGCTAGGGATGCATCGGCTTGAACATCGCCTCTTCTCGACATGAAAACAAATACAAAATGTAAAGTACAAGAGTTGTGACAATGAAGTCTTCTGAAATGTTTCCTAATTATTGAGTTTGGTTCAAAACCTTCGTATTCCTGTGTACCCCCAAAATCACTGTAACCCCTGCTGTTAAAATGCAACTGAGACGGCAACTGTTTATAGGCTTTACTGTTCCGTCTCCATTTTCTTTGTGCAAAATGCCAAAACCAAAATTGGACAAAAAAAAATACATGTCTTGAAAAAAATAATTGATTTGTATTTTCTGGCCAAAATTAGCTTTACAATCAATCAATGTTTACTTATAGAGCGCTTCACAGTCCACAATGACAAATTGCATGCCACAGCCCAACTATTTGCAAGTTTTGAAATTCATTCATGAACCCCCTGTTATACCCATGCGGACCTTGTATGAACCCAAAGACTTGACAGAGTTTGATTAGTCAGTTAAAATGACACTGTACACATATGATAACTAATATTTCCATAAAAAATGCTTCCATACTTTTGGGAACTCTGTGCTTGTTACAGAATGTATAACCTGAATCTCGACGGGACCCACAGTGAGTTCCGTTCAGGTATGAGATGTAAGTGTCAGATAGACTGTCAAATTCTTTAGGACACATCGGAAATGAAGTTTGTGCACAAAATGGATGGCTCACAAAACTTGTTTATAAGCCTCATACTTCTACTCCCTCCTTTTGAGAGCTGTCTGACATCTCGGTTATGCAACTGTAAACACAAGATAGATGTCTGAAAGGTTCTGAACGCAGTGTGGAAAAACAGTTTCAAACTTGCTAAACTATCATTATATATCTTAACTTGGGCGATGGAACAAGCAGCTTCATTCTCCTGCCTTTTCTTTCATCATGCGAAATTGCCTTTTGACTCTGACCCTGGAGAGCATGCCTTGTAGAGCATTATGTACAGTAGCTACATCCGTTACAATCCAATACAACCCCATAGTGACTGTATGTAACCGAAGGGAACGGCATAGTTGTCATGGTGTGGATTTTTGTTTCTGTGTTTGGTTTTATTTTGACATTGGTTGTCTGGTTTCATTTCAGTTTTGCTTCAAGTCCTGTTCCCCTGTCTTGATTGTCTGCCACGCCCTGATGTGATTCACCTGTGTCTGTGTCTATATGTACCCTGTGTTTCTCTCCCCTTGTTGCTGCTTCATTGTCTTGTTCATGTCAAGGTCTGTTCTGTCCTGTTCCTGTGTCCCTGGTTGTTTTGTTTTTACCTTGGATTTTATTTTATGAAATCTTTATTTTGGCATTCTGGCGTTTGAGTCCTCACTCACCCCACCATATAGACACAGACACAGGTGAATCACATCAGGCCGTGGCAGACAATCAAGACAGGGGAACAGGACATGAAGCAAAACTGAAATGAAACCAGACAACCAGACAACCATTGTCAAAATAAAACAAAACACAGAAACAAAAATCCACACCATGACAATAGTATGTAAAAAACAGCGGCTGGTCTTGACACAATAAAACCACATATGGAAAGCCATGTCTCAAGTTTATAGGCACGTACTGTAACTGAAAATTAAATTGACAAGAGTTATTTTCTTCACTTCTACTCCCGCCGACCAGTGCTGTCCAAAGTGTAGCTTATAGTAACATGGAGTAGACGGATCTCGGCTTAACCAGTTTGCTCGTGCTGCCACCTTCTTCTTGAGATATTTGAAACAAAGTGCTTATGATTTCATGAAACAGAAGATAAGAAAGTTAAACGAGAGCAAATGAAAATAGTTTTTTTTTTTTTTTCATTACTACCTTAAATGAGCGCATGGTTAAGAAAGCTGGGTGGGCCCTGCAGAAAGGGAAGCATTGTGTGCAGAAGACATAAGGTTTGGAGTGTAGTCACCGTCTGAGCTGTCTGAAAACACAATGACTGCGTTTACTTGATCGTGTTCCAGGATATGCCATTTACTAAACCGTACCTACGAGATTATTGGACATTTGATATCATGATTGGAGAAGCCTAACCACTGTTTCATAATAGCTCACTGGAACTATAGAGTCACTGCTGGGTTATATCGCAGTATGGGTCAATCGTGAGTTATGGCCGTATAATATATTACAATTATGGAAGATTTTATTTTCATTCCAACGTGAACAAATTCCAATCTTTGTATGGACTGAAAGTAAATTCTTGTGTTTTAGATTTCCATGTTATTTAGTTATTATAAAATCAGCGCACTGCAAAAAATATATCTTCAAAAGAATAGTTCATAATTGCTTCTCTAAAGTAGAATTCGTTTTTGATTTGTGAATATTTTAACAGAAATTACCAATAGAACAAGCATAAAACGTTTTCTTTTACTTAGATGGCAAGCGCTTTTCAAACATGAGGGGGGAAAAAAGGCCACACAAGGCTTGAAATAGGACTTAACCCTTTAGGCGCCAAAGTATTATTTTTTTTTTTTTTTTGGGAATTTGATGTGAAATGGAAAAACAGGGTGGAGACCTGAAGCTTTGCAAGAGATAGAGAGCTACTAAAATCAATAACAGAAATAAATAAAATATAAAAATGTAAGAATGTAGGGGAATGTGTTGTGGGAACTCAGGTCGCTGTATAGAAAGTGTTTTGGACTTAGGATGCAAAAAGGATACAAAAATGATGCTACTTTGGTGCCTAAAGGGTTGACTTGCTTGTACCATTGGCAAATCCTTTTTTCAGTTCAAAATTCACTCAAATAAAAAATAAAAACTGGTTAAATTGAGTTATTCCCGTTAAAATTATCTCTTTTTTTGCAGTGTGCGCTTGTTACATAGTTTGGATCCCTTCTGGAGCGGCTCTTGGTTTTTGTGTGTTGAGATCTGGTTCCGGACTGGACTGGATCCGGTTCGAGAGCTTAAAGGCGGTGATGCGGTCTAGAGCAGGTCGGGCAGGTGGCTGTAGACCGAGTCCAGCAGGGTCTGACTGGCCTCCTGGCTCTTGACGCCTGCGATCTCGAAGAGGCGGTCCAGCTTGTCCTCCGCACTGGGGATCAGCTCCAGCGCCTGCAGCTCCTCCGGGTTTAAGATGTGCAGCATGTCGTCGAAGATCGGCTGCAGGTCGCACGGGTCCAGACGCACCTGCCGTAGCACCGTGTCCTTTTTCTCTGCGCGCACACACACACAAACACACGCATTAAGAACGTGAGCTTATTACAAGACTGTAGAGAATGTAGAGAAAATGAAAAATGGGGCTGGGTAGTTTTATTATAACTTGAGGTGAATTAAATTGTAATTTCTGTCTAATAATGTACGGTTTTATTATAACTTGAGGTGAATTAAATTGTAATTTCTGTCTAATAATGTACGGTCATATATCCATCTACTTATAATTAATTTTTTATAACGACCTGCTCAGGGTCCACAGGTGTAAATTAGCTCTGCTGCTACAACCTGGGACAAAGCATCTCTCCTCTTAGCTAATGTTTATTGTACACTGTCCCTGTAAAAATGTATAGATTGTCTTTTTCAAATCATTGCAAAAGGAAGTATTTCCCACACATTACATGATCAATGCATCTTGTGTAGTGTATTATTCCAACAATGTAATGACGTGAATTTCCACACGGGGGCAGAGTATGAACTGTATTCTGTAATCAGAGCTCGTGTGGCGGGACTGTCGTGTCGGATTAGTCAGCATTAAATAACACTATCATTATGCTCAACAATAGGACCATTGTGAGCCATTACTGTAAAATACGGTCTTCATTTTGAATCATGAATTGATCTGTTTTACTTTTCAGTCAAAAATTCCCTGTAGTGTTTTTAAGGCTTCCATAAGGTGTAGGAATTTACAGCAATCCAAGTGTGCTGATATTGTGAGACAATACATGCACCAATATATTAAATACAAAAATGTACTATGAAAATGAGATAGAACACCAAATAGGGCCAACATATGTGTGGAGCTAGTTTGTTTCATTAGTCAAATAAATATTCAAACTAAGTTGTGATATAAAACAGGTTACTTTCAAATGTGTTAATTTTTGTGGTAATGATTTTTTTTTAACATAATTTTGCAAATTTAAATTTCTTTTACTTACTTACTATTATCTAATTACTAATGACTAATTTAGTGACAGTTATTGTTTATCTTAAATGGGTCAAAAGTCCATCCATATTTGCTGCAGATGTTTAAATGTTATTCACGATCAACTATTGCCCAGAGAGTTCTTTCCCAGGAACTGAAACCTGTTGTTTTGTGCGTCTAACCTTTGGTAATGAAGGAGCCGTTCCTGCTGAGAGCGGAGTCTTTGCTGGACGTGGAGTCACAGCGCAGCAGCGGCTCTGATTCGTCGGGGAAGAACCCTTTGGCCCGATCGATGGGTGAAGGCTCCATGCCCGCTGCACTGGGCCCGCCCACACTGGCCCCGCCCACACTGGAACCCCCCACGCTGCTGCTGCTGCCCCCCACGCTGCTCACACCAGGGGACTCCGGGGCTCGATGGACCGGGCTGAGGCTTTGGCTGCCGTTCACAGAGGGTATCAGCTGGTTCAGGTCAAACTGCAGACGCACACAGAAGAAAACCAGTTACTCCCATGGTCTAAAGTTTACATATGTATACACAAGTACAAATAAAAAGTAGTCAAGAGCCACTGTGTAAGTTAGTAAGTTATGTTTATTTATATAGCACATTTTACAGACCAAGGTCACCCGCTTTACACTGTGGGTTACAATGTGTTATAGCCATGTGCCAGTTTGCTCATATTCAACGGACCAAGGTACATTTATGATAGTTGGCCTCCTGCTGGGACACTGAGGAGCACAGGGACTGGCCTCCTGCTGGGACACTGAGGAGGCACAGGGACTGGCCTCCTGCTGGGACACTGAGGAGCACAGGGACTGGCCTCCTGCTGGGACACTGAGGAGGCACAGGGACTGGCCTCCTGCTGGGACACTGAGGAGCACAGGGACTGGCCTCCTGCTGTGACACTGAGGAGCACAGGGACTGGCCTCCTGCTGTGACACTGAGGAGCACAGGGACTGGCCTCTTGCTGGTGCCCAGAGCCAGGACTCACCATGGGGAGTCAGTGTTTTTTTCATGCAACTAAAATCTGAGGAAATGTGCGTCTGGCCACTACTGTACTCTGGCAATGTTCAAATCGAGGATGAAACTGTTCTGTTTAGCTGCGCAGGACTTTCAACACAGTGTGGGTAAAATGTATTGGCATTCCGATGTAGATTTTTTAAATTCTGGGATTTAATATTTGTTTTTATTTTTATTTGCAGAGAATATTTGTTTTCATTCGAGATTTTAGTTTATCTTGCTTGGATTGGGTTGCCCTCTACACAGATTGTTCTTTACAAAAACATTATTTTTGATTGATTGAAATATGTTTTAAATGATTGTAAATAACATGATCAGCCTTTTTTCATCTCCAACTAACAAACTAATACGCTAGTTAACTAGATAAAATATTCCAACAAAACTTCACCTGGTTAAAAGTTGTAGGTGGACATAATAAACACACGGTGGCAGCAAAGGCAAATGAATTGTGTGTTTTTCAGTTGCATCATTTACAAAAATCATATAAAATATCTCTTGTGATTGTTTCTTTTCAATTGGATCCGAAATACTAGACATTTAGGAGAAAGGTGATAGATCATAATTTTTGTCAAAATGAGGACGTCTTATCTTTTCTTAATGAACCTCACGTTTTAATTGCTGCTGGTAAAACTGACACCTACATCACTGTGACCACAATGACCACAGTCCTCTTGTTCATAAATGTTGGAGAGGGAGGCACATGCATCTCCCCTGCATGTGCCTCCCTCTCCTCTCTGTGCCGATACTGGAGCTGTGGCTGAACCAGTAAGAACTGGTTTGAGGATGAGCTCATGAGAGAACAGGTCTCACAGGACCAGGTCACTGCTACAATAAGATGCATTTATGTTCAAAACGCCAGACGCTGACACTGTAAGGAAACATAACAATATGTATGTGTATATATATATATATATATATATATATATAAAATTATAGAAGTCTTGTCTGCCATCCATCCCTCCATATTTCTAGGTATAGGTCATTCCAACATTTACATTGAAAAGGAGAAATATGTAAAAATATGGCCAAAACAGCGCAGCAAATGGCGAAGTGGCTCGCTCTCTGCCAAAACAATTTCCAAGTGGCAACTTTTGTTTGTTACTTACGTGGCAATAAAAATGATTCTGATTCTGAAAAGTGGTGCTGCACGCTCCCTGACTCAGGTTGCCAGACATGCAAACGAATTCAGCTGGGACCATAATAACTGAATAGATAAGAGTTTTGTCAACAACAAATCTATAACCAACACCTTTTTCCCCAAAGCCATCCTCAATAGAAATCCTAGTTTTATTCCTTGTTTTGCTATTAAGGATTTGAGACGTCTCATAACAAGACCGTCTTTAGTCCTGCAGCCACATGTTACTTTACCAGTGATATCAGCTTGACACAGTGAGCTCCGGCAAACCGGATCACAGACTTTCTGATTGGGGCGGGACATCAAAATGAAAACAATAACAAGATTTAGGGGCTGTAAAACTCATGTGGAACCACTGTTATCAAAGAAGTATTTGAAAGGAGCATGTTTTATCAATGTCTTTTGACAGATTAGGGCCAATTGATGATGATTTGACATGAAAATCTTACATATTGTTACTTTAAAAATCATATAAATGTCATACTATTTTTAAAGTAGCAACTAGGGATGTACCGATCCAAATTTTTTGTAATCCGATCCGATTCCGATATTCTTGAATATTGTTTTGCCGATACCGATCCGATACGTTTGTCATGTCGGCAAACAAGCGTTAGCAGCCTTGTTTACAGTCATGGGGAATGAGGCTCGAGGAATTTGTTCACAAGCAGTCTCCCCCATAGTTAGTCCTGGTGAAATCCTGGTTTATCTCCTGTTTTGTGTCCCCATGGCGACTCTGTGCGGCCGCTCTCTGATAGCCACACGGAGGGAAAAGTTCATCTCTTGCTTTTGCCGCATGCACCAGGTCTCTGTGTCTGCCTCTGCCACACCGCACATGCTAAGCCTCGCACGGACGTGCCTAACCATTGACACGGCATTGAAAAACAATCTTTAGATCCATGTAGACCGCATTGTGCGGTTGTTGTTTTTGCATTTCCCAGAAAGTTTTGCGGTTCACGCTTAGCTGTGATAGGTCGAGAAGCCTCTGCCTACATCCCCCAGAATGCAGCGCACCTCTGACTCGGCTTTACTTCCTGTGTTTTCGTCCTGGATTGATGTTAAACTAAAATTCTATCGACCCCGTTTTCTATTGATATCGAACACGTGTCTATCGCAATATATCTCGTTGTCGTTTTATCGCCCAGCCCTAGTTTTACATTGTATTTAGTTTACGGTAGCCGTAAAGCGTGAGCATGCTGAAAAGTGACGTAAATCTGCTTCATATTTAACAAATCCGATATTATCTGATCCTTACAAAATACCCATATCGGCCCCCGATACGGATACTGAATATCGGATCGGTACATCCTTAGTAGCAATATGTAAGATTTTCATGCCAACTACTTTTTATTGTAATGTGCACAACTCTGACATTAAAATTTCCCCACTGAGGGATGGACGGTTTATCTTATCTACGCTTTATATTTTTCCAGTTTTTCAGTTTTCTTTTCTTTGTTGTAAACTTATGACATCACTCGGGATTCCATGTTGTAAACCTGGTAATAACTCCTCTAATGTGACACATAAATCATTAGTTGATTGATAATATGAAAGTGTGTTTTATAGACAGGAAATCAAATTTTCGGTCCATAAAAATATTGTTATTACTTTTTATTTTGTTTACCTTTTTGTCATGTCTGCATAATTTTGAATGATCTGCAATACCAGTAGGAAAGGTCAGTGAGTGTTTTTGACCCACGTCAGCTCATCACTAAAATAAAAGGGTCAAAATCAGTCTTCTAAAGTTGTTTCAATGGACCTAGGGATTGAGAGAATTGCATTATTATGGACAACGACAAGTGTATCATCCACAGCAATATATACATATGTTCACATTCCAACATATTTTGTTTATGAACATGTTCATAAAGGAAAGAGCAAAAGCCCAAACGCTTGTTATGCTGTCAATATACAAAGTGTTGTCCTTTGTGTGTACTTTTATAACCTTCTCCTGACCATATCTAAGTATCGGGTCAGAGCTGCTAGTTAAATGTTGAGTTGTTTTGACACGCCTGCCTGTGTCGATCAGTGTGTAAGGAAAGGCCTTTAGGTGAAAATTCCTCTTTAAAAAAAAAAAATGAGAATAAGGTTATCATGTCAGCCCTGCCACTGGGGCACCTGGTTCTCCTCAGATCCACCCATGTAACTTGGCCTCATTCATGTGATCCACTAAAGCACGAGTTACAGTTTATTAACAGTCAGGAGAAACTATACACTTCTACTGCATCTCTCTTCCACATTATGTTCTGTGTGTGACACATGCGTCAATGCCAAAGCCTGTCTGGAGCAGCTCCATAGATCTTGTCATTTTTACCCAAACAAATGTGTCCACTTTCTACTTTCGAACACTGTAAACTGTGATAACAAATCAAATTTGCTTGAGTGATGCATATTTTGACAAGCAGCATCATATTTCAGGTGGAGATCGACTGATGGGTTTACTGTGACCTATGCCAATCTTTTCAAGTTTGACCAATGGCAGATTTTAAATGGCCATTTTCTAAAGATTTTCATTCAAAGAGTTTTTTATTTTCATGATTATGAAAGTTTTAGATTCACACGGAAGGCATCAAAACTATGAATTAACTCATGTGGAACTATGTACGTACAAAAAAAAGTATGAAACAACTGAAAATATGTCTCTATTCTCGGTTCTTCAAAGCAGAACCTTTTGCTCTGGATACTGCTTCGCACACTCTTGGCATTCTCTTGATGAGCTTCAAGAGGTAGTGTTGTACCAGTTCACAGCTTTTCTGAACAAGTTCAAGTTCAGTTCATACATGCTCAAAGTGAACAGTTCACGTTCAAAGTTCACAATTTTAATTCTGAACTAGTTCAAAGTTCAGTTAATTTTACTTTTTTCAATGGGAGCAAAACTGAGTTGTCCCATCTCTGCTCATTCGCCCCCTACAGGCCAGGTTAGGTGATACATGATTTTAGCAGCACCAGTGAGAATACAAGAGGGAGGAAAGAGAAAACCGATGTCACTCAGTTTTCAAAGGAAAACACATTCCAAGGTTCATTTACAGTGATGTCTGCCGTTCATGACACATAATGTGAACTAATTCACGTTCAAGTTCTTTATAAAAAAAAATTTATTGCGTTCAGTAGGGCTGCAACTAACGATTATTTTGATAATCGATTAATCAAGCGATTATTTTTACGACTAATCGATTAATCGGTTTATGTACTTATATTTTAGTTTTGCCAATTTTTTTCCAAGTAAATTGTTAACAAAGGGCCTTCATCATTCAACATAGACTTTTTAGAGATTTTAACCATATCCACATCAAAAACATATCTGGAGCTGTTTGTTATGTCTTTGTAATCCTTTGTTGAACTCAATGTCGACCATCAAAACAAAACACTGACCGTTACATACTCGAGGCAAATTTCACAAGGAGATTTCCAATAATGTTTTCACCATGAAAATCCTTAGGGCTTCTGAAGTAGTTTAAAATCCCGAACAAGGCTTACAGTATTTAAGTTGATAAACTGGGTAAATGTATTTTTTTTTTTTTTTTACATCTTTGTGCAAATTAGTTGAAACATCAACTTTATGCCTAAAACAGTGAGTGTGGCGCCATCTTTTGCAAACAGTCAGTACTGCAGAGAGATGATGTCAGTTTAAGGTGCTCACGCAGAGACGTAGTACTCCCGTGCCAGGCCAAGTCAGTAGCGCAGAGTTTACAGGTTACTCTTCTTTTTTGAAGGTTCAAAGTAAAGTGCTCCCACACTTTGGATGACAGTTCGATTAGGTTTGTCTTCTGCTTTTTTCCTTTTCTTTCTCGAGCTTACTCCACTGCCGCTTGCCTCCGCCATCTTGCTGTATGCTGAAGAGAAGCTGTGCGCGAAGCATGTGACATAAAAGGAGGCCAGCTATTGGCTATTCCAGGGGTCGGGAACCCAAAATGTTCAAAGAGCCATAATTGACAAAAAAACTAAAAACAACATCTGTCTGGAGCCGCAAAAAAATAACAGCCTTGTATAAGGCTTTTATGAAGTTAACACAGGCTGCAAGATGTATTAGCTACATTAGCCTAATATCTAAATGACAAAGTAAAGGCTACAAATACATAATAATCATTCATGATTATCAAATGTGTATTTTCACTGCAGCGTGTCGCACCACGCGTGTCGTGAATGACGCAACACGGGACAACTCTGCTTTAGTTTAACTTCCATTTTTTTGCCTTCATGCAATTGTAGAAATACAGTAAATACATCTGCTTTGGGCTCAGAGTTCACATACCTGCATCACTGTCTGCTCATATCCATCACGTCACAGGCTGAAGTTTGCTGGAGCTGAATTAAAATCTTTAATGGCCTTTTCTTTCACCGTCTTTGAGAAGGTTTTGAAGTCTGAAAATAGGTGCTCTGATTTTTTGATGAATGAATCCTTCACGTAATCCCCGTTTACGTCGTTTTGCGCGTCATTGTTCCTCGTGTTGCAACAAAACTTCTCATTACAAACATGAAGCAGTCCTTCCTCATTGACTGAAAGAAAATGTTCATTCTCATTCTTAGTCCAGCTTGTTATCGACTCTTTCTCATTTTAGCTTTGGGATCCATGTGCACTTACAGTCTATGATGCACACACGCCGGTTTGTTTACAGCAGCGGCCGCATGGGGCGGGGCCGCGTGACCGCGCGTCATAGGATATGACGCACTACGTTGACAGAAATGTTGAAATTAGATATTACTTATACATATTTTTACAGCATTTAAAAACGTAAAGATTGTTTTTCCTTCTACAGAAACCACATTCAAACTAGAAATAAAATATAGCCCTCACACTCCATTTTCAGACATTTTTGAAAAGGCTCCAGGAGCCACTCCAGGAGCACTCAAGAGCCGCATGCGGCTCCGGAGCCGCGGGTTGCCGACCCCTGGGCTATTCGCTACTTCTCCTGCTGTAAAACCTCCGGTGGCTCATTACTGCCACCATTTGGTCACCGCAGAGTTAAAATATGCACGAAATGAGCCGCTTACGGCAAAATCAAAGTTATCTAGCAACTAATCAATGACTAAATTAGTTGACAACTATTTTAATAATCGATTTCAATCGATTAAATCGATTAGTTGTTTCAGCTCTAGCGTTAAGTTCAACGTTCACACAAAAAAGAGCATGTTAAATGAACGCGTTCTTTTGAACTTGTTCACGCACAACACTGGACCTGAAATGGTCTTCCAACAGTCTTAAAGGAGTTCCCAGAGATGCTTAGCACTTGTTGGCCCTTTTGCCTTCACTCTGTGGTCCAGCTACCCCCAAAACCATCTGTATTGGGTTCAGGTCCGGTGACTGTGGAGGCCAGGTCATTTGGCCCAGCACCCATCACTCTCCTTATTGGTCAAACTGCCCTTACACAGCCTGGGTGTGAATCTACAGTCAATAGTCATGAAAAGAAAGTACACTCATTGAATGAGAAAGTGTGTCCAAACTTTTGGTGTAGGTATTTAATTATTACTTTAATTAAATATGAGTTGAATATAATATTTTGGTACAGATCCATTTAAGGCCAATAGCCTACTGATATATTGTTTGGTTTCGAGTACAGAGAAAAATGGCTTTGTCTTAAGTATTCCAAGACTATCCCATTTAGTAAATCCTGTCATAACACTTTCAAGATGTACTTAAACCAGGATAAAAGACTTCTTTACTTTTATAATAAGTTTGCCTTTTCAAAACCCTTAACCTGGGGCAGACAAGACCTTACAGACTTGTAGGTGTGGGGTTGCACTACACCTCTTTTATCTCCCAATTACAGAGCTGTGCACGGCACGTCGAGTCCTGGTTGATAAGATCAGAAATTCTACATCTATAATTACGAAAACAGACAAAGCTATTATGTCTATAAGAAGAACCAAATCACCTTATTCTACTGTGACATTTGGTGAGCTTTAGTGAGCCTCTTCATAATCTCCCTCATCTACTTGAGAAAAGATTGAAGCAGCTTCTGGGAAATATTCGCCCTTTTTCCTAAAAATGCTGTGGTTAGATCCCTTTTATTACAGAGCGGACTAATGGCACCAGAGTCATATACTGCCAGTGAGGGTGAAATTACAGATGATGATTGTGGATGCTGCTGCTGGGGCTTTGTGGCTAATGATAGATGCTTTTCAGTGCACTTGGCTTGGACTAAAAGGCACGTAGTTGTTAGTTTTGATAAATTAATACAGCACATTAATCCAACAAAAAATAGCTCATGTCTCGGGGACAGGGTTATGGGAAAAACATATACGGAGTCAGATCCAAATCACAAGTAATTTTGGCCTTTGTCACATCTTCGGATCAGCTTTTTTGTTAAAACTCTCACTCAGCCAATCAGCTCTCAGTGTGTTACAGATCTACCTGCATATTTGCTTATTTCATTTGCTGTATTTAATGATGCTATACAAGGACCACAATGTATTTTGCCCATAATTCTTGACCTACTACCACTACTTTTATGTAGGGCCAAAAAAAAGAAAAAAAAAAATAGGGTTTCATTCCTAACCATTGTGTAAATTAGAGAAGCTTTGGTCCATGTTTAGGCTACAGGTGTAATACAACAATGAGGTCTGTTTGAGCAACACTTCTAACATCACACTTTGGAATACTCTAGTCAACGCAATAACATTTAAGCAACTTTCAATGATTGTCAAAATCTATATTACATAAGAATAGATAAGAGAAATGACAGTACATGTAGGTAAGTGTAGCTTCGGCCATGGCATCTATTTGAGCTTTTGTTTGTAGTGGCATGGCAAGTTTATTTGTATACTGCATACATCTGAAATGCTACTTCCCCATGTTTAGTTCTGACTCTGGGCACCAGCAGGAGGAAAGTCCTTGAGATTTTTGGTTCATATGGCACTACTATGTCACAGTACTTTGGTGCGAAGACATGGAGAGACTTGTAACAAGAAGAGCTGCTTTGAAGTTTGTTCTCTAAGCCACAGGAAGTCAAAGCAGAGACCTGAGAGCTGGACTGATGTGATAGTGCTTCCTGGTTCTAGTCAGGACTCGAGCTGCAGAATGATGGAGTCTCCTTTTGAAATTTATTGTACCCAATGCATTAATTTCAGTCTACAAAATGAATGGATGAAATTAATTAAGTATTGTATCTGTCAACCCTTTGCCTTTTCAGTCAAAAAAAAGAAGATAATTGGTACTGGTATATTGCATCACTGGCCATTTCATGTATCCAGGAAATTAGACAGAGCATTGGTCAGTGTGAGGTGCACATGACATGAATTTGGGGATACCGTTACATAAACAAGGTCATGCGATTGTATCTGTAATACTTGGAATGCTAACAAAACAACAACAGCAGTTGAAGATTAGCTGATATTACGCCGCGATGAAAGGCGTAATTAGAAAGCCTCTACTTGGACAGAGTCTTGGCCTGATGCTTAATGATTTTGGTTCCGAACAAAACCAGGACTTTATGCGGGGATGACCTTGGCTGAGTGGTGTGGGGGTCACAGGAGTGATTTGAATCGTGTTACATCACTGGACAAGAAGTGGAGAGTGATAAAAGAGCTTTTGTATGAAAATGGGCCCAGAATGTACAGTCCCAGTGCACACGGGGCTCGTGAGTGCCCCATTAGTTCTGCATGTGATGTGTTTACTGAATACTCCCTCTGTCAACAAGTGTCTGGACTGCAAACTCTGAAGACCCAGCCTCTTGAAACTAGTGCCTGTGATCACTCTTTACCCGTGGATCTCTGCTAACGGTTTCAGATTTACAAGTTCTATTTCATAAAAGCTGGGGAAACTTTCTTTAATATAATTGTTGAAGGGGTAAATTATTAGATACAAATTATTATATATTTTACACGCTGATTGGCTGAGTGAGGGCTGGTCCTCTATTTTCATTAAAATAGCTGATCTAAAGATGATACAGGCAAGCAGGGAACTAGTTATTTGGATTTTATCTTGTCTTGTAGGAGTAAAATATTTCTGATTCCTTAGAATGACAATCAAATAAATTATCATTATTCTTTCACTCCATACACGGAGGTGATAAACGACTATTGTAGCGGACTGCCCTGGGGCACACTGACAGAGGCGGGGCACCACCAAGAATTTGCACACACACCAGACTCATTCTAGACAATTTGGGTCAAATGTCTTGCCTAAAGACACAACAACAGTTTGGCCTTATATTTGGCCACAGCTGCCCAACAAGGCACCTGGTGTTCCATGAGGTCTGCCATCACAGTAGAAACCAAGCCCTGCCCTGCTTAGCTTCGGATGTCTGACGGGATCTGGCTTTCACATGCAGGTATGGCCACTTTGAAGTCCATTTCATCAAATCATTGTTACATCCTTGTTTCCTACCTGTGGGTTGTCCTCCATGACACAGCGGACCTTCTCCACCACGTCGATGCGGCGGTGGCGGTGCAGAGCGTTGATGAGCTTGGCCAGGTTTGCGTCGCTGTCGCGGATGGTCCAGTGTTGCAGAGCGGCGTACGCGCGCTCCGGGTCCGAGCTGTAGCCGTTGGAGAAGGCAGCCACTTCCCGCTCAGTGGCGTTGGCCAACGACTGGTACAGGTCGATCCACTGAGAGCCGACGTGAGCGGACACCAGCTTCAGGATGTCCACGCCTGAGCAGCAACAGCGGGGAGGACCAGAAAGAAGGGGATATTAGAAAACATGTCATCTTGGGTTGTAAGTAAGTAAAAATATAGCTCAAAAACGTTCATTATGTCTTCTTATTACTGTGAGAAATAAGAGTAAGAAGTGAGTCACTGCGCGGCTGTTCTTTATCTTTAGTGTGAGGCAGAACGATAAAGAGCAACATCTATTAGTCTTTTCACTTTCATGTCTGTACAAAGAACCAAAAAACTATTTATTATGAGATATTTACACAAAGATACTACAAGTGAGGACTTTAAAACTTTATATAATCTGCTTGATTGACATAACCAGTGTTGTGCATGAACGAGTCGTGAATGAGTTCAAAAGAACGCGTTCATTGAACTCGTTCATTTTTTTGTGAACGTTGAACTGAACGCAACACATTTTTAAAAAAAGAACTTGAACGTGAATTAGTTCATTTTATGTGTCATGAACGGCAGACATCACTTTGAACGTTGGAATCTGTTTTCTCTTTTGAAACGCAACGAGAGAAAGTTCCTCCCTCCTGTATTCTCGCACTTTTTCCGCCGAAATCTAAAAATTCCTACGGTTTCCACCGTCTGTGAACGCACCCCGACTCCGTGTTGCGGTGCGGCGCTGTGAGCTGGTGCTTTTCACATGTGCCCGAGTCGTGATGAAAACACAGGGTGAGTTAGAGGCAAAGTTTACACCGTTTACATTTGACATAAAGTATAGACACAGCACTACAGCGCATTACTGTTTATGGGCAGAGATGGGGCAACTCCGTTTGGCTCCCATTGAATTTGAGTTTGAGTTTGAATTGAGTTTGAATTTGAGTCTGTTTTGTAGTCAAAAGGCTCTCCTCCTGTGGGTGTACAGGATATATATATATATATATATACTGTACACCCTGTATATATATATAGCTCGTAGTGTGAAAAAAATATTTATTTAAGTATCTCACGAAAAAAGGAAAATGAACTGAACTTTGAACTAGTTCAGAATTAAAAATGTGAACTTTGAACGTGAACCATTCACTCATCACTGAGCATGGATGAACTGAACTTGAACTAGTTCAGAAAAGCTGTGAACTGGCACAACACTGGACATAACATACAATTGACTTGGTCCTCTGTGAACTACTCATCAATTCTGTTGGTCTACTGTCAAATGCTAAAA
The DNA here is from genome assembly GCA_964034765.1 of Knipowitschia caucasica. Taxonomy (NCBI): domain Eukaryota; kingdom Metazoa; phylum Chordata; class Actinopteri; order Gobiiformes; family Gobiidae; genus Knipowitschia; species Knipowitschia caucasica. Next base: position 17,790,481 of record OZ035839.1, read on the forward strand.
TGTTTTAGCAATTGACCCACTTATAAGTTGCACCTTTCAAAATGCAAGAATAAAGCTGCGGCTTATTATCCAAAATTTACGGTAATCTTTATCTATTTATACAGCGCCCTACACAGACCAGAGTCACAAAAACCTCAACAGTTGTTGTGGGCATTTTCCTTTCACACAGAGATCATACAGGAAGCACATCGCAGACCTCTCAGTGGTAGAGGAAACCGGAGCACCCGGAGGAAACCTATGCCGAAATGAGAAGAACATGCAAACTGTACCGAAAGACCTGGAGGTGGAATCGAACTCACTCAGAACCTTGCTGCGAAGAAAATATATTCATAGTAATTCTAGAGATGTGCCAAAAATCAAAATATCGAAATCTCAAATTTGGTGGACTGAGATTATCGACACCTGAATTTAAAAAGACACCAATCAGTGTGAAAGCCCTGCCCTGTGTACTTAATTTTTGAAGAGTTAATTTGACCGTCTTCTGTCTCGTCTTTCAGTTATTTTGACTGTCTTTCAGAACCAGGACCCCCATCTTTCTCGGCTCTCACACATCTGCCGTAACTGTGACCTGGACTTGCACAAATGGAGCTAAAATATACTCTACATACATCATGTTACTACTAATGATAACCCTCCCTCATGTGACCCCCTCTGCTTGTTCTGTCGTGTCTGATTATTATCTTTAGTGCCTATATTAGTGCACATTCTCCCAACATACAGTCCAGACCAAAGGTTTGGACACACTTTCTAATTCAATGAGTTTCCTTTCTTTTCATGACTATTGACTGTAGATTCACACCAGGCTGTGTAAGGGCTGTTTGACCAATAAGGAGAGTGATGGGTGCTGGGCCAGATGACCTGGCCTCCACAGTCACCGGACCTGAATCCAATCCAAATGGTTTTGGGGTGAGCTGGACCACAGAGTGAAGGCGAAAGGGCCAACAAGTGCTAAGCATCTCTGGGAACTCCTTCAAGTCTTCAACTCTTGAAGCTCATCAAGAGAATCCCAAGAGAGTGCGACGCAGTAATCGGAGCAAAAGGTGCTACTTTGAAGAACCTAGAATACAAGACATATTTTCAGTTGTTTCATACTTTTTTTTTGTACGTACATAATTCCACATGAGTTCATTCATAGTTTTGATGCCTTCAGTGTGAATCTACAATTTTCATAATCATGAAAATAAAAAAACTCTGAATGAGAAGGTGTGTCCTGTATGTTTACATTCTGTGTACTTTCCATCTAATCTATGCTGACGTTCGATTTATGATGTAAATGTTGTTTTTTTGAGACAATGACAAACAATTATTTAATCTGGATTCTGGATTACTTCATATTGGGAACTACTGCCTCTCGATTATGCTGGTGGTAATTGCACAAAAGATCATTTGATGCACGCTTTCTATGTATTTTGAATGCAGCCTCCACTCGAGTCATGCAAAGTATCATTGTGCAGGTTAGTACGTATTTTCTGAAATGGAGGCTGCTACATCAACACATTCCGCGGGATATATGTCTTTATTCACTTTCCATGCTTTCTAAACGTGTATGCAGTGATGTCGGGGCCGTAAATAGTCGTGAATGTGAGCTATCAAGGACCTACTTGTGTCTCGTTGTTGAATCCGTCACAGGATCAAATTACATTACAGATTTCTAGTATCAGCCCTGCATGACTTCCAGTTGTCCTTGCAGAAGCTGAGAGTCTGCGGATTCGACCACATGCAATCACCGACCAACGATATTATGTTTGAGGAAGACAAGAAAGCAACAACATAGTGGAATTGGACCAAACAGAGTCCTCAAAGCACTACTGCACTTTCCTGTTTAGGTTTTTTTCCTGTAATTTTTATTCATTCATACAGATCTGTGTAGCACTGTATCCATAGCAAATTTCCATTAGGACAATAAAGTTTATCTTATTTTATCTAAGTGGGGAAATGCCCGAACAGTATAGGACATCGATGCATTACAATCTTTGTTGAAACATAAAGCTGTACAACAAAAAAAGGCATTAAATGGCATTATTCACGATGTTACGGCAAAAATTAAAGATCTACTCGAACCATTAGCTTGTTACATTTTTCCTAGAAATATAAAAACCCTTTACTTTTCTAATTGTGGGGCCCTCATGGTAACATTTTGCTTTGTTCTGTCTGTCCTGCCTGACGATGGCTCCCACTCCTCTGCTCTGACGGTAACATGACTCGACGGTGACTCAAAATGCTGACTCAACTTTAGTCAGTAGCTGTTGTTTTATTGACACATACCGTAAAAGGCTGAATGAGGAATGTGCAAAGCCAATTTGTAGGACGGCTATGATTGTCCACGCCAGGCTGAAGCAGAACCAAGAGACCAACTACAAGAAAACAGTGGATCAACCGTCTGGGCATGACCTGGAAAGTTATGTCAGTGTAAGGCCCAGAACTTAGAGTGCCATAGTCCTGCCTCTCCCGGTCCAGTTGCCAAGGTTTAGAAGCAAAAATCTCTTTCTAAATCTTTTTCTGTGGACGTGAACTTCAACTCTTAGGAGAGTCGTGGGTCTTGGAAACAGGCGAGTTTCTTTCCTTTTCTTCACCAAAAGCAACGCATGACACGTTGTCTGTGTGCAACCATGATATCACTTACAATCATTACATTTACCGCTGAAATGATTAACATTATTGTTTGTTGCTCAAATGAATAAAATCACAACTATATTATTTTATATATTATATCAATTGTATATACTATATATTATATTATAGGTTTCTGAGCATTGGTTGCAGCAGGGAACATGCTAAGAGTATAAATCTGCACGATCAGATTAGCAGATGCAGGGTCCAGTTGTGTTTCACTGATCACGTGTAGCAGCTAACATGTGCCCACAGCACACATGCAAGCATGTAAGCTTACTAAGGATGACTTCAGAACAATGAGCCAATCGCTGCCAATATAGAGCCATAATATAGCAACTGGAAGATTACATACGCAAATAAAACAATGTCAACCTCCTCAAGCCCCAAGCAAGAACCTATTTCTGGAACACTATAAAACTGGCAGCATATCAAATTGTATCAATTGTATTGTCATGTGAAAATGTGCTATGCAGTTGATGCTAAGATGGAATTAAAACCATTCCTGCATTTGAGTAATCACTGGTCCTCACTGCTATGAAAATAACATGGCAAATTCCCCTGCTGTACCGAAGCGGATCAGTGGTCTGCTAAAACAAAAATCTACAACAACAACCTTAATGATAAACAATAAATCACAACAATCTGCAAAATAATACAATCTATTTCTATCCCCATTTTGTTCGTCAGTAAAATAAAAAATAGTATCGCAATAGCATATCTTGTCTAAAAGAACAGAGGCTTTTTCCCTGAATCATCATTTTAAAGGCAGTAGGGCGGTCTATAATTAACCCAGTGTAGTGAGCGTGTCCAGAGCCTGGAGGAACTCGCGTGCCGGCCTTCTGCCACTGTGCGCGTTAAAGCAGACAGAGAAGAAATCCCAGCGCATCACTGCAGCTCTGACCTACTTACATATATGTGAGCCAGCCCACACACTGCTGCATACACATGGGACACTATTGTGCTAATGTGTGCAAATACGTGCAAGGACTGCTTCCCGGTGCTTTGTCACATGCAGCCATTTAAGTAAAGTGATCAAGCTTTTTTTAGTTTCTTACACCATTTAGCCCCGCCCCTTTTGACAGAGCATCAAGACAAAATTTGCACATCAGTGGCTTCACTTCTCTTCTCTGCAGAGGTTCTCTGCAGAGGTTACGCCATTATGAATTTTTCTTTGAACAGAAATAGCCGCGTGAGGTGTTTGAATCTTCCAGATATCACATATTCAGAAAATTGGCAAAGAGTGAAACCTGTGGGAAGGGGCAGTCCTGTGGTACAAACTACGGTTGTGTCCTTTTACTTGAATAATCTGGTTCTGGTGAGTGTATGATTGGAGGTGGTCTGATGAGCCCCAAGGCATCTGAAGTAACAGAAGTTTAATTACCTCCATCATGTAAGCATGGAATGAATGAATTAGGAACTCATTGTAAAGTAACTTATAGAGTACATGGTGAAGTTAAAATAAAATATTGTGGAACATTGAAATTTCCCCACTGTGGGATGAATAAAAGTGATCTTATCTAATCTTAAATCGAAATTCTTGTATATACTGTAGCTCCAATCCCCCATTCTCACTTCACTGGTATAAGCGCATTGTTCTTCATTGTTTGTCATTATCTAAATTTTGCCATTTTAAACAATCAAATAACAATATTCCAAGTTTGTCAGATTGTGGCAAACCAAAGCCCACCAAAATGTACTGTGCTCGTGAGGGAAACATTAGCCTGCGCTCCACCCCTGGGCCCACCCGGATACAGCAGCAGTATATTGTAACACCGAACAACCCGCTGGGCCCCATGTGGAAGTTGGCATTATTAACGGTGTGGATGTTTTACAAGGCAGGCAGGTACAACCGCACCTTTCCTTCATGGTTTCCTCAACAGCTTCAGAAATAAGGTAAAGAATACAGTAACCACAGCCAACCGAAATTTGAGAACAAGTCATTAAGACGCTTCAATACCACTGATTGGTTCAAATTACTTTTTACATAAAGCCCTAGTTTTGAAATCCTCATTCCACCAAATTCTATCAAACATATTGTTGCTGTGCTTTAGTTAGAAGACCTAATAGCAAACTTCTGCCCTGGAGGGTCAATTGAATAACCTATAAAGTGGGTCATCTAATGCTGTGTCTGACCACATCTTTATACAGCTCTGTTTACTAGACCTCATTCCAACAAACAGCACTCATTAAACAGATTCTCGTGGCTTCCAATTAATCGACAACAACTGTGCCCTCTGTTGCTGCATAGCACAGCCGCCTACCAAGCAGAGTAACAGGCTTTGTGATGGCACTGAGATATCTTTTCTTTTAAAAATGTGTATTCATTGATCCAATGGGAGGGAACCTTAACCATTTGACCCAGTGGTGTAGGATATACATATGTAGTGTCTAAAGCTGACCTGGAGATTCTTATCCATGCATTTATCTCCAGTAGGTTAGACTACTGTAATGGCCTGCTCACGGGTCTGAAAAACAGCTGCAGTATATTGAAAGCGCTGCAGCTTGAGTCCTGACTAGAACCAGGAAGTATGATCACATTAGTCCAGTTCTCAGGTCTCTGCACTTGCGTCCAGTGGCTCAGAGAGAAGACTTTAAAACAGCTCTGCTTGTGTACCATACTTTTAATCCAGTCTAGGAGAAAAATGCCTTAAATTAGGGTCTAAATGGGTATAAATAACTAAGAGCTGGTTATGAGTTATGAGAAATCAGGAAACCAGGAGATTAGCAGAACTCGCTAATCTCCTGGTCCTCCCGGTTCTGCGCAGTGGACGAGCTCCCATGACACGAAATACGCGTGTGTGGCTTTCATGCACGCGCACAGAGGGGCTTGGCTGCGCTTTGACCAATCAGCGCTGCTGATCAGAGCAGCAGCAGAGCGGAGTCAGAGCGGGAAGGAAAGGAGTAGAGTTTGTGGCAGTAAAGTGTGGATTTAAAGAAAACCGAAGGATTTAAGAAGAAAAAAAAAATCAGGATGACAAGGGACACTAAAATCCCCACAAAATCCGATATTTCTGAAAGCTGCAGCTTGAGTCCTGACTAGAACCAGGAAGTATGATCACATTAGTCCAGTTCTCAGGTCTCTGCACTTGCGTCCAGTGGCTCAGAGAGAAGACTTTAAAACAGCTCTGCTTGTGTACCATACTTTTAATCCAGTCTAGGAGAAAAATGCCTTAAATTAGGGTCTAAATGGGTATAAATAACTAAGAGCTGGTTATGAGTTATGAGAAATCATCCACATTCAGCTAAAAGAATAATCAATTTAATCACTGTGGTGAGGATAGCACAAGGGTTAAAGACTAAATAACAAACATGATTATTTGACCAATAAAACATCAAAATAAAACATTGATGTAACACTAAGTTGTTATCAACAACTTTCAAGTCAAGAAACGTATTCATATTTTGGGAGAAGCCATAGAATTTCATGAGCTATAGGAATAAAACACCAAAAGGATGGCAAATTCCACATCAGTGGACAACCATTAATGAGCTCAACCCAGGTCTTATCTGAATTCTAGCCGATGATGACAAATGTCAAATGTATAAACACTACACAATCAACAAAAAAAACTAAAATAAAGCTCACCCAATCACCCAGACTAATAGAAAAAAAGGTAATAAATTGACCTTTTGACTAAACAAAATCCATCCCAGCCAAAAAGAAGAAAACCTGCTTAAACACTGCTAGCTATTTGTTTTATTAAGAAGGACATTTAAATGATCCAAATACCACACATTTATTACAATAAAGAAGGAGCAGCCTCCCAGTAACTTAAGACCACATTTTTGTGATTCCCCTTAATTGCTTCTTCCAGATAAACATATAAATTCTTCAGATTGTGTGCAGTAAACAGTTGGCCCGCAAACATGGAAAGCCCCATTCATCCCAAACCATTCACTACTTCCTTCTGCTATGCCAGGTACAGCATGTGTGATCCCCTCTCGCTCTCCTTTACGGCCCGGCGTTTAACTGCATGACGGCCTTCAAGTGGAGCCAGCCACGCACCTTGGACGGATTAAGAAGCCGTTTAGTTTTATGTACAAGTGGGTAAATAGCGGTGTAAAAGGCTCGTCTTGGTTGGTTGTGCACGCTGTACATACTATACATTTTCACATAAATGCAGCCACATGGAAATTGGCACGTCCGCACAAGAACACAGGACTAGAGAAGGCAAAGAAGTAAGTCAAACAAATCAATATAGTTTATTTAATGTTTGCCGAATTAAACGAGGCATCTAGGGATATTTTTTCACCATACAAATGTAATATGTGAGCAAATAATTGCTGCACCTCTATCTTCCACTGATTGTGCTCAGCACCAATCACACGTCCCTGGCCACCAAGCCCCGGTGATCCAAAATGGCGCCCTATTCAAATGAATGGCTTGTGCTCAGTAGCGCATGGGACTTCACGGAAACCAGGAGATTAGCAGAACTCGCTAATCTCCTGGTCCTCCCGGTTCTGCGCAGTGGACGAGCTCCCATGACACGAAATACGCGTGTGTGGCTTTCATGCACGCGCACAGAGGGGCTTGGCTGCGCTTTGACCAATCAGCGCTGCTGATCAGAGCAGCAGCAGAGCGGAGTCAGAGCGGGAAGGAAAGGAGTAGAGTTTGTGGCAGTAAAGTGTGGATTTAAAGAAAACCGAAGGATTTAAGAAGAAAAAAAAAATCAGGATGACAAGGGACACTAAAATCCCCACAAAATCCGATATTTCTGAAAGCTGTAGGTTCTCTGTCAGCTGAGGTCGAGATTTTTTAATTTACATTGAGTTCTATGGGACTTTTTTCTGGGTAGCCCGCATGAATTTCGTTTGCAGTACCACGGGCTCCACCTGTGCCCATGGGTGGGACAGCTATAAGCTAGTAAGTAAGTAAGTAATCTTTATTTATATACCGCCTTTCACAGACCAGAGTCACAAAGCTGTTTACAATTGTTGTTATTTTTGGGCACTGGTCCTCTCACTCCACACCGAGATGGGAGCGGGGTTGCCAGTACAGGAGGCGAGTAATACCCTATCCAGTTATTATTATAGATCCATGCTGGCCACACGCACAGTTCTTTGGCGAGTCTATTTATGTAGCTGGTCAGCAGCTAACGCTGGTTGCTTAAAATTTCCGCAAAAGAGGTGAAAGACAGTAGAGTCCCAAAATAAAACTAGTGTAGCCCTCTGGAAAACACATTTTATTCAGGGAGGCGGGACTTCACTTTAACCCATTGTATCACCTTTAATCCTTTTAAAGGTAATAGTGTTAAGAGTTTTTTAAGAAACTTGCTTTGAAACAGACACAAGGTGGAGCCCTGAAATGTCCACCTTTGAGATAGAGGACTGCTAAAATAACAGAAATACAAAATGTTGCTGTATAGAAAGTGTGATGAAGTCAGAAACTCATTGCAAGCTATTTGGCCCCAAAAGGATAAATACACTTTTTACAATTGAATCTCAGATGTGTCTTAATGTCCTATTTTCCCAAGGCAAAACACAGCACAGAGGCATGACAAGTAATGTGATAAAAGTCAGCCAGGGAACAGTTCATTTAGAAAGTAGTCAAATGATTTACATGTTTTGGATTTGAAACTAAAATATATAAACTAAGTAACTATCCAAGATGAATGTAAAATGCAAGTGAATAGTCGGTCTGCACTGCTTCATCTTGAAACTGGCACGTTCAGCGGAGTCACGCTGCCAGGCAACACAGGGAAGTCCCCAGAGACAGCATCGGCCCGGCTCCCAGCAGCTCCATTCATTTCCTATTGTCTTTTTATCTCTTTGTCACTGAGAAAGAGACCCCAATGACCCACTGGAGTGTTCTGCCAACACAGCCCCACGACAGCCGCCTCAAACCAGCTCATTCTAGTTTACTGCAGGCTCACCCCTCACAGTCGAGGCCGAGGGATGAACCCGTCCCTCAGAGAGATATCTGATGTGGGCCTGATGATAGACCCACAATGACCAGGTACACAGTGTGACCCACTTAACGAAAACAATTTCATCCACTTCAGTTTGCATTTAGGTTATCATACATTCACTCCCCTATTCACTATAATAAGGGAAACAAAATAGAAAAGTAGAACATCGCTACAATTAAAGCTGAATGGTGGTTTTGAAGAGTTAAAAGAGAGAGCTACCGAGTGTGAAACATTAAGTAAGGACGTTTTAGGAGGGTGCAGCCAGTTATGTAAGCGAGTGGGACATTATGGAGTGGAACAGACACAGGTCACAGGTCAAAACACATGTCACCGAGAGGCCAGAATGTGGGTCATGGGAAATCTTTCACAACAAGGTCTGTTCCAGTAATACTGTATGTGAACAGTAATTGTCAATTCTATAAATGTTATGGATTTGTGTCGAAATCCCACTTGTTTCCAAATTCTTTGTCTGTGTACTGAATGAAAACGGCTGCATGCTGAATACGAAGTTTAGCATCCCCAGAAGAAATGAATACATCCAAATCAAGATGGCGGCGCCCGATCTGCCATGATTATTTGGGCTAGAGATGGGGCTCCCTATACAAAGAACAGGCTGATCATATATAATGATCAGTAAAGTGGTATAACAAAAATGTGAGCGTAGGGGCTGTTCCAAAAATCACAAAATCTGGATTATTGACATTATGTATTAAAATCAAGAGATAACAATCATGTAATACTGATTCTAAACTGTGCCAATAAAAAATAGAGAACCCAAGCCCAACCATATGTGATCTATTGAAGTAAAGATTAAAGAGAATATTTTTTTAAGTCCAAGATTGAATACATACAAATTATTTTTCATTATCTGCCGCACACCCCGACTGAAAAAAATATACATTAATTGTACCCTGTCCATTGGAGTAGTAGATCCACTTCTCTCGGGTTTGTGTGGGGGGTCCGTGGGCTTTCTTCTGGATGGCCTTCTCCATGATGCTGCTGGGGTCTTGCACAGGCCCCTTTTTCAGAACCCGCGAACTCCTCTTCACACTGCAGCCCACGATCACCACCAGAACCAGCAGCAGCAGCAGAACAATCATCCATGGCAGGTGTTCATTAATGTCAAAGTGCTCTGTGGTGCTTGGCCTCGGGGACCCTCTCCGAGTGGGACGGTATGCACTGGAGACCCCCCCAGGCACTTTGTTGATACTAATTTTGACAGTATCTATGCTCTCCAAAATGTCCTTTCGACCGGAGCCAGGGAGACCCTCAGAGTTCTGTTGCCCCATTTGCTGCTCAAGATGTGGGGTCCGAGTTGGGTCCTGGTTTGGGACACTTGAAGTAGAAGTGTGGTCCAATAGTTGTGTATGAGTGGTCCTCCTCAGTTGGATATTGGCTGAATGACGGTGGAAACCTGCAGGCAACAAACATACAGTATTAGGATAAAACGCACCGAAGGAATTGTTTTTACTTCCTGGTAGTTTTTTATTTAGCTCTTAAAGAACATGTCTCTCAGCTGGAGTTTTGTGTGGATAGGGAGGTCTGGGCGTCTCTGCTAAGACTGCTGCCCCCGCGACCCGGCAACAGACAAGGCATAAGACAATAAATGGATGGATGGATGGAAGTATGGATGTATGTGTTTTGTATACATAGTAAGTGCAGGATATCAGACCTGTGTGAAACGCAAAATAAACTAAACGATAGAACAGCAGGCATGAGAAACTATATATGACCCCACATTGACATAAGGTTTGTCACATTGTTATATAAAGACAATTTTGTCCAGGGCACAATTCCCAAAGCATGTGACGCCTTTTTGGTCCATAAATGAGGACAGTTATGAACAACAAGTAGATATTTCTGGAAAGGGGTCAGATACTGAAGGAAAAATCAATAAGATTGCGTCACGCGCCAGCATTGATAATTGTCTACATAACAGGCTGAGCTGTTACTTTGATGCTGGGGCTGAATATCTCTGTTGTTTTCCTGGGGGGCTATTCTGGTCACAGTAAATCCTTTATATCCTCTAATCCTAAACTAACATTGACAATTAGCATGAACACCAAGCCAAAATAACTTTTATACCTGTAATGACAACCACAAACAGTGACAAATACCATGCCCACAGTACAATCCTAATATTAAACAAATGTGTAATAGAATTTGTGAATAGATGCCCACATTACAGATAAATTACAAAATATATATTCAATTTATATTTGTGAGTATTGGGATGAAACGTTTATCTTATCTTATCTTACGAATGTAAGGCATACTGAAGACTTTGCCACATGAATTATCTGACAACGAACCACAACATGTATCTGTGTTCAAAATAGTGTGTTGTTCAATGATTGAGTAGTTACTGTAAAGCCGCTGCCTGACTGTATGCAGCCTCAGTTTTGCAAGATGGATTAATGGCTTGACAACTTTGGCACTTCTCTCACCACAATACCAACTGCATTGCTCTGTCTTTAAGATGGCGATGTCAACAAAAGATACTCAAGGAAATACACAGACAACACAAAGTGGTTGTCAATACCCATGGCAACAATAATAGCACTTACATTATGTCAAGTCAAGATTCTAGCTGTCAAAGATAGAGAACAACACCAAAAACAACAGTTTCTTCTTTCTAGTATAATAACCCAACTGTTCCGAGTTCGTTTGGTGAGAGTAGGAGATTACCAGCAACAGGATCCATACTTATTTGTGGTACTGTCATGTGTGCAAAGACATACTGCAACAATGTTTAAGTTTAATGAGTGTAATTAGTGTCTACCTTGTACTTTTACATGTTTTGCTTTGGTAAAGACAATACAGTTATGGGCGCACATTCTTTGTCTCATTGCTCTGTTGCTGGGATGGGGTAATGCATGATGGGAGACAGTGTGGTCTCTTTACATTGTAACACGGTCAGGCAGCACATGGTATAGCACTATAGGAATAAAACCGAAACTCATCCTTAGGTTTGGCACAGTTTACAACAAACATAATTTTAATGAAACTAAAATTTTTCACCTGACTACGTATGCACATGGTTATATAATTACATTTGTCCAATACAATTATTTAAGTCAACTGAGGGTTTTTCAGTAATTAGGAAAGATTTAATGTAATGATGGAGACTGTGTTCTGTGAAAAGTCTAACCTGTCATACACACTTTTTACCGTTTATTGACCTTTAGACATAGGGAAAACATGCAAACTCCAGCTTACAAACTCCCATTTTAGTTTATACAGTTTTGCACTTTTACTCTGTGAAATAACATTCCATCGATGGAAAAGGTACACATAAAGACCATGTTACCGTGTTCTGCTTTGGCGTTGTGAGGAGAGGAGGTGGTCTGCGAGATCTCCAACACAGGACCATTGGAAGAGTCTGCCTGCTCTGGTCCCGGTTCAGAGGCTGTGTTTTTCGGGGGAGTGGTTGAGGGGGATGTGCGAATGGCGGAATATGCAGGAAGTGGCCCGCATACATTATCGGCCTCTCTGGTACCAGCGACGAGCAGCACGAGCCCTTGAGAGTGACACTCCTGGTGGGTCCTGCACTTGGCCGCAGTGGACTCCACATCCGAGAAAGTGCCTTTGCTGCAGAGTTTACACATTACGTCTTCTGTCTCAGTGCCTCGCTTCTTCACTCTAGTCCCGGGGGGGCACAGGGAGTGGGGTCTACACATCTGCCCCTGTGTTAGAAATGTCCCTGGGGGGCAGGAGCAGACACGGTCCTGGGTGGCTGTGCAGGCTGTCTTCTCCACCAGGCCGCGGGGGCAGGGTTCTCTGCAGCGGTGGCACTGCTGGACCCCGTTCTCCCCACGCGTGAAGCTCTCCTCGGGACAGGAGGTACACTCCCGCTCTGCGTTGGAGGAGCAGTGGGCCGACACATAGGTCCCGGCGGGGCACTTGTCGCAGGTAAGCTGGAAGCCCGAGGATGGATCTGTGTGCTGGTACTTACGAGGGGACAGGACAGAGGGGTCTTCAGGGGGGATCAGGACCCGCGCTGCTGCCACCGCCGAGCACAAGAGCTGCAACAACAATTGTGACTATGTTAGAACAAATCAAGATGAGGCCACTTTGCAGAAATACAGATTAGACTGCAGTCATTTTATGTAGCCTATGCCTTGCTAACCCAAAGTGCCTTGCTAACCCAACGTCAGCTCCACCACTATAGACATGCTTTACCTTTATTTGTATAAAACTGACATTTTGATGTAGTAATCTTTATTGTAATCTTTATTTATATATACCGCCTTTTCACTGCACATCGGAGTCTCAAAGCGGTTTACAATTGTTATTTTTGGGAGTGGGGGTGCCAGTACAGGAGGCACATGCCAGACCTATTGTACATATTTTTAGTGGTAGGGGAAACCGGAGCACCCGGAGAAAACCTACGCAGACACGGGGAGAACATGCAAACTCCACTCAGAAAGGCCCTGGTCCAACCGGGATTCGAACCCAGGACCTTCTTGTTGAGAGGCGAGAGTGCTATCCACTCAGCCACCGTGCCGCCCATGATGGTATCACTTTATTTTGTATATACCACAAATGTAGTTGGTGAGGTGGTACACATCCAGTCAAAACACTTTAACAATCGGGGGTTGTGCCCATGGATCTATTATAATAACTGGATAAGGTATTACTAGCTTGTAGCTGAATAACTCATGTGCTCAGGGGATTCTCGCGGTACTGCAGACTGAACCAGACTAAATTCACGTGGGCTACACAGAATTTTCCCCATAGAACTCAATGCATATTAAAACAGCTCAACCTCAGCTGACAGAGAAGCTACAGCTTTAATGAAGATCGGATTTTGTGGGAATTTAGTGTCCCTTGTCATCCTGAACTTTTTTTCTTCTTAAATCCTTCGGTTTTGTTTAAATCCACACTTTAGTGCCACAAACTCTGCTCGTCTGGCTCTCGCCAGACCTCTCGTGAGACCTGGTGTGAGACCCACACACGCGTGTTTGGCGCAACGCATTATGGGAGATCATCCACTGCGCAGAACCGGGACGACCAGACGATGCCCAAATACAGGCGAGTTTCCCATAGATCTTTGCGAGTTTCAGGCGACTTCCGCTAATCTTTCAGCCCCCATGCTGTCACAAAGCGCCACTGAGCACGACCATTCATTTGAATAGGGCGCCATCTTGGATCGCCGGGGCTTGGTTGTGCCAGATTGCCCCTGAACCATCGGTGCAAAATAGTTTGTATGCAAAACACCTCAGGCCTATATGTAAGCCTACTCAACTGGGGTGCCAGTTATTGCTATTTGAATGCAATTATTCTGTTTCTTTGGCCACTACTTCCATCATCACCAATCAATGCTTTGTAAGGCACACACAACTTTATGTAACAAATGTGTGTGACTGAGTGTGGCCCAGACTGGTGTAATAGTTACTGGTAACCTTTAGGCTTCAGACAGAAAACATGACTATAAATATCTGTGACTGAAGTGGAATGAGCACATGGAGCCCTCCGTCTGCTGTTCACACGTCTATACAACCATCCACATAAAGACTAAAGTGACTCACGGAGCAGGACGACCCCCAGCAGAGTGGGGCCTTCCTGTCACCCTTTCTAGGAAACTGCTTATATTGTGGGGGAACTGTGAGACACAATGAGTCATGGGCTCGAGTACGTGTAGAAGTACCAGAGCATTGTAATGAAGATCTTCCAGGAATGACAATGTCTGACTGAGGTCAAATAGAAGAAGAGTTTAAAGGAAGAAAAATGATGAAGAGGAGGTGATGGAGAGTCTGAGGTGGTTTGGCTGTAGAACGTGGAATCTGGGAGAACCCAAGTGCACTATAGGTAACGCAAGGATGTGATGAATATATAATCCCCCATCAAAACGTAATGTTTAAACGGTGTCACTCAAAGGGGATATATCACCATGACATTTAAAGCAAGGGTGATGTATTATTTCAGAATCAGAATCAGAATCATTTTTATTGCCACGTAAGTAACAGGAGGTCACAGACTTGGAAATTGCTTTGGCTCAGTGCAACAGTCAGAAAGAGATAATAAAAATAAGAATAAAAAACACTTCTAAAGAATAATTTATTTATATTTGTGTCAGTAATTGAAGTAAAATCACAATTGTTCCTTAGCCGAAAAAGACTCAAATCATATGACAATAAGTAATACTTTATTGTCCACTCAGAGAAATTTGTCCTCTGCATTTGATCCATCCTGCAATGCCACTAGTGCCTCTGTCAGGAGCAGTACTCACTGTTTAGTTTGCAATTATCTATAATATATCATATGTTTGAACTGTAACTTTGTCGATGTGATGACCAAAAAAAGTAACTGATAATAAATAAATAAAAATGTTCATATTAATCACGACTACCAGAACTGAGGATTTTACCAATTGTACATATTTGTATCGTGTTTTTATTGTGCTCACTTATGAATCATCACTACAAAATGGGAAAAGCAGGACTACAACTGTAACATAAAGCGGAAGGATGTCATGTGACCCATAAAAGAACAATGTTTCCTCTATTGATAGCTCATTATTGAATCTCTGTTTGCATTCCCAGGACTCCATCCATAAACATGTGAGTGTGTGTGGCGCAGAACTTCTGTACGTCACTGAAATAAAGCTTGTATTCATGTGAGTAGCGTAGACAGACACAGGGAAGTGAATGGGGACATTGTATGCTGGACAATTGGACCAACGTCACCCAGAGATTGACCGACACAGAAGTTAGTATTTGTGTGCTTGTTAGCCGTTTAACTGACAGACAAATTATCCTTGTTTACTCATGGATATGTTCCGGACAATAACCGATAGCCCCATACTTGTTGCCACACATGCCCTGGGGCAGACTGCTGGATGTATGGTTATCTACCTGCACCATCAGTACCTGCAAATATGACCAATTATTTATGCCTTAAGGACTAGTGTTTACTCGCGATACAAAAACTTGATTCCGATGAACAAACATAGACTAATTACTTCCACGTTAAGATGCCAAAGTGATAATCTTGAATTTATGATTTTCTTTGTTTGGAGCTGCCATTTTTAATTAACAATAATAGTATTAATAATAGTATTTTTGATGGCAACGCAAAGTTTTTCTCTAGTTCAGATATACATAAAGTAGAATCTCAAATGTTGTCTTTTTTATGTCATTATTTTCAATACTGATACAAATTTTAGTATAGATTAATATTTGACACAAAGACAGATTTGTACTTCCAAGCCAAAGCCGTCCCACTAAAGATGGATGTTTTTACCTTTCATTTAAAAACCAAACGCAGCCAAATAATTTTTTTTAAAGAATAAATAGTAAATAAAAGAAGATGAAATAGCTATTGGAAGAGCAATGCCTACATGTCAGTGTCTGTGTAACTATTTGTTGGGATACGAACCGTATTGTTTATAGTTCTTGCATAGTCCACTGTAAGAATGAAATGAGGTGAATATGACTTTTCAGACTGCGTTATCTTCACTGTCTGGTTTTTGCTCAGAGCTTAGTGACCTGAGAAAGCCTCATCCAGCTGCTGCGGTGGTTCGGCCAATCGGCTTTCCTGAAACGCCAACCAAACTCATTACCACTGCAGCAGATGCTCCTGGTTATATCAGCTGCATAATCATTAGATAGTTGCTCATCTCAGTCGATGTTATATATTTTTTCACCATGTATTTGGACAAGCAATAGGAGGATCTTGGAGTGACGTCGTTGTTTAAAGTTTTTCCGCGCCGGTCACGTGACTGTGGCAAAACAGCATAAAAAGCTACCTGGATGCTAAAGAGTTAGCTAGTTTTAGATGGTTGGAGAGAGGTTTTACTAAATCAAATTGTCCATTGCTGTTGTGTGGTCGGTTGTACGACCCTCTGGGGACAGATCAAGTTTTTATTCTAGTTCCTTCGGAAAAGAACAGCGAAAAACGGCTGCGGTAAAGTGGTATTACATTAAAAGCGGGTTGCCCTTTTATGCTAGTAGTAGTTTTGCAACTACTTCCACTGCTTTTCACACACTTGTTCACTTTGATGATGAATTTTAAACATTGCATTTTGGTTGCTCATACTTGGTGGGCTCCTTTTCCACGTTTACCGTAAGTAACAGCGTAAAGGAGCAACCCGCTTTTAATGTGCGGACCACTTTACCGCGACGGCAAAAAGCCAGGCCACTTTAATGCGGTGAAAAACACAAGAAATGAATTTTCACCACGAACCCTTCTTGCGTGAAGTGTCCCGGGTTTTCTATGAAGTTAGAATGAATGTCTACCAGCAGATCGATGCCAAGACAGAAGTGAGTCTGACCAATGTTTTTTTGGTCTCATATACTTATTTTTAGCTTGTCTTTATATCTCCTCTGATCTTTTTGCGTTAAATTGCTTATATACAGTGCATTTCGCCCACTGAGTCTTTTAAAAGTACTCGTCGTCCATGCTTCAGTATTCGCCGCTCTGTCTTCTTGTCACCCAGCGAGGGTGTATGCGCACGCTGACGTAAACAATGATCCTCCTATACTGAACACCTGCTTTCACATTTATTTTGCAACATTCGTTTGGTCCAATCTGTATTCTAAAAACTTGAAACATATTTGTATATATGTATGTTACAGTGTAAGGATGCAGCACTGCGGCATGTTTCACCAGTCACAGCTATGAGGAAAATCACCACGTTTCATTTACTCTGAACATCTTGTATTTGTTTACGTTATATTGCCTCAGCTGCCTCTGCTTCTGGATAGGAGGGAGCAGGAACACACAACATCCATCAGCCTCATTACAGCGGCCACTTTCTTGCATTAACTTTCCGAATCACAATTGCACAGAAGTACTCAGGCCAATCAGAGGAGCCAGAATCGATGCGGCTGTGTGTGCCAGCTCAGCGCTCTCTGCCAAGTCGTGCCGCACTGCCTCGTCATGCATTCAGAGAGGGACCGGCCGCTTGGCAAGGACGCAGACATAAACACGTCTACACTGAGGCCTCCCAAATATATAGTATATATGTATGTATGGATGGCTTTCAGATCACTACAAAAAAGGGACAAGAATGAGTCAAAGATTCTAAATGTGTCTTGAATTGATTTCCTTCAACAAGACTCGCGAGACAAGCAATAATGTCTTGTTTTGATAAAGGTAAGAACATCATCCCTGTACAACTGTGCTTGGAACTGCTTGTCCCATTGGCAAATCTTGTTTTAAAGGAGTTTTCATGTTTTCCTAACCATATTACGACATTGTTCCCCCATCCAAAACAAACCTGGAGTTGTTTTAGATCCGTGCACATTAATATCAGTCCTGTATGATGTCATTGTACCACTATGACATCATACTCAAAGCTGTTTTCTACTTCAAAACAAAAGTATTGCCCATGAATTAGTGCTGTTGATTTCTAGATGAAATGGTGTTTTTGACAAATCATGGCCTACAATTGTTTGCAGCTGGTAATTTTCTAATTTGGAAAAAACCAAACCCTCCCGCCAGTGGTCATAGAGGGAGGAAGTTACGGGCAGAAAGCCTATTTTACTCTCTAGTATTATTTCACATTCTAAAACATGAAGTAACAACAATATAAATAGTCTCATACTGTAAGGCCAAACACATTTATTCTTTAAATCAAAAAGTACTAAATTCAAGACAAAGAAAAACTGATTTGTGGCAAAATGAGGACACATAACAAGTCGAAAGCCTGCACAAAGCTTCTTACAATTACAGAATAAACACTTGAGCACATTTAGGGCAGGATTCAACTTGAACTAAATCATTTCTAAGTTATATATAGTAAAATGGTGCATTCCTCAGCTGTCCCGCTTTTTGCTTGGGTTCATCTACGTGTTTTTGTTTTACCTGGATATTTCTGAAGTAATGTCACATGCTTGTTTCCAATGTAAAAGGAAAGTTTAATGAACAAGCGAGACTTCGTGTGTCTGCTCACTGTAAACAATCTGTAAGGAAGGTACTGTATGTGTTTTGGACCAAATTGAGAGACAATGTCTATAGCAAGAAGAAGTTATTTAACCAATTCAAGTTTCTTCTTCTACTAAGAACGATAGGGGCAACATTTCATTTATAGATATTCATGCCAGATATCTTGATACGATACAAATATAGCTAATGATTTTTTTTAAAAACAAGCATTTTGTAGAAAACTTCCACCCACCAATAGTTGTCATTTGTGATTGCCTGGCCGTAGTGGATTTCAAGGAATATTGTAAAATATTTCTTGTACATTCTTGTACATTACCAATATATTCAAGATGAGAGCAGGGGAACAGGGGAAATGCACTTATTTTGTTGCTTATTCAACACTAATAAAGTTATCTCAATATCAATACACAATAACATTGTATCTTTCCGATCTACCACCGCCCTACTAAAAATATATTTCATATTTTTCTCTACTTTTTTATTCTAGTTTTGCTTTTCTTCAGTTTTATGATTTAACAACACAATGTTATTACACAAGAGATTCCAATACTTTCATATAGGGTAAGTTAAAAGGTGTTTTCACATGTTTATTTCACCTTGTTAAATCCCTTTGAAAGCTGCATTTTATCTTTATCTGTTTTAGCAGTCTCATTGGTATTAAAAAAAAGTATTGGCTTTTAGAATGTTGTGATTCAATCTGAAACCTAGCAATATAAACCCTTTAATGAGGCAAAGAAGAACAGGTGGATTTCAATTTGGTCAATTGCATAATTTCTTTAGTCTTGTAAAGTACTCACATGCTGTGAAAATAACAGAAAATAACCTTATTAAACATTTAAGGTCAAGACCATCAAGGAAAAGCACAAATAAATTGCAAAGTATTAAAATGAAACTTCAGGTTTGTATCGTATGTTTTGGGTTAAAATAGAAGTGCTAATGAGCAACAAAGCATTTAAGTTTCCTTATCCTAAAAACACGTAGTAAGATGGAAGAGAATACATAAATGTTGAAAGTTGAAAATGGAAAGTTCAATTTGGAGAGACGAGAAACGAAAATGGTTTTGAGTATTTATTGAGGTGGTTTGGCGCCCTAGGCCCCGGTGCGGCCTTCAGATCGGAGAGGCTCCTGCGATGGAGCGCGTACAATCCCCCGGGACCTAGGCACTGGTGGCGGCATTTTGGCAGATTGGAGGCAGATTGGAGGCAGATTGGAGGCAGATTGGAGGCAGATTGGAGGCAGATTGGAGGCAGATTGGAGGCAGATTGGAGGCAGGTTGGAGGCAGGGTGAAGAGGAGGAGGAGGGGAGGCGGTGGTTGCGAGGCTTCGAGAAGGCAGAGAGTGGGAGTTGCTCCGCTTTTAAGCGGCTGCCTGTCCGGCACGGATGATTGGAAGGGGGCGTTTGCCGAGCGATAGGCTGGGGAAGCGAACCGGCCTGGAGGGGGTAGCTTTTGGCTGACGTCTACCAAATTGAATTTTCGCGAGCTACATTTCAATTTGGAGAGACGAGAAACGAAAATGGTTTTGAGTATTTATTGAGGTGGTTTGGCGCCCTAGGCCCCGGTGCGGCCTTCAGATCGGAGAGGCTCCTGCGATGGAGCGCGTACAATCCCCAAAAAGGCTGAGTGTGTTGATGGAGTTTTGCAGCCTGGTTTGCAGGGAACAGACGTCGTGGCTACTCTATGCTGTGACCGCTATCGCTATGCTGTGACCGCTATCGCTATGCTGTGACCGCTATCGCTATGCTGTGACCGCTATCGCTATGCTGTGACCGCTATCGCTATGCTGTGACCGCTATCGCTATGCTGTGACCGCTATCTCTATGCTGTGAACCGTTTATGCGCTAACCATTTTTTGCTATGCTGTGACCGCTAACACTAACGCTATGACCGCTACCACTGACGCTATGACCGCTATCACTGACGCTATGACCGCTATCACTGACGCTATGACCGCTATCACTGACGCTATGACCGCTATCACTGACGCTATGACCGCTATCACTAACGCTATGACCGCTATCACTATGTGCTGTGACCGTTATATGCGGTTATCTTTGAGTGCCGGGACGTGAGCGCTCGCATCACGATCAACCAGACGCTGCGGCAGGGTTGTCTTTGCGCGCTGGGAACGTGAGCGCTCGCATCACGTTCCGTCAGACGCTGCGGCAGCGGAGAGTGTTTGAGAGAAGTGCGTGCCGCCACCAGAATCTTATTGGTTCACTTACTTTGCTTCGTATTGCTTTGCTGGGAGCTTACGAGGAAGCCAGTTGACGTTGTGCAGGCAGGATAGCGGACGCGTCTGGCCTGATGTAGGCGGAGAAAGCCGCAGAGGACCGGCGCCCCAGCTGTTGCAGAGAGGTGTGGGGGAGCCCCAGCGAGGCCGCGATGGTCCTGGAAATAAACCCCCCAAAACCCACGGAAGGGGCACGTCCGTGTAGAAGCCGAGACCTGGAGGGGCAGAGACATATCGGAGAGGGCCATGAAGTTGCAGGCGCCCTTACGCTTAGAATCTTGGGTTGGAGAGTAGATAATCAGGATAGTAGGATGGTCGGGAAAAGCCGTGTCTCGGACCGCACGAAGGTTGAGTGTGCAGTAGTGAACGCTTATGCAGAGAAGCCATGGAAGGCGAGCAGGAAGATGCTGCGAGGAGGGCAGACATGTACTTGGAAGATGAGCCGGAGTTCAGTGCCGCTGCAGGATGGGCAGCATGATGGGGAGCCTGCGATCAGAAGAGTGAAGAACACGGTATGGATGCCTTTGATTAGGAGTCCAATTGACGGCTCAGCGCAGCTACTCGGCCAGCTGCATCTGATAGAATCAGAAGATTAAGTAGAGAGATGAAGCACGACCGCCGAAGTGACCCTGGGAGCATAGGTGCGAGTCCAGTGCCGCGCGGCATACTCGGCCGGGCTGCATCCATTAGAAGCAGGATAAGCTTCTGAGAGAGTGGGTTGCAGCAGTAGCAGTAGCAGTAGCAGCAGCGGCAGTAACCTCAGATAATAACGGCAGCGACCTGTATCAGCCGCGGCAGCAGCAGCTGCTGCATCCGTAGATAATAACGGCAAAACCCTGTATCAAAGCCACGGCAGTAGAATATGTTGTAGCTGTTTAGTGTTTCAGTAAGAGAAGCGAAGTGAAGAGAGATGACGAAGTACATGAAGCAGCAGCAGCACGGCAGTAGTAGCAGTATGAAGCAGCAGCGGCAGCAGTAGCAGCAGTAGCGGTAACAGTATGAAGCAGCAGAAGCAGCATTAGCAGGAGCAGCAGCACCACGAAGCGATTCATACGAACAGACAGACGTGTCACGCCGGCGTGCGCCGCTTGTCTCCGTGAGCCAGGTTACGTACGTGTCTGAAAGAGCCGAGCCACAGAGACGGGTGCAGCCTGGGAGCCTGCGGAACGGCAGCGGCACATGTAGTAGTAGGAGCAGCAGGAGCAGCAGCAGGGACAGACAGCAGCAGGAGCGGCAGCAGGAACAGGCAGCAGCAGGAGCGGCAGCAGGAACAGCAGCGGCGGGATCAGGCATCAGTAGGAACAGCAGCGGGGACCGGCAGCAGCGGCGGTCAGAGAACCAACCCACGGTTGTTTAAGAGCCTGAGGGAATAAATCAACCCGAATCCGAAACATTCCCATGCGAATAACAGACGTCCCCTGGAGCCATCTTCTGCTTTGGTTATGGCAGATGCGCATGAACGACCACTGATCCATGCGTTCATAGCTCCAACACTATTTCCACCCATTGCAGATTCACGTTCGGCCCTTTTTCTTCCTGCTGCACTTTCAGAAATGCAACACTGCAGTTAGTTACCTAATTTAATACCAGCGACCTAGCTATTTAATGCATGGTTTTACTGCAAGTGGCAGAACATGATCTGAATTAATGCACATAGCTCCTCGTATATCCCTCAGACGATAGAGATTGATGCCATTTAATATGCATTGCCCCTCAGTTAGCTCAAACACATGTGAAACGGAGCCTGCAGACCAAGCTCGGGGCGAAAAAACTGGCGCCTGCAGTCAAGTGCGTAGGGCAAAAACCAGCCGCCTGCAGCCCAGAACTCCGGGATTAATCTGTCCGCGGTCGGCACACACACTGTACTCACATGCCAGGAGACTTGGGAAAAGCAACGGGACAACGCGGCACCGCCAATCGAGGCAGGGACACGCACGGCACCGCCAGACCTCTGCGTGCGGCAGCAGACCACAAGGAACGAGCCGCACATAAACCCGCGGAGGGCCCCGCGGAGCAGCCCGCAGAAAGAGCCCGCAGAGGAGGAAAGCAGTGGGGATATGCGAACCACAGCAGTGCAGGGACGTGGAAGAGGAGCAGACCAGTGCAGGGACGCGGAGGAGGAGCAGACCAGTGCAGGGACGCGGAGGAGGAGCAGACCACAAGCAGCCAGACGGAGGACGCCAGGGACGCGCCGAGTAGCGTGAGTAGACGAAAACGATTCCTCCAGACGATTCTCTGCAAGGCTTCAGGAGCTTGCGAGGCTTCGAGAAGGCAGAGAGTGGGAGTTGCTCCGCTTTTAAGCGGCTGCCTGTCCGGCACGGATGATTGGAAGGGGGCGTTTGCCGAGCGATAGGCTGGGGAAGCGAACCGGCCTGGAGGGGGTAGCTTTTGGCTGACGTCTACCAAATTGAATTTTCGCGAGCTACATCTCAACTTTAAAACCACAAATACACAATGTCATTAAACTCTTGAAAGTGTTAAAACTGTTTGATATCAGAAAAAAGTTAAAAAGAGAGGACCACCCTCACTCAACCAATCAGCAATCCGTATGTAAAAGAAGAAATGACAGAATGTTGTGATCTGATTTGTTCAGAAAATGATACTTGAACAAGACTCTCTAAGACAAACAAATGTGTTTATGAAATAAAAAAGTTATGTACTCCAGCTTTAAGTAATGATGTGTAGCTTTATATTCCCTGCCTCCTCATACACAGACAAACCATGCCTTTTATATGGACCATTAAAGACATTTGGCCAAAGAAATTGGATTTTTCAGCCGCATACACTGCTCCAGGGCTATCTGATGTTAGTCACAGCAGTATCAAACGTTGAATTGTTTGTTGTTTACATCATAGAGACCACCGCAAAGCAACCCCACCCAAGTCAATAATAAAGCAGCAGAGAGACAGCACTTTACGAGCCGACAGTAACTCTACCTCACACAAAATGACAAACTCAACCTGACACTGGGCTCCTGTTCAGCCCCAATGGGATCCCTTGAACTATACGCATTGTGTTTTTGGATACGGTGCTGTCTTTCTATGAAACATTAACTCATTACTACATGTCTAAAACGTTACTGATTTAATCTAAGTGAACCAAACTATATACAAACTCCTAACTAATACAACATGCTGCATGGCTCCAAAACAACAAGAACTATCTCCTGAAAAATTACAATAACACATGATCTTGAAAGAAAAGTGCACATTGGCAGCGGCACCACTAAAACTATATGTCAGGAGATATATCGTCTAACTTCTTCACATAGTTATGCCACGTTTTAGAAGTAATTTTCTCAGGAAAACACCCACATCATTTATTTTACTCACAAACAACAATCTCATATTGGCAGGTGCATTATGGCAGTGGCACCACTAAAATTGCTTTTACTAAATGTATCTTTATCAAGGGATATGTTTTCATTATTAGGTAGCCCAGATATTCCAGATGCTCATCAAGGACAGAGCCTTGATGAGCCTTTTTTCTGGAGACAGTTTATCGTCAATGGCAGCATGAGTGTCGATGCTGAGGGGAGTGTATTTTTTGGACCAGTCTAGTTTAGTCGTTGAAGGCACTCGTCAAATGAATGGGGCACGTGCTGGCTGACGCATGCGCAAATTAGTTTTTTCAGCGTTTTTCCAGCCCCCGCGCCTTATTGAAACTGCCCATAGACGGCGAAAGTGGTAGCACATTAGTTTCAATGGCGGACATATAGAATATTTACAGTCTATGAGCAGCACGAGTTTTGATTGACAAAATATTACATTAATGAAACACCTCCATCTGGGGGCAGGAGTGCGTCACTCATCTGAGAATCCATGTATTCTACAGTTTCGTCTTAAGATATTACTTCACATTCTAAAACAAAAAAGCATGAAAAAAGCATGAAAGGAAATACTGTTAAGTTATATTCATAAATAATGCATAATATATATCTGTTAAGTTACAGATTCAAGCTGTTTGTTCTTGGACAATATTTACATTGAAGCCGGAGCTGACTCACTGGATTTCTTCCCTGGTGTTTGGAGCATGACCTGTCCCCTCTGCACATGAACAAGAGCCCCGCTGTCCACCTCTTACATAACCAAGGGTGTTCTGCTCTGGGCCATGTGCCTCGGGCTATTGGTGAGGACTGCATGTGTGGGCTTTTAACAAAATGCCTTTAACTTATCTTCAATCAAAACATCGCCCTATTATAATATTTATTGGGCTTGAGGATATTGTGCATGTATGAAGTTTAAGCACCTGTTGCAACCCTGAATCAAGCAGAGATTTAAAGATATAATTGGGGATTAAGAATGAAAAAGGCAATGCTTTTTGGAATACAATAATTCCTATATTGACTAAGCCTTCATTAATTGATTCATGGTACAATATAAAATGAGGGTATGTACCTTAACTTGGGAAGAGGTTGGGAAGAAGTTTAACTGAGGACTTTTCACACAGGACATTTTCGAACGCAATCGCAAGATACACCCGATTGTGTTCGAAAATCGGACTAACAATTGGACAGACTAATGATTGGACGCTAGTAATAGGCAGCTGAGGTCGATCACAATTGTTTTTTTGCTTAATCAAAGGGGAGCAACAGTTTTAAATATATTTATTATGAAAAATACTCAAAGTAATGTAAGAGTGACTAGAGGACACATGTTTGGTGTTTTTGTTTTTTGTTTTTTACATATAAATGTTTTTTGCCCCAAGTGAACCAGATTTGGTCCAGTTAAAATGAACCAGAGCAACAAGTGGGAACATGCCCAAAGTCACTAATAAGAAAGGATTGCTTCATTCTTCTGTTTGTTTGTTTCAGATTAAGATTATTGCAATATCTCTTATGAAATATAATGCTCCACCAAAATGTGTTATTACAATACAACTACTGCACATTGTTGCTCTTTTCATTTTCTATGATTCATGAGTCAATTCTATGTTTACAAGCCTACATTTTCAGCAGGATTTTTACTAGTTACATGTGTTACAGCTGTGCAAAATGCTTACACTTGAGATAGGAGAGTCCCAAGCTTTAAGAAATACTCCCACACAAATGTTTTTGCAAGAAAAGTCTTGATAAGAAATATGTACAACAAAGCAGATTATACCACAAAACAAAAGGATTGTCCAAACAAACAAAAAGTGGTTATTTTCTTATCTATGTATTCTAAACTTGTATGCTGTTTCTAAGACTTATTGCTTGTTTATTACCTGTCTGTCAAAAAATGGTGTGAGGATTTGGACAACATTCTCAGGAAACTACATGTCCAGTGAACAACGGATTCAGATTCACCGTCAGGATGCAGGATTTTTAATAAAGAATGGAACTGTGGTGGAGGTCTGCAGTCTATGCTGCAGTCTATGCTCTTCCTCCTCTGGTTAATTATGAAAAGGTCAGAGTATAGAGTCAGTAATAAACAAATGCTTTGACTCTTATTTAACCCTGAAATGTCAGGTAATGTCTTTCATGATTCATGAGTAAGTCCATTGTAATTCCATTTATGCTTTAGAGTTTAAAGTCACCAAAGTGGTATGTAATTGTTAAGATGAGTGAGGGAATGACAATTACAAGCAGACAGAGGGCTATGATAAGGGCGCACTGATAGAAAATTCATTTATAAACTCAAGATTAAAGGTTGGACAGTAGGCTGAAATGCAAACCGTTTACTTTCATATATAGCACATACATTGTGTCTGTTCCAACATAAAGACGCCTGTAAATGTGAACATCTTAGATCACAGCACACTGTCTTTGTCTTTGGCCTGACGCTGAATGACGGTGGTCCTCTCCTTTTCCTTTTCACTTTTCTGAAGTTGTGACAGATGCCAACTAATATATGCATCCCAAAACTATAGATTAGAAACAGGAAACAAACTGTTTTTAGAGCGGGGATCTAGACATTTTATGGATACGATGGAGTTTTACATATCTAGATAAGAGGATTTGATTGAAAAGCTATTTTTTGTGGTTTGAAAGTTTGAAGTTTTGACTCATTACTAGTTGGATTCATAGAAAACTTTACCTCCAGCATTGGGCATCTCATAAAATAGCCTAGTTGAAAGTAAAGTACTTACTTTGAATACAAAAACAATCCATTCTGTATTGATCACTTTGTACTCCTAGAAAGCAATGATTTTTTTTAAGCAAAGTCAATGAAGAGATTGGGGACGACAGTGCAGATATGTTGTTGATATGAGGTCATAAAATGCAACTGTTATGACCTCATACATGTTATATGTGGGAGCTATTTCATACAGGGCAAATTAATACATGATCATACAAGGTTATTTGATTACTGAAGTCATCATGCAGCTATAGCTCATCTCCAAATGATGTGAATGAAAAACAGGCACTGCGTCTTTATCCGGGCCGGTGGGAGGACACTGCTATATGCCAGGTCTGGGTTGTGTGATATATAGATAACCAAGACATGTAAATGGTGAATTATAACGTGTAGACTGCTGTACTCACCAGTGCGCGCCAACACGCCGCTGCCATGCTTCTCTCCGTCACCTCCAGCCCCGTACAGAGGTGCACTCAGAACCTGCACATCCCGATCCGACGTGGGCTCTTCCCCCACGGCTGTTCTTCTCCGTTGAGTGTGGGTGGTGGTAGGGCTGGCTTCACCTGTACATCTTGGCTCATTCCCATCGCGCTGCAGCGGGCTCGCCTCGCCCTGTGTCCGTCTGTGCGCGCTCCTCTACGTACAGCCGCATCCTACTCTGGCGTCCGGAGGCGGGACTTGCAGCAGCAGCTTGGCCAATCAGCGCCCAGGATTAGCCATGCATGTAAAAAGCCTTCTCACTTTAGAGTCAGTCAAAACAACAGCTGCTCTGATAAATAAAACGAGCTGTTATTGTGAGATATAGTACTACAAAAAAGCATAGGAGCACATTGTGGATGGAAGGGTAAGGAGTCATTTTCGCTCTATTTTTGAAGTACATTATAATCATAGCAGTGCATTGGCGTATTGATCTGATTGTGTTTCAAAAGCAGACAATATTGTGTTTCAAATATATAGTTAGGAGTTTTAGTGAATGGTCCAAATGATGAGGGAGACTCAGCAGTGAGTCAGACAAGAGAGGGGGCCGTGATGGGGACAGGGGGGGGGGGGGGATTTACAGTATACCGATAATGTAACCACTGGGACGGGCTAATTTCGTTACAATTTAAAACAGGTGGGCAATATTCTGATGTGCTGCGGATGTTTCTGGAAAGGCCCACTGCATTCACATTATGAACAACAGCTGCCTGATGCCCAAGAATAAAAAGTGCTGAGCCATAGTTCTGGGCTTCTGAATAATTCAACAGAAGTGCAGCACCTTGTTCATCGTGGGAATTCACATAAGCAACACTAGAGCAAAAACTGAAGTTCATGTGTTTTCATTTATAATATTCTACATATTCAGCTGTCTGTTCACAAACTGTAGCCTTTACTTCTTCAGAATGTTGACATTGTCAAGCCCCTCTCTTCATGAATTCTATTGCTAGATTTACTCTATATGTTTATGGTCTATGTGTCAGTAAACCATGGGAGTGGTCCTATAGTCCTCCCCATCTGTCGCTTCTTACAGTCTATGGTCACTTCACATGCTGACCAGTGGCTGCAGTAAACAGATCTTCAAGCGGGCACACATTTAGCCTCAGACCATTCCACAAATAGGAACGTGATAAGAAAGCAGAAGTCCCAGGCCCTGCACGTGAGCAGGGCGTCCAATCCAACAGCCGAGCGGGTGTGAGATCATCATATGTTTGTTTATGCTACAGGGAAAGCCCTTCTAAGTGGGTCAGTGGGATGCATGATGACGGGTGGGGATCAAGGGATGTACTCAAATTTGATCTTTTCTACAAATGTTCTGTTGTCATAATTTTTAACTGCACTGAAAGGAAATACTCCCCAAATACTGAAAAAAGTATGCAGTAATTTAAAAGTAACGTCAATAGCTATAACAACAGCTGTAATTATACTGAGAGTAGATTATACACTGTTTGGCTCTGTTTATTATCACTATTTCACTTTTTAGCCAAGTCCTCTATCATCGTCCTTGCCCCAAGACAACTCCGATCACTGGACCACAGACCTAAGGCACTGATGTCGGTAGTCATGAAGTCATTTGAGTGCCTGGTCCTCTCCCATCTCAAGTCCTTTACCTTCGTCTTCCTGGACCCCTACAGTTCGCTTACAAAATCAACAGATCTGTAGACGTCGCCATAAACCTGACCCTCCACTTCATCCTGCAGCAACTGGACTCCAGAGAAACCTGCTGAGTTAAACTCTCCCAGCTCAATTTGCACAACTCCAACCTGCAGGTGAATCACTGACTTACTTACTGGCAGGAAGCAGCGCATGCGTCCGGTGAAGAATGTTTTGGATTCTTGAAATACAAATACATGTGCTCCACAGGGCTGTGTTCTTTCTCTCCTGCTCTTCTCACTGTACACCAACCACTGCACCTCTAGCGACGACTCTGTAAAGCTGATCAAGTTTGCAGTCGACACCACCCTCAATCCGGATGTGTTCATGAGCTTACATTGCTGCACCCTGTTCATTGCCTGAGCTTGAGAAGGGGTGGTCGTATAACTGGTGACCCCTCTCACCCTGCACATGGACTATTCAGGAGGAGCAGGAGGCTACAGTCCATCCGAACCAGAACATAACCAGCCATAAGAACAGTTTCTTCCCCTCTGCAGTTGGAACACTTCATAACTCACCACTGTCCTCTGCCCTTTAGGACCGTCACTGTCACTTCTGCCGCTTTACTGCATTGCACCTACTGCACTTGTTTAAAGTATAAAATGTTATGTACGTAGATGTATATTTTATGCCTTATTCTATTTTTACTTTTTTAAATAGTTTGCACCAAGAGCAAAAGCAATTTCCTAGTCTGTGAGTTCTTGTTACTCTCAATATATTTTAACAGGTTTCTTTCCACCAGAAAAATGCCCAATTAGAAAATAATAATAAACATTATAATGCACATTTTTCCACACACAATAGACATAGTTCCAAACATGAATGCACTAATAATTGCTATATTCAAACTAGCCTCTAATATTAGGTTCCTTCCCAATCAGTGTTACTCTCTGCCCAGAGGCCCATTTGAGCATAATCAACCTCAGACGCAGGACACATTTGCACAGGCCAGACACAATGGCATAATCGATCAATTAATCAATCAATAGAAATTTATTTTTCCCCAAGAGGATGATTATGAGGCATTTGGAGAACACAACTTACTAGTTTGTGGATAATTATCTTCTAATGAGTTGTTGTTGGCCGTTTTATCTAATCAATGTCTGTTCAAGACCCACTTACTAATGACATGCTGCATGTTGAAAACCCATTTGAACAAGGTTTTCGTCAAGTCGCATTAAAAATTATGTCAAGTTTTAGCACGGAATTAGACTAAAAGGGTGGAGTTCAGGGGCGACAGTGGCTCAGTTGGTAGAGCATTAGCCTTTGGGCCTGAAGGTCATGGGTTTGAGCCACCGTAAGACCTACTTTACGACTCCCACAGATGACTGCTGTCATTGTGTCCTTGGGCAAGACAATTAACCCCACTTTGCCTGAAGCCCCTGCTGAAAAATCTCAGCTCCTGTGGACTCACCACCTGCAGGAGGATCAGTGAGGGGCTGGTGCTCTGTGTACTGGGTGCAGCTCTGACTGCCCCCCCCACCCAGATATGGATTAAGGGGAAGAAAATGGATGGGTGGAGTTCGGCTAAATTTCAGTACTTTTGATAAACTAAAATAGTCGGCAGGGAACATATTAGTGAGGCATATAAAAAAAACAACGTTAGTTTTAGCAATGCAATTCAAGTTTTTTGATTAAGTCCATAAATAGATTTTAAAAAATCTATTCTTATGAGGCGGAATATATAGAGAGATGGAATAACAATAATAATGTCAGATGATTTGTGCTATGTGATTTATGTGTAGGACTGGTTAAATGCGTTTACATCACAATATTATTTGAGAAAACATTGTGAAGCTCTTTGAATTGAAGAGCTCTGACCCTGGTCTGTATGAAGTGCAAAGACTTCTTACTTACATTTATATATACATAATTTTAATGAACAATGTTGATCAAATCAAACTGTTAAGACTCTTTATTGCGACTGACATTACTTCAGTAAGCCTTATATTAGGATACAGCAAGCCTGTGATGCCCATTTACCAGTAATTATTCAACATAATGTGTATACATTGTACAATAATGGATGCACATTCTGGTTTAGTCCAGATCTAAATTGTGATTGCACACAGCCTACATTTGAGTGTGGGGTCCTCGTCACATGGTTTTGATCAATGTTTAAGTGATGTGAGGTGAGTTTGAAGTTTCAAGAATCCAAGCCACACAAGTTCATATACAAACCATTAAACTTTCAGACTGCCTCCAACCATTTGCAC
The DNA here is from genome assembly GCA_964034765.1 of Knipowitschia caucasica. Classification (NCBI taxonomy): domain Eukaryota; kingdom Metazoa; phylum Chordata; class Actinopteri; order Gobiiformes; family Gobiidae; genus Knipowitschia; species Knipowitschia caucasica. The sequence goes on from OZ035839.1 coordinate 17,821,531, forward strand.
AACCACAAAAAACAGAGCTTCCATCACAGCAGCTCTTTAAGGCAGTGATCACAGACTGGGATAAGCACGTTCTGTTGGTGGTCTTACTTTGATTTTAACAATCAAATATAATGAGATGTCGACATCTACAAAAATATAGCCTTAATGGGAGTGTTGCAATATGGACTCTTCTCAAGTGTTGAATAGCTTATACTGTAGCTGACATAAATATAATGTTTTAACCCTTAAATAGGGATTTCAAATTTCAGTGGATTAAAACAAATTGTATTTATATTGTATTTCAACTTTGAAGTAGCCTATCATGACGTCAACGATACAATTCCACATTTCTGTTTCTGTGGAGGGAGATCAACGTCACTGGGACAGAAGTCATGTATTAGTCTGCCCTCTGCTGGAGAAATCTGACAATTACATGTAACAGTCTGGGGAGTCCATGGATAAGATGATACGCACATAGATGTTTTTCCGTTTCTTCTGAATTCACACGTGAGATAATAAAAAATCTCCTATGCTATGTTTTAGATTCTTATCATAATTTTTAAATCAATCAGTCAATCAATCTGATGACTTATAAACATTTAATTAAAACGAAATGTTGGCGTAGATGGTTGAAAATATTGTTTTTAGAATGGATGACTTAATCATGTGTTACTTCTTGTCATAAATCATATTTAGTCTTGTGGTTTTCAGACAAAGACTGGACTTTGGTCTAAAGTACACTATTTACCCCACAAGGGGGCGGTATTTCATGCATACCCAACCAATACATGGTAGGGTTAGTCTATGAGGTTAGGGTTACACCACTTGCTGCAACCTATTGCTAACTGCTATTGCATGTACTGTATTTGTAAAGAAACATTTACAGTCAGAAGCTGTTAATTGAGCTCATCAATAATTATAATATATACGTTTGATATAGTGCTTTTGAAAGACACTTTACAATATTTTATTCATAAACTTCATACAGTGCATTGTAATATGAAATGGCAATACAATTACAGATATCCTGACCATGGTTATATAATAAAACATTTTAGCAGCATTCTAAGAGCTCATTTTGCTCAGATGAAAAGAATAATTCACCATAATGATCATGCAGCCTCAATGTTCTTCACATCCTTACACCTTACATAAACAAGGTTAGAAACAAGGAAACTAACATGTCAAATCCGTGTTTCAAAGACTGACAACTGCAAGGCTACTGTACTAATCTCACACACTAGAAAAATGAACAGCACAGTGCATACACAGGGACAGTCAAAGTTTACTTTACAAAACAACAAAGGAAGTATTAACATAAAACTACCATACAGGCACCATAATAATTAATACTTTAGTTTATTCATTTTATTTCTTTATATCAATTTTGACATAAAAAATTTCTATCTTTCAATGGGAAAGCCTGATTCTAATATACCTCAGGAGCTAAACAGGGTGAATGCGGGTTAGTGCTGTGATGGTAGACCTTAGGGGCACTAGTTTTCACTGTGGGATGGCTGTGAAGTATGGAATTGTTGTTGTGTCCTGATGAATGAAGGTCTGCTAATTAATAATTTGGCGCTTTGATATATATTATTTATATTTGTATATCGAAATATAATAATGGATGATATTAGAGCGGTTGTTTTCACCTAAAGACAAAGCTACCATCAAGACGCGTTAAAACATTCAAAGAACAGGAAGATAACTGTTTGTTATAGTGTACTGAACCCATTATTACCCCTACATTCTGAACTGATTTGCAGTTTTTAGGGAGAGAGACCAGAGGTGACCGATGACACGGCTACATCCACTCACTGATCTGTTGGGATCGGTGAAAACACCCACATACCAATCAGACTCCAACCATGCTCTGAGTTACTTCAAATAAGACCACACTGTGTTTGTGCCATTTATAGATTCTAATAACCATATAACTCTCAAAACAAAAGATTGATGTGTTCAATGTTACCCCCTAGCCAATCATCTACAGTTTCTACACTATATCGACACTAGCTCTCCTGAAAATCCCCTCACACAAATGTTCACATGACATCACAGCCTTGACTGCTGTAAATGTGTCATACGTGCGTGTTGGGCTCCCTCCCTCAGCTGTTATGCCTTAATTCTCCCCTTCTCTGTATCCCATTTCTATCCCTCCTCTTGCATTACAACATTTTTGCAACGCCCAAACTGAACTGGTGGAATAACAATCACGGGGCGAATTTACTCACAAATTGCAAGTTAAAATTCCCCATAATTTCAAACTACTTTTGAACATGAATTATGAACATTCTTTTCAAAAATCAGATAAACTTCCAAAAGCATCTGCCCTCCAACTTAAAGACATCATCAAATTGTGAACTTGGTCTACCATTCTACACATCCACACGTTATCTCTCATCTCCTGGTTTGTCAGTTCAGTTTTGGGCCAAATTACGAGCAGGAAGCTTCAGCTCTGATGGTTTCCAGTGCACAGAGATTTGATGCAAAGAGGAAATTGTCCGTTTTCTCCACAACAATGAGGCGTGCTGTGAGTGCGGTTGCATTTGCATAGGTTTTGTGTTTGTGTGGAGTGACAGGCAGTTGAAATGGGTTCAATAGACTCCTGTGGGATCATGGAGTGCACTGAAATACTTCCCTTTGGCTTTGAAACAGGAAGATATACAGATTTGCAGCAGCCTTTATGCATTATCAGATGTCTAAAAGCTAACCTGGAACTCAAACAATACTTTATAGGCTGTATTATATATTTACATTTTTCATAGACCTTTATGCAGGTCCACACTGCCATGTTTCTACTTTTATTAACACATTATATGAATATCCATGGCACAGGTAGTGCTTTTCAGGCTTGTAGTACAATCCCTTCACAAAAATTTAGTTACATGTAATAGAATGAATGTAAAGATAAAGGAGAGCAGCCATGTGGACTCACCACTTGCAGGAGGATCAGTGAGGGGCTGCTGCTCTGTGAATTGGCTGCAGCTCTAACAGGGTCCCTGGCGCTGTACTACAGTGACCACTGCTCCTAATAGAGGCCATGGGGCAGCCATGACGGATGGGACAAATGCAGAGGACAAATTTCACTATGGGGCAGTAAAGTATAACTACCTGACTTAACCTAAAGGAGTTATAATTCTATGCTTATAGCTCTACACATTTTTAGACATAACATTTTCAAAATATAAAATGTACACCTCTTCTTTATTTTCAAATGGCTTTTTACTCTTTTTTAAACAGTAGACTATTTGTTCTGGCCCTGATAAGGCCCTGTATTAAAAATGTCCTTGTGTCCCAAGCCGCATGAAGGTCAGTCACTTTTCTTCATTCATCAATTTTAGTCTGAGCTCAAACAACAGTACAGCCAAATGTTTGCACCGTGTTTTTAAAGTTGTAACTGTTTGGCTGCTGTTGGCATGTGTCATTGGTCAAAACACCTTTTGTATTGGCCTAAAATAGACTTTGAGCAGGCCAATTACAGACAATGGTAGCAGACACATAAGCTTAATTGATAGTGAGAATTCCAAAGCAAACTATACTGTTCATTTATTCTGTTTACCAGCAAAGACTGATGGAGTAAATTCAAGTTTATATTGAAACAAGCATTCACTAGCCCCACAAGAGAAAGCCTTGTATTGATTAGTCTGGTTAAAAGCTGAATGCAGAGGTAGATGTTTCAGGGCATAATCAATAGTTTATGTAGGCTAGGCCCGTTATGGCAGCATGCATAAATAAGTCCAGCTAGCCTATATCAGCATCATTTGATCTACTTAAACTTTAATTTGTCCAATCAAGTTTTTCAAAGCTGTGCAATTCATCAATATTAGAAAGGCTATTTATGTTCTTCTATTGGATTGGCCTATTCCACCACTAAAACCTGGAGAGATGTCCGTTTAGAAGTGCCTCTTGACTTCTTCATTTAATAGATAAAGCATTAAGTTTGTCCCGACAACAAGACACAAACAAAATGTCATGATTGCATTTCCTGTGTTTGAACTGTGTGATTTGAGTCTGGAAAAAACGTGTAATCTTTTGTATACTTTTTGCATGCTAACGATTAATTAACAACATATTTGATTGCAATTTCTGTGCAGATAATATTATGCACAGATATAGTTCCAGCACTTGTTTATGCTTGATGCCAACACTGATTTAAAGACTGATTTTGCCAAGGGGTGGAAGTTTTGAAATCTCTTTTGTAACGAATCCAAAGTCTGAATATGTGTTTGTCTATACTTCCAAGTGAAAAATTAGATTCTGAACAACATGTAACATGTATATATTGGTAGAGCAGAAGTGGGCTGGACGACACTGTGAACTGTGAAATTGACACTGAGGGCCATATTTGGACATACCTAAACTAGTTGGATGACTTTCATAACAGATAAGCCTATATTGTTTTTTTTTTTGTTCAAAGATTAAAAAAGAGATAATTCATTTGTTCCACAGTGGGGTTATTTCAGTGTTGCATCACAAGTTACAGAACAGTTGGAATAAGGAGCACACAACACAAGATTAATTACATAATAATTAAAATAAAATAAAATCTGCAACTCTATTAATAAAGAAAGAAGTATCTTACTATCTTTTTTCGTCTTTCTGTGAGGCTAAAAGTTAAATACCCCAGCTTTAACATTTCCTAAAATAATCATATATTTTGACTAAGTGATACTGTGTGTGGCCCCCATCCCTCAGCTGAGTATGTCCCCTTTGACGCTGTCCAAGCAGAGGAAAGAAAGGTGGAGACTCGGCAACTTCCTGCATTTCAGGCACACCGTCAAGACGACTGGCTACCACTGCAGGGAACGGGGGCGGATGGATGTACTTTTGACTTTTATATTAGTCTTACGAACGCTGCACAGACAGTGATCATATAGATGTTTTAATTAGCCGTTAGTGTGTTAGCCGTGGCGCTGCTACTCCTCCCTCCCGATAAAAGTGATAAATTGTTTCCCAAGTCGTGAGGAAAAAGACAGGAATGGGTGAGTTTTTTTTTTCCGTGATGTGGCGCTTGACTTTTAAAACAATTGTCAGCCAATAATCTTTTTTATATACCAGTGCACAATCCCCTCAAACCCATAGCGGACACGCCATAATGTTATGACTGTTAAAGGCAGTTATATTGAACACTTGTTAGCGTTAGCATGTTAGCTTAGCATGCTAGCTTCGGGATAACACGGCTTCTATCCATGGATTTGGCAGCTCCTATTGCTAATGTTTAAACAGGCGATTTGCTAGGTTATTGAGCAACTTGGAGCTGGTAAAGAAACGACCACTGTACGTATAAAGTATTCTATTGTACATGTAGTTTGTATGACATGGATTTCTAAACTTGGATCTTGTTTTGGATTCTTGGTCAGTCCTCTTTCGACTGCTGCTCACTTCTTGACAGGAAACTGCAAAACATTGGGGCAAGTTCTTGTAATATTTTTACTGTAGTTTCCTCTTCCTCTTTGATTTTCTTTTTCCACTGATAACAATTTGATGTTATTTTGGCTCGTACATTCTTTCCACATCGCTTTTCTCACACCCACAGCTTACTGTAAAGATACTGTAAAGATACTGTAAAGATACTGTAAAGATACTGTAAAGATACTGTAAAGATACTGTAAAGATACTGTCAGCAACCAAATCAGCTGTCGCGGACTTAAATCTTTTACATTTGGATTGTAAATCAAGGCTTGAGGTAGTAGTAGTAGTTTCTAAAAGCAGAAAGTTCCCAGACAGTAGAGGAAATGTTGATATCTGTAACTTCTTGTGCATGTGAAACCACTATAATCACACGGTGTGACGTGATGCAGTCGGTGGCTGAACTGCTGCAGTGGTGCTATGTTGTGAAACTGGTTTGAAGTATTTCTTTTGACTTTTTATGCTGTGTCAAGTTGAAGATGGTGGAGGGTTAGGATGGTTCCCACAGTTTACGAAGAACTCTAAAAACAAACCTGGGTCCCCTCACAGAGCCATAATTTGTTTGCTGAATATTCATGTTAATTGTATTTATATCAGAAATTAAAAGTTAAACTGAAACCCTGAAAGGAATAAAAGTTATAGAATCAACAACACAAAAAAAGTACAATTTTCGTGAGAACATCTTTAGAGAAATGTTTGTGGGAAGCCAGGTTACTTTAGAAAGAGCACTGAATTCAGGAGCCCATGTAGTTTCTTTTACTTTGGGGCTTATAAAATGTATATTGTTGGATATCGTTTCTTTTGATTTCTAACTCATCTTTACACAGAACAACCTTGGTTTCTTGGTGTGAGTAAGGTTGTTAGTGAAGATACCAGAAGTTCATTTACCTGCCAACGCTGATCATTGTCATTATTGGTAGTTGGTTATTAAAAGTGATCGGTTACACAGTCATGTAACTCGAGTTGAAGCAGATAAACTGAACGCTATCCATTTTCAACGCTTCACTTCTCAATCTTTAGAAACTAAACTGCTTCAGCTGCCAAATAAAACTAGTTAGACCAGCAAAACCTTTTTTGGTGAATGGCAACAAGTTTGGCTTAAATCTTTTTTTCTGATGTTTTTGGTAATTTTCCCCATTCTTCATTCCCTTTTAAAACATCCTGTTACTTGTCCTAACTTTACTCAAACAATTTGAGCTGAAAACCGCATTGAAGTCATGATGTTCCAATCTAGTGTTATCGTTCATGTTATAACTGATTGCTGGCCATAATCTGATTTCTTAAATGTAGCGCTGCTGTGGGGAAGTGTGTTGTGCAGATCCATGTTTGAACACGTTTGCGCTCACTGAGACCCTCACTTTCTGTTTGCTTTGACTACATTCACATCTGTGGTCTGGAATTTACCTACAACCTACAACTGCCTCGTACCAGAATACTGTGAACTAGTTTTAATGGACTTGACAGGGCGAGAACTGGCTGGTAATGCAAGGCAATGGAATATAAATGGCTCCTTATTGCTTGCGATATCTGCATTCTCTATGTCTTACCATTGAGGGAAACGTATTGGTCCAATTTGATATTTCCTGCTAGTGACAGTACAATTTTCTTGTTAGTAAAAGATAACACGCAGACGTTCTGAAGCAATATTTGCCGATAGTAAATGGGTTTGTTCACACTAAAGGGTACAAAAGTGTGACAGAAGGCCAAACCATTTTATTTTAATTTTCAGAAAATATATGTTTTTCATTTGAACCAAGTTTGATTTATTAGTTTGATTTTCTATAGTGGCTCTGTTTATTTGTGTAACAAACCTGATGCCTTTGACGGAATGAGCTACGCAGAAGTTTGTTACATATTTTCAGCTGTCCACATTTAATTCCACAAAAGATTATTTTTTTTACACCAGTTGAAACAAAGTGATTACTTTCATATAGTAAAGCAATTAATTATAAAAACAGGCAATATATTTTTTAAAAGTTTTTTTTCTCAAGTTTAGTTTTTAGAACAAAATTGACTGAAACCATCACATCCGTTACATATTTTTCAAGGGTAATTTAAGGTTCTGTTAGCCATGTTAATCTCGTGGGTCTGCGGCTTTGTCACTGCTGACCTTTTATTTTCTATGTAACTGGCGTCACAGTTGACATAAAATCAGAGGCTGATCTGGTCTTTTCAAATTTCGCCGGAAATGTATTTGTCAATCTTTTTATTTTTATTTTATCCACTTTCTTTGGTATGTCTGTTTTAAATCTTTTTTTTTTTTTTTTTTTTTTTTTCAATCTATGGTAGTAAATTTAGTTTTTGAGTTATAACCGTTTAAAGTCCAGATACTACTGACACTTTACTGTGAACACACCCATATATGATTTCTCTTTTTAAGATGTAACATGCAAAACTTTTTAAAAGTGTTTTACTGATTTTTTTTCTGGTTTTACATTTGTTCACAGCACTGTCCCACAGATTTATGATATTTCTCCTTGGTATTGTGGGTGTGTTCTGTGGACAGTTCCAAATATGAACATCATGATCCATTGTGGGCAAGACTGCAAGGTTGCCGGTATTTTGGATTAATTCAAAATGAAAAATTGCAAAAAGAAAATGTAAATATTATGTAAAATCAACTAAAAATAGTCTTGCATAATCATTATGCTGGAAGCCCTGGGTAATTCCAGGATCTGAACAGTTGATAATTTTCTTTTGCTTTGTATAATTTTATAAAATAATTTGTAAAATAATTTGTAAAATAACCATCAAAACAAGATGTGGATACATTTTGAAATAAGTTGACTGTAATTCTTCACTTTGTACCCCAGTGAAGGGCAGGAAGGAGTGAAGTCGATTTTATTATCTCGAGATTAAGTGTACATTAAACAAGTGAATGAGGAGGCTTTATCCCATTTGCCAAAAGAAGCAGAGTCAAGTTTAGTGTTGAAGTGTCTGAGGCTCAGCAGATCTCAGGTCAGTGGAATGCTGCGTCTCTGCACTTCCTCTCTCACATCCTTCCTCTTTCCTCCTCCTACTCTCTTTCCTCAATCACATCTCTAGTTTGTCCTCAGCCACATAAAACACATTCTTTTGGATTTATATATATATTTTATATATATATATATATATATATATTACGTCAATACAATACATTATTGCTGCAGATTTAATGCAATTCCATCAAAACCACTACTCACCCCTTTCCAGGTAGCTTGCTAAACGATTTGTAAATTAACAAATTAAACAATGCACCTAATATTTCAGATCGTATTATTCATTATCATAATTTGTTGTTGTAAATGCACTTACTTTGTAACTTGTAACAAATATGCAATGATAAATTAAAATGAGTTTTCCCAGGGCCACTTAGGAGCTATACCTTTTTTTTTCAAAGTCTTTTTTCAGATTGAATGTTTAGCACCGCCCCCCAACTCGCTCATAGGCTTCTCATTTCCCCTACGCCCTCATCCCACGGAGCCATCTAGTTTTATTTGCGATCTGATATGTATGCAAACATTTGCATTAGTGCAACTTCTTATAAGCCGTACAACAATCACTGATTAAATGGTACAAGAGCAACGCACTGCTAACAAAATATATTAAATGAAAGATTAGTTTTGTGTCCAAAAGTAGTCCGAGGCGGTCCCGCTCCCGCAGGTCTCTCCAGAGGATACGATGTAAGCTAGCTATGTTCACCCGGGCTTGGTTTCTTCTTTTTTTTCGCTTTAGTTCCCTCTTCTCTTCCTCACTGTTGTCGCCACTCCTCGTTCTGTGATTGGAGTCACGCTAAGTTTCTACTCGGCACTTTTTACGGCCTGAATTCATACACAAGCTGAATCAATGTAACCTGGCAAGAGCCAGATTGATGATTGTGTAGAACTCTAATGCGTTCTCCACAATATCAATCAGGGACTTCTGCAGGAGAATCCTTTCGGGGGAAGGAGGGATAAGCAGCAGAATACTTCAAGCTGATTGGGCGAAGTGACGCTGTGTGCCCGCCTACCAAGGTTTGACTTAAACCAATCCCGGTAACATTATGTCGTCATCTCTTGCCAAAACCCGTAGGTAAAAATGCACAAACATCTTTGCCGTCCAGAAATGCACAAAGCGCCTCTCGCTGTTCATCTTTCAAAAAAGAAATTGGAGATTCTGCTAAAACTGACTTGATAGCCTCAGCTACGCGTCCGTCCTCCTGCGTAGCCATGTTTGTTTTGCTTCGGTCCGGCACTTCTTGCTTTCGTCAAACCCGGATATCCCGCCCTAAACCCCCAGACTGTTGTGTGATTGGCTTGAACACCTAGATGTTCTACTTGAAAAGGGTTGGCGGGAGCGGGGCAAGATGTATTCTCGAGTGTTTGTGAACTCACAAATACCGCAAGAATTCAGCTTGCAGGCAAGGTTAGAATCAATGAGCTCAAGTTTTAAATTAAATCACAGATTTTAATACAACTTGTATGTCGTAATACGCATTTTTATGAACTTAGAAAGAAATCGGGTTCAGCTTCTTTAAAGGAGAAATGGTCACATTCTGATTGGTGGGTTATTTCTATTATAGTTTTTTCTAAAAGACCAAAGAAGTTCGATCCTGTTTGTAATTTTATTCACTATCCATAATTTTTCAAATATCTAGTTTTGATAGTTAGATATATCTGATTTCCCATACCCTTTAACGCATACCGTACATAATGCAGTCACTGACACATACTGATACTGGTGGGTGTGAAGTGATTTCTGCAGCAGCAATGATCTGACTTAAACACAGGACTTACTGTAGGTACAGTTTGTCAGACTGAGCTCCCACTCATTCTGTAACGCCACATCTGAGCCACGTGCTCATCTGAGAGATGCACTTCTTGGCAAATTTTTAAATGCACAAAAAGGCATAGAATCTGGACTGGCTTTTTACTACTACATTGTTTTGGTCTCACTGAGGACCACTTTAAAACCCTTACAATTTGGAACTTAACTGCAGCTTATGGTTTAACTAAAGCATGTTCTATGTGCTGATGTGACAAAAACTGCTGTTGTATGTCAACCTTTCAGCTGCAGATGGATTTGGTCTATCTTTATAAATAAAAGAGCACAGGAGGAGGAGGCAAACGATAAGATGGACTGAAAAGAGCAGCGAGACATGATTCCACAATGAACGATGTGTTAAAAGAAACGCAGTGCAGTTCCCAAATCTCATTCAGCTGTGGACGAATCGAACAATTCACAAACATCCAAATTCCGATCATTAAAATATGCCAAGTAAAGCGAAACTGAAATACATTAAAGGGCCCATATCACGGTTTTTGACTGTTCTCTGCTTTAAACATGATTACAAGTTCTTCAGCCGGTTGCATCTGAACCCTGCCAAGTCTCTTATCATCGTTTTATTGTTTTATCGGTGCGTGTGTGTGTGTGGGGGGGGGTGTTTGCTTGTGGTCTGGGGAGGGTCTGTTGGGCGGTCGGGGGGAGGGCATGGGCAGGATTGTTTTTTAGCCAAACTGTAAAGCACTTTGTGTTGCATCTGTTGTATGAAAAAGCGCTTTATAAATAAACTTTGATTGATTGATTGATTGAATGCTATTTGGCCTTCATACACAAGCCCACAGTAGTTTATTCATTGATTCTGTCAATCTTTTGTAAGAGAGCAATCTGTCTCCTTCCCCAGCGTGAGGCACAGAAACGGTCGGGTCCACTTCAGTGACAAAAACCACACTGATGACGCGCATGACCCCGTTTGCTTTGTATTTAAAATAGTTGTTAAATACTTTTATCAAAACGGGGTAAACAATACACAATTAGTATGCTGTTTTTTGTCAAAAATAATAAAAATAAAAATAAATTAAAAGCCGGCGGGAGGTGATTGACGGATCAAAACGGCAAATCAGAGCGCACAGGCTCCGGCTCCCGAGTCCAGCGTCTGTGGTCTGGTCTCGCGGACACCACATAGAGCTGCTGTTTTTATGCTTTTGTCAGCAACTAAAAGTGTTAGGATCACGTCAACTTGGATAAAATGTTTTTTGGGTGCAAATATGTGACGCACTATTTGGCCCTAAGAGGAAGAAAGCGGCTCGACTTTTTTCATCTGTTCATCTCATGGATCTATTATAAACCGGTTCATCTGCGACACTTCACTGAGACTGTTCCAGAACTACAGGGACAATGGAACTGGACTTACTCAAAGGCTGATCTAGAAACACGTTATTCCCACGGTAAAAGACGTAACTCGGACCCCCTCGATCTGTAAGTAGTGACGCTAACTCGCTGTATACTTCTGTAAACTAAATAACTAGGGTCTGATTGTGCATCGAGGACATAGGGCTCGATGTGACGGATTGTCATTGTTGGAAAAAGTTTATTCTTATGTATGAAATGACTAAGTACTTGTGATAAACAATTCAGAGCGTGATGCTACGTCACCGTGCGGGCGGGGGGAGGCGGGCTCACAGGCAGAGGAGCAGACTCTTCTCTGGATCAGCTCGTTTGAGTCGAGGTGACGTCACCTCTATACAAGAGATGGCTCTAATCTCACAAGCTTTGATTGTTGTGTGGTGTATCACACACATTAATATCACACATGTGCATAGGATTGAGTGTGAAACATGAAGAAAAGCGTGATATAGGACCTTTAAGTGCGGTCTTCCATTTGTTTTATAGGGAACGGACCGAGAGCGTGCATCCACTGCAAAAAAACCTATCAACTTCAAGCATTGCTGAGATAACAAGGGCTGGGCGATATGGCTGAAAACTATATCACAATATAAGTGATTCATATCGGTCGATATCAATAATGTTTGTTATTTTGTTTTTAAACCAAAATAAATACATTTGTCGTGTCGACTAACACACGTTAGCAGCCCTTGTTTACAGTCACGGGGGAATGAGAACTCAGGCTGGAGGCATATGTTCACAAGCACAGTGTTCCCTTGTTAGTCCTGGATTAATCCTGGTTTAGTAATCTTAGTAAGTAATCTTTATTTATATACCGCCTTTTCACTGCACATCGGAGTCTCAAAGCGGTTTACAATTGTTATTTTTTGGGAGTGCCAGTACAGGAGGCACATGCCAGACCTATTGTACATATTTTTAGTGGTAGGGGAAACCGGAGCACCCGGAGGAAACCTACGCAGACACAGGGAGAACATGCAAACTCCACTCAGAAAGGCCCTGGTCCAACCGGGATTTGAACCCAGGACCTTCTTGCTGAGAGGCGAGAGTGCTATCCACTCAGCACTGTGCCGCCCAGTCCTGGTTTGTCCTGGTCCTGGTTTGGCTCTTGTTTTGGCTGTCTTCGAGTGTCCAGTGTCCCTGTGACGGCTCCGTGTGGCTCTCTGATCGCCTCACGTGCTTCACGAGGAAACAGTTCATCTCTTGCTTTTGCCGCATGCATCGGGTCTCTGTACCCATTGCCTCTGCCGCGCCGCACATGCTATTCCTCCCACGGACCTGCATAACCATTGACACGGCATTGAAGCACAATCGATAGATCCATGGACGCTACGCATGGTGCGGTCACTGTTGCGGAGATTTTTAAAATATTTTTTCTAGACATTTAGTACCACTTTATTGCCATACTCTTGTTGACTCATTGTATTGAGACTAGGGCTGTCAAAATTATCGCGTTAACGCACGTTAATTAATTTGTTTCATTAATCGCATTAAAAAAATTAACGCATTTGACGCATGCCCATGCGTCCCATAATAACACTCAGAATGCCGCGGACACATGCGCGTGTGTAAGATGGGGACAGCGCAGGTAGGCCCTCTGGAAATTCAAGTTTTGAAAGAATATACGCGTGACCGCGGGGCACTTGTAGTTTCCTGTATGAACTCTGCATGATGAGCTGCGGGCGCGACAGTGCTTTGGACAGTTCCCACTTCCAGCGGCTGTGATCACGGTGAACGGCGCTGCGTAATGGGATCATATCCAAGTCCACGCACAGAACTATTACAGAACTATTTTCTAGTGTGCGTACGTGTCTTTGCGTAACCGATGCACACAATATGTACAGCGCTGAAGCTGGACTGCGGAGCCTCAGTCTCCTCCGTGTCTTCTCCCGAAGCGCACTCAATAAATTAAAGCTGAGGTACCTAATTTTCCTTTCGACCATCAGTTCATGTTAGTTGTGCCAAAATAGTAATGGTGTGAGCAAATCAAACAGATTAAACTGTAATTAACTGGATTAAAAAAATTTATCGTTTGACAGCCCTAATTGAGACCTATTTTGGCAAGTAAGTTTTGACATAGTGCAAGTACAAAATAAATGGTACTTGCTCGAAGAGCAAGTGGCTGACAAAGCTTAATGTCAAGGCCTACAGCACACAAACACATTCACACTCTGATTGCAAAGAACGCAATCCATGTTCGAGATTGTTGGCGTACTGTAGCCTAGTGTAAACGGGAAGAGAAACAGAAACTTACCATGGACCTCGAGGTAGTCACTGTCGTGCGTGGATCCAAGTTGCATGGACACATCCTTGTGTGAGCCTCAGCCCATTACATGTCACATTTTGTCCATATGTGCTTCATTTCTCAAGTAATAAAATATTTACTCCTTCTCCTAACATAGCTCTGGGACTCTGAATAGCCACTGCTGGTTTAAGGACAAGTGCATCCTTTTGCCAAGGAAATAAAAATCAACGTGCAAAAATAAGTACAAAATTGCCTCTTTACAATACTCTTCATCAGTACTAAAGGTTCTTTAGTGAAAGGAGGCCGAGAGTGGAACTTACTAAAAATATTTCACGTACACCTGCCTTCAGTAACTTACCGGTCGTGCTTGTATGCTTTGTCAGTAATGTCTTTAGAAATATTTTTTGAGTTAACTCTTTATGGCAATATTAACTTGTCTTAATCTCTTCACAAAAACAAAAATTATTTTTCATATTTGCGAATGGATATACTGGATTATATTTTGTTAATTGACTTATGTATTTATTTTGCTCTTTAATATCATGGCTATGACAAATGGCTGTCCAACAAACAAAACAACAAAAATACTTCACCAATCCCAGTGAAGAATTAACTCTCCGAATTATTATTATTTTTTCTCAATATTTTAGTCCGTAAAACTACATTCAAACATGAAGGACTTTTCTTGTTCCTCTCTGTCCTCTGTTTTTAGGCACACAACGGCTCTGTGTCTGCCAGTGCACGTTCATTTTAACATCTAACGAATATGTAGTCACTGCATGTGTACAAACATCATTCATTAGGCTAACAGTACCATGATAATGATAAATGTACTTAGTGTTGTTCGCCACTAAATGAGTTCATTTTGGGGTCATTACTTCACAAGCGCAAAATCATGGTTTTATCCCAACAATCAGATGGCAGCCTCTGTCATGCTGAAAACACATGGTGAGTAGATCACCAAATTACAGAAACGTTAACTTTATGAAGAAGTAAATAACTTTTTTCTCAAGGGAAATGAGATATGATCTGTCCACACCTAAATATTCATCTTTACTCTTTGTGCACCCCAGGCCTACTTAAAAAGTTCACATAGTGGCTAGATCACAGAAAATAAAATGTGGTTTGCCAAGTTTGCATGTAGCACTCATCTTATAATTAGATGCTGGTGTAGTTCCCACTTTTCTTAAAGCTCAGTTAATAATATTCAAATGTTTAAGTTTTGCATCATCTTTGCATGGGCTGTGACAGTGTCATAAACATCAACATTTGAATCAAGCGATCAATCCAAAATATTTTTTTGTAAAGCGTTTTTCCTACACAAGCGCCTCACAACCCATATCAGATCAAGCATAAATCTTTAAAGTGGTTCTCACCCCCGCTCCTCGGAACTTACGTCACTCACATTTCCTGTTCAAATCTTCCTCTAAATGGGCGTAGCCTGGAGGGGCGTGAACGAGACTGGGCCGTTTACATTGCTCTGGGCAGGGGGCTGCTGACGTCAGGTCTTGCTTCAGACGTCAGGTCTTGCTGCCGCGCCAGTGTTGGCGCCAGATTCAAAATTCAAATGTAGTAATACAGGTCGCCAGCAGATGGCGCCTCACAGACGGTTATAGGCAGAAAGTTTAACTTTCAACTAATTTGCACCAAAGTGACAAAATTATGACCAGGATATGTAGACAACACTATTGGACACTCATTTATACCGTTTATCAGCAAAAAAAAGTGGATTTGAGGGCGAGTTATCTTTTAACATTGAAATCTACTTAAACATTAAACAATACAATTAACAACCTACTGGTAATTAACAACAAACATTAGAGCATAATAAATATCAAAAACAGTATTTAAAAATATTAACATATAATCACCCTTGGTATTAAAATCATGTATAGCCACAGTTACATTTAAAAGAGTAGATAAAATCCTTTAATTGCATTGAGATATACAGATTCTCCAGATATTTAGATAATCCGGTTTTAGGGTTGATGAGGACTTGTTCTTCATTGTTTTTGAGAAAAAAAATGGAGCAAGAGACTTTACTCTGATCCAGAGTAGAGAAGATGTGCGGAACCGCAGACAGCTTGTGTTCTCATTAGGGGTGGGAACCTAAGGGTACCTCACGATACGATACGATACAAAGCTCACAATAACAATATTATCACGATAACGATATTATCACGATAACGATATTATCACGATAACGATATCACGATATGACGATTATCGATATATTGGTCAGAAATATACAATATGCCAATTTATGGCAAAAATAAAAGAAAAAAATACACTTTATTTCATGCTAAATGGAATGGAGATGCGTAGTGTAGCTATATATATTAAGTATTGATACCAATTAAAAAAAAAAATAAAACAAAATAATCGATATCAATACTTGGCAAATGCATATCGATAATCGAATCGCGGGAGAAAGTATCGCGATATATAACAAAATCGATATATCGTCAATTCTCATCGGATAAAGTCGAATTTTTGCAAGAAAGCTCTAGCATGCTAATACACAATTCAGGGTTTCACACTGAACCAGAGCAGAGAAAGCGGCCTGAACAAAGCAGACGCTGCATTAATCCTGTTTAAGGGTGGTTTAATACTGGACTATATTTGACTATTTATGATTTTGCGTGCATTTCTATTATCTGTATCAGCTACTATTAGCTGGTTTCCCATTGTGGGATAAAGCAATTATGTGTTCTACTTTCACAATGTCGGGCTTCAGAAAAATCAAAATACGAAATCTGTATGAAAAAATAGTATACCATTCGTTAGTTAGTCCTGCAGTTTTGGCCTAACTATTTGTTTTCTCTTTTCCTGGTATGTATCAAAGAGGTGTTGGTGGAGTACGACTACGAGGCTCTACACGAGGATGAGTTGACCCTGCGACCCGGTGACCTCATCAAAAATGTCCGCTGTATCGAGGAGGACGGCTGGATGGAGGGAGAGCTCAATGGCAGACGGGGGCTGTTTCCGGACAACTTTGTCAAGGTGAGTCACATAAAGCATATTACTGTACATTGGCTTTCTTCACTCAAATCCTTTTTGAAATGTACAATGGATTTGACGACCAATCACAGAATCAGGAGTTATGGCAAGACAATGAATAACTTATTGCTCATTCCCTTCTTGTCTAATTTCTGTCGCTTGACATTAGGTCATTAGGTAGAATTGATATGAATTGCCATGAGCAGTTCAGTTCCTTTTCCGTGGACAGCAGCTCACGCCTCCAGCGGCGGTGAATGTTGTACCCAGGAGTACAGCTGTAATAAACAGAGCGATATTATAGGAGCCCCAGGAAGTGTCCGTGTCTCTCATGTCTCCTCCTGACACACTGAAACAAAACTAAACTGCTAAATAAAAGTCGGGATACATACATTTTCCCTTGGGTGTGGCCAAAAGTCAAACAAATCGGACCTTAACAGGCTGTCTTATCGTATTTTGTTTTGTTTGCATACTTATGAAAGAGCCCTGTGTCATTATTTTTCTCACAGAACTGAGAGCGGATATTTTGAGGGGGATTTTCTTTGTAGGTTGATGGTCAGTGGTGAAAAATTAACCGATTCAATAATGCATTTAATTTGATAAGCTCTCTGGAACATTGAAGTTGTTTTAAAGTGAGAGTGCTCTCAGTCAGGGTCACAGCATTTTGTATCGATGAGTTATACCCAGTGGGGGCGGGTCCCGGCTCAAAAGTGGCCAAAATGCCGTGCGCTGACATGCTTGCAATACCACCCCAGGCCGATGGGTGTGGACCCGGTATAAGAATTAGCCAATGCTAACATATAGCATCTTCTTACCTCTCGAAAACACCTTTACAGGATGGTCCAAAAGTTGGCTCTTGGCCCAAAGCTCCGTTCCACATGTGTGTCAATGCTGAGGGGAGTGAATTTTTTTGGACCACTCTAGTTTACTCACTGTGAATTTTTGAAGTCACTCTTTTAAATGAATGGGGCTCGTGCCGGCTGATGCATGCGCAGATGCATTTTTTTCACATTTTCCAGTCCCCGAGGCCATTTTGAATCACTCCATGAAAGCCCAATTTTTGGCCCATCAGTTAGAACGGCGGAGATAGGCGTGACTACGTCCGTTAATATTTACAGTCTATGGTTTTACCGCAACGCTTTCTTGGGCCAAAGCGCATCAAATTTAATTCATGTATACCTTTTAGTGTTTATATTATTTAAAGTGTCAGTTCCTTGAAAAAGTTCCCATTTTACCTTGAAAGTGCTTGAATTTTACACTTCAAAGGCTGTACAAAACCTGATTTTAATACCTCTAAGAGAGAAGTTCTGAATAGTTCATCATCAAATAATTTAAGCACAAACCATGTTTGCTTTGACTTTTCTAAATTTTCACTGGACATTTTGTTTTGGTGTTTGACAAAAACAAATCTTAGATTTTTGATGATAGTTTTGCCAGAAGCTGCTGCTTTTAAAAAGAGAGAATGAGAAAGAAAGGCAGGGATTTTATTTAGCAGCACAGTAATCCAATGTGCTTAACAAGAACTTTGTGTTCTCAATAAAGTGTGTCCTGAAGCACAGCTAAGTTACTCTAAACTCTTCTTGGTGGACTTGACTTGCCAAGCCTGAGCTTAATATTCTCTTGTTTGTTCTGAGAGAGTATTTTGGTTTATTGTTATTATTTCCAGGGCTCGACACTAACGGTTGCCCGCTTGCCCAGGGAAACTAAAGATTTGGAACGGACAAGTGCGCTGTCTTAGTAAGTTGCCTGATCAGGCAAGTGATGTATTACTTTAACCCATTCCTGCATTTTTACCTCTTGAGGCAGGAGCGGACACGTCTGTTTATCTTTTTTCGACTTTGACCATCCCCAGCTTGTTGCAAGTCTGGGTCTCCACCGTGTCTCTTCCGTGTCTCCTACCAAAGCGCAACCCTAACTCACAAAATTAAAGCTCGGTAAATTTTCCCTTGCATTAGCAATGCATGTTGGTTGTGCACAAAAGTAAAATGTTGTGAACAAATCAAACAGAACACACTAGAACAGGCCATCTTGTTTTAAAATTTGTTATTTTTTTATTTTGCATACTTAGGAGCCCAGGTAGTTATAATTTGACTTTTTGGGTCTTTAACTTGTGTTAACTCATTGTACTGAGAAATATTTGAGCAAGTAACTTTTTACATTGGGCAAGTAAAATACAAATGACAAAGCTTAATGTCATGGCCTGATTTGTATAATATTTTTGGCACTGCAGGATTTCAGTATAGCTTATACAGTATGTGTCAATCTACATATCTTAATTTTTTGAAGTAAAGTAAATCCCACGTTCAGTGGACTGTGTTGTTTTAACCAAAGATCCCTCAGCCGAGCCCCCACAACGGCAGCGCTGCCTCTGTTCCAGGTCTGAGCACACACCTGTACATGTTGACATACAAGTTGACACTCAAAAGCTCTGAAGCGGACACACTACACGTGTGGACAAATGCATGAATGTGCTGCTTGTCAGGAGAACGTTTCTGCAGTAGTTACCAGTAGTATAGTAGTAGGTATAGTTATCTCACATCCTCAGTCCGCACGGATTGCAACAACAACTCTAATTCATTATTTTACAGAAATATATAGATTATTTGGTTGATTTTAAATACAGGCAGCTTCAGGCTTCTGTTTTACACATTATCGTTATTTCTATATTTTTGCTTGGTCTTTGAACCTAATGGTTGTGGATTCGATCCCACCATGACCCATCTGCTGATGTCTGCTATCGTTGTGTCCCTGGGCAAGACTCTTAACCCCACTTTGGCTGAAGTTCCGCTGAAATATCAAGACCGTTGAAGGAGCAGTCATCTACCTAGGGCCCCACCATCTGCAGGAGGATGAAAATGAATGAATGAATAAATAAAAATGAAATGATGAGTAATTATACATAAGATGATTAATACTAGTCTAGTCTACTCTAGTCTCTTTTGTTGCCCATTTGTTATTGTTTTTCTGATTAACTACTTCTATGTGATTAAATTAATGTTTAGTACTATTTCTTGCATAAAAAGCTTACTTGAGTAATCTAGGTTGAGCACAACGTCTTTGACCAATTATTCCAAACGACCAAAGGTCGGTCCTTGTGTTGAGTGTGTTTTTACTCCTGATCTACGAGATCCAGTCAATGGAGTCCCGTAAGTTGTAGAGACCTGTGATCTTATCTTTGTGTTTCCTCGTCAGTCAAATGTCTAATATGTGTAAAGCTTTTGCTATTTGAGAAAATAAATGTATGCTTATTTTGAATTAATATGTAAATGTTATTTTATTTTTTATTTTTTTGTATGGCATTGGAAATGTCTGTATTGAGTTCAAATTTGCTCAGTGCTTTGTCGTGATAAATATGAGTTTGCTCCAGTGCTTGTTGGTTGATATCTCGGCCCTGTGTTTACCTCCCGTCTTTTGCACCGTCGTGGCTCTAATCCTGCGGTGAGATGGGTAATCTGCTGAGCTCTTCATTCTCTGAGGGGAGGTGTAATCTTGTAAGGAACTGCGGCCCATTGAACTTTGCTCCCGGTAGAAGAGCGCTGCCTACGCTTCGTAATGAAACATGTCCACCAGGAATTTAACTTTTAAAAGCTCCATCTCGGTTTGTAAATCTTATCCACAATGCTTATTTATTCCATTTAACTTCTCACATTTCATGGAATTTGAGTCAGGATAATCTGAATCTGATATTTAAGAGATTCACACATAAAACTTGAAAAAAGTTTTATGTCTGAAAGCTTCAAGGCGCATCATGTTTGGAATTTCCTGACCGCAAGGATCCAAGTTAGATTTTTTAAAATTTTCATTGTGGATGTGAAACAGGTTAACTGAAGCCTCCCAGAAATGGTTTTGGCTTCTTCTAATATCTTCCATATCTTCTCTGCGTATTTATTCATAAAAATCACTTTAGTCTGTAAAGTCTTTAAAATGTCACAAATCATGAGCCAACTGTATTTATATGAGATCATATACTGCATCTGTTATCATTCAGCACAAAATATATAAGAGAGCTTTTGACATCAGATTCTTCTTTAGATGATTCAGCAAATTCTAAGATCTACTGAGTTCCTTATCAATTAAGTATTCAAATATATATGAGTCAAATGTGTTATATGATCTAAATTTAAGCTTCTAATTGTATCAAAAACGATCAACTACGATCAACGAACAATTACTTTATCAGAGGTGAATATAGTACACAGGAGGAACCAGTTGTTAAAGTTGTCAAAATGTCCATTATATCCATGGAAATACCAGTAGTGAAACTGGAATTGCAGTTATTGTTAAGGAATGGTGACCTTTGTTTCCTGGGAAGCAATAGTTGTATCACTTAGAGCAGATTTAAACATATCAATTTATGATATTTGATTTGTTTTGTATTCTATGATTTGCGGTGCGTGTAGAGCTGTAGAGATGCATGCTGGGTTTGGTCAGGGCACAGAGCTGTGGTATCTGGTGTTTGGTGAAAGAGTGTACTCTGTAAATGACTGTGGTTGTTGTTGCTACATTTAGCACCAGTGGGCCATACCACATTTCAGGCGATTGCTGCAAAACTGAAATATATTTAAAGAAGTGTCATGTTTACCGTAACTTCTCATGTGTATGTGTGGTTAGTTAAAGAGGAACATCTACTTCAAGATTTAGCTTTCATTTCTTGAGACTTAATTATGTATGTTGTTCATTCTATAGTAATAAAGAAAACATCTTGATTTAACAAAACAAAACTGTCTTTGTTTTATGGACTTTGTTTAATCAGGAGCATGATTTCCGCTGCAGTGTCTTTTAACTTAAAGTAATTCAATTCGGGGCGACAGTAGCTCAGTTGGTAGAGCATTGGCCTTTGAGCCTGAAGGTCGTGGGTTCGAGCCCACCTCAAGACCTACTTCACGACTCCCACTAATGACTGCTGTCGTTGTGTCCTTGGGCAAGACACTTAACCCCACTTTGCCTGAAGCCCCCACTGAAAGATCTCAGCTCCTGTGGACTCACCACCTGCAAAAGGATCAGTGAGGGGCTGGTGCTCTGTGACTGGGTGCAGCTCTGACTGCCACCCCCCCGACCCAGAAATGGATTAAGGGGAAGAAAATGGATGGATGGATGGATGGGTAATTCAATTCGTTGGAGAACTGATAATTACAAGTTCAAAACATAATAATGCCAAATTCCACAATCACGATTTGATTACATTTGTTTACTTATTTGATTACATGTTTACTGGGCGTAGTAATTATTGTGAATGGAAAACGTACAAATGAACTAATATTCAGATTATATAGATCAGGGGGATATCAGGTGGAGAGCCCCAACGCTGCAACTGAAAAGTCGTGTTTAAGTAATGATTTAACTAATTTTATTTGAAAATATGTTATCTTTTACAATCTGATGATTGGCTGAGTGAGGGGCGGGCTGGTTCTTTTTCACTGAAAATTGTGAATTGTCTTGTATCTTCACTGAAAATTACTAAACTGCTTTTCAATATCGGCACTGGGACTCTCAACCCATTTAGCCACAAGAAAATGGCTCAAGGAAGAATGTAAAGCGCTTATTATACTTTCTTGTAATAATTCAAGCTTAATGTTTTTTAATCCATTAATGTTACAACTTAAACACCCACTAATGGATTAAGCCGTAATAATTAATGACAACAAACTATCCAAATGAAACAGCCGTTTTTGTATTTCCTGTTTTCAGTATATGTTTACAGTATAACTCTTACAGCCTATACGTTTGCCTTACTAGACTTGACTTTGTGTGTCTTTTTTTTTCAGGAAGTAAAAAAGGATTCCAAAGAAACCAAGGAGACAAAAAATGAGCCCAAAAATGAGCCCAAAAACGAGCCCAAAGAGGACCCCCCAGCTCAGCTCCGAGACAAGTCGGCCAACGTGAAGAAAATTATCAATCGGATGAGCGGTATCGGCATTCCTCTGGCAGGTTTCCCGCCGCATCCCCCTGGCGCTCCTAAGAGTATGCTCCAAACTATTTTATTTTCAACCTACACTCTTGCCTCACCAGTCTAAAGCAATGGCTCATTTTAAACAGCCAGGGGGAAGGGTAGATCTAAATTGTCTCTCCTCTCTGCTGCATACTTTCTCCGTGTCCAGTCTTGCTCTGTGGTCGTAGGCAGAACAGAGGCAGCATTGATTAAATACAGCATGTATAAAAGACTAATTCTACTTAGGTCACAGTTAAGAATCCTCTTCAGAAGAATCTGCAATAAACCGTACTACTTTAATTGTTTACCTTACTTCTTCAGACTCTTTCATAGGAGGTAATGGGACTATCCAGAGCCTCGTCTTATTCTTTGAACTGGTACATTGCTTGATAGGGCTTGATTATTAAGTCCCATTGTCCCATTATTGTCTATTTACTAGTATATATTGTGGCCACCCCGAATAACTAGAATACAATATACAGAAAATAGATTAGATTTTATACTTGGGATTTTGAAATTAAAACATTAAAACATACTATTGTTACAGCCACCCCCCTTAAACCTCAATATATCAAACCTCAGAATTTACAAATTGTAGTTGTCTATGGGAAACCAAATCTACAGTCATTAAGGATGTGCAAGCCCTAAAAGAAACCCAGCTGTATTAGTCTGTCAATGCAAGTAATATGTAGAAAAATGTATGCAATACTGAATTAGTTTTTTTGAAAAGGCATAATTGTTAAATTGAATCAAAGCTCACCATGTTATATGCAGTTTAAATTCCTGTTTTAGGCACGATTTTAGAAGTTTTCCACATAATCATCTGGATATTGTTTCCATGTTATATATTTTTTGGGACATATCCCCTACCCCAAGTAATCATTGGGATTTACTATTGGTGCAGCTGTGTTGTTCAAAGGGCCAGGCCTGAGGATCACCTGAATTAAAAGCACCAGATGGAGGCTGGTCTTCACTACCTGGACACGCCCTACTCTTCTACATGCCAAGCCCACTTGATCTGTAGCCAGGAGAGCAGTTGAAAGCCCGACACACACTGGGATTGTGCCTCGAAGGTCCATGACTTCTGTCTTCATGTTGACAGAGCCCAAGAGACGACTTTGCAAGGTGCTGTTCGACTACCAGCCGCAGAATGAAGATGAACTGGAGCTGAAGGTGGGGGACCTGATCGACGTCACAGAGGAGGTAACACTGTTTACTTTGCAACAGGTTTTATCGTGGCTATCCCATTTGCTTCTGGATACATATCAAATAAAAATGTCCATGTTCTGAGATCTATGTATTTCTCTCAGTCCATATGCGGAAGGCAGATGTGATTAATGCATTGTTTGACCAGTCTAAATGTTTAAGCTGACCAAAACGATGTTGTTCTGTTTTATTGATGCTTTTCAATTGCAGTCTGATCAGTATGATAATCCTGCTCATAATGTCCTAACAATGCCATAGAAAAATCATACGTCTATTACCAATCTTGTTTTGAGGTGGAAGAGGGCTGGTGGAGTGGCACATTCAATGGGAAGTCTGGACTCTTCCCATCAAACTTTGTCAAAGAGCTGGATTCCACCGCAGAAGATGGCGAGTCCAGTGAAGCCACACCAGAGGAGGGGGTTATGAAAGACGGTACACATCCTGTATATACGTTAACATGCCATTTACACTACACTTAATGTTGTTCTTTCATATTGTGCAATAAGATCTGGTAGAGTTGAGGCGTGATCTTTCTCAACATGTCTGAGCATGATATAAAGTTTGAAGCCAGCCTCATGTTTATACTTTTGTTTTGACCAAAGCCTGCCATGTTCTCCATTGAGACATTTGCTGTTGGCCAAAACAAGTGTTACAGAATACCTTTTGCAGAATTCTTCTGTTGAAGCTTGAAATAGCATTTCACAGTTTGGCACTAGTAATGGTGTGTTAGCCGTTTATACCCACATCTTGAGCCAACAAAACACCATTTACTGTTGTTTGTGTGTCCATAAATACATCTTGGAAGGAAACTGTGTTAAAGGTATTTTTGTCATTGCTGTTTTATTTATTTATTTATCCATAGATACTTCTGCCACGGAAAATGCCGGCACCCCTACCTCACCTCAAGGAAGCTTAGGGAATGGAGTGGTCCGGGCGCCCAGTAAGGGATTTGGCTTCGGAGACATCTTTGCAGTACCCCAAATGAAATTAAAAGTGAGTTTAAAATGAGTGGACATGCTTTTATTGCCCTCCATCTTTGTTATCTGTGTGAGAACGATACATTAATTTAAAAGTGTAACAGAAGGAACAAATTTGATTTATTAGAAAAGTTATGTAATGTGCACTGTTAATTGCCCGATTTAATCAACAGAATTGTTTGACGTTACACAATTCAAATCAGTCTAAAGCCTAGCGTACATCGGACTGGCAACTGATTATATCCGTCGCCTCTGAGTTGCTGCCCCGCACACATCGACAATCTGGCGAAAACGGGCAACTCTGAGTCGCAGGCCAGTCTCTTGAATAACAGCGCGTACATCGACAGCAACTGGCCTCAACTACAGTGTGTTTTCTGACAACAAACTGTTGCGGGCTCGCAATACACGCAATACACACACGTTGTTGGAGCGGCGCATGGAGCGCGCACATCGGGGCAACTGAGGACAACTAGTTGCCGAAAAGTAGAACACGGGCAACTGACTGGAACTGGAGACCGACTGATCATCTCCAGTTGTAAGAGCGCGCACATCGACCGATTTCGGCAACTGATCATCTCCCACCATCTCCTCTCAGTTGCCAAAAGCCGCCTTGCAACTAGTTGTCCCCAGTTTCTCTGTCGATGTACGCTAGGCTTAAGAGCCGGACTGTATTGTTGGCATCGGACTTCTTTATTCATTGATTAATAAAATATTTAGTTAAAATATGTAAAACTATATATAATCTTTACACTGCTACAAAACTAATTTTGTTAACAAGATCAATGTTGGCAGTTTTTTCCCCATCTTTTAAAGTATTTGTTAAAAGTGTTGCACACTGCACTAGAAGTTCTGTGACATGTGAAAGTATTCTGTTGTCTTTCTTCCTCTACAGCCCTCTCACTTTCCACCCCTAACATTACTCCTCTACTCAACAGTGTCATCTCCTTCATTTTATTTTGAGATGCGCTTTACTAAAATAGAAAAATTCGGAAAATATTTCCATCACAATTGACACTAGGGATGTAAATCGGCGACCGGTTAACCGGTGGTTGACCGTCACAGCGTTAACCGGTCAAAGCTGTCGGTTAAAAAAGAGAAAACGGGGAGAGGGGAGGTCTCTTAATAACGCTATTTTAAGCCCTATTTGCACGGTGTGACGAGCGGGTCCCTATCTAGCTGTGTGCGCCCATGTATTATAAACTCCGGGACGACTCTCACGCCGCACGAGCCACATATGCACACACGCACGCGCGCGCACGCACACACACACACACACACACTTTCCCCCTCTCCATACGTAACATCCACACGCATCATCTCTCCCCTCTGTTACCGTCAAAGTTGCACACTGGCGCGGGTCAGAACTACATTGGAGCTTACATTTACACACACACACACACACACATACACACACACATACACACATACATACACACACACATACCGGTCTGTCGCGCTCCTCTGTGTCACGGAGCCCAAAGGATTCGCGCAAATACGCGGCTCCAGTCAAACCACATGGAACATGTTTGTGTTTATGGTCCTCGGGATCAGCTCCACACACATCACTTGTATTTAAACTTTTGTGAAGACCTGTGAGACGCGGCTCGTCACTCGCTGCTCTGACCATGTGAACGAGCCGTCGTTTGCTGCTAGAAAGTTTTCCGCAACACAGCAGAATGGGAAGATTAAAAAAGCAGTTCTCTGTGCGCAAAGGTGCCGGAGCTGTTGCGGGTTTGGGCGCCGCTGTCTCGGCTCTGATCCAGTAGAACGCAGAGCTGCACTTATGAAAAGTACGCGGCTCAAAATGGCTGTTATTTCAAAGAACGTGGACTATTTTAAACGACGCGGTTAACCGGTTTCAACCGGTTAATGAGGCTCGGTGGTCGGTCATGAAAATTCATAGTTTTTTACATCCCTAATTGACACATGTCTTATATGATTATCTGCAGAATACTTGCAGTACGTGTGAGAATGTGCTGCACTTGTATTTGTCAGTACACATAACCTTTTGCTTTGGTTGCCAAAGTGTATTTTCATGTCTCCCTTCAATACAAATCGTACACCTGTCATCTAAAGCCAATAATCATTCCAAATCATCTACATTATTTTAATTTGCTTAATTTTAGCATGTCCCAGTACCATCAGAAAAGCCTGCTCATCCCAACCATCCCACCCCCACTCCCACAGACGCACCCAAGGGAGATGCAGAAAGCAGGGGGTCCTTGAAACGAAACGGTGAGGACTGGACTACTGATTTTTTTCTACTTTTTTGCCATTTCTGATGATCTGTTTGTTTTGACTTTAGCAAAAGAATACTGCAAAGTAACATTTGCATTTGAGGCCTCAAATGAAGACGAGCTGATGCTAAAGGAGGGTGACATCATTCACATTCTTAGTAAGGTCAGTGCCTCGTGCTTCGTCACTCTTACAGTTGCACAAAACATCTATTTTTTAAAGAGAAATCCTGGAGGGGTGTAAAGAAAGGAGGATAAGAAAGTTAAGAACAGAAGTCATCAGCCAAAACTGATTATACAATCATGGTGGTGCTACAGACTAAGTCATTCTTTGATCTCCAGGAAAATCTGGACAAACCTGCCTGGGTGGTTCTTTGGCTTTCTAATTCAGTGCCCTTAGTGGAACTTTACTTTATATTCAGATTCAGATTCATTTATTTGCCATTTGCAGTAAAACCACATTGGAAAAACTGTGCAAGACTACCCCAGTGTTTATATGCTAACAATTTTCATCAGATGACCTACATCAAAGGTTGCTTGGACTTTTTTTTAGAAAATAAAAGCAGTTGTAATGGTGTATTCATAATGGCGTCACATCTACACTGCTAATGTATACTTAAAAACATGTTTTACTGCATTCACTGTATGACTAACCTAGTCCCAAAACGGGGAAAAACAATCAGCTCCAATGCTGTTTTGTTTGTGAGGTTCTACTCCTTCTATGCGGCCACAGTTAAATAAACAAACCTTCTGACAGGACGTAGAGAGAGCAGAACCAGCCGAACGAGAGCAGAGGCCGCGTTGCCTCGGGCCACGATAAAAGAGGATTTCTGTCATCTGAGCTCACTGACACATGATGTGTCCGGTTCCCTGCTCAGAGTGATTTAGGTGGCTAGCTCCATCTAGTGGCGAATGTAGCAAGTACTACTATATCCTGTGTGGGAGTTCTCCATTGTATGTTTGTTGTGTATGTGGTAGAGTGTAACGATATTGCTGTTTGCTGTGTTAAGGACACAGGGGAGCACGGCTGGTGGAGAGGCGAGGTTGGAGGGAGAGAAGGAGTGTTCCCAGACAACTTCGTGACCATGATTAATGAGACTGACAAAAATGTAAGTATAAGAGCTGTACTTTCACTTTTAAGAGCCCCTTTTAAATAATGAGTTCAGTGCATCCTCTTAAATATTAGGTAATGTTAAGTAATGTGTTGTTTTTGTTGATACTTGCCACACCCATATTGTCCATGCAATGTCATAAATGCCACTTTGATAAATAACATGGGGGGGTATGGGTGATGTAAGGATGAGCCACATTCTGTCTGATGTATTGTACAGGCCTTCCTCTGATTATAATCACTATACTACTATAATAAGGCCCCTTGACAATCAGCTTGGTGAAACTTGTTGGATCTCTAATGGGCACTACAATGATTAGCAGGATGCGGCTGCTCTCACACATAAGGGGAAATATAATGTAAAGTCACTTTGATGTGATTTTCTTTTTCAAAAGGATGTATTATGTATTCATTCAGACATGTATGAGTAAACATTGTTTTTCATTTGTCCGCTCTCTCAAATCGAGATCCCAGGTCATGCATAAATTAATTATAAGATATTACATATATAAATACACTTAGCTGCTTGTTGTGGTGAAAGGCCACGATGAAGATGCAGGTTCACTGATAGAATATACAGATCCAATTTTTTGAAAACTAGGATGCTTTTGTTTAGTCTGTTATGCGTTTGTTCTGCTGTCAGGCTGGAGCGTCGAGGGGATCATGTAAGACTTCTCTGAGGGCGAACCATGAAGAGGTGAGTGACTGTAGCACAGTAGATACATAAAAGTGACATAAAAACATATTTTGCGCTTGACCAGCTGCTGCTGTACTTTGTGAAAAAAATATTGAAGGACATTACACTTTTGTTCAAAGATAAATTATTGACCTGGATTGTTTCGTGCTCAAAATATGCACAATGGTCTGTTCTTCTTTCCTTAAACAGTCTAAACCTGTGCGGGGAAACGTTGTGCACGTAATTGAGTGATTGAATATTAAAAGAATCCCCTTCTTCTATTCCCTTGTCACATTCACTATTTTTTTTTTTTTAAAGTGGTAAATGTGAAACACCCAATAATATCAAATGTTCTTTGATACATAGGTGATGGTTGAATGATGACTGATGGAAATTGGCAACGTAGCCACAATCTGATGTATTTACAGTTGTTCATTAACTCATTCACTGCCAGCCATTTAAAAAGCAGCATCCCTCATACTGCCAGAGATTTTGGACATTTTTAGTGTTTTTCCGAACCGCATAAAAATGTGAGCCCTTGGTTGACACAAGTATGAAACATACCAAATGAAAGCTCTATCCCTTGGCTTTCATAAAAAAAAAAGTACGTTTCTAACCCTTTTAGTTTTTTAGCAATTGAGAGTGCAACATAGGTAACTTTCACACAAAATGCTGTTTCCTGACCAAGATTTGGAGAAAAAAGCCTTTTTGTGAAACGTGCATTTTCAAGCAGAAAAGTGGGTTTTTTTTGTCTTTACTGATATTTTACAATGTATGACAGTTTCTTACTATGACACAAAACAGTAACAATACTTTGAATTGTATTTTTAATGTATAATTATTTTTAAACAAATTAAACGTGTACACACAATACACTCAAAGGATTGTCTTATGTACACATACAATATTCAACTTGTATACAATAAAACACTTTGTATACAAATACACAGTAAAAATAACACTTTCTGAACACTTTGTGAAACAATTTTACTTTAGTTTATAAAGAATAGTAATTGGGTGACCCCACACTCTGCTGAAGTGTG
Source organism: Knipowitschia caucasica (assembly GCA_964034765.1). Lineage (NCBI taxonomy): Eukaryota > Metazoa > Chordata > Actinopteri > Gobiiformes > Gobiidae > Knipowitschia > Knipowitschia caucasica. Next base: position 17,851,481 of record OZ035839.1, read on the forward strand.
GGGTGGAATCTACTTCCTCCGCACTCCCAATTAGAGCCCTGCACTTGAGCCCTTGGCCCGAGGGCCCCGACCGCATAATGACCTCGGACACGGGCCGGGCTCGGGCTCTTCATTTTCAGAGCGGCAGAATAGATTTACGAGCGCACCCACTGAATATAGCGTTCTATCACGCTGTAGTGTTTGTTGTTCTGTGTAGTGTTGTCATTGACGGCACATAGCATTACTTATGTAATGTGCAGATGTGTTGCAGCATCTGGGGCATCATACAGATGCGGCCGTTCACTCTGCACCACTCCGCACACACAGAACTCATTGCAACACATCACTACCATGTATAACTCCGCCCTCTAGCTAAGTCTGCGTTCATATCAGTGCGCGGCACTATATACTACGCTAAAACATTGTTATGGGAGGTTACAAAAAAAAAAAAAAAGGCGGGCTTGATGCGGGTTTCGGGCTTGAAAATTCAGAAACCATATCGGGCCGGGCCGGGCTGGGGCACCACCCCCTCGGGCCAGGGCCGGGCTCGGGCCCAGATAATAGGCCCGTGCAGGGCTCTACTCCCAATACATTTCCAGATTAGTTTTTTTTTTACAAACCCAGTGAGAAATGTCAAACCAAAAAAGGTTTTTAGCTGCTAGTCTGTCACTGGCTTCCATGCATTTTCTCAGCTGAATGGGAGACGCTGTGTGTGTGCACTGAAATATTGTGCTGCATACAGCTTTGTCTGTTAGACAACAAGATCCAGGATCCAGCAGTTCATCAGTTATGAAGAGCTGCAGAAGTCAGTTGGCTGATCCAAGCTCTGCTGCAGCATTTTGGGGTCCTGGGGTCAACAATCTACAACACAAAGGAAAATATAAAATCACCATACATTTTCACATTATAACAAGTGTTTTGGCTTCACCAGCTATGACATTGAGATAAAAAAAACTCTTCAATATTCGCTAAAAACGTTACTTTATGTTTATTTTTACTATAGTATAAGCCAGTGATTGCTATAGTCACTCCCTCCAGAATTTCTCAATGTTTGAACGCAAAATCACGCAGACTCTGGGATCAGAGCAACAGAGTCTTTCTCTCCCTGTTCCAAAGCAGCAGCGGGCGCGCTCCTGACGCACCCTCCACAGCGAGACGCACCGCAGCAGAATGCACATGGTGCGGTAAATCTAACACTTGTTGCTCATGGGTCCCGCTCACCGGTCTGCCATGGATCACCTCCCCCTGTCCCTTCTATAAACCACACGGTATCATCATCCATAGCTCCCTAGCAGCTAATGCTGCATGCCAGATTCACACGCCTCCAAACTCAAGAGAAACTTTTGGAAAAATGTCCCGCGTAATCAAGCATTTTACCCCGCAATAATCATTCATCAATCAACAATTGCGCGCAAATCCTGGAGGGGCTGAAGTACATTAGACAAAGGGGAGAAATAAACTCGTAAATGCAACATGTTGAAGTGAAAAGCAACTTACCACATTATGACGGAGGGGGGAGGAGCCGCTGCTGCTGCTGCTGCTGGACGAGGAGGGAGGGAGAAGCCTCCGAGGATCCTGGAGTCTCTGAGGTTAACTAAAACCTGAAGAACTAGCATCGTGGCATCTAGCTGCTTCATATTTATCCGTTTGATGACTGAACAGGCTCTCAAACAGCGTTAGCTGCGTGAGCTTTTCAGATCCGCGATCCTCTGTGTAAGCATGGCTGCTCCTCTGGCTGTTTGCTGCTCACAGCACCACATGCCCCCTTCTCCCTCCCTGGATCTGGCCACAGTGTCACCTCTGCCCCCTACAGGATCGGTTCCAAAGTGTTTACAGGTCTGAAATGTTGACACAGGATGCACAAGAGCCTTGACGAGCCATAGAATGAAAAAAACGAAAAAAAAGCAATTGACGTCGTCTATAGACGTCAATGGCGGTGAATGAGTTAATACACACTGTCCCATCCCAATAATGTCAAAAATGGAAACATTTCCAGTGATGGTTCATATAAATGACTCTCACTTCACACAGTATGTTTTGTGATACTCTTCCATTGATAATTGTTACATGTTGATGTATTAACAATAATCTGATATAATGTCACACCGTGGATGTAGCATATAGACTATCCACAAAGAGTAAGTAAGTAAGTAAGTAATCTTTATTTATATTCCGCCTTTTACAGACCAGAGTCACAAAGTGGTTTACAATTGTGGGCATCTGTCTCTTACTCCACACAGAGATGGGAGGGGAGTATATAATCATCTTTCCACCAACCGTTCAGCCATCCAACAAATGTGTAATAACTGTAATGCAATTTAGTCATTGCTGCATAATATTTTCATTGGTAAATTGTTATGGACGGCAGTAGCTCAGTTGGTAGAGCATTGGCCTTTGGGCCTGAAGGTCGTAGGTTCGAATACACCACGGGACCTACTTCACGACTCCCACTGATGACTGCTGTTGTTGTGTCCTTGGGCAAGACACTTAACCCCACTTTGCCTGAAGCCCCCACTGAAAGTTCTCAGCTCCTGTGGACTCACCACCTGCAGGAGGATCAGTGAGGGGCTGGTGCTCTGTGTACTGGGTGTAGCTCTGACTGCCACCCCCCTGACTCAGAAATGGATTAAGGGGAAGAAGATGGATGGATGGAAATTGTTATGGAATTAAAGGTGTTTATCTTTGAACACATATACAAAAAAGCAACTTGCACTGATTTTGTACTTTTAATTATTTAGCAAGTAATCATTTTGATGAGTGTGGTTAAGCATTACATAAAGAAAACAAAATTCATGAGTACATTTTATTGGATGACTTTGCTTTACTCTGGTTTTGACTTAATTTGTCCCAAAAGGCTCCTTTTTCCCTTGATTAAATGAATGGGCATTCACCTAATGCAATAATGTGGCTCTGAATGGAGCTTTTCAGGCCCAGTCAGGCCACTTGTTAGTTGTACTATATTTACCTAATCTCTTACCCTTTTGCAGTTAACTTTCATCCTAATTTGACCTAGATTTCTCCCTTGTTTCAGAAACCAAGAAAACCACTGCCGCCTTCAAAGCAAGGTATTGGTGAGGACTCAGAAATCATTTTTCTCATCATGTTCTTCAGTGACGCAAATAATGCGATGCCACTGTGTGAGATCGCACACCTGCTTTTCCTGTCTGCTCCGGATGCCACTCTTGCCTCCACATACTGTCGCCGTCTGCTCCACTTCGAGACTTCCTGTTTGCATGTAGCTGTGGTCTGCAAGAGTTTCTGTGCATGACCTGATTTTTCATAGTTTTCATTGCAGAATACTTCCGACAGAATTTAGACGTTTTGAACAAAGTAAAATCCAAATGTTTCGTTTTTCAGTACATAAACCGGAGGTGCCGAGTGCAGACAAGAAACCCCTTCCCAACCGGCCAGAGGATAAAGGTAGGTTTGCAATTGTAATATAAATGCAACTAAATATTGCGAATAAATATTGCATAGTTATTTAATATTGATAAAGGGGTGAAAGGGATACAATAATTGGCCTGGATCACTTTAATTCCTGTCACAAGGAATGATGACGAAAGACTCAGGTCTTATCTTCTTTCATTCTTTAGTGTAGCTAATAAAGTGAAGCGGAGAGTTAATCAACCTTGGTATTGGTCTTGAAGTATATTTATCCACCACTGTTATGAAAATCTTTTCTTTATCTATTTGTATTCATTTACATATTGTTGCATGGTTTTGACTAGACTCGCGGTCCACATATTCACTTTACAGCTTCGTTGTGTGTCTCACTTTCTCAGCATATTTTTGGCAGTACTCACCAAAAACCCCATTCACTCGACACAACTTAACTATAGAAAATTATTACTTTTTCTTGCGTAAAAAAATACTGATCAAAAAAACACAAACTCAAGAAATTGCTTTAAGAATATATAGCTCTTTATTGGTTTTTTGAATGCTCTTTGTCATCATCATAAGACAGCTGTGAACTCTTTTTTTTCTTCGCACTTCTAAAACAGTGAAAGTGGCTCTAGGATTGGATTGGATTATCTTTTGCAAGCTCTGGCTGTGCAGTTATTTCTATGTGATCAAATGTAACGTGTTCAGTCAAGACCTGTAGTGAAATGCTGCTCCCACTTGTATGCACTACAAGCAGTACAAGAAAGGCTCTGTGGGTCGTTTTTCAAAACATAAGCAGAAAAGGCCCTGCTAATGAAATGTGTTGGGAATGGATTCAAGGCAGACGCACGGTTTTGACCTGAATGCAAGAAAGAGATTAAACTAAACCATTCCGATGATTAACCCAAATCATAAGTGTACTTTCTTGTTTAAGACTGCAGTTGTCTCCATCCATCTATTTTCTTCCCCTTATTCCATTTCTGGGTCAGGGAGGTTGGAGTCAGAGCTGCACTCAGTACAGATAGCACCAGCCCCTCACTGATCCTCCTGCAGGTTGTGAGTCCACAGGAGCCTTGAACTTCCAGTGGGGGCTTCAGGCAAATTGGGGTTAAGTGTCTTGCCCATGGACACAACGAGAGCAGTCATCAGTGAGAGTCATGAAGTAGGTCTTGTGGTGGCCCTAAGGTCAACGCTCTACCAACTGAGCCACTGTCGTCCCTCAGCTGTTGTCTCCATCAGCTGAATTGTGGACTTTAGTGTCAAGCAAATATCAATAGTCTCATTTATAAGAATATGTGGCTGATCTCTGCAGGTATTTCATTCAATGTGCTTAGAAAAACAAGACCAAATTCAAACTCAAATGAAATCTTAGCTGCACATGTACTATAGTGACTATAGCACTGTGTTCCCACATTCTTCTTGATGAAGCTCAAGTTGTGTTGCTTTTAATGTGTAGCTTTTAAACCCAATATACAGTCATTGGATACAGGTACACAAGTAAGCAATGCCCGAGGAACATTTTCCAATTATTGTTGAAGCTACAGCTTACACTATTGAGCCTATATCATCTACATGCTGCATGTTTACACTTCAACACTTTGCTTGTTATCGCAGCAGTATAATGCCTGAGAGTCGGCATTCAATCACCCACCAATTACATGTAAATGTGGTCTGCGTCACTGTTTTGAGTTTTCCAGTAAACGCATTTTGTAATTTGCATACATTACACTACATGGAGAAAAATGTAGTACATTCATTTAAGGGCTCGCAAGATGAAGGGTCATCCATTAATCTGTAGCCGTCTGTAAAAAAAAAAAATATGGTCAATGCAATTCGTGTGTGTTCAGAGGAACAGTCAAAAACAGTATGAATAGACCATTGCGTGTTCATGGAATACTTTTAATTAATTAATTTATTTATTTGATATGGACACACAAGTTACATTGGACAGACCAGAGGCACTGCCTTTTAGTGTTATAGCAAGACCATGCTAATTTTCAACACTTGTCCATGAAAGGCTTTTAGGACACAAATTCACACATTTAAAATTGACAAATATAAAAGTAATTCAATATACAGTTCATTAGGCATGTGAACAACGTTGTTGCAATTTCAGCTACAGTTTCAGACGTCTGACAAAGATGTTCAAGTCCGTTTGTAGTTTTAGGTCAGTGGGAAGAGCGTTCCGCAGTTTGGCTCCATTGAAGGAAAAGCTAGACCAGCCATTCCCAAACTCAGTAACACCGAGGCCCCCTTAAAAATCTGACGGGTCTGCGTGGCCCCCCAAAATAATAACCAAGAAGACAACATTAAGAATAGGCTCTTTTGGTTATTTTATTTTGGGGAAATAGCCTCTGCTACAAACATTGTAATACAAAAATGATTACAGTGGATTATTCAAGTCAAATAATGAACACAAATATTTTAATATTACAAACAAAACATTATAAATTTAACATTAAATAATTATATTATTTTTTTTATTTTTTTTATGACCTCCCGCGGCCCCCCTGCAGTACCCTCGCGGCCCACCAGGGGGCCGCGGACCCCACTTTGGGAGACACTGAGCTAGACTGTCTCAACAATGTTCTGGACTTAAGAACCAGACAGTCCCCACTGACTGAGGCTCTGGTGTTAGGCCTTTGAGAGCCTTGACGTCTGACAGCCAGACCAGACCTCTACAGACTGGCTGAAACTTCTCCTAATGTCCTGTTGTATCTCACAGTTGACAAACCGATGCCAGAAAAGCACTTGAAGCCAGCGCCGCTCCCCCCGCCCAAACCCACAGCCCCCGGGAAAGGCCGCCCCGTGAGCCATCCGCCCAAACGGCCTGAGAAGCCCCTGGCCCCCTCCGCCAGCCTCAGGTAAGAGCCTGGAAGCAGCTGTGTTACAAATGTATTATCTTTGTTTTTGCCCTGAAACATGCATTATATGTTTTGGTTTGTGAAATAATGTCTTAAGTGGATGATATACTGTATGACATTATTTCACAAACCAAAACATATCCACAACCTATATCATCCACTTAATGTCTTTAGTGGATGATATATGTTGTACCCAATGGTCGTGGGTTCGATCCCACCACAACCCATGTCATCTGCTCCCACTGATGTATGCTGTCGTTGTGTCCCTGGGCAAGACACTTAACCCCACTTTGCCTGAAGTCCCCGACGGAAAGCTCTAGGCCATCTGTGTTGAAGGTGCAGCCATCTTCCTGTGGACTCACCACCTGCAGGAGGATCAGTGAGGAACTGGTGCTTTGTGAATTGGGTGGCAGCTCTGATTGCCACCACTCTGACCCAGAAATTGATAATAAAGGGACGAAAATGAATGAATGAATGAGGATGATATATGGTCTGGTGATGGTCTTGATTCTAATTGCTAATTTACACAGAAGGCGTTACAGCTCATACGTGTTGTACGCGCAGCAGGCGCACGTAAAATTTTTCCATGTCAACCAATGGTGATATTTACACTACCAGTGTTATACGCGCGTATGACGGACGTATTGACGCGAGGCTGCGCCCAATTTAGGATGGATTTCTAATTTTGTGCATGCAGCAACGTGTCTCCCAGTCAAAACACATGTGAAAGAGGATTTTTTCTAGCGGCCCTTGGCTCTAGTATATAACTTGTATCTAAACAGGAGAACTGGCAGGTTTTACAGTGATTCTGAACATCGCTTTTTTTTCTTTCATAAAGTCTCGCGTCTGGCCAGACCAGCACACAGAGACCATGAAGACAAACACATGCATATGATTTGTGTTGCTCTACATCAGTCCTCTGGCCCGTACTGTCCTCTACACTTCTCCATAGACTACACATGGACAGCATCAAAAGCCACGGACCTGCGCGTACAGCCAGTGTACATACAGCCAAATAATGTTACGCACCTATGCGCACAGTCGACGCTTACGCGCTGTTAATGCCTACTGTGTAAATTCCCTGTAAATGTAAGATTATTTATTTGTCCCACAGTGGGGAAATGTCAGAGTTGCATCACAGTTTACAGAACAGTAAGAATAAGGAGCAAACAAACACAAAAGTCTTTCTTGTCTAGGGCTGCAACTAACGATTAGTTTAATAATCGATTAATCTGTTGATTATTTTTTTATGAATCGGAAAAAGAAAAAAAAAATCCATCCCTTTATTCAAAAACGTGGCCATGGACCAACACAAAAAAACATGTATACTGTGCAGTATCTGCCAAATATTAGCTTGTTTTTAAAAGTAAAGTGCACAAAAAGAGGTATTTTTTTGTTGTTTAAAAGGGACCCGAGCAGTCAGAACAATAAATAAATGATAAAAGAAAAAAACAAATTCAGGATTTTTTTTACATTTAAACTTGTTCTCAACACTTGTTAAGTAAAAGTTATCCTGAGTGGCACTGTGAGACACAGAAGCACACTCAGACATGTATGTCTGAGAGTGAATACACTCTAAAGCTGTGTTCAGACCAGATCATGCTGCGATGAGTTTCAATGCAAAGTGTGTGATGTCCGTTCATGAGAGGAATTGCATGGACGTCGCGGCACGCATGTTTATCCCGCACAGGAGACTTGTTGTTGCGGCGCGGAAGAGGCAGTGAATACAGCGGTGAGATGCATGCAACAAAACCAAGAGATGAACATCCTCGCTCCACACACGTGCGGCCATCAATCAGAGAGCAATGGAGTACGCGGCGCTTGTGAACATGTCTTCACCCTGAGTTGACATTCTACTGTCACTGTAAATAAGTGTTGCTAACGTGTTCGCCAATGCTGAAGTACCAGAGTTAGCATCAAAGCCCGCCCACCACTTCTGTCCTGCGTTTTTCCCCATCGCAGGAAAGTACAGCACCAGTTCAGCTGACTAAACTCATGGATGTGATATTTAGTGAAAGTGCGACCATGCCCCCATCTACGCACATGCATCCATTGTCTGAACACAGCTGTACAAGAATGCGCCCAACTCACGTGAGCTCCGCGATGTAGTGGGTGACGTATTGATCGCCCGACACAACGAATTGATAATGAAATTCATTGCCAACACTTTTAATAATCGATTTTTATCGATTTTATTGATTTGTTGTTGCAGCTCTACTATAGCCAGTAATGGGCAGATAGCTTAAAGCTGCATTACCTCACTTTATTTTTGTATTCATTCCAAAAATTCAATCCATATCCATGCAGTGCATTGGGATATACATCCTTTTGACGAATAAATAGCGCAGATATGTGCTTATTTTAGATCGAGTTTTTGAGCAACAAGGAAGAGAATTTGTTTCGGGACCAGACTGTGACAAATCACAGCGGACCACTGGCCCCCACTTTCTTGAGAAAATCTGCAGGTCTCTCGTTAGCACAAACAGCTGAGGTAAACAAGCAGCGGAGGCTAACCTGAAACTTCCTGTGTCTTTGTTACCGGTTACTGCTTACTCAGCAAAACAGCCATCCAAAAGAAAGTCTCGTTCCTCCGTGCTTCCCGGTTCTATCATTCTATGGTCACTCCATCCACGTTCATGTAAGCTCCATAAACAGCACCTGTGCGGCTGAGGGGGAGGGGGGTAGTGGGGGGCAAAAGCTCCGTGAGTGCGGGGAGGGTGAGCAGAGAGCGAGGCCAGCGCTCACATTCGAAAATTTCACAAAGTGAGTTAGTGCAGCTTTAACTACATTTTTCAGTAGCCCGGAAATTTCTGTTTGTACATAACAGCGTCTCCTGTAGCCACAACACAAACAAATTAAGAAGCACATGCGTTGGCCTTGGTGACAACAGACGCGTGCACACACACACACACACACACACAAATGCTCTACCACAGGGAAAAGACAGGATGGCAGCCCAGGAGCCGAGGAGAAGTCGTAAGATGTGACACCATGGCCAATACCCAAGTATTTAACTTTAGTGTTTTCAGATGCCTTCTTTGTAATCCTAACAAAATGTTCCTGTCAACATCCAACACAAACTTACAAACACATGTTCAGGTGAAAGAATTGAATTTACCCTTTTTAAATTTTGCATCAATGAGTGCAATTAAGCTTAAATCAGATAACAAAACAAATTAAGTAGATGAGAGGTGGGAGAATTGAATAAGTTCAAACAGTTAGATAGCTCATGCCAACCAGCAGACGTCCACGACGAGTTTAAGTAAGAGAAAAGCTATTTTAGTATTAAGCTTAGCTTATTGTATTGAATGCCTACCTAATTTGTGATGGCTTATTACTAAAATTTCTTCTCACTTTATTCTATTTACAATTTCAAAAAGCATTCTTGTGTTTTTCTCGTGTACAATACACACACAATCCACACAAAAAACACAATGCTTTTTGAAATTGTAAATAGAATAAAGTGAGAAGAAATTTTAATCCTATCCAGCTCTTCCCTCCCTTCAGATCCATCTGCCTCCGATCTAGTCACTTTCTATAACCACACACTCTCCTCCTGCCTCAACCAAATTGCCCCCATGAAAACTGCCTCAGTCTCCTTCTCTACCTCCGCCCCTTGGTATACCCCAGATCTCCACAGTCTCAAAAAACAAAAGAGACAACTTGAAAGGCTCCATATAAAAACTGGTCTCCTCGTTCATGCACAAGCCTACAAACAAGCCACAACCACATACAACTCTGCTCTCAAAACTGCCCGGTCCAACTACTATTCACAACTCATCCACTCAAATTCTTCCAACCCCCGCACCCTATTCTCAACTTTTGCAAATCTGACAAAACCCAAGGACAATATAACCTCCACATTCACTACAGACAAATGCAATAACTACCTGTCATTCTACCATACCAAAATCCATACCATACACTGTTCACTTGCCTCCACTTCCTCCTCTTCTCCCTACTCCGAACTTGAACCCACTGCACCCACAGTCCATAGCCTTCCTTCCTTCTCCCCCCTCTCTCCCTCTGACACCACCAAACTTCTCTCAACCATGAAATTTTCCAACTGCCAGCTTGATCCAATCCCATCTTCCCACCTCAAAACCTGTCAACTAACTCTCATCCCTCTCATCACCTGCATCATCAACACTTCCCTAACCTCTGGTTCTGTCCCTTCCCCGCTCAAACTAGCCTCCATCACACCCCTCCTGAAAAAACCCGGCCTCAACCCTGACAACTTGGACAACTTTCGACCCATCTCCAACCTCCCGTTACTGTCAAAAATCCTGGAACGCGCCGTCATCAACCAAATCCACCAATATCTCCACTCCTCCCATCTCTTCGAAACATTTCAATCTGGATTCCGTACACACCACAGCACAGAAACAGCACTTCTCAAAGTTACTAACGACCTCCTCCTCGCTGCCGACTCTGGTTCCTTATCCATCCTCCTTCTCCTCGATCTCTCCGCTGCATTTGACACAATAGATCATTCCATCCTCCTCCACCGTCTACAATCCATTGGAATTTCTGGCACAGCACTCCTCTGGTTCACCTCTTACCTCTCCAATCGTCTCCACTTCGTGTCTGTCAACAACTGCAAGTCCCACACTTCCCCCGTCACCCACGGTGTCCCCCAAGGTTCCGTGCTCGGCCCTCTCCTCTTCACCATCTACATGCTTCCCCTCGGTCAGATCATCCGCCATCATGGACTCCATTTCCACTGTTATGCCGATGACACGCAACTCTACATCTCCACCAAATCCATCACCCCGGTTATTCGCTCCACCATCGAAAATTGCATCTCCGACATTAAAACCTGGATGGACAATAACCTTCTCAAACTCAACAGTAACAAAACAGAACTCCTCATCATCAGCCCCAAAACTCTCCTGCCCTCTGTCCAGAACTTCACCCTCCTCATTGACGGTCACACTGTCACACCCTCATCCTCTGTACGCAACCTTGGCATCATATTGGACTCCACCCTTTCATACCAAACCCACATCAAACACATCACCAAAACCTCCTTCTTCCACCTCGGCAACATTGCCCGCCTCCGCCCCTCCCTTACCCAGTCAACAGCCGAAATCCTCATCCACGCATTCATCACCTCCAGACTCGACTACTGCAACAGCCTCCTCTACGGACTTCCCACCACTCATCTCCAAAAACTGCAATACATCCAGAACTCTGCAGCCCGCCTCCTCACCCACACCCGGTCCAGAGAACACATCACCCCTGTCCTCCAGCAGCTCCACTGGCTCCCCGTTCAATACCGCATCCATTACAAGCTCCTTCTCCTCACCTACAAGTCCCTCCATAACCTGGCCCCGCCCTACCTTACTGAGCTCCTACAGCAGCACCAACCCACCCGCCGCCTTCGCTCAGCCAATTCCAACCTCCTCACCCCCATCACCCGCACTAACCGCCGAACCTTGGGGGACAGAGCTTTTGCCATTGCTGCCCCAACCCTCTGGAACTCACTCCCACTGCTCATTAGAAACTCCGACTCACTATCAAACTTTAAATCAGTATTCAAAACCCATCTTTTCAAACAAGCTTTTCCGTAAACCCCTTTTTATTATTGTATTTTACTCCCCATGTGAAGCGTCTTTGAGTGTCCAAGAAAGCGCTATATAAGTTTGATGTATTAGTAATAAGCCATCACAAATTAGGTAGGCAACAAAGGTCCATTCAATACAATAAGCTAAGCTTAAAGTAGCAGTATGTAATATTTGCATGTCAAGTCATCAAATGGCCCCAATATTTCAAAAGGCGTTATTAAATCATGCTCTTTTCGAATGCATCTTTAACTGATAACAGTAGTTCAGCCGAGATATTTGAATATCAAAATTTGTTTTACGACCCGACTTTGCGAATCAGGAAGTCCCATGGAAGTCCGTGATCGGGTTGCCAGATCTCCGCACGGCTAGCTAATCTCAGTGGTAAAATAACATGTGGCCACATAACTAAAAAAGGTCTTGTTATGACTCTCAAATCATTAATGACAAAACAAGGATTTATATCGGGACGCCTTTGAAAAATTGAGACAGCGGATAAAAGTTTTTGTGTGATGCAAAACTTGCTGCATCTGATAACTGCTAATATGTGACGATGGTGTAGTGCAGGGGTGGCCAACCCGCGGCTCGTGAGCCGCATGCGGCTCTTTGGCTGGTTCCGTGCGGCTCTCGGGCTTCCACACGACAAGCGTCAAAAACGCCTCGGTGGTGGCGCTGCCTTTCATTCCATATGTAGTTCTGACCAATAGTAAAGGCCGACTTCACTCCACTAGCCAGGCCGCCAAAACAATCTGACGTCGGCGAACGTCAATTCTGGTTGGTCAGATGCATTGTCAATCACTCTGCAGCTGCTACCTCAGCTGTAGCAAATATCATAACAAACAACACGTTGCCTCGAACCATGACGTCCGTACGGAAAAGAATTCCTTGGTCGCTGGATGAGGGCAACACCTTCCTCAGTTTGAGGAGAGGACACCAGCCTGATCTCGCTGGTTCCACCAGAAACCAGAAGGTGTTTGTGGAGCTAGCACTAAGGACGGAGCAGAATGATTCCCACAAACATGACAATGCAGAGAAAAGTTAAAAAGCTTAAAAGTGACAACCGTGAAATGAAAGATCGCAGCAGCAGAAGTAGAGGCAGACCCGAAAAGTCTGGAGGTGGTTTGACCAAATGGATTACATTTACGGACATCGGCTAACACCGGCTAACATGCTAAAACCAGCTAACAACAACTAGCATTACACCAGGAGATAAGCCTCAACTCTGCCTGGTGAGTGTCTGTCTTCAATCAAATGCAAAAGTATCTGGTCTTATACTGAACATGTGTCTGTGGTTCTAAATCAGCTAAAGTGGTGTTGGTGTTATGTGTCAAATCTATATCTTTTACTAAAGACAGTTGTGTTTCTGCTGAACACTGGGTTGAAACTTGATTTTTTTTTCTTGGTTAGAGATTGCAAGCATTCATTTCGGAATCATAATTGATGTTCGCTGACGTGAAATTGTTCTGGTATCGACTCGCCCGGTTAGAACCAGGGCCAAACCATTAATAAAAAGTACCGGGGAGCGGCTGAAGCGAGCAGTAGAAGCGCCCGCAGACCGGGGAGAGTCGAGTCCAGCCCTTTAGTACTGTACGAGTCAATTTCTGTCATTATCATGTTGATGACATTTACAATAAATCTGTCTGAGCAGAGCACACCTCTCTCTGCACAGACAGATTGCATGTGTGTGCGCGTGTCTGCTCGTGTGCGTACGTGCCCGTGTGCGTGCGTGTGTAAGGGTTGGTGTGATGTTTATGTAGTGCACATTTGTATGATGTGGCTCTTTGCTGTAACACAGTAAAAAAAATTGGCTCTTAGTCTCTGACTGGTTGGCCACCCCTGGTGTAGTGGTTAGGACGTTGCGCTTGAACCCCGGCGATCCGCTAGATTTCTAGTGCATAATATCACATGTTTTGACAGATTTCTCAAACGGTCATGTTTTTTGTGTGCAAATTATAGCTTAATTGTAAAAATAATCATTTGAGACCACATATACCCCAATTAAAATAATGTTTGCCTCTTTTAGATGTGGGACTTATACATGGATGTCTAAAAAATAGGGAATAAATAAAATTGAAGGGTGATGTCCTTTGGAGTCTGGAGGAAACCCTGATGTTGATACACTGAATATGTTCCAACATCCATTCTTCCCACTCCTATTTTGGATATCAATTGCTTATTTATTTTGCATAATCTATGTATAATTACATTGCTTTTATTTTGTTTTTGTTTTTTTATCTCAAATGTCAAAATAATAATAATAAAAAAACATCAATCAAAACATTCATTCAACATTAGCATGGCTATCATGGCAATGTGAGAGACAGACAAACAACTGATAAAATAATTCCCTGTGTTTGCTGCTGGATTTGGTGTGTATCTGGCAACCTGAGTCAGGGAGAGTGGGAGAGGACTACAAAATATTGACTGTGACTGCAGTACCACTTTTTGGCCCGTCTGTATATGCACGGGGAGGCGTGACGTCATTTCCTTTAAACAAAGAACAGCTCGTTTACTGTCTATGCTATTGCTGATACATTCAGCTGTGAGACTGAGAGAAAGCACGTCAACACTTTTGGGTCAGAGAGATTAGTTAACTTTATAAAAGCACAATGACAGCTCAATCAAAGAGCACTGCTGTGTCCCAAAAATTGTGTATCCCAAATTGTGAATAAAGCAAGGATAAAAATGGCAACACTTTTAACTAGTTATTAAAGCAGATAAAGGAGTGAAGCCAGCTAAATACTCAAACAAAATTTAAAAACAAAACAATATTCAGTATACAGCATTTTGGATTTCCCCCACTCCAACAATTCCTTTCTTCATACTTGTATCACACTTTTTCCCTTTTTCTTTGCAGGCACAATGGAGATCTGCCTTCCACTCGTTCAAAGCCAGAGCCTGAGCCATTACCTCAGTTGCCCGTGTCCAAACCCAGGGTTCCGGTGCCAGAGGCCACAGAAAAGCCCACAGACCTAGGTAATCTTTACACTGATGCCCACATCTTATCACATATGGTTTGTGTCATGTTGCTTAAGATTAAGAGAGCCTTCATTTTTCCCACAGTAGAGAACTTCAAACTTTGCCACACAGCACCTTACTGCTTGCCTCTTATGAAGGTTATTTTGTGTTTTTATTATCAACACTTTTTTTTGCTTTTGAATTCTATAAACTGTAACAAAAAAGTATTCAGTGTAAATATATTCAATGTTTTAAAATTCAGTGTCAAAAAATTCAATGTTGAAAGAAATTCAGTGTCCAAAAGTTCGTAGCTTTTTTTTTCGCTGCTTGAAATGTCATGCTTTATTTGCGGGTAAATCAAGAAAGAAGCATTCGATCAGCCAATCCTCCATAGATGTAGCCGGGGCTAGAACATGACTTGTCTTGTTCATCTGAACATGGTCTCCACAGCAAACCAGTAAGTGTGTTTTCTCATCATTAGTTGGTATGTAACACGCAAACCACTACTGTATGTACTTTCTGAACATGTTTTTACCTTAGCTTATCATTAGCTAGCTCCGCGTAGGTGGATTCTAGGTTTTGGCGATTCCCCAAAGCTGGTCTTCGCTAATGCTAAGCTAAAATGAAACGCAGGAAAGCCAAGTACACGGGGTTTGCGGTTCTTGTGTGACATATGTACTATGTTCCCAATTTCAATGTGTATATTATTCTAGCAGTGCAGCAAGGACGAAACCTGCGGACTGTTTTAGAGACAGAGCAGATGATAATTATTCTATCTTTACTCTTAAATTTTGACATCTTAGTGAGACCAAGATGGAATGAAGGATCGGTTCTTAAGGGAGAAAACAAACCCATGGATTCAATATTAATGCTACAGAGAGGAATCAGACTGATAGATATGGTTGTACAATACAATACAATACAATTTATTCTTGTATAGCCCTAGGTCACAACAGAAGTCATCTCAGAGGACTTAACAAAACCATTGAAATCACCAACACAGGTCAGAGAATCAACAGTTAACACATGGAGAATATAAAGCACACACAGAAGAAAATGTCCATACATGTTGTAGAATGCTAAAGTGTCCTGATCATCACCAATCCTTTCTGTTGGACACTAACTGTCCAACAAGACCCTCCTGCATCGACAAGGAAAAACTCTTAAAAAACCCAGTGGGAAAAAGTGAGAAACCTTGGGGAGAACTAGGGAAACCCACAGGGAGGGAGACCCATATGAGAAAGGGATCCGCTCCTCCGGACGGACAGGCTAATGATCTAGGACCTAAGCCTGCTACAGGACGTGGACCAGTGGCCGCTGAACGTGGACAGGTCCGGTGCAGGACCGAAGCACTCCCAGGCGGGTCGGGCGGGGCAGTCCGCAGGTGTAGATGGAGGAGGCCAGGCTCAGAGATCCCGTCATCGTACCATGAAACAGACAATGGGACAACGGGTGAATAGCAATGAAAAAACTACAGTCAGAATCCTAAAAGTGCTAAACAGATAAACTAGATAAAGTAGGAAGGAGAGGATAGTGCTCAAGTTACCATACTTCTCCCAGCAAACTGACTCCCTATGCAGCTTGACTGACACTCTGAGGAGTTTAGCCTTCCCTGAGTCTTACCTTCCTAGCCATATGCTAAACTAAAGAGGACTGTTTTAAACCTAACCTTGAATAAAGAGATTCATGGATTGCACACCAGGTGTGCAAACCGATCCAAGCAAACCTAATTATATATTATATATCATATACATCATATATACCATACATACCATATATATCATATATAATACATACAGCATAATATATAACATAATATACAACATAACACAATACATTATTGTATAATATATAACATAATATACAACATAATACAGCATATATATATAATATATACACCATATATTATATATTACCTAATTATATGCTAAATTAAAGTAAAGTGCTTTAAGCCTGGCCTTGAATGTGGAGACCGTATCTGCTTCCTTAACATAAATGGGAAGCTGATTCCACAGTAAAGGAGCTTGGTAGCTAAATGCTCTGCCACCAACAGTGATTTTTGAGACCTTAGGGACCACCAGACGTCTGGCGTTTTGTGAGCGCAACGCTCGACTTGGTTGATACGACACTAACGTGTCTTGGAGATAAGAGGGAGCCAAGCCATTTATGGCTTTATATGTTAAGAGAAGGATTTTAAACTTTATTCTGTACTCCACAGGGAGCCAGTGGAGTGATTTTAACACCGGAGTTATGTGCTCCCTCCTTTTGGTACCTGTTAACATCCTAGCTGCTGTATTCTGAACGAGCTGGAAGCTCTTCAAAGACGCTTTAGGGCACGCTGCCAGTAAAGCGTTACAGTAGTCGAGCCTTGAGGTGACAAACGCGTGAATGAGTTTTTCCGCGTCACTTTTAGGAAGGAAATTCCTAATTTTAGCGATGTTCCGTAAGTGGAAGTACGCCGTTTTAGTTGCTTGGCTTATATAAGCCTTGAAGGAGAGTTCTTGGTCAAAAATGACTCCAAGATTCCTCACAGTGTTACTGGGTATAATACTGACATTATCGAGAGTAATTATCTGGTTAGTGAGGGTGTCACGCAGGCGCTTCGGACCGAGTAGGATCACTTCTGTCTTCTCCGGGTTGAGAAGTAGGAAGTTAAGAGTCATCCACATTTTAAGGTCCTTTATGCAGGCACTAAGCTTTTCTAGCTGATCTGTCTGATTTGGCTTCATCGACAGATAAAGCTGTGTGTCATCTGGGTAGCAGTGGAAATTAATTCCATGCTTTTTAATAATGTTTCCTAATGGCAGCATGTAGAGAGTAAAAAGAATCGGTCCGAGTACCGAACCCTGCGGCACACCGAATTCTACTCCAGAAAAAGGTGACGAGTTCTGATTTACGTTGACGAAGTGATACCGATCTGATAAATAGGATTTAAACCAGCCAAGGGCTGTTCCTCTAAGACCTATATCACATTCTAGCCTCTGCAGTAGAATGCTGTGGTCTATTGTGTCAAATGCAGCACTAAGGTAATTGAGTATATTTGTAAATCCCACTCTACCAGCCTCCTGTTAAAGACTGGCTATGTATTTACATTTACTGTTGATATGACATGTTAAGTTATTGAATAGTGTTCATGTGTGTTGGTAAAGGCATCGTACTTCTGCTCCTCCTCAGAGCGTCTGTTTCTACTCTACTACTGTATATTTGTATTAATTAATTTGACTGGGACAGTACATGTATATGAACATGTATGTCGACATGTCTGATTGTAACAAAAGGCTCATTTTTATCCCAGAAGAACCAATTAATGATTTTTTTGTGTGAATTTCTTTTCCAGAGGCAGCTGTCTTTCAGAGGCCATCATTTCTTCATCCATTTCATCCAGCTCCTGTGGATTACGATATAAACTACAACAACCAATATGTTCATTTGTTTTATTAATTACAAGTCATGGATAGTTAGAACACATCTCATTTTCTGAAGACATATGCAGCAGCAGTGACAACAGTAACAACAGCAGGTGCCTGGACGTCTGCCTCTGACAGTCTTTTCTACGGTGGACTCATCACAACCTGGAATAAAATAAAATAATTATGATTTAGTTCTTTGTGTGCAATGAAAAGTGATGTATGCGTTTGTTTTATCCAACCACACAATCCGTGAGAAACATGTTTCATAGCTTTTATTTAAGTACTTCTAATCTTAAATACATTTAAGCCATTAACTCTGACATGATCAGGTCTGTTGGATTTCAAGAGGCAAGGAGCTTGTGCTCAAAAAGTAAGTACTCATGACCTTAAATCTGGTATGTAAGTTCAAGTCCACGCGTCTTCTGTGTCCAGCTTCATGTTCACAGACGTCCCCCTGTCAGTAAATGCACATTATCACATTTTTACTTAATACAAATTACTTAACAACTAAGTGATGCACAAACGAGGGCCATAGCAAATCCATTATTTACATGAAATATCACATTTTTAAGACTAATGATTACTCTTAAAACACTTGTTATAACAGAGAAAGTATGATACAAAAGCTGCCTTTTTGGGTTTTCATAATTACTTCCACAATTAAGACTGTTAGCATAAGGGAGCTCTCAAAATGACTCCCAGGGCATGACGCTCCATTCTGGGCATCAGCGCAGCTCTACACCCGTGGTTAGCGTGTTAGCACTGGAGCTCAAGGCTGGAGAAAAAGTCCAAAGATAATCTGTTTAATCACCAAACAGACCTCTGATATAACAATAGAAGGGGCTATTGTGCTTCCTGCTTCTGTGGACTCTGCAGTTGTCTAATGACAAACTGCAGAAGTCTGAATCATCACTAACCAGGAGTCATAATGCTTTAATCTGTGCCCATATCTCTATCTTTTCTCTATGTTCCTAATTCTGGAAACTTTGTAAATAGAATGGAGTTCATTTATTGAAAAAAACTCAACATCCTAATCAGCAATTATGGATTTTTAGAAAGGACATCACTGAACTTGCATTATTGTCTGGACTAGTTTTCCTCCTTTGATCTTCCTTCATGGTCCCAAACAGACGACATATTTGTATTCATCAGTTCTTATTTCTTTGAATGAGGGCAGTACATATGAATGTGTCAGAAACAGCTTCAACATCAAGATGCTGGAATTAGCACAAAAGCTAAAATGCATCCTTTGTCCTAAAGCGGCAGAAGAAACACATGTTTAATATATATGCTCTGTATGTTCATGGGGAGGCTGCACCTTTATACTTCTTTCTCATTTTAGAGCCCACCACTTGGAAACACAATACATTTGTAACAATAACACATTTGAATATTGTATATATACTAAAACACCATGTTAGGCAACGTGACTTGTATATGTCAATATTCTGTACTTATAACAGAGTGGGGACCATTTTTTTTCTGAACTAAACTGCAGAGTCAAACCTCTGTCTCCTTCTACATTCAACTAACGTCATCTTTGAATCTTACAGCTAAATTTCCACAGTAGGCGCGTTAACGGCGCAATAAAGCGTTTACTGCGCGCTTTTTGCGCACATTCGTGGCTGTATCTACTCAGGGCCGTGCGCAGGTCCGCGGCTTTTGAAGCTGTCCCTGTGTAGGTCTATGGGAGCAGTGTAGAGGACAGTACAGAGGGACTGATAGTAGAGCTAACACATATCACATGCATGTGTTTGTCTTCAGGTCTCTGTGCCTGGTCTGCACCAGACCAGGGACTTTATGAATGAAAAAAAAAATAAACAATGTCGAACACTGTTAAATACCTGCTGCTCCTCCGTGGTGTGCAATTTCCTAGTGTTTTGTTTGGAGACGCGTTGCAGTGTGCACAAAATTTAGATATCATCCTATATTAGGCGCAGCCTGCGCGTCATATGCACATTTAACATAGTAGTGTAAATAAGTAGTTCACATTGGTAACATGGAAAAATTGTTACGCGCGTATAACGGGTACGTACGTTTAACGCTTCCTGTGTAAATTAACAGTTAGACTCTACTTTAAAGGAACCATAAAGTTTTTCCTTCAGAAAAATCTTGATGTTATCCGAGTATACCAGACACAAAAGTAAAGATGTTCAATCCTCAATAAGTGTTCCTTTTGTGTAATTTACAGGTTAGCTTCTTACTTTTATAATGAAACCATAAGATTTTCCTTTCTAGAGACAAAAACTTGATGTATCCGAGTCGCCTGACTCAATGTAAAGTTTTCAAATCACAATAATAAGTGTTTGGTCTGTCTAAAGCTCAGCCAGCCTGCAGCACAGGGTTTTATGACTGAAGTGTGATCCTGTAGAGTCTGAATCGGGTTCACATGATGCTGCCGCAGCTCTGTTACTTCCACTTTGTCCAGATGCTGACGTCTTCACACCTGCTTCTTCAGGTTTTCATGTGGTTTATGATGTGATGTGCTTTGTGTTTAAGACTTTCCACATTTTCACAGACAACATGGTTTCTCTCCAGTGTGGTCCTCTGATTGATTTTTGGAGGGGGGGGGGGGCGGGGGGGGGGGGGGGGGGGGGGGGGGGGGGGGGAGGGGGGGGGGGGGGGGGGGGGGGGGGGGGGGGGGGGGGGGGGGGGGGGGGGGGGGGGGAGTACGATTGAGTGAAAAACTGAGGATCACAAACGTCGCAGTCCTGAACGGTTTTTCTCCAGTGGGGATTCTGCTGTGGACCTTGAGATCTCCTTGTGTTGTTAACCTGGTCCACACAGAATCCACTTCGTATGGTTTTTCTCCAGTAGTGATGGTCTGTAGGGGGGTCTTATAGGTGCAGAAGCCAGTACTGTAGGTCTTGCCACACTGAAACACTCGTATGGTTTTTCTCCAGTGTGTGTAGTTTGCTGTGGGGACCTTGAGCTTGTCCTTTTTGTAGTAAAAACATGTTCCACACTGATCTCACTCGTATGGTTTTTCTCCAAGAGTGGCTTCCGATGGTGAGCGTGTGCGCTTCTGATTGCGAGTTCTAAAAGTTTTTCTGCAGTGAGAGGTCTACATGCAAAATGGTTTTTCTCCAGTGTGAATTCCTCTCATGACTTTTGTAGTGTGGATAACACTAGCGGGTATTCTCCTATCCCGCAGGCTCTCTACACAGGACGAATTGGTTTTTCTTCCAGTGTGGATTCTGTTGTGGCGCACCGTGAGGTTGATTTGAATTTTGTATATAAGTGCCTTTCCATCCACTGGTCTACATTGGTGAGGTCTCGCTCCTGTCGGGTGACATCGCTGATGTCGTGAGTAGCTGGCTGTTTTATCCCGATATCATGTTTTTCCACTACTGGTCTACAGTATAAAATATGTATTGGTTTCTCTCCGTGGTGGATCCTCTGTTGAGCCTTGAGAGTATTTCTTCCATTGTCCTCTAAAACTCTGATCACAAATCGTTCCTGACGTAGTTTAATCTGAACGGTTTTTTCTCCAGTTAAGACCTCTGTAAAAAATACAACCCACGTGTAGGTTTTTTGATACAGTGACGTGTATTTGGACAAAAAAAAAAAAGCAGCTTTCAATTACATTCCAAATTTTGAAAAACAATTTGGAAAAAAACCTAAATTAAAGTTGTGTAAACATTAATATGATAAAACAAACATAATGTATAGGTTTACTTTTACAAAATTACATTATATTACATTACATTTTCATCCCTTTAATCATCCATTTCTGGGTCAAGGGGATTCAGAGCTGCCGCCCCCCACTTTCACAAAAAATAAATAATAAAAGAATAAGAACAAGTGAGCCCACACAGAGTCAGGAGAACAACCCTGCTTCAGGCCGGACTCAGAGGATGGGACAGAGAAAGGAAGTGATAGAGGGAGGGGTGAGAGGGAGACGAGGGAAAGAGGTGGAGAGTGGAGGCTCAGAGAGGAAGGACAGATAGAGGAGGAGAGAGAGGAGGAGAGAGGAGGGAGTGTGTCAGGACAGACCACAAACGTTTTCCTGGAGCCCAGAGCAGATAGCACAGAGCAGAGAGCACAGAGCAGAGAGCACAGAGCAGAGAGCACAGAGCACAGAGCAGAGAGCACAGAGCAGAGAGCAGAGACATGCTGTGAGAAGATAGCGTCCTCTCGGTGAAGTTTTTTTTTTTAAACAATGCTTTGGGGAAACGGCAGGAAGTCCTAAGTCGCTCTGAAACAGTTGTTTTGTGCTTTACTATTTTTATTTCTCTTGCTTTTTTTGATTCCTTGATTTTTCTCCAAAATCCACTGGAGGAATGCTAACTTTTTGGAAAATGCTAATGAGGCATTTAGCATTTTACTTTGGACTAGGGCAGAGTAAATGGTCCGAACCAAGTGGCTGCTCCACCTTGTGACCTGTCCTGCTCCACCTGAGACTACTCCACCTCTGCGGCAGTGACCTGAAGGACTGTTGGCGATTATTTCTATTATCTCTTTAGAATGGGCAATTTTATTTTTTATTTTTGCTGCTACAGAACACCAGAATTTCTCCTAACTATCCTAACTAATTTCTATCTAACTTTTATAAATGCATGTTGTACGTCCTGCCCTTCAGTTCAACACAACATTCAGTTTCACTAAATAAAAACCAGGGGCCGTATTCCTAAAGATTCTTAGTGATAAAAGTTGCTCCTAGTGGCCAAATTCTAAGATTTTCATAGAATCTTAACCAACTCTTAGAATTTCCCCTAAAAGTGAGGAGCAGATCCCAGTTAAGATAAAAGCTATTCCTAAAGAATCCCAGCTCTTAAGAGAGTTCCTAAGGTGAGATCTCTGAAGAGTTGAGAGGAGGACTTTTAGAGACTTAAAAGTTCCCTAAGAGACAAAATGGTGGACGGTAGAGGCAGGAGAAATATTCTATACTCTGGATGTAGAGGCAGGAGAAATATTCTATACTCTGGATGTAGAGGCAGGAGAAATATTCTATACTCTGGATGTAGAGGCAGGGAGAAATATTCTATACTCTGGATGTAGAGGCAGGAGAAATATTCTATACTCTGGATGTAGAGGCAGGAGAAATATTCTATACTCTGGATGTAGAGGCAGGAGAAATATTCTATACTCTGGATTACAGTGAATCAGTGAAACGCTGCAGATTGAGTCGTGCAGGAATCATGTTTGTGGTATATTTAAATGTCAATCATGTGACCAGCTTCTTATTGGCTGGTCAGTGCTCACAGCTGATCCATTTTACGATTGTTACACAAAAGTAGATAGAAATGGGAAAGTTGAAGAGAAAAAATGACCAGCCTGGTAATTAATAAAAGCAAGTAAATATAACTATTATTGTGTTAATACTGTGCAAGTGGGCCTACATTTTCACACATTCAGTACGAATGAATGAATACTTTATTTCGAGCCACGGCAAACAAGAAAAAAGGACAACAACAGAATAGAAAAAGTACAAATATACAGTTTTGTTTTATTAACAACGATCCAGCTCAAAAGGAGTGAGAAGAAGTTAAGACTGTTAAACTCCCACTCTCTATTTCTCATTCTAAATGAACTTAAATGATGTGGTTGCACAGCTCAGTTTATTCTGTGGTATATTTACAGTTTTGCAACAGTGACATTTATAATAACATGACCTTGACTTTACAGTGTATGTCTAATATGTTTATATTGTTTCCTTAATTCCTTGTATTTGGTTCAGTATCAGTCTTTACTAATCCTAACGTTATCATTATCGTCATTTATCCATATATTTTAGTGCTGTCCAAAATATCGCGTTATTAACGCGTTAACGCAAATCAATAATTTTTTTTTTTTTTACTTTTTATTGCAGACAAACATATACAGAAAAAAAATAGAAACAAAGAAAAGGACTAGTTCAGATACATTGTAGACAGAGATTACAAACAATATGTAGTTGGAGATACATGGGGGCCAAAGAAGAAACCAGAAGGGCATATAGGAGGGGGCATGAAGTGGGAGATGGGGGGAGGGGTTAATAAAAAAGGCAATACAAGCAAACAGTATACAGTCATAGATATACCGAAAGTAAACAGAGAAACAGCATAGAGTATTTACATGAACAAATTTACAAAAGAGTTACAGATTGTTTATCATCATCATGACACCATGATGTTTCTATACAGTCTATGGTCTATACCCACACATACACACACACACCCACACCCATAAACACACACACTCCACACACACACACACATACACCCCACAGATAAGATAAGATATAAAGTCAGCCCGCCTGAGTTTCACCAAGCTAAGCGGAACCCAGCCAACATCAAAACCAAATCCGACACACACACAGACCCCCAAGCAGGCCCCCACCCCAAAAAGGGGGGAGGGAGCCCACGCCCGGCCCATTCCCTCTCTTATTTTGTTCCTTTTTCCCAAGTGTTTTTCTTAACTAAACGTGTCATGCATTAAAATAAGCTTTCGCTTACCCTGACTTGTGTATTATCATTATATGCACATATTATTCATGTTATTATTATATTTATCTACTTATTCATTCATTTTTTATTTTATTTTATTATTATTATTAATTTGATTTTATTATTTTTATTTTATTTTAATTAATTCAAGGGACATAAAGAATAGATACAAATGTGTGACTAATTTGCGATTAATCGCGAGTTAACTATGAAATTCATGCGATTAAATATTTTAATCGTTGGACAGCACTAATATATTTATAATAATAATTTAATATATATATTATATTTATGTGTGTGATAAATTGGTGCTGAGCGAACTCTCATGATGTGGTGTAAAAGTCTAACTTACTGTTCACAATATTAATTTAACATTGATATTTCTGACTTTCTACCTTTCTGACTATTATTCACAATGACACAGTCTTCCTAAGATTAGATTCCATGATTGAGTTTGTCCATTTTAGGGCCCTTACTTTGCCCATTATCATAGAGTTTGGTTAAACTCTACAAGATCAAACAAATATCTAAAGTTATCTGTTATATCTACGTCAGTACCATAACTTAATTGCCATTGAATGCCAAGTGAAAAAAGTGATCCAAAGATGGAGACGTTTGAAAAGTATTGAAATAAAGTTTCAGTCAAAACAACAAATATCAACAGAAAAAGTTGTGAAGACCAAAAGATTACATTTATTAATTAAAGGTGCACTTTATTAATCCCCATTGGGTAATTCAACCCTATGCATTTGACCCATCCTGATGCCGCTAAGGCTGACGTCAGGAGCAGTGGTCACCGTAGTAACAGCGCCCGGGAACCCATCAGATGTTGATGTTTGGCTTGGTCAGGACTACCGGAGCTGGAGGACTTAACCTAGTGAGCATATTTTTAGTGGTAGTGAAAACCAGAGTACTTGGAGGAAACCTACGCAGGCACGGGGAGAACATACAAACTCCACTCAGAAAGACCCTTTTCCGACCGGGATTCAAACCCAGGACCTTCTCGCTGAGAGGCGAGAGTGCTATCCACTCAGCCACCGTGCCGTTAGTTTCATTAAGTGAATGTCCTTGGGTTAGGGTGACTGGGGGTTATTGCAGCACTATGACTGTAAAAACAATTCTCTCTCATTAATAAAGCCGGCAAATGCTGTGCTTGACTTTTTGACGTTTTTGAGTTTATCGCAAAAGCAAAAGCTCTGTGATATGAAGCAGATTCAGACAAAACCATTAAAATGATTGTATAATGAGTATGTATTGTGATTAACTTTGCTATTCAGAATTAACAGTTATACAAACATGCACAGAGCCCGACTAAAAACATACTAATAATGCAAGAAAAATGGTCAGAATCAGATTTCTTTTTGCTGCCATTGTAAGTAACAGGAAGTCACAATCAAGGAGTTTGCTTTGACTCTTTGAACAAACAAGTTATTAAAGTAAGGCATAGATTTTTAAAAATAATTGGGAGGCAACAGGACAAAAAGAGGACACATTTGTGATTCTCAGACAATCATCATTTAGCCAAGAATGTTGGGTCCAAAAGTGCTCCCTAAGCACACACAATGGACAATTATTAAAGATTGTAAAGTTT
Organism: Knipowitschia caucasica; assembly: GCA_964034765.1. Taxonomy (NCBI): domain Eukaryota; kingdom Metazoa; phylum Chordata; class Actinopteri; order Gobiiformes; family Gobiidae; genus Knipowitschia; species Knipowitschia caucasica. The sequence continues at coordinate 17,877,656 of OZ035839.1, forward strand.
TGTCCTTTTGCACTTTGAAAACAGACATGGAATCCCTGCACCATCCTGCTATTATCAAGTGCAGGCTTATTTTTTTGTTTTGGACTCAACATTCTTGTCTAATTATGATTCTGTCTAATCACACATAGGCTTAATCTCGAGAAACTAGTTACTAAAGTGTCCTCCGTTTGTCCTGTTGCCCCCCGCAGCTCTAGAGCAGAAATCAATGAGTGAAGCACGTGTGAAAGTCCAATTATAGGGCGCGGAGGCCGTTCTGACTGATGAACCGTTCAATCAGGCGATCGCAGGTGTTCTGATGTAAGCTATCTGTGTCCTCACTCGCTTTGTATTTATTCATCGTTATTTAGACAAGGAGAGCTCAATGAGACGCAATTATTCATGAATCTCTTTCGACAAAAAACGACATGCACACAGACGCGAAACCACAACAAAACAGTTTAAGTTTAGTTTATTGAGAGATTGAACATATACACATACAAACAGTTTAGAATACAGAGAGCTCAAAAGAAGGAGAAGCAAAAATCTTACCTGGGCCCCTCTCCCTTTTAAACCATAAAACCTTGTATCATTTTGCAAAGATTCTTTTTGAGAGGCATAACATCTTAAAACCCTTCTTCTTAAATGGTGAGCTTGTGCCCAGATAACCAGGCAGTCAGGAAGTCTTTTATAACTAATTCAGTATAACGTTTCTCTAGCAGACAGCAAAGGCCAACTAACATCGTCGAAGAAAGTCCGACACGACAGTATCATGAAAACGTTTTTATTCTGGAGGCGCAAAGTGGTCCGCTCAACGTGATCAGAATTCTACCTATGCTTTTCACTTTGTTTGTGGTGCTTTACATACCAAGGCGAATGTAGCTCGCGGCTAATTAGTACGCTACATTTGCTCCCCTATAGCGGCATTAATGGATTTACTGATGGCAGAAAAGTAAGGTACATTTTGTATATGATCAGATAACAGAAGCTTGGATTCAGATATGAAAGACCTTGCTCAAAGTGTCTCATTAAGCAGGTTGTGAATAAGTGTGTGTTGTATATAATGTGTCTCTTTGTGTTTAAGGGTGCATTATAGCTCTATTATTATTTTTCTGTCACGTTGCCTCTGCCCCGAAACAATACCGTACAATGCATTTATTGTAGTGTTATACTGTCAAATGGGAGGGTGGTTAGGGTTAGGGTGGCAATCCAAGCTGCCAGCCAACCTTTATTGCACCGGCTCCTCACTGGTCCTCCCTAATCCTGACCGACGGTAAAGAAGGGTTGCCCCGTCAGCAATGATACAGCCCTGTCCCTGAGCAAGACACTTTCCCAGCAACATAGCGAGCCCCCGTCACCCCTTATTGCACAACAGTAGGCAAATATTGGTGTTGCAGCGCACATACAGGATATGGTGAATATGGAGCACACAAAACAAGAGAAAACGATTGCTTTAAACATTCAAAATATTCTTTTTTTTTAGTTTTTATATGCTCAATCTTTGTTTTATGCAAGTATAAACCTATGAGTATCACTGGAAATGGCAGCAGAGGTTCAGACCAATATTCAAAGCTCTGACTACTACTGTACATGTCTGAGCAGCTTAGGGATACAGACAGAATATATACAAACTGTGAGTCAAGCAAGTTCACTCTGAAATATTAGGTTACGGGAAGAATAGATGTAGTGAATAAATGTCAGTTAACACTTGTAGTACAATGTTTCCCACCAGTGCCTCTCACACTACAAATGAAAAAGCGCCAAAGCAACAGCGTGTGTAAACCAGGCTATTGTCAGACTGACGGGTTTCCTGCTTCCTGCGGCGAAACGCAGGTAGGTACTGTTGTAATTGCTTAGCTTCAAACAATTCTAGACAACACAGTGCTTGGCCAATTTCCCTCCAATTTTCTCTCCTGTTGTTCCATCTCCACATGCACAGGTCCAAGTCTCTGCTTTCTTAGAATCAAGAACGAATCCCCACGAAATGGGGATGAGATAACATCATTTTCTATACGTGTACAGTATGTTTGTGAATGTTCCTTGTTTCATTTATCATACACTGGATGAGGCATGTCCCGTAAGAGGTCAGATATAACTCTGGATTGAATGATTTACGTTTGCCTTGTTGTTGTGACACTTGCGTCAGATGCTGAGACACTTCTGGGCAAAAGTGTGAAAAGTATTCAGTTCAGCCACAGGTTTGGAAAGAGCTCGACCAGTCACCCTAGAGAGGTGTGCTCCATTGTTACACAGATTTTCAATCCCTGCGATTCTTACGGCACATGATTTAAGATTTGAAAAAGCAACAAATGAAAATCTCTATTAATGAGGTAAAAAATCGCTTAAAGGAGCAAAAAGTGAGATTTTCATGTCAAGTCATTATTAAATGGCCCTAATGTTGTCAAAATGAATAAATAAACCATGCTCTTTTTGAATGCTTTTGTAACTAATAACAGTAGTTCAGCTTAGATATTCAAATTTCAAAATTAGTTTTACAGCCCCTAAATCTTGTCATTGTTTTCATTTCGCTGTCCCGCCCTCCACCGTTTTAAAATTTGCATATCTGGCAACCTGAGTCTTGAAATGTTGGAGAGGTTGCAGTACCACTTCTGGCCAGATTTATACAACCTTTAATTCTTTAACATCAACACAATCTTAACAGAACTACTTCATGTTGAATGAATTCCGTTGAAAAGCCAGTGACAATATGTGACTGGAATAGATTTCCACCGCAACCCTGACTTGTCACAGCCTTGACCTGGACCTGACCTGGTGGATAGAAATATTCCCTCTCACTAACAGACATAAAATAGATTTTCAGCCATATGGACTCGAACAAAGATGTGCCATGCTCCACAGTGATGGACAGATGCTTTTTAGGTAATCTGACTTCTGAATATCCATAATAAGTCTTATATCAGCAATATGTGAGCTTTTCATGTAAAGTCATCTTTAAATGGCCTGAATCTGTCAACAGTCGTTCTTCACCGACTCCCACTGATGTCTGCTGTTGTTGTGTCCTTGGCAAGACGTTTAACCTGTGGGAACACCACAATGGGGCAGCTGCGGCTGTAAAGTGCCAAACTGCTGTTGTGTCCTTAGGCAAGACACTTCACCCTCATTGCCTAGAATGAGTCTGGTGTGTGTGTGTGAATGGTTGGTGGTTGCCTCGATTCTGTCAAGTGTGCCCACTACTGTGGCCCAGTGTGGCTACAGTAGTAGTGTATCACCACCGTGTTTGGAGTGTATGAATAATGACATGTAAAGCGTCTTTGAGTGACAAAAAAGAGCTATATAAAACCAGTGCATTTTTATGTTTTGTTTTACAGCCCCAAAATCTTGTTATTGTTTTCATATCGATGTCCCGCCCTCCACTGTTTTACCAAAAAGAAAGTTTGTGATTCGAGTTGCCAGAAGGCACCACGTCGAGCTAATCTCACTGGTAAAGTAACATGTGACCGCAGCACTAAAAAGGATTCGTTATGATTCTCAAATCATTAATAACAAAACAAGAAATAAAATGAGGACTTATATCAGTGTTAAAGATTCTTTGTTGACAAAACTATTGCATATTCAGCTATTATGGTCCCAGCTGGATTCGTCTGCATATTTGGCTACCTGAGTAAGGGAGAGTGCTTTTTGGTACTTTTGGCCAGATTTTTACATTTTATTGCTCCTTTTAATATCAAAATTAATTAAATGAAAAATCATCTCAATGACTGAAGTTGCCATATGGGGATGTTAACTTAAAATATACAGAGAATATACAGATAATTCATGTTTGTCTGAAAGACAACACGATTTATGAGCAGAGACAGATTGTTGAATAACCGTATTCCAATGGGGCAGTTTGAACTACGCCTTATGTTATGATCTGGGGAGTCCTGCAGCGGTTGCCATGGCTTCAACTGCCTTATGCAAAAATGTTATTGTTTAAACTAATAAGCAAATCAAAGCATCCTGGTGACAAACTACTCTCTGCTTGCAAGACCAGAAATTATTTCATGAATATCAGCAGATTTTCTGGGATCTGGCTACTGTATCTCTGCAAAGACCAGGTAAGAAAATCCTCCACATACATTTATTACTAACTAGTTAATATAGGTTGTGCTTTGGGTAGCTTACTGTAATCATGCTAACTGCAGTGTTGTGTATGATTGACATTATGCAAGTTAAGTTCAAACATAAGAGAGGATAGAGAAGTGTAGTCACATTATAAATTAAGAAACATAGAACCAAGGAGATGTGCAGTGCTGTGCTCATCTTGAACAACCTCATATAGCTCATGATACCACAATATAAATTATTTTCATTTAAAAAAAACCAACAAATCAACCTTAAACCAATGTAGTTTTTTTTTATAACCCATTTAACTACATTTATTCAGCATGAGTATTTTCCTGTTGGGACTCAGCAGTTACTTGGGTTATCTTCAGGGCTCTTGTATGTTTTCCCCATCAAACAAAGCAACATATGTTTCTAAAGTCTGGTACTCACACACCACTGTCAACCTAATTGGTGCAGGTTTGATGATGCCGTATCCTTCGGGTGTCTACGAGCCAGCGCTGGTCCTGCCCCTCAGCAAACCAGAGGACCACATTTTTTCCATCTGCAAGAGTCTGCTGCAGATCCCACAACAGTAAGTCCTGTCGCTATGTTATGTAGCTACTTGTCTTGTGCACACTAGGGACTTTTGCAAATGTATTCCAATTTGGTTTTTACTGCAAATGGCAAATAAATGAATCTCCCTCTCTAACTGAAAAATAAAAACATATAGATATTGTCAATGAAATAAATTCTTTATACAAGAATTTCTATGGCAAATCTACAAAAACATAACGCATGGAGAAAATGTAATGACTAAGATTCTATCAACAAAATTCAGACTATAATTGGAATGACTTCATCAGACCGCTAATAGTACATAGTGTCTCTTTAATTAATCAAAGAAAACCTTACATTTTTGTAGAGTATATGACTTGTCTCCAGTGTAAAAAGCGTGTAGTAAAAGTGTGGTGTATTATCGGTTATTAATGCTGTACTGGACAAATGGTACAAACAAAGCAAATATCTCCATACAATTTGCAAGCATGTTATTTTGGAAATTAGTAGTGGCACAATGTAAATCACAAAGTAGAAATTGTGTAATTTAGTGAAATACTTTTAATCACATTCCAGATAGATGTTGTTGATCGAATTTGTTTGGTTGTTACTGTCTGCATTGGATAAATATATACTGCCAATGTATTTGTTTTTCAGGTACTGGGTGAAAATCAAAGATGGTTTCATTGACTCTACGACCTTGGCATACATATCCGAATTTATCATGGATTTGATTCAACATGTGTCTCAGTCCATCCTCACAATCATCCTGCCTCAGCTCTACAAACGCATGACATCCAGAGGCTTAACCCCCTGCTGCGTGATGCTTACTGAAGACCAGGTTGCTAACTACATGGGCGACTCGGTTCGACGAGCTCTGGCCATGTCCTTCCACGAACAGACTGTGGGATTCACTGAAAATTTCAAGAATTTTCTCATCAGTAACATTACATCAACGGTTAACGACGTCCTGGTTTTGGGCATTCAGACTACAGTCCGCCAAGATGTCCTCCCTGTGTTCTTTGTCGCTGGGTCAGCCTGCTCCGTGTTTGACCTCAGCCAGTTTGCCCAAGAGGGATTTGAGATCCTCAAGTCTGGAAGTGGTGCCCCATTTGAAATGAAGCATAACTTTGCATGGACATTTTTGAGTGACAGTCACGCTGAAGACTTCCTCTTTTCATACTTCTTCAGAGTTATCAATACTTTACGTGTCAGTTCCAATGTTCCTCATCGCAATGGCTTTGGTTGTCATAGGGACACCTATCTTATAGTTGGCTCAAATGCAGAAATAGTGACAGTTGACTGTGAATCTGGTGAACCTTGTGAACCCAGTCCTGAGAGCGGAACTAGTTCAGACGATGATCAACAGATTTGGCCGTTTAGTTCAGAAAAAGAAGCACATCGCAGTAACTTTAAAGCCCTCAGTAATGCAGAAGTGGAAACTATTAAACAGGCTGCTAAAGATCTTGTGCAGCAGTTATGGACAACAGACGAAGAAGTATTAAAAAGGATTATTGATGGTCGAATGGACATGCGTCATCTCAGAAATGTTATGACCAGGTTTACACACAACCTTTTTCCCATAGTTATAGACCAAGTTAGCGGCCAAGTTCCGTGTCCACCAGACGGGCAGATATTGGGTGGTATTGTCACCTTTAGAAGTATAAATTCCAATGATCCAGGACTCATTCCTCACTGTTTGTACTTGAAGACGGAAGAGATGATCAACCGGGCAGTGAAGCAAGTTCTGCAATGGGTGTGGTGGTGCGATGGCAATCCACCTAATTGTGATCCTTTAAACCAGATCCCTGAATCTCCAGAGTTTGACATGGTCCTGGGGGGAGGAGACCAGCACCTATCTTCAGATGAGGAAGAGGATGAAGTACGTGGTGATGAAGAGGAGGTAGAGCAACAACAACCGCAGCAGCCGCCAACACCACCACCACCAACTCGAAGACAACCAATGGGGTCAATTCTTTTGAACCATCTCACCAAATCTTCCTTCTTGGCTCTCATAGTGGGAGAGGTTCTCACGCTCATAGGGATAAGAGACTGGGGGAAAATACAGCTGATGCTGAGAAACTTAATTACGGGGGTGAATATCCCTGACCTGATACAAGAACCATTCGATGCTGTGGTCGGTGGGAGGAGTTTCAGAGACATTTGTCAAGGAGCTATCAGGGACCTGCTGGACGTGTACGGCTCAGTCTTTGCACTGCATCAAGCCGTCAATGAACACGAGCCTTCGTTCGAGCTGAATCTTATGGAAGTGATACAGAATCGACTCAGTTTGCCGCCCATTAACATTGAGGGTAAGATATGTATATTGGCAAATGTAAAAAAAAAGATCTATATCTATCTTCAAGGATTTTTCTGACCAAGACCCATAAATGCAATAGCATGCATTATTTAGGTTTGGCGTCATACAACGTGCATTTAGTGTCCCACAAGGTGTATTGTCTGTGCTGAAATTGGTGCGCAGAAGGGACGTGATCAGTGGTACACCACGTGATCTCTGAGTTCATGTTTAAGTTATTCCTGGATTCAAAGCTGTAAAAATGTAAAATCTATATATTTGTTTCATTTTTTATTTAAAAAAATAAAAAACACATTGTAGTGTAAACAGTTGGGTGAAATCAAAAGATGAAAGCCTCTTGAATAAGCGAACATTAAGAAGGCAGCTGTTTTTTGTTACAGTTGTATTTTTGCATTGTTTACAATCTAGGTGTCACAAATTCTTAAAATTAAGATGGGGACAGAGAAGTGTTGTAGAAATGGTTGAACCATTTCTACAACACTTCTCTGTCCCCATTTTGCGTGATGTCATCATTTAACTGCCCCATATTGAATTATCTGTTTTTCTTTCTTCAACAGCCTCTGAAATTCAATCACCTGCAGTTAATGAATCTGCAGTGTGTAAACCTCAGTCCAGACAAGAAAACACAGAACCAGAGTGCCAGGACCAACCCAGACCAGAGCTTATACAACCAGAATGCCAGGACCAACCCAGACCAGAGTTTAGACAACCATTGGGTAAGGTCCAACCCAGACCAGACCTCATGCAACCAGTGGGTAAGGTCCAACCCAGACCAGAACTCATGGAACCCGAAAGTAAGGTCCAACCCAGACCAGAACTCATTCAACCAGTGGGTAGGGACCAAACCAGACCAGAACTCGTGCAACCAGTGGGTAAGGACAGACCCAGAACAGAACTCATGGAACCCGAAATTAAGGTCCAACCCAGACCAGAACTCAGGCAACCAGTGGGTAAGGTCCAGCCCAGACCAGAGCTTAGACAGCACGTGGGTAAGGACAAACCCAGACCAGAGCTCATGCAACCAGTGGGTAAGGATCCGCTTGGACCAGTGATAGCACAGACTTTCTCTGAGGACCGGCCTGCACAAGCATCGGTACCCACAGCCTCAGTACCAGGTCTCGCAGAGGTCTTTGTCCGGGGCAGTTGGTGGAGGAGATTTGCGTTGAGCCTAAGGAGAGTGTGCTGCCACACCTCATCATCCTCTCCATGACCGTCTACGTCTGGACACAACCGACGTACCGACTTTAGCCGAGTTTAACGTTCATCTGATAGGAGCTTCCAGTGCAGTTCTATTTCAAGCACTGTTTTTCTGAATAAAACATGTTAAAAAAAGTAGCATGTGTTTTTGTTGCCGATGCAAACCAAATGTAAGCTTCCATGACATGCGTTTATATTAGATGCTGCTTTATGTGTCTGCCAAAACCCACATGGAACTGCATAAGCTGGGATTTGATTTGACACTTTCCAAAATCAGACTGAATGCCCAATTATAGGCTTTAGAGTTTTAGTTTGATTGTTAGTCTATGGTTGCAGCTCTAGCAGTACCTTGTACCAAAATTAAAAATGCCATATTTGACAAAAAAAGAAAAATATGTAATACATGATGAGAGCAGTTTTTTCCACAAAATAATAAGAGAACAAACAGTAAAGCATAGACAGTGTTGGCGAGAAAGGAAATACATGTAAAATCATAGGAATACATACTTTCATATAACGTCTCCAAGGTAAAAAAACAAAACGGCAACAACAACAAAAACGTTGCGTCCACACATTACACTTCCAATAAGTCCAGGCAAACGTTAGCGAGCGCACGGAGGAGACTGTGGTTTAAAAACATGGAGTCAGACTTGAAATCAGAGGCCGCATCATCAGTGAACGAGACACGGACACGGACACAACACAAGTCGCCAATTCATTTATATTGTGGACGTTTAATCACTTTTTCATCCTGTTTTCTTTTTAGTGCTATTGTAAAAAAAGAAATAGCGCCCTCAGCAACCGCTAAACAAGCCAGTTTAACGTAGCTTTCTACTGTGTGTGTGTGTGCACGCGACTGAACGTGTGTGTGGGTGTGTGCGCGAATGAATGTGTGTTTGCGCAAGGTTATATTTCTAGAGGGATTTGTTTATGAGGAAAGTTATAGAAGGCATTGAACCAATGAATGTCTCTGAGTATTCGGAATTACAGTGCCTTGCGAAAGTATTCAGCCCCCTTCAACCTGTCAACATTTCGCCACATTTCAGGCTTCAGACATAAAGATATAAAATTTATTTTTTTTGTCATGAATCAACAAGTGGGACACAATCGTGAAGTGGAACGAAATTTATTGGATAATTGGATTTTTTAACAAATAAAAAACTGAAAAGTGGGGCGTGCAATATTATTCGGCCCCTTTACTTTCAGTGCAGCAAACTCACTCCAGAAGTTCAGTGAGGATCTTTGAATGATCCAATGTTGTCCTAAATGACTGATGATGATAAATAGAATGCACCTGTGTGTAATCAAGTCTCCGTATAAATGCACCTGCTCTTTGATAGTCTCAGGGTTCTGTTTCGCAAGGCACTGTAAATTACTATTCTTTTCCAAAGTACAGAATGTCATGTCATTTTCTACCCTTGTATTATTCCATTTCGCTGCTCCTCCTTCAGGTGGTGAGTCCACGGGATGATGGCTTCTCCGTGATCGAAGACATGGCCAGCGGGGGCTTCAGGCGATGTGGAGTTAAGTGTCTTGCCCAGGGACACAACGATAGTAGACATCAGTGGGAGTCGTGAAGTAGGTCTTACGGTGGGCTCGAACCCATTAAGTCCAAAGACGAGTGCTCTACCAACTGAGCTAAAGTAACAGAATACTTTACAAAACACATTTTAGGTTGTGAATTCAATATTTTGTAACGGAAAACATTTTCAAAGTATTCTACCCAACACTGAGCATGGGTAAGCTACCCCCTATGAGCGCCAAATTTAAAAAGCAAAATTTTTTATTTTGGAAATGTGATACTGTGCATATTTGATGCTGAAATAGTATCTTTATATATAGTTATGTCAGACTAAATCAGACTTGCATAGAAAAGTTGTCACATGCCAAAGAAAACATTAGGTTACATCTGTCTGTACCCTCAGTGAAAGACAGACTCCCTCTAATGCTAACATTTTTTGACACATATCAACTCACTGCACAGTTCAAACACAATTCCATTTCAAACCCAGTTCCAAGTTAATACAACGGAAACGAAAGTGACAAACTCTTCACCCATATTTCAATTCCTTAGAGCAGCCATTCCCAAACTCAGTAACACCGAGGCCCCCTTAAAAATCTGACGGGTCTGCGTGGCCCCCCAAAATAATAACCAAGAAGACAACATTAAGAATAGGCTCTTCTGGTTATTTTATTTTGGGGAAATAGCCTCTGCTACAAACATTGTAATACAAAAATGATTACAGTGGATTATTCAAGTCAAATAATGAACACAAATATTTTAATATTACAAACAAAACATTATAAATTTAACATTAGATAATTATATTATTTTTTAATTTTTTTTATGACCTCCCGCGGCCCCCCTACAGTACCCTCGCGGTCCACCAGGGGGCCGCGGACCCCACTTTGGGAGACACTGCCTTAGAGCACTATTTCTCCCGGGACACATCTGTGGATGGTGGGCGTGAGACTGAAGACTTCACGTTGTGTCAAGCCAATGTCATAATTTCTTTCCAGACCATTTTTATATCCACAGCCCATACTCAATTTCAAGTCAATTTTCTTCCCGCTGTCAAGTGCAGCATCCGCGCTTCATGCAAACAGTTAGGCAGCAGATGATGGGTGCTTACAGTAAGTCAATAGGGTATTGATCTGATGACATAAACTAACCAGTGCTTGGCTGCTGTCACTGCTGGTGGTTATCTCTCTCCATCATGTCACCAACCCTCTCTGCCGCATGTCATTTCAGTCTGCTGTGATGGGTCGAAGATGAAACCAAAACCCCATCTAGATAAGAAATGCCATGCAATATTTTTTTCTTTCAAAATCATAATGGGTTTGTTTTACTTTGACATTTTGTGTTGTGAATGTGAAATTTTATCTTAAACACAAGGTGAAAGAAGTATAGAGGATGATAAATGCTTTCCTCCCATTTCCTATCATCAGAGGGAGTAAAAAAAAACTAATTTAAAAACTAGACTTTAACTATTCATCTTATTTATGCTTTTAGAAAGAAAGGACAGAGTTTCATGTTTGTGCAAGAGGCCCCTGGTCTCAGATTGTTTGCTACATATATGGATTTGCTATATATCTGTTCTCTATGCTTAGTGTACATATTTGCTTTACTGATAAATATGTCACATTAAGCCATTAACAGTGCATTCCTCAACTGCACCAGTGGTTAGGACCCACATTTCAGAAAAAGCTCCAATACCTGTGTCTTGCTTTAGATATATAATTTCTTTGAGATCTAAAGATAACTAAACATGGGGAGGCTGCTTTTCAGATTCATGCTGCTAAAATCTGGAACAGTCTTCCTGAAGATGTGAGACAGGCCTCCTCTCTGACGATGTTTAAAACCAGGTTAAAAACCGTTCTGTTTAGCTGTGCATACAACTGAGGGATTTTATATTTTCATCTTTCTTTTGAATGTACTGTGATTATTTATGATTTTAATGCTTTCTTATTTTGTTCAGCACTTTGAGTTGCCTTGTGTATGAATTGTGCTATACAAATAAATTGCCTTGCCTTGCCTTGAGATGTGGCTCCGTTTTGGACGAACCAGCTTTTCCTTTAAGGGTGTTAAATCTATCCGCATGGGACTAAAACTACACACTAACATGACCATCTTCAGCAGAGAGCTAAGAGTTAAGATCCAGACAGAGTTATTCTCACGTGTACATTGCATTGTAAGTTTTGTATTCATGGCTCACTCCACACTATACTGTATCAATGTGTTACGTTTTGGTCAATGACACAAAAAGTCCCGAAATGTCCGCAGCCGTTACCGCTGAATGTTCGCAGACCCACTGTTGTATTGTCTCCAGCTTGTTTGTCCAGTCGAGGGGGCACTACTTAAACACATATTCATTCACGCCTGTATTATTAACAGCGCTTTAAGACAGCTGTTTTGGACGTAACAAAAGTGCGCACAATTGGTACGTACAAAAAGCCTAGATTGTCTGCAGTTATTCAATAAATTTATTTTGTTGAATAATGTAAAATCTGTAATTACACTTACATTATAGTTATGTCTCCAACCATTAAACATTAAATAGTCTTCTCTGTCATGTTAATTATTCCATTCACAAGGCCTCCAACACGACACGTCCTAAATGTAACAATTATGTCCCCAAAGTTCAATAAATTATTTTTGAACAGCATCCATTATTCTTGAAATAGTTTTAGCTGCATATCTGGGATTATACTATGTGTATACAGTATATAGGCAACATAGTATTAATTTTTTTTTAGGTACAAGCATTTTTAGTTCATACATTTATTTTATTGTCGCTTGAAGTTAGATCGAGCAATGGTACAGGTTAGCGTGTAGTGAGCCATCTGTAAAAAGCCCCCTGTGGACTAGTGTTGAACCTGTAACACTTTCAACAATGCATCTGGTTCATCCAAAGTTATTGTCATGTCCATATTCGATAAATAGGTGAAATAAATACATAAAACAAGTGACATTCCTCAGTCACGGATGATTGTATTCCACAATAGAGCAAGGGATGTCTTGATTTGAGGGAGGAGATACTTATGATACAGAAGAGAACTGTGTTTGGGCCTGATTCTTGCTCTATGAAGAAAAGTGTTGTCTGCAAACGGGTGGCTTAAATTGTGTATATTGGTTTCTGGCCACACAGATAAACTCTCCTTGAGTGAATTCTGTGGTTTTCCCCCAAGCTCTTTGTGAATTTCAAAACAAGACAGTCTGTGTGTGTTTTACAGAGGAAAGCCCTACTTGGAACTTCTTTACAGTCAGCGTGATACTAAGAATAGTTTCAGATGGATGCAGTCTAGAGACGTATTCATTATTTCAAGTCATGAAAGGCAAACATTAGAAGAGTCGTCTTTTTCCAAATAACCTCTAAGTCATATCTGTGCATGCATGGAAGTGATATTCACAAATCAACACTTTGACGCTAAAAGATGCTTGAAATAACTTTTCACATATTATTTATTTTACACTTTACTTTGATGAACTTGCAACGTGGAAGTGTGGACCTTCATATTTTTTGTATGAACTAATAGCAGTATTTGATCTATATGTACATTTCCCCTGTGTGGGATCAGTAAATTCTTTCTTATCTTATATATTGAAAAAAGGCTAAATGCATTAAGTGTTCTTCTCTGGTACAAGGTCACTACACCTCTCCCAGTAATGTTTACCAGATCTGGAAGCCACAAATTCCTGTCTATGAGCTTGTGGACTTTGCTTATCGGCAACGCAGTGATTTGTGACCATGACATATTTCATTTCAAACAAAAAAGAAGACTTTGTATTGAAGAAAGGCTGTGTTTGTATCACTTCCTGATTATTGAAAACTCTTGGAAAAAGTCTTAGAAACAGGTTTTAAAAAGGTTGGTGAGTTTCTTTTAGCTGAAGATTGATCTGAATGTGATATTATAGCTAAACAAAATCATTACATCCTCATAGATCCTGGCACTTCCAAGCATTCTGGGTATTGTACAGTAGCTCTTGGAAAAAGATCTCGCAGTGAAACAATATTTTTCAGAAACTAGACTGATCTGACCAACATCTTAACAAACTTAGAGATCGCTTTATCATCACGTAGCTAGTTTTGGCCCAAACAGACATACTTATGAAGTCAATACTTTTTACAAAAATCCTCACAATCTCATAGATACATGGATTTTACTTCTGGAGCCAAAAGTTCTCTCCACTTCCAAGCGTAAAACCCCTCAGGTATAGAGCACTATGAGCAGAATATGCTGTCAATGAAGCAGTAAAAACATACAGGTCAATAGTCTCTCTATAGACACTATGTCATGCCCAAAGCACATGTCTTTAGTCTCATGAAAGCATAACACATTTTAGTTCATAGATTTCCATGAATTTGGTTGGTTTGAATAACCATTATTATTCCATTGGAATGAGCAGGAATAGTTGGAGGAAAGCACACAGTTTATTATTGGGGACCCCGGGGAAAAGGAGTATATGCGAACATGTATTAATCTTGACACTTGTGTTGCAGTCACACATGACAGACAGCAGATCTAATATTTCTCTTCCTTCCCTTGAGCCTTCTATTTTCTATGCACAGCTATAATTCTTCCAGAACTGGGTGCCAATAATACTCCATGAAACCAAAGGGAGTGGGTTTCCACAGACCACTCGGTCTGAGAAGTAGCATAATGTCAAACACTTAATTACAGCGAGGACTGATCTTGTGAAGACAACACAAGTATAAACAAAGAAGCGTGAACTATATTTTTTTAATGAACGTGGTCAATGGAGCAGTGGCCGTCTCCTCGGTGTACACTGCGCTCATTACACTTGGCCTTTACATTACACTAATGGCTTTATTGCTTTCCTGTGGCGCCAATTCAATATAAATGGTATTTTCATTCACTAGTTGGAATGACATTTTAAAACGGCTCTTTATCAGGATAGATTAATGATGTTATAATTATCAATAGAGTGTTTTTATTTTTGAAATACTGAAAAACTCCCATAGCCGTCATTTTGACTGCTGCATTCCTTTGAATGTAAAATTCAAGAGTTTTTCAGATTGTTTTTATTTTATTTTACAGAAATTCTTTGAATCTGAATAGGAACTGTTGAACTGACTGCTCTGGGAGTTTTTGCAGTTTCAGAGTTGTGCCATGTTTTGTTTCTCAATCGATTCTTGATATGCTAATTCCAAATATCAATGCTTATAACCTCTTAAGACACATTTCAATGAATAGGAGTCAAAGGAAGTTAATACCCAGTCCTGCTGCTCTCAGTAAAACAACCACATCATGTATTTTAACTAAAAGTGCAAAGGGTAAATGCTATTTGAAAATAAATCCCATTGTACTGTTGGACACAAACACACAAGACACATCTGCAACATCAACAACTCCCAAACTCCTCCTCCAGTTCTACGTCATGGTGCTACGTCCCTTAGGACTTCGCTAGTGGGATATCACGTGACCCCCAGGTCACACGCCAGAGAGATCAAAATAATTTGCTCCAATCACCAGCCACCTTCCTCTATAAATGCCCCTGCACAAGGCCGCACCCCCTCTTTCACTCTGGCGCCGATTGAGATCTACATTCAATTACCTGAGGAAAGATGTCTTCTGATGCTCGTCCGAGTTCCCCTTCGCCATCCGGCGTCGGACGTCGTCGTTGCTCGACTTGTCGGGTCAAGCTCCAGCGCAAGGACCAGCACTCCAGCTGCTTCCTGTGCCTGGGTTCGGGCCATGCGGCGTTGAGCGCTACCTGCGCCTCGTGTGTCGCTCTCCCCAGGGAGGAGAGTGAACGCAGGCGCGCGTTCTTCGCCGCTACAGCGCCCCGTCCGGACCCCTCTCAGGACGAGGAGTCTGCGATTGACTGGGCCCCCCTCGACCTTCCACCCGTGCCCGCGGAGTGGGGTGACTGCGAGGACGGAGAGGTGTCGGAGGTCGGCTCTCTCCTCACGCTGGACGAGGTGGTGTCCAACCCGGAGCCGGACCGCTTCCCGCTGGACCACATGCCTGGGCTCTACACCACGGCGGCGGCCATCATGGATGCCCCCCTGCCACCGCAACCGAACCAGAGGGTGGAGGACTTCACCTCTGGTTACGCCACCCCTCGAGGGAGGAGGAGAGCCCAGCCCACGTTGTGCCCGCGTATGGACCCGATCGTCCATTACGCGACACGTGAGTGGCCAAAGCCCCTAGCGGCCAAGAGGCCCGCTTTGGGGTATGGCATGTACTGTAACGTGCAGGACTGGTCCTGGACCGGCGGGGTCCCGGACATCGAGGACTCGGTTCGGGCGGCCCTCTCCTTCCCTCCGAGCGGGATAGGATGTCTTTGGCTATGCACGACAGATGTTACGCCAATGCGGCTCAGGTCGTCGCGGTGGCTAACAACATGGCCTTCATCACCGGGGCCCTGGATAGGTCTCTCTCCTCTGACCAGGCACTCAGTGGAGACACCTTATCCCAGGCGAGGACCACTTCAGCGGCGATCTTGCGCATGTGCCAAGCGCTAGCTGTCGATGGCGGCCGCACGATGGCAGCAGCACAAGTTGGGGCCAGACACCTCTGGCTGGGGTCGGTGAATCTCAGAGAGGCGGAGAAGAGGCAGCTGCTGGACCTGCCCATCTCCCAAACGTCACTCTTCGGTCCGGAGATGCAGACGCTGATGACGAGGCTGGACACCGCAGCTAAGGACTCTGCTAGCCTAGCCAAGCATCTAGCTGCGAGACGCGAGGCCCGCCCACCAGCGCGGAGCCAAGACAGAGGCAGGGAGCGCTCGCCCGGCAGGCGCCCCGGACCATATCCACGCTCCGTGGTCCATCGTTCCCCAGCGACGAGACCCCCGGGCCCAGACAGGCACATGGGAGGTTCGCGGGACCAACACACCCACCGACGACCTCCCTATGGCAGAGGAGGTCGGGGTGGGAAAAATGTTTTCAATAAAGGCCGTCCGGCTTTTCATCAGTACTCGCTGTCTGAGTCTCATTTGGGGGTATGTAACATGTCAAATGATTTGAATTCTGATTGTGTTACTTCTCGAGCATATAACGTGGCTCCGCTAGGCCTGCAGCCCCCAGAGAAGGGCGTGCAGCGCGCTACGCGGGCCACGGGCTCCGATTCACGGGTTCATGTTTTGCCCTCCCGGAGAGAGGGCAGGCGGAGGGATCTGGTAAGTGATAATGTGTGTGCTCCAGCCGAACGCGTGTTAGCATCTCTGAGCTACAAGGCTAACACGGGGTTTCCCAATCCAGGGGCTCGTCCCCCCCTCCATGAGGCAAGAGCCAGGGGGGGGCACAGCAGCCGTGTCACGTGTGGTGAGCAGAGCTACAAGGCTAACACGGGGTTTCCCATTCCAGGGGCTCGCCCCCCCCTCCATGAGGCAAGAGCCAGGGGGGGGGCACAGCAGCCGAGTCACGTGTGGTGAACAGTCCCGTACTTATGACGTCGGGCCTGCAGAACACGTGACCGCCCTCGGCGCTCACGGTGTGACGCAGGGGCCCCCCCGGCCCTTTCAGCCACCCCCCCTCCCTGCTAGGAACACCAGGAGGGGGCGGGGCCGTGACGTCTCGTGTTCCAACTCCCGTTCCGCCCCTCACAGATTTCTACAGCATCTGGAAGGAGCAGGGCCTACTGACAGATATTTGGCTGGAGAAAACTCTGCGCAGAGGTTACGCGCTGCAATTTTTCCGAAAGCCACCACCATTCCGAGGCGTACGGGCAGTACGCTCTCAGGTACGGGGATCGACAGAGGCACTGCAAGCGGAGGTCTCCTCTCTGCCGAGTCGAGGCGCAGCAGTGGAGGTAGACCCGCAGGACGCCACCAGGGGGCTGTACTCCCCTTACTTCTTAGTGCCAAAGAAATCAGGCGGGGTGCGTCCCATTCTGGATCTGCGCGTGTTAAACGAGTGCATTTCCAAACGGCAGTTTCGGATGCTGTCCACAAGGCAGCTCCTCGAGTGTGTCAGGGAAGGAGACTGGATGACTTCCATAGACCTGACAGACGCATACTTCCACGTGCCCATAGTGCCAGAACACAGGAGGTTTCTGCGCTTCGCAGTGGGAGAGAGGAATTACGAGTACTGCCGTCTCCCCTTCGGGTACGCACTCGCGCCTCGCACCTTTTCCAAATGTGTGGAAGCAGCTCTGGAGCCGATCAGACGTGCGGGGGTAAGAATATTAACCTATATAGACGATTGGTTAATACTGGCCCCATCCAGGGAAGTGGCCGTGAGCCACACGCACTGGGTCCTGTCCCACATACAGCGTCTGGGCTTTGTGGTGAACAGGGAGAAGAGCAAGCTGCAGCCAGCCCAACGCATGGTTTACCTCGGTCTGCAGCTAGACTCTGTGATATTCCGTGCTGCATTGTCCGTGGACAGACGGATGAGTGTTACCCGTCTGGCCCGGGAGGTTCTGGCGGGCCCCAGAGTCCCCGCTCGGCGCCTCAGGTCCCTGCTGGGAATGATGGCAGCGGCTCATGCTGTGGTGCGGCTAGGCCTGCTCCACATGAGAAATTTTCAGAGGTGGTTCTCGCGCCTCAGGCTTCACCCCTCCCGGGACGGGGGGAGGCTGATCTGGGTTCCCCAAGGGGCAGCATCGGACATCAGGTTCTGGCTCACTCCGGGTCTATTGCGGGACGGAGTGACTCTGGCCTGCGCTGTGTCTCACGTCGAGGTGTTCACGGACGCGTCGCTCGAAGGATGGGGCGGGGTCCTCGGCCAGAGCTCTGTAGGAGGCTGCTGGTCGGACTCAGCCCGTCACATCAACCTGCTGGAGATGGAGGCAGTGCACAGAGTACTGCTGCACTTTGCCCCTCAGCTGCAGGGGAGACACGTGATGGTGCGCTCAGACAACACCACAGTGGTCTCCTATCTGAACAGGCAGGGGGGCACCAGGTCCCCCGCTCTCCATCGCATGGCGACGGTGACGCTGCTGTGGGCGGCGCTTCACCTCCTGTCTCTCAGGGCGCGCCACGTCCCGGGGGTCCGGAACGTGGGAGCCGACAGAATGTCCAGGGGGGGCCCACTCCAGGACGAGTGGGGCCTGGCCCCACGGGTAGCTGCGGAGATCTGGCGGAGGTTCGGCCGTCCAGTAGTCGACCTTTTCGCCAGTGCAGAGAACGCACAGTGCCCGTCCTGGTTCGCCTTAAGGGCCGCGGACGAGCCGCCTTTAGGCGTGGACGCTCTGGCTCATTACCCATGGCCAGGCGGCCTGTTGTACGCTTTCCCACCGGTGCGTCTCCTGCCGGTCCTGCTGCGGAGGATCGAACAGGAGAGGAGATCGGTGATTCTGGTGGCTCCGGACAGTCCGCATGCCCGGTGGTTCCCCTTCCTGAGGGGCATGGCGGTGATGGAGCCCTGGGCCCTCCCGGACGAGCCGGGGGCTCTAGTCCAGGGGGCAGGAGCCCTGTTTTCACGTCCGATAATCGGCCGCAGGCTCTGGGTTTGGAGGTTGAGAGGCGGAGCCTCGTAGATCTGGGTCTTCCCTCTGCGGTGGTGGAGACTATTCAGGGAGCGAGGGCGCCGTCCACCGTGAGGGCCTACGCCACGAGGTGGAGGCTATTCAGTGTCTGGTGCGATTGCCGTTCCTGGGATCCCAGGTGTTGCCCGCTGGAGGGGGTCCTGGGATTCCTACAGGAGCTTTTCGACAAGGGGAGGGCTGTCGCTACCTTGGCGGTGTTTGCGGCAGCCATTACTTCGGATCACGACGGGTTCGGGGGGTTCACAGCCCGCTCTCACCCGTTGGTTAAACGTTTTCTGCGGGGGGCGCGCAGGAGGAGGCCCCCGCTCCAGAGAACGCCTCCGGTTTGGGACCTCAGGGTGGTCCTTAGGGGGCTGTCGGGTTCTCCTTTTGAACCGGCGGCGGAGGCGAGTCCCGAGTGTATCGCTTTTAAGACGGCCCTCTTACTGGCGTTGGCGTCTGCTAAGAGGGCGGGCGATTTGTGTGCGCTCTCCGTCCATGCGTCGTGCCTGTCCTTTGGAGAGGACGACGGCATGGTGGAGTTGTGGCCCAATCCGGCTTTTCTCCCCAAGGTCATCACGTCGGCCTTTAGGTCGAGAGTGATCAGGATTAGGGCTTTCCACCCGCCGCCGCATGCCTCCCCCGAGGAGGAGCGGCGGCACCTTCTGTGTCCTATCAGAATGCTGAGGCATTACCTGGCCATGACGTCGGCATTCAGGTCGGGTGATCAGCTGTTTGTGTGTCTGGGCCCCAAGAACAGGGGCGCCCCGCTGTCGGCTCAGCGGCTGGCGCATTGGGTCGCCGCGGCGGTGCGACGGGCGTATCAGACGCAGGGCCTGGCCCCCCCGGTGGGTTTCAGGTCGCATTCCACGCGTGGGATGGCGGCCTCTACGGCCCTTCTCAGGGGGGCGTCGGTCGAGGACGTTTGCCGTGCGGCTTCTTGGGCGTCGTCCTCCTCTTTCGTCCGGTCTTATCTTTCGGATGTGTCGGACCGGTCGGTGGCCCATTCCGTGCTGAGTGCAGCGGATTGAGTTAGACCGTTGGGTCCCTCCCCTGAGGGGTGGGCCTTCGGTCTAGTTTCCGCCCTGGTGCAGGAGCTCTTGGGAGAGGCATCCTACAGGTGCGGTACATTGTGTGTGTGGTCGGTCTGGTAGTCCACGTCAGGAGCTCTTGGGAGAGGCGTCCTGTGACTACGGATGACCTACGGCTTGTGTTACGTGGGGGTATCCTTGGTAGGAGTGGCCCCGTAACACGCTTGTTCTTCTGCCCTGAGTCCTCTCACGTTGTGAGGGTCTTACTCGGGCGGAGCTCCAATCACCCTTCGCTGGCCTGCTGGGAGTACATTTTTCCTACGGCCTCCGCGTTGTGTCCCACTAGCGAAGTCCTAAGGGACGTAGCACCATGACGTAGAAT
This sequence comes from Knipowitschia caucasica, assembly GCA_964034765.1. Lineage (NCBI taxonomy): Eukaryota > Metazoa > Chordata > Actinopteri > Gobiiformes > Gobiidae > Knipowitschia > Knipowitschia caucasica. The sequence goes on from OZ035839.1 coordinate 17,898,099, forward strand.
TAATAGTTACTTAATGTAACTTAACTTAAGTTCTACGAATAGGTGCGTAGTCCCTTAGCTACAAGCCCATCAGGCCAGCCCGGCTTGGCAGAGTTCAAGAGGGGGTGCGGCCTTGTGCAGGGGCATTTATAGAGGAAGGTGGCTGGTGATTGGAGCAAATTATTTTGATCTCTCTGGCGTGTGACCTGGGGGTCACGTGATATCCCACTAGCGAAGTCCTAAGGGACTACGCACCTATTCGTAGAACTTAAGTTACATTAAGTAACTATTAATTCTGTTTCAATCCAAGCACAACTGTTCTCATTTTGACAATATCAAAAATAGCGTCCAGACACATACTCAATAATGTAATTATAAAAACAATAATAATCAAATGAACAAACTTTAAAACTTATGGAAACATTTTTTAATGCAGCTAAAGCAGAAGTTCAGGGTGGGAGATAAGGTTCCCTGTCAGAGTGCTCCCTCTTCTACACACGTGTCCTCAGCATCACTTCATGGCTGCATCTAAACAGAGCCTACTCTCAGTCCAGTAGCATCAAGCTGCTGTTTGTGCAGCAACCCTCCTCCTCCCGGTTACGGCCCCTTCGGTAGAGTATTGCCATCAACTTCCTTCCTTCGCCACCAGGATTTAGTGGCTCGCAAGATCATAATCTCTATTAAATTTCTGCTTGTATTCGTCATGCGAAATGTCTGCCGGGATCTAAGCATGATCAAATCATTGGACCAATGTCTTATGTCTCATCTTTATATGTTTATTATTATAAATACAATATAAAGGGACACAAACCGATGTTGTGTTCTTAGCTACAGTAAGACACTTCATCACATTAGGTGTGTGAAAAAAAAGTGAATTCTGATTCTGATGGCAGGGGTCGGAGGGGCCAATGGCATATACTGGTGACTTCAGTATATGCTCCAGGGCAGCTGTGGCTACTGTATCACCACTGTGTGGCAATAAAGATGATTTGAAAAAGAAATCCTCCATATCGTACTTTCAGCCGCAATAAACTCCACAGTTTTCCTTGATCTTTTTCAGCATTCCATATAGATAGCATATTAAAACAATCTTCTCTCTCTGCTCCGTTTGCTTTCTCATTCAGTCTGAATAGCTAGTGATTGCCATTTGTCGCCTACATTATTTTGAAGTCTTATCTGCGCTTTGATGCTTTTTCTATTGCTCTTTTGTCCATTGTCACAGAGCTTCCACCAACAACAGAATACTACGTGTGACATTGAAAACATTGTCTGGCTTTGTTTTTCTGTAAATCAATATATATTATGACCCAGACAGTTCTCGCCAAGGAAATGTGATAGGTTGTAATACAGGACATGTTAAAACTATCACATCATAGCAATGTACTGGTAGGACTGGATTTTTATTTGCATTCTTGTTTTTAGAAAGAAGGAGAAAGCAGTTGTTAAGCCTTCTTCATCCAATAAACAAAGTGATCTATTTTTTAACTCACACAAAGTGTAACTGAAGTCATATTTGTGCCTTGCAACAGTTCATTCTCTTTGCTGTATGAAGCGATTCTTCACACACAGCATCTGTTGTGCTGTTGCTGCCTTCACACTGGAGGTGCCTTAACTGCATTCACATTGTGTTTAACATCTGGACTCTTGTCGTGGAATAAAGTCATTTTCACCCTATGTTTTTCTGAAGTGCTATTAGTCCAGTTTCTGTGTTTTATTTCAACTTTTCAAGCACCCCTGTTAAAGAATGAATGAATGAGTCCCTTTTTAATTTAACCCTTTTTTTATTTCCTCAACCACTTGGTGGATCACTTTTTAAATCACTATTTACTTGAAGCTTGGAACTGAAAAATATACCTCATTGGGGCATGTCTATCACTGAAGGCACTTTTTACCATCAAACTGTCTCTGGAACATTTGGTAAAGGGCTATAATTAAAAACCAAGGAGTAAAAAAATAAAAAATAAAGAATTATTCGTGTTATTAGTGCTCCTGCATTTTCAAAAATCAAGGAGTGAACTTTAAAGAGTTCAAGTCAATGTCAGTTGCTGTCAGTTACAACTACATCAGGTTGGCACTCTCACTCTTCAGCAAGAAGGTCCCCGGGCCTTTCTGATGGAGTTTACATGTACCCCCTGCGTCTAAGTAGACACAGTTACCCCTACCACAGAGGACATTTAAAATGGTAAGTAAGTCATCTTTAATTGTATAGCGCCGTTCACAGACTAGATTTACAAAACTCTTTACAATCGTTGTGAGCATTTGTCTTTCACCCCACACAGATGGGAGCGAGGTCGCCGTACAGGAGGTGCACGTCAGACCTTTTGTACATGTTTACAGTGATGGGGGGAACCAGAGTAAACCAGAGCACACACAGAAAGGCCTGGAGGTGGAATCGAACCCAGGACCTTCTTGAGAGGCATAAGCGCTAACCACCGTGCCACTTTGCTGCCCAACAATAGCCAACATCCTCCAGCAACACAGGAAAACCTTAAATCCGTTATACAGTATCTGACTACTGGAAAAGAGAAAATCACAGAATGATAACGGGAATGGAAGAACATAAATACAAAAGCAGACCATCAACAGGGATGAGGGGGTCTGGACTCACATCTCCAGAGATCACAGTGTGGTGGGGGGCGTGGTCAGTCTGGCACATCTGTCAGGCTGCCCACATTCAGTAATAACAGCTGATAAAAGACACGTCACACCATCACAAAGGTCCACCGATGTCAGGTAACATCAGAGTCAGAATCTGTTCTATTGCCATTGTACAAAACATGAAGTCACACAATAGGAATGGTGCAATTTAAAAACAATTTATAAAAGTAAAACACACTTTTTACACTTTTGTCTTTGTAATGGAAGAAACATTGCATGCCTTTTTCCATTACAACTAAGTCTTCTTCAAATGTGCAGTATTCAGGTTTTTTAAGAGAAATGAAAATGAAACAATAATCACTTTCTCTAACTATTGATAAGATTCGAAGTATCTTTATTATTTTGCACAAAGTGAAGTGAATCATCTGCGCTTTAGTGTAGCCCATATGTTAGAGCTCATTAAAAAAGAAGTGTAAGACATGCATACTATTTTCTACTCTATAACTAATTACGTGGGAGATAACACTTATGTTTTCACAGCTGAGCAAGTAACACTTTTCTGATCAAAACACTGATAATTTAGACTTAACTACATCTGAACGATCCCAGGACTTTGTTACCAATCTGACTTTACTTTCAGTTTACACAATGTAGCTGTGTGGGAAGTGGATGCTGTCTGCGCGCTTTCTGTGTTATTGTATTAATCTTCTTTGATACAGCTTTTGTCTGACTCCTCTCGTTATTGTTATCGCTGCATGGAACATTTTAGATCAGAACGGAACTTTGAGGAAGTTGAACAAGGGAGAGAAGTGTTCCAATCAAAATTCAAATGGATCTGTGTGTGTTGGATTCTGAACAATCACGTAGCCCTCCTTTGGGCGTCCGCGTGTTCCGGTGTTTCTGACTCACAAGATCAAACACAATACGCAGCCGTAGATCCATTTCCACTCCTTTATTGTTCAAAATCAATAGTCTGCAAGTATCCGCTGCATTGTGTGCGGTCAAAAAGGACTGCAAAGATGACTGTGAGCTGCCTGTTCTGGAGGTTCTTTATAAATCTGGACTTTTAAACCAAGAACTTAGAATAATTAATGACTCTTCTGGCCACCCTGGAAAAGCCATGTTCCTGCTTCTTCCTTCTGGCAGAAGATATCGTTCTCTGAGGTGCAGGACATCTGGATATGCTAATAGCTTCTTCCCATAAGCTGTTATCAGTTTGATCACTTGTTTTGAACCGGTTTCAGTCAATCAATTTCACAGAGAAATTTTTTTCCTGTATTATGTATATTATTTATGTATCTGTTTTATTTATGTACTACACTGGGGACTTTTGCAAATGTATTCTAATGTGGATTACTGCAAATGGCAAATAAATGAATACGAAAAACCATGTCGGCTGCCCTCATTATATCATTTCCCCCGCACCTGTCCCATCTATTTACATCATAACTTTGTCCCGCCCGCGCTCTTTAGCTTTAAACAAGTAACAAAGCTAAAGAGATGGATGGATGGATGGAAGTAACATTAATATTATAAGTAACATGCATTTTAAAACATGTAAATAATGAACTACTTTTCATGATGTTTTTAAATTCCAATTCTACTTTTAGAAACTGACATTTTATTATAAAGTAAACTCTGGCTCTAACACTGTGCGTGGCCAGTGCAATGACAGACGTTACCAAGATAACAATCAGCTCCGACTAATGAGCTCCAGGTTCCGTGGGAAAATGAAATAAGCCTTGAATGTTTGGCGTAATGCAGTGGGTGAAGGAAACTAGAATATGAGATTGTATTTATGTTCAACAAAAGTTTGAAGTTGTCTTTGGAGAAAACTCTGGCCTGGGGTCCTTGTATTTGCTGTTTGCGTTTCTATGTGGCCCACAGAGGAAGCTTGTTTCTGCAGTAAGTAAGTAATCTTTATTTATATACCGCCTTTTCACTGCAGATCTGAGTCTCAAAGCGGTTTACAATTGTTAATTATGGGCATTTGTCTCTCACTCCACACAGAGATGGGAGCGGGGTCGCCAGTACAGAGGCGCATGCCTGAACTATTGGACATATTTTTAGTGGTAGGGGAAACCGGAGTACCCGGAGGAAACCATACCCAGGACCTTCTTGCTGGGAGGCGAGAGTGCTATCCACTCAGCCACCGTGCCGCCCAGTCTACTTGTCAAAGAGGAAAATGGAAAGTATGTATATCTATAAATAAGATTGCTCTGAGGTATTCTACTACAAGAGTGTATTAATGTGTGCGTGTGACTCGTGATTTCATATTTAAATAATAGTTTTTTGAAGTGTGTGTAAACTTAATGTACAGCTCAACCTTGCAAAACATGCCATGATTGTGTCTAATGTTCACTATAGACATAATAATGCCATTTTGAATTCGCTGTTCATAGAATCAAGTAATCTTGGTTCACTTAAAACAAAAATAAATAAATAAATATGAATCAAACAATGGAGACCGGAAACTCTCTGCCACCTAACGTACAAGACAGATTTCCAAGCTAGAGACGCTCCCCGTTAATTAATGATGAGAAAAAGGAAAGGAAACAAGGAATTTGAGCCTAAATTTTGAACTACAGTAAAGACCAAAAGTATGGACACGCCTTCTCATTCAAACAGTTATTTTGTGATAAGAAAAATTGTAAATTCACTCCAAAGTAATCAAAACTATGAATTATCTCATGTGGAATTGTGAGCGTACAAAAAAAATTATGAAACAACTGAATTTATGTCTAATATTCTCAATTGTTAAAAGCGGCACCTTTTGCTCTGATTACTGCGTCGCACACTCTTGGCATTCTTTTGATGAGCCTTAAGAGGTAGTGACCTGAAATGGTCTTCAAACAGTCTTGAAGGAGTTCCCAGAGATGCTTAGCACTTGTTGGCCCTTTCGCCTTCACTCTGTGGTCTAGCTCACCCCAAAACCATCTGGATTGGATTCAGGTCCGGTGACTGTGGAGGCCAGGTCATCTGACCCAGCACCCATCACTCTCCTTTTTGGTCAAACAGCCCTTACACAGCCTGGGTGAGAATCTACAAAGTCAATAGCAGTGTTGGGCACGTTACTTTGAAAAAGTAATTAGTTATAGTTACTTCTCCCAAAAAGTAACTGAGTTACTAACGGAGTTACTCCACTATAAAAGTAACTAGTTACCAGTAAAAGTAACTATTGCGTTACTTTTTCGTTTTGTTCTGGAACATAATGTGCACTCGAGGTGCGCATTTTTACCTTTAACCTCAGTGAGTCTGAAATATTGCCAATATTTCCATCTAGAAAAGGCTGTTTTGCTGCTGGAGTCCTCCTCACTCTTCATCTCTCTCTGTGCTGTAAACACCAACACCCGCCGCTGTGAATGTGGAAACACAGGTGAAGCACTGACTTCAGCCCAATCAGATGAACATATATATATCATATAAATCAACAGGACCAAGAGAGCGGCTTATTCACAGTTTGTTTGGCTACAGCAAAATATGTTTCATGCCCGCATTGTTTGTTCATACAAAACGCAAAACTATGAGTTATGGGTCTTACCTTATAAATGACCTGCACAGGCCACTTCGGTTCAGACCAGTTCTGTGTTTAAGTCCAGATAATAGTTTGAGCGTAGATATGTAATCCTCCATTTGGAAATTAGTCCAATGAGTTTTAAAAAGTAAAACAAAACGCGTGTCTCCTCCATAAACTCCTTTGTTTTGCTAGCTGCAGCCGGGTGCATCCAATTTCTAAGATCAACAGTCTTACACTTCACCTTTATTTCTTATCATTCCTATAGTCATTGAAAAATTACGCTAAATGCATTTTAAATTATCTTAAAATGTGTTATATGTATGTTAGCCAAACCTGTTGCTGCCCTTTGCAGATAAACCAGGAAGAGAAAGGAGCTTTTCGATGGAATTGTATGCAGCTGACTTCTGCGCTCACGTGCGCTCCTCTGAGGCTGGCCTCACGGTGATACAAGCCGTGGTTGAGCGCGATTAAGACCAATATTTGTTTCAAAAACACAATTTATGAGCCATCCTCTCAACTGTAAACATGTAGATTGTAAAGGAAATATGTTTTACATCAGCCAATAATTGCTGAGAGGTGTTCTCATCCTCCCTTCTCTCATGACAACATGCGCAGGAGTCCCATCACGAAGTAAAAAGAGAAGTTCATTGTGCGTCTTGAGTAACGCGCAGTAACGGGATGTCGGAAATGATAACGGCGTTATAGTTACAGTCAAAGTAACTAGTTAGATTACTCGTTACTGAAAAAAGTAACGGCGTTAGTAATGCCGTTACTAGTACGCCGTTATTCCCATCACTGGTCAATAGTCATGAAAAGAAAGGAAACTCACTGAATGAGAAAGTGTGTCCAAACTTTTGGTCTGTACTGTACTTTAACCCTTTAATGTTCACTCCTTGAAGAAATAAATAAATGAAACTCGTTTTTGATTTTCCAAAGTGTAGGAGATTGTTATTATTTTTAACCACTTGTTTTTTTTGTTTTATTATAGACCTCTATAAAATGATTGAGATGCAGTTTGACGAAGGGCAAAGAGATGCCCCAGTTTGGTAAATATCAGTTCCAAATTTCAAGTATATGTAGTGACTCAAAAAGTGATCCACCAAACGGTTGAGGAAACCACTAAAGAGTTCAAATCAATGTGTTGCTCAGCCTGTGGGTCAAGTTTTGGAAAATATTTAGTTTTAAATGATACTCAAACCTGTTTACAATACAATACAACTTAAATAAGTATTAAAGTAGAGCTCTGTGCTTTACCAAAGAGCGAATAGGGTGGCAGAGAGGTGTAGGGTCAGAGAGTGTGTGGGCCTGTGTCTCAGTGTGTGTGTGTCTTGATGTGTCTCATTCCACTGGTGGTGCTGTCATGTATGCTACACCATTATACTGTATTACTACACGTATTGTTTTGTAGAATTCTACTTGTATGGTATTGGTCTTTTATAGTGTGGGTGAGAGGAGACGGCGGTCATATTAGCGTCCGCTTCTTCCAACCCCTTTTTTGAATCATGTGCATCTGTCTGTTGTGTGCAGGTTTGAAACACAAATCTTACTACTATCCTACAACTCACTATTCTGGCCTTGATTCGCTGCCCTATTTTCACAATTGTAACAGCAATACGTTAATTATCCCAGTCTAAAGAGCCAAGAACCTTGAGTGGCATTGTTGGGATTCCTATTACTGCTCAAGTCACATGTTGTTATCGCTGATTGTTTTGTCTCCTATGACATCTCCACATGATAGAGAATATGCTGACCTGAATCTGAACCAGTGTTTAGAGCCATCTAATGTGCAAACAAGGTGCTAACAACATGCTAACTTTGTGCAAACATATCTGAACTGGGGTTGAACTTGCAGCCTCAAGCAACGGGGGTAAAAAGTGCAAAAAGTATATTTAATAACAACATAAGAGGAGTATAACATGAACAAAAACGAGTATGAGGTGTGAGCATGTAGTAATCAGAAGTGTGGTGCAGGTGTGTGAGTGTAATGGAAGCCTGTGTGTGGTGTGCAGTGATTGTGGTGCATAAAACAAAAGACAAACTCAAATGTGCAAATAAGGAATGGGCAAGGTGGCTCAAGGCAGAGCCCACCAAGACAGGACCAAACAGCAGCAGCACAGGAGAAGAGTGAGCAGCTCTCAGCTCACAGCTGAAAAGGTCCACTGATGAGGGGCGTGGCAAGGTGTAGGTGGATACCTGCACAGGGGAGGAGACGGCAGAGAAGGCAGGCACAGAGATAGCACCCTCTCCTGGACACTATAGGGCCTGGCCCGTAACACTAGCAACTAAGGGAGCAGCTAATTGTTCATCCATCAATCTTAAATGTATACCAATGTGAATAATCTGATATGTAATGTAATTCTTTTGGATTACTGGATTTCTGTTTGTGGCAGTGACTAATCCCATCACTTAGATAACAAACTGAAAGTGGAAATTGTACTATTAATGTTTACATACTATGTACTATACTAAAGTGTTCATTTAATTGGGGGAAAAGTCTGAATTGAGCCTTTAAACAACCTGATGGTGCAAGTGGTGCGGATCGTTCCTTCAGTATATGGAACAGTTTCCTACGATTTACCTAAAGATCCCCGGAGGGCAATTCAATCATCTGCATTTGACCCATCCTGATGCCGCTAAGGCTTACGTCAGGAGCAGTGGTCGCCGTAGTACAGCAACCGGGAACCCATCTCCAGATGTTGAAGCTCAGCTTGGTCAGGACCAGAGCTGGAGGATTTAACCTATAGTGAGAATGTTTTCAGTGGTAGGGGAAACTGGATGTGAGTGAATATGCCTTTGTTATTAAATCACAATAATCAGAAAGTTGTTTTTTCAAGCCTATGAGTAGATCCATACGCTTTACTGCACCAAAATACACATGGAACTGAGCCGCCTAACTGGGATAAGCAGAAAGACTGTTTCTGTAGCATTGCCTCAAACTGACATCTGTCATCTCCAACTCTCCTAACGCCCACAGACACACACAACTTTTGAAATTAAAGTTTTTGGCTTCAATACATTTTGTTATCTAGCATTTGATGCATTTTAAGGAAGGAAAGACGTTTTAAATTTACCATTCATACACGTACTGGAGCTCAATATGCACAAAGATAAAACAATTTTTCTGGTGCCTTCATTTAGACTTTAAGGCATCCCAAGTTTGCAAGTTCACACGAAGCATTTCAGGAAAGACAGGCTTTAGAGAGAGGGTTCTGGGTGGTCTGTCATCCTGCATTAGCACTTAGTTTATGTACAGTGTGATGAAAGCAGACACGCAGCGCACCGGGCAGGGTGCAGATGGAGCCATGTCACCAATGATCAGTCAATGTTACATAAAACAAGGCACAAGTGTGAAACGTGGTTTATTATGGAGGGGTATGTGTTTCCATCAAGGAAACTATATATTCTAAGCGTTTAGCTCGGCAATTCACACATCACTATATGATGATGTGTTGGCGCCTTTTTTCTCAACTTTCAGCAAATATTTCACAAAAGTCATTCAATTATAGAAGACAAAGATGCTCTAATTATACAACGATACATTTTTCCTCCTGACCTCAATCTACCTTTTGCTCAACTGATCGGACCCCTGCTTCTGCTGAGGCCGATATCATTTCTGAATTCATATTAGTATCTTTTATGATGTCCACACTGGAACTCTGCAAATGTTCCGCTTGGACAAATAAAGTTATTTAAATTAATTTCAATAGCATGAAGAGTGGTGAGATCTAATACCTTGATAAGGAGGTCTTCTATTTTTTTAAAGAATAAGTAAAAAATACACAGGGAGAAGATGCAAACTCCACTCAGACAGGCACAGTTCTGACTGGGATTCGAACCCAGAACCTTCTTGCTGGTCGTGAGTGCTAACCACAGCAGCAAGTATACAAGAACAGGATGTGAATGTCCGTTGTTATCTGGATGTCAAGCACACTTGACTTATCTGTTTCAGGATGTCAAATGAATTCATATTTTACCATTCAACCCTCTATGTTGTGTTTTCAAGGTTTTTTGAAAGTGCTTTAAAAACACACTCTTCAGAAATAATTATGTAAACATTGGATATGGTCTTGATTAGAGACACAGGTAGCATCAGGATTTTCCTGTATAGTTCTTTTCCTGTTACTAATGTTGCAGTGCATGTGTGTGTGTGTGTGTGTGTGCGTGTGTCTCATGTGGAAGAATTGAGTATCTCTGTGTATTTTGCAATGGTCTGAAGATTAGGCACCAGCCATTCACACACAACAGACTCATTCTAGGCAATGTCGGTGAAGTTTCTTGCCTAAGGACACTGGTGCCTGAGGTCTCCATACACAGAACTAACCAGGCCCTGCCCTGTACAGCTTCAGAGGTCTGAAAGGATCTGGCTTTTGCATGCAAGTATGGTCACATACATACAGTATTAAGGCCCATTTACAAGTATAAATCTAATTTATTTCTCCAAGAGCCAGCTGCAGCTCATCTCACATAGGCTCACAAAAAGCCGACTTCTATAGATGCGTCGGGAAAATGAAATTTAACTGTTTAAAAGGGCCGACAGTGGCTCAGTTGGTAGAGCATTGGCCCTAGAGCCTGATGGTCGTAGGTTCAAGCCCACCACAAGACCTACTTCATGACTGCTGTCGTTGTGTCCTTGGGCAAGACACTTAACCCCACTTTGCCTGAAGTCCCCACTGAAAGATCAAGGCTCCTGTGGACTCACCACCTGCCACCCCCCCACCCAGATATGGATTAAGGGGAAGAAAATGGCTGGATAGATGCTTTAAAAGTGGCTCCAAGAAAATTGACTACAGTGACGGGAGAAAATATTTCAATCAAATCATTCATTTTACGAGATAGACACTTATATCACATATTCTTTTCTAAATAATTTAACCAGTAAGGCTATTCTTAAAGAGAAAACACACAAAGTTAACCACGGTGAGTCCGACAGGCCGCAGGAGCATGGCACCATGTAAACCACAAACACACGGTGCACTTAATATTCTTCTTAAACATGTTAAGAATTGTGTTCATTCAACGAATCATCTGAGGGTAGCTTTAGAGAGTTTAAATGATGTAATGAGACGTATACACAAGTGTGTTGTGTCTATTTGATGCTGAGGCTCTGATGTGCTGCATTATAAATAGATAAAAAGTTACTTTATTGATCCCCAAAAGACAAATTCAGGTGTCACAGCCGCAAAGGTGGAGAAGCATTTTTCAAAAAGTGAGCATTCATCCACGGGATTTTCACCTGATCTGCTTGGGTCGGACATGAATCCACTCCAGTCTGGACCAGTTCAAACCCATGAAGTCAACATCTCAGGCAGAAAAAGCAAGAAAAATTCAACAGCAACTGTTCCAGAGCTGCTTAGGACTTGCAGCCATTTCCAGCGCATTCACGATTAAACAAATGCCGGCTTATGAGAGCGTTTGTTTGCACCAATTAAATATTGGTCAAATAGAACAATTAATTTGTTAACAAAAAGCTTGTTATTGATAAGAACATCATTCAAAGATATAATCACAGCCAAATTACTGCATCTGTTCTGATCTGTCATTAAATATTTCACATTTATATTGCTACTACATTGAAGCAAAAGTTTGCATTGGACAGACATGACAAACATTATCATGTATTAAAAACAGCTCACATCCACAATTAGTTTTAGCTTTAGGTAGAGAATTTATCACATTGAAGCATAGGTCTGACTTTTCTAAACTGTCATAGATAATGATTATACTGTTCAATAGGTTAAGGTTGAAAGTCAAAATGACACGACAGTGTGTGAATAGTTTTTGGTCAGTGTGAGGACCCCTAAAGACGACTGTAGTCTGTTCTCTCAGCTTTATATCCCTCCTATCACGAGAGAAGGACCTTCTTGAGTCCTTTGAGCATAAGAACCAGCCTTTCCCTGCAGCGCTGAGCAGCAGGGAAACTCCACTCTGGTCAGATGGTTCAGCTTATAAATATGGAAGCTCACTTACACACATGCAGAATGTGTCTCTCTTGTGTATTCACTGTCTCCAAGGCCTTCATAGACCTTTGAGGAATATGCTCTCTAAGATGTTAATGCAAAGATCCAGACACACTCATTGAGGTATGACGACCAGTTATAGATGACCACTAAAATGTGTTTAATTGAAATGGAAAGTGGGCGTAAAAAATTATAAATCTGTGTTTCTAAATCTCTCTGAGTTTGCATTTTCTTTCACCACACATTGAAAAGTAGCTGACATTTCAACCATGACATGACACATAATCATACGATTACAATTCAATTACAGTTACATCAAAGTTTGGACACACCCACCCATTTCAAGAGTTTTTTATCTTCATGACTCTAAAAATTATAGATTCACACTGAAGGCCTCAAAACTATGAATCAACTCATGTGGAATTATGTGCGTACCTAAAAAACTGAAAATATGTCTTATATTCTAGGTTCTTCAAAGTAGAACCTTTTGCTCTGATTACTGCTTCACACACTCTTGGCATTCTCTTGATGAGCTTCAAGAGGTAGTGACCTGAAATGGTCTTCAACAGTCTTGAAAGAGTTCCCAGAGATGCTCAGCCCTTTTTTGCCCCTTTGGCTTTCACTCTGTAAGTAAGTAAGTAATGTTTATTTATATAGCGCATTTTACAGACCAAGGTCACCCAAAGCGCTTCACAATGTTCAGCTGTGGAGCTCACCCTAAAACCATCTGGATTGGGTTCAGGTCAGTGACTGTGGAGGCCCAGGTCGTCTGGCTCAGCACCCATCACTCTCCTTATTGGTCAAATAGCCCTTACACAGCCTGGGTGTGAATCTACAGTCAATAGTCATGAAAAGAAAGGAACCTCATTGAATGAGAAAGTGTGTCAAACTTTTGGTCTGTACTGTATTTTGGTGATATAAAATACAAATTTGTTATTCACAACAGATCAGAAAATCAAATTGTTCAAACACAATAAATTAAATTATAACAAACAGGTATTACTGTATGTGGCCTCCCCCCCTTCCTCTCATGGAGACTGAGTGCTCAGCAGTCGTTATCAATCAATCAATCAACTTTATTTGTATGGCGCCTTTCCAACACAAGGCCACTCAAAGCGCCTCACAACCCACATAGTATCACACAAATCAGAGACATCAATAAATACATTAAAAACAGAATAAAATCACAAATAATGGAAAAAAAAAAAAAAAAAAAAAAAAAAAAATTAAAATATTAAAAGCACACACGGGATTAAAATAATAAAAATGTTATGTGTAAAGATTTTATATTACTGTGATGCATTAACTTTATTCTTAACTCAATGGACTTTACAGCCAGACAAAGTGCGTAATAGGCAGAAAAGTAATATATGCATTTGGAAAAAAAAAGAATCCTGGACACATTCTAAAGAAAACAAAGGTCCTCCTACAGGAAATGAGATAATCATATGCATAATAAATGGGCTGTGGAACTTAAAACAAAAAAGTGAAACCTCCATCCATCCATTTTCTTCCCCTTAATCCATTTCAGGTCGGGGAGGTGGCAGTCAGAGCTGCACCCAGTAGCCCCTCACTAAGTGGGGGGCTAAGTGGGCAAAGTGGGGTTAAGTGTCTTGCCCAAGGACACAACGACAGCAGTCATCAGTGGGAGTCGTGAAGTAGGTCTTGTGGTGGGCTCAAACCCGCAACCTTCAGGCTCAAAGGCGAATACTCTACCAACTGAGCCACAAACATAGAAACTTGTTAATTTAAAATAATTTCATCTAAATGTGTCAGCTTGTATTTCGAATCATGCATATCAAAACAACAATGTGATAAGAACCTCCATTTAAAGAGTCCTCCGACGGCTTTAACATTTTAGAAATGTAACCTCCATCTGTCATTGCTCAATTTGCAATTATTACAATATGCACCAACTTCAACTCTCATTATTAACTTCTTGTGTGAAAATAGGGTTTTCAGAGAATAAGAGCAGGTGCAGGTGAAACTGACCACACAGTCCAGTTAACCCACTTAAGCCTGATTCATTTAGCATTAGAGCTTTTCAATAATGAGTCTGGAGTAGACTGATTACTTACAAAAGAAAATTATAATTGAAACAGCACCTTCAGACAGGAAAATCAAATTCATTCAATTTGAGAATGGTTAAAACGAAGCTCATAATGGTGTTTTTGTTCAGCACAGGTCTACTCTTTCAAACCTTTGTCTTCTTTGTTGAGCAGAGCATCGATGGTGTCTGTGTCTTATGACCTCCATGCAGCCATGTTTTTCTGTTATGCTGAGACTGTTTGGCTCATGGTTGCATCAGAGAGGGGGAAACACAGAAGCCATCTCATCATTTGTCATTAAAACATATTTGAATGATTATATCTTGGCTTATTTACCCAAAGCCTCATCCAGATGCTACAGCACATATTTAATTGAATAAAGCGTATGTGTGTGTATTTGTTCTCACCCAGGACACTCATGACACCAAGCACACTTTAGCAGAACCAGGTCATTGCGTTTAAACTAGCCCCAAGCACTAAAGAATGGCCAGTGAATATCTTGTTCTATACTCCACCAGATCTGTCTGACGATCTCATCCAAATACCACTGACCATACCTCCCAAAAGGTCTTGTCTCTGGTCCAAGTTAGGTCTTGGATCTGGTTTGGTCATGTGTGGGTCCTCTGGCCAGCACTTTGCACACTTCTGTCTTTTGCACAATCTGAGTGATTCTGTACTGTAAAGCCTAACTTTAATCTTGTTTCAGATATCAAAATTATTTTAAATTGCTTTTTCCCAGTAAGTAAATATTACTGTTTTATTGTTAGTTGGCTGAGTGGGTATCACCATCGCTTCTCAGCAAAAAAATTCTGAGTACAAATCCCAGTCAGTCCAGAGCCTTTCTGATATATGTAAAAGTTAAAATCACAGTGAAACTTTATTAAGTTTATTGCGTTCACTTGGAAACATCAAGTTAAGAATGAACCCGAGGAAAGTCTAGATAATGTGCCATTTATTTCCAAGGTTTTTTCAAGTACACTTTACTGGTCAGGATTTACAGTGTATGCTAAACGTTCCAGTGTGAGATAAAGTCTATCTTAACTTATCAGTTCACTGCGCTTCAAATACCCACACACATCTTTTTCGTTTGGTGTGGAAGGGAGATTGTCCCAACACGCCCGTATTAAATTCAGGATTAAACAAACGCACCAACATAAGCCATATTCAATAAACATGATCCATGGTAATGACAATCAAGCAAATGTCATGCGTTTTTTTTTTTTTTTTTTGTGTGAGAAGGATTATTTCCAGCACAATCACTAATCTCTCCCGCATTGCAAGTATTAAAACCTAACGGATTCTCAGCTGTCGTGTGCACACTCTATAATCACCTAAATCTACACGATGCCTGCAGCACATCCACGAAATTCACGCGTTGACTTTTACTTTGAAAGTGCCTGAGGTTGCCGAGCGCGTGTGCGACGTCTGTCTTGACCAGAGCCTGTATATTGACGCGCGCCTCCGCTGTCCGCAGCAGCGACACCGCAGAGCGCAAGGTTCAAACCGCACTTCACTCCTGACCACGGATAACGCGTTCACCCTGCGTCTCTATCACGGCTTCTCTTCATTGGGAAGTGGAGGGATTAACACTTTAGGATGACTGCCTCCCGATGACCAGAAGGTAAGTTCAGATGCGTCTGTTTGTACTTTTTCTTTTCTTTTGCTGTTTTATAGATGCTTGTTGTGGCCAATACTCATTGTTAAAGATACTCATAATAGTTAAAGATAATTCTAACTATTCCATGTAGAATTCATGTTGCTACATTTTTTGTCATGTTTTGATGGAATTTTCACGCGCGTATCTCAACCCGCTTTGCCAATTGTCTCGCAATTTATATAGCTTTAAATGGACAGTTTACACAGCCGGAAATATTTGCCCAAACGCAGCAGGTTGCTTTGAACAGTAATCCAAAAACGCAGAACGCACACACAGGTCCACATCAAGAATTAAACACATCTGTAATCCTAAAATGATCAAAAAAATAAAAATAAAATAAACCTACAGAAATGTCGATTTAAAGGTCCTCGATTTTACTCCGCATACTGATGGTTAAGTATTTATTGTTTACATTGTTTGTGTATTTTGGGTGATGTATGCGTTGGTGTGTGGGTATCTCTTTTAAACAAAGTCAGTATGAGACACAACATGATGCATCAGTGCAGAGGCAGAGACTGAGGGGGTTTCCTTTGGGTAGCAACCTTCTTCTTTATTGGTATCATCAGGCCAGCCCAGAGAACCAGCTTTTTAAATGCAGTTGTGCATGCAAGATTTTGGTAGGAGGGAGTTGGCATGGTATTTACTTGAGGAGACAACAGTGACATTAATGCGCCCTCCTGAACCCATGCAAGAGAGAGAAAAAAACCCTAGAATATCACAGGTCAGAAGAAAGGGCAGTGCAGATGGATTGCAGTGTGGATGGATTGTTGAATGTTGAAGGTTACAATGATTTCACATGTGTCACTGGAGCCTATACCATCAACGTAGATATAGAAAAAAACGTCCTTCTTGTTGTCTAAGAAAAAAAAAATCATAAAGCTTTGACCTTTGGTTGTGTTTTTTATTTGTAGGTTGTTTCAATTGTTGTTCAATTGGTCAAGAAAATACTATATAATAAAGCACATAAAAGTCAATGGTCCACAGGGTAGTGTTTTGTTATTGTTTTTATGTGCTGTATCCTCCTCTGTCCTTAGACCCAAACCCTATATACAGTCCAGTCCAGTTTATTTATAAAGCACTAATAAAAATTGCAAGCTTGACCAAAGTGTTGCACATAAAAAGACATACAAAAAATAGTAATTAGAGAATACAAAGCAGTGGCAAAAACACACACTATTTACAGCAAATAATCAACAATACAAAATGAATTGGATTCAGATTCAGAAAACTTTATTGATCCCAAAGGGCAATTCATTTGCAGCATAATCTCAAAGCAGAACACAGACACAGACACAGACTCTACACAAACACACAGTGAGTCAGGCCTCACAGTTCACACAGCAGCGTGTTACACACTATAAGTTACAAACAACAATGAACAACACAATTCCCAAAAGTCAAACACATTTACTAGAATTCAACAGTTTTATGGCAGAGGGCACAAAAAAAATTGGAAAACCTCTCAATTAGGACCCAATGAGAACAAGTGACAAGACAAATAAACAGGAAGTGAATCAGACAGAAACACAGCCGAGCTCAGTCCATAATTGAGGACCAACAACTGTTTCGTCTGAGGAACCCCAAGCAGAGCCGGATCTGCCGACCTGAGAGAACGTGACGTCAGTAGGTCACACAGATAACGCGGACCAAGGCCATTCAGGCATTTATAGACAAACAAAAGGATTTTAAAATCAATCTGGTAGCAATCATGAAGCCAAAGAAGAGATGACAGGCCGGGGGAGATATGGTCATACTTCTGAGATTCTGTTAACAGACAGCGCTCTGCAACAGCTGCAGACGAGCGAGTGAGGACTGACTGATACCTGTGTGTATAAGGCGTTACAATAGTCTAGCCGAGTCGCAACAAAGGCGTGAATCAAAATGTTGAAATTTTGCCTTGAAAGGGAAGACTTTATTTTAGCAAGTTGCCGTTAATGGCAACTGGATGTCACAAAGACCGTTTATGATCCAGAACATTCAACAACATTATGATCCTCTATTGACATTTATGGACATTGGTCATCCGCCGCTTATGCCTCTATGTAGTTTTTATTCATGGCATTTAATGTGTTGGAACTGTTTGTTTGTCTGATCTATGTTGGCGAACCGACACAACTTTGTAAAATTCTCCCAGATTTTTCCTGTTGTAATAATGCTATACAAAAAATACATTGAATTCAATTGAACTTTTAATTGAATTTAGTCCAAAGTAAACAGCTCCGTAACAGTTGACCTGATGAAGAGACCGATGCCCACCCCCCTCCATCACCCACGCACAAATTTGATTTACACAAGAGTAGGTGAGGTGTCTTCCTCAAGGACACAACTCTCTGAAGAAAAATGTCAGTAACTCTGAACATTGTAAAGCGCTTTGGCTACCCTGATCTTCAAAAATGTGCTACAGTATATAACTAAATATTAATTACTTACTTACAACTGTTTGGAGTCAACGAACATGCGCTGCTTGGATTTTGAAATCTGACGCGATCAGACAAGCAGGAAATAAGTATTGCAGTCCTAAGAACCCCGATAGCTATTTTGAAATGATATGATTGAATATGATTAACATGCATCACATCCACCCTTCAAACAGCGGCTCCATCACAGTTTCCCAGTATTCCTCTGCCTCTTCATTGCCCCCTGGTGTTCACGGAGCTCCCCCTGCTGGTGTATTTGGTGGCCCCCCTCTGGAGCTGGTTCGATAGTGCCCACTCAGCTATAGACGTACTCATCACAGGCTGGAGTGTATAGAATATGCACAAAGCTTTGATGATTGCATAGTCCTTGTTTTGAGAGGTTCTAAGTGTATCTCCTCAACGCTGGATCACTGAGCACACATCCACAGCTATTACTGTTTTCAGACGGCTCAGCGCTATAGTTCATCAGTACAAACCAGGACAGACATTTTATGCAAATCCCACTCGCAGTATTTTTTTTGTCACATGCCTTCAGGGAGGCATGTGTAAAATAAACTTAAGCGATTGTGATTATGATATAATCGTGTGCTCTCTCATTTGGCCCCTCTAATGCAGGGGTCAACAATTTCATAAAGGCTGAGTGCTCCCTTTTGGATTAACAAAAGGCTCAAGGGTTACTTTGTGTTCTTGATTTGAATGCGTTGAAATTAATTGCACATTACGCTCAAAGGTCAAGACATGAGAATTGCACGTAGTCTCAGCCAATTTTTTTTTATCATCATGGCTCAGTATAAGTTCAATTTAGCCTTAATTTGTCGATCTTATTTTTGGTGGAATCTATTTTGGGTTTGCTATTGCTGAATCCATGTTAAACTTGGGGTACTCAAACAAACTACAAAAAAAATGTAGCTTTGATAAAACGGATATCCGTTTGGTTGTATCACTTTTTCGACATCAGGCACATTTTGAAATCAATCAACTTTTATTTATGCAGCACTGTTCATACAGAACGCAACCCAAAGTGATTCACATTTTTCACATTTAAAACCAATTTCAAAACATACCGTAAAAAAACATACAGTACAAAAGACAGTTTTGTATGTTTCTGCCTAACTCAGAAAAATAAATAAAATAACTCATAACCATCACAAATCAAGTCACAAATAAAGAATGAGATGCCGGCTCAGACATCGCCCGGCAAAACAAGGTCTGCGTCAGGTGCTGCGGAACCAAAGCACGAAAGTGGGTGTCTTTCCACAACATGGAAGCTCATGTCAGGCATCATTGAAGCTAAGATAAGTGGGCACATGGACCATGAGCCCAGGACAGAAGGGCGTTGGTAGAGATACCAGAGGTGCCAACGGGAAAGCACAGGCACTCATAATGGCTGCACAGGAGCAGGACCAGAGCAATAGAGGCCCAGATATACCACACCAGACAAGACCCAAGGTGTCGGTTGTGCAAAGGGGGACCTGAGACGATCCAACACATAACTGCAGGGTGCAAGATGCTGGCAGGGAAGGCCTACATGGAACGCCATAACCAAGTGGCTGGCATAGTGTACAGAAACATCTGTGCAGAGTATGGGCTTGAAACCCCAAGGTCTAAGTGGGAAACTCCTCCTGGTGGAGAATGAGCGTGCGAAGATCCTGTGGGACTTTGACACAGACCGACCGAATGGTAATGGCGAACCAACCTGATGGTAGACAAAGGGCAGAGGACAGCCGTGGTGGTGGACGTGGCAATTCCAAGCGATGGTAACATCAGAAAAAAAGAACACGGAATGCTTGAGAAATACCAAGGTCTCAGAGAGGAGCTGGAGAGGGCCTGGAGGGTAAAGGTGACACTAGTGCCTGTGGGGATCGGTGCACTCGGGGCAGTGACCCCGAAGCTGGAGGAGGTTACAGCGGATCCCCGGAACAACCTCGGACATCTCAATCCAGAAATGTGCAGTGCTCGGAACAGCAAAGATAATGCACAAAACCCTCAAGCTCCCAGGACCCAAGAACAGAAAGGGTATTTATTTTATTTGAATTTTTAATTTTTTAATGTCTTCAACATCGAAGGTAAGATTGAGATTAGGACGTACACACTTTAAATAATAGGAAATGGAATTGTGAAATGTGCAATACAAGATATACCATGGCTCACGTCCTTATTCAGTGTCCTAGATATAGAGAACATAGAGAAGCGTTTGTTCGAGTGCTGAAAAATCCTAACATTAGATTGAATACAAGAGACATTTGGTGCAGGCATTTGGCGGTAATGCACCGTTAAGTGGTTTGCAAATACCATTAAAAATGCACAAGAAGAGGAAGAAGAAGAAGGAGGAGGAGGAAGAGGAGGTGGAGGAGGAGGAAGAGGAAGACTCAAAGAAGCAGAAAAAAACCATGCTTTTTAAAAACAGTCAATCCCTCTTTTGTGCTCTTACAGTTGTGTTTATAAACATGTGGGAAGTACGTGATACTCTAAGTTGTTTTTGTGTTGCCAATAATCAGCCACATACTTTCCCTTCCCCTTTTGACATGTTTCCGCCTCATTCTCGACCTGGACTCTTTAACGGGTCATATCTCTGTGAGTTGTTTACTCCGTTTAGATGATTTGAAGATCAAAACAGAACCACAACCTAGTCCAAAACAGCATTAATTTAAATATGACGCCTTACTTTTTCATGTGCAGTTAATGATGCAAAATGAATGAATGATAAAATACTCGATTACTATATAGTCATCAGCTGCAGCCCTTCATGAATCATACTATAGTGCTTCTGCCTCACAGCAAAGTTTCCCCAGTTTCTCCAGTTTCCCTTATCACTAAAAACATGTTCAGTTCAGGGGGGAGGACTGTGTGAGCTTTGGGCTGCTATCTTGAGAGGTGGCACTGCCCCAACCAAATTAATGAATTGTCTACAGTAAAATGTAGTACTCAATGTGTCAAAAGTTAAAAAAAGAGAATGAAAGGGTCAATTGATCGATAACTAAAACATTGGATGGTTGCAGCTGATGTTTACGATGATGGAAATATGGAAGTCTTCTGATCCGATCATAAGATTGGATTTGTTTCTACTATAAATAAAAGTGCATTTCCTTTTCATTTATTATTTATTTATTTATTATTCACCTCCATCATTGGTCACGTGAGGACATCTAAATGTATCAAATTGATCAGTTACTTTATGGAAATGCTGCGTATAGACAGCATTACTATCATTTTATAATGTCTTATGTTTTGTGAGAACTGTAATCACTTTTCAACCTTTCTTCTGTGGAAATTTGAGTCCTGACGCATGTGCTGGATTTTGGCATCTTGTGATTTGTGTGAGTGGTCTGATGGTCACATTTCTTTGGGTTATTTCACACTTCTCTGAGTTTCCCCAAACTCATGATCCAAATGCAAAAAACATTGCATGCTTGAAATTAACACTCACTCCATTAACATGCCTGTAAAAAAGTAGAACAAATGATACAAAACAAGAACAGATTTTATGCAGACAGATGTTTAGTGACTGCATACAAATTCTGATATTCTTTTTGCCACTCAAAATCAAATCCTATGAAGGAGGGGTCGAAAAGCGTTGCCTTCTACAGCTTTGCCCTTCAGTATCACTTTCCATTTGTTTTTATTATTTAATTATCAACCTGTCCTTTTAACTTTCTCTTTGAGTGTCAATAAAAGGTGCTATATATGTATGAATAATGATAATAATATTAATGATAGAATAATAGATATATTGTTATTGTTATTGTCATCATTGTTCTGTCAGTCTGCTCCAGGGCAGCACTGACTCCTGATGTTGTTGATCACCACTGTGTATGGAGTGAATGAATAATGCCATGAAAAGAGTGTCTAAAAGTATATATGATATTAACCCGCTGCATTATGCGTCCAGAGGAGACTATTCAAATTCTTGCGGATTTGTTAAATTTGCAACATGCAAGAATAACGCAAGGTTTGACATGCAAGAGTCTGGAAAAATGTTAGTGTAGCTCCATGAACGCAGTCATGAAAGATAGTACAGTGAAATAGAGAAAAACATAATTTGATATTTGATATTTGGGACTGAGGTTGACTCTATGGAATGCTCTCTCTGAGTTCCATAGAGTCTGTTGAGTCCTTCAAAACTCAACTTAAAACACCTTTTTTTTCAGGATTTTGCATAATTTTGTTTTGCTGCTATTTACATAGTTGTCATGGTTGTCACCTTTAAAAATGTGTGTATGTCTATTTTATTCTATGTCTGTTTTTATACTATGTGAGGCGCTTTGTGACCCTGGTCTGTGAAGGGCGCTATATAGATAAAGTTTACTTACTTACCTACTTTACATACAGCATATATCTTTTATAGTTTTACCGTGGCAACACCTTGAATGTTGCATAAGACTCCATGTCCAACTGAAATGGGGTGATATAGATCCCTTGACAGATGGTTGGGAGGCAGCGCGGTGAACGGCAGGCTCTTTGTGCTGGTGTGTACTCCGTGGCTGTGAGGTGGGGTCACGGCATTATCCATGGATAATTAAAACCACACTGCATGTGGTTTTAATTATTACTTTTTTTCTCAAGCTCCTTGTGCTATTAATTTTCTATATCATGTAATGCTCTAACGTTAAAACGGTGAAATAGTTATGCAATGGAAATCATAAATACATCAAAAATATTGTGCGCAGAACCCTCCAGCTCCCAGAGGACCCCGCACTGAGACAGGGATAACCGGTGGGTGATGTCAATATCGCTGTTTTAAAATAATATACTCATTCCCTGCACTTAGAATAAAGGAGTTGACTGTGTGACTTGTAATTGAAAACATTTGCAACACAATTACATCTTACTCATATAAAGAGAGGACCACTACTACTTAAAGCAAGTTAAAAATAAACACCACTTGAATCAATTGTTGGGTCAGTAAAAACCCAGGGGGAGCCTTGGCCTGCATCACACTGCACTTTACTGTGGTTGGGCTAATGTGATTATTGATGTTGTGCAGCAGAAGTCTTCAAAGCACTGTCGGATGTTAATGGCAACACTCGGAGCAGACAAACCTGACCAATGAATCTTTGGACTATCTCAATATGACATTGTTTTATTTTGAATTTGTAGTAGTCTTTAACAAAAATTATTAAGAAACATCCATCCATTTTCTTCCCCTTAATCCATTTCTGGGTCAGGGGGGTGGCAGTCAGAGCTGCACCCAGCACACAGAGCACCAGCCCCTCACTGATCCTCCTGCAGGTGGTGAGTCCACAGGAGCTGAGATCTTTCAGTTGGGGCTTTGGGCAAAGTAGGGTTAAGTGTCTTGCCCAAGGACACAACGACAGCAGACATCAGTGGGAGTCGTGAAGTAGGTCTTATGGTGAGCTCGAACCCACGACCTTCAGGACCAAAGGCCAATGCTCTACCAACTGAGCTACTGTCGCATAAGAAGCATAGATGAACACAAATCGAATGTTTCCTACCCCTTGTTACATGCTTTTCTTATTTCAGTAGTTCAAATGATTTACCGGCAGAACTTGCATAAATATTCAGTTTATCTGTTGCACATTTAGCCCACACTCTTATTCAATACGACTTGATATAACAGACTGAATACAAAGATTATTGCTTCAGGAGGCTAAAATGCATAATAAGTCTGGGGAAAAATATTGTTGTTGTTTTGCTGTTAGCTAATAAGGCATAGAGTTTAGGGAACTGTCCTGGGATTCTGCTTTGCCATTAATTATCACCCCCACCAGACAGCTAACACAGGTTTATTTGCTAGGCATTTTCTAAAGCACACATGAAAGTATTGATTTACTTTAGAGCTATAACATGGAGGCAAAATTTAGGGCTGAAACTAAAAAAACTTTGATTATAATTTCTTTGCTTCAATCAATTACTGTATATTTTTATTATTAACAAAAAATAAGCAGTTTGAAATCACATTGATTGTTTAAAATATACCTTTTTGTCTAAATTGTAAAATGAATATGTAGTTAAGGGTATATAGGACAGATTTTCTACTTCCGGGTGGATCACCAAGACTATTGGTTCTCCCTATTGTCAATCATTCTGGTGATACGTCCTCATCAAATAAGACCTGCGAGTTATGTTCAGGAAGAGGAGAGGGCGGTTCTTTCCTAAAATTTGGGGATATCCATCTATATACATTTAAGGGTGTAAAATAGGCTTTAATCAATACTGACAAAAAGAGTGGGCGACTGAGTGGGCGACAACTTTCCAATATTCAAAAAATCTTGCGAGACTTCTGCTGCTTTAATTGTCAAAGCAATAACTCGCTCGCTCTGTAATTGTGTTTCAATGCATCAACGGGGGGTCCATAAAAAGACTGCTGCTCTTAGTTAGAAAATTAGATATTTTAATGATATGATTCACTGCACGTCACCGCGAGTAAAGCTTTGTCCATTTGACGCGTTCTTCAATGTTGCTTGAAGCGCATTGTCCTTTTGTCGCTGTAAAAGTCATCATATCTGTGACAGCTCGCACCACAGGGAGACTCCATGTGGCCTCTTTGTCTAATGTTGTTCCTGTGGTACAAAGTTCAGGCCTTTAGGTTTTCTCATTCATTTTTTTTTATTATTAACAGACGTTTTGTGTGTGTTTTTTTTACTACCTAAAGGATATTGCTCTGGATAATGTTATAATCAAAAACAACAACCTATTTGTGATATTGTTGGAGCCCCAAGGCAATTTCAACGCACCTAATACAAGTTGCATTCATTTATTTGCCATTTGCAGTAAAACCCCATTGGAAAAAACTGTGCAAGACAACCCCAGTGTGTACCAGGCAGAGAAGAAAGCACACACCAGAGCTCAGAGCAATGTTTATTTGATTTGATTTTGTTTGTATATTTATTCTAGAAACAACATCAAATATTTGTCACTTATTATTCACATTGTGCAGAGAAAATAGAATACAAACACCTGCCCCTGTATTTTTCACAACATTCAATTTGGTTTTAAATGGCATACGGTAGAAAAACTGATTCAGATTCATGCTCACTCTCCAGCTTCCTGATTGGACACACTTCATTAACAAAGGCATGGATGGATGGATGGATGGATGGATGGATGTGAGCTCTCCCTATTTGTCAGACTATTCTCCTTCAGAACAATCTTGCAGGCAGTGATTTTGTGGTTCAGAGCTAATACATGTAATACATTCATGCAAACAACAACTTACTTTATATTTTAGTACAGGGGCAGGTTGTCAAAAATACAGTCATGAAATCAAATATGTTTGGAATTTGCTGACGGCACATGTAAATATTATGTTTAAGGAATGTAAAGGCATTTGGATATTAAAACTGCTTCTGTTACTACTGCTAAGATAAGATCAGAGATATTTTTTTTGTCCCACAGTGGTGGAATTTCAATGTTGCAGCGCACATACAGGGCAGTAGTAAGAGCACACAGTAAGTAAGTGAGTAGTGGGATGGGAGACCTCTAGGAACACCAGGCGCCATAGTGGGGCGGCTATAAAGTGCCAAACTGTTGTTGAGTAAGGCAAGACACTTCACCCACATTGCCCAGAATGAGTCTGGTGTGTGTGTGTGTGTGTGAATGGTTGATGATGATTGAAGGGGCTGATGGCACAGACTGGTTGCGTCGCTTCTGTTAGTATGCCCCAGGGCGTCTGTGGCTACAATAGTAGTTTATCACCACAAAATGGAGTGATAGAATAATGACATCTGGAGCATCTTTGAGTGTCCTTATAAGCGCTATACAAAACCAATGCATTATTTTTATTTAGAATTATTGCCAGATTAAACATTGTTAAGATAAGATAAGATAAGATATTCCTTTATTCGTCTCACAGTGGAGAAATTTCAGTTTCAACGTTGCACACATTACAGCAGAGAAAGGAAATAAGAGCACTCAGATTGCACACATCAAATTGAGTCTATTATTTAAGATAACAGACAATATAATTAAAATAAGACTAAAATAAAATAAAATAAAATAAACTCTGGGGTTATAATTGCACTTGGTTCAGAAGTATTTACAGATGAGTATATTGTACTTTAGCAGCGGAGAATATGAGAATATGAGCAGAATAAACATCAGAAATAATATCATCAGGTAAAGTGACTGGTGAATGGCAGAAATATCAGATGGATATGTAATAATGCTTTAATAACAGGTAAAGTGACTAGTGACAAAGTTACTCCTGAATTATCGGTGACACGGGGGTTAACTAGTAACATGGCAACCAAACTTTTAATGAAATGAAAAAGCAAGAAAAGTTCCCAGTAAAGACAGGTTTGATACTTTTCTCACTCAAAAAAAGAAAAGAAAATCATGCATATTTCATACATAGCCCGAGATTGCAGACTTCCATACGTTTGCGTGTAATTGGTGTCAGGTCACTCCGTACAATGTTGCTGCAATATGTAATGAGTGAGTGCACAACTGTTGCATGACTGAAATTTTAATTATGTATTTATTTATAGCAGAATGCATGCAGTTTGAACCAAGGGCTGGGAAAAGCAGGGACATCTAACGGTCTCTCTTCAAAAACTAATGTCGACAAACGGGCAGTGGATACATGTAATTTACCTTACACTGTCAATTTTCTGTTCTCACAAAACATGTATTAATGTATTTCAAACAGTGATACAAATATTATGAATAAGAATCTTTGGAGCTCTACTTTTGAGACGGTGCAGATTAGATCAGAAACGACAAATTGGTGACCACGGGTTTACACCGAGATCATTTATCTGTTAATAAATCAGTTTTATTTTGTCTTGTTACCACTTGTGCAGTGCCCCTTGTGTATTACTATATGTGGAAACGTATAGTTCTGTGATTTTTATGTCTTTCCAAAAAATAAAAAATAAAAGCAGTGTAAAAGTACATCATCAATTAAGACATTACACACTTCCAAGTGTTACATTCTTCAAAGCCCATGGATTAGAACACATGTTTGCATTCATCACATCATAACCCTGTAAGTGAAGGCGATTACTGGTGGGACTGGGCCATTAATTGCAATTTCAATTATATTGTGATTTATTAAAACAACACAGGATTGTGTTCTGCAATTACAGAAAAAAGCAGTGGCTCTGCTTTTACAAAGCCAGAGCCACTGACTTCAGCCCTGGTGCTGCTTGGTGGAGGTGAAGGCCACAAGTGTTGTGGTGAAGTGCTGTGTTTAGAATTCTAGATAAATTACATTGTCATTCTGTTTCAATGGTAACCAGGTCTGAAGAAGCCTGCCACTGAAAGAAAAGTGTGATATTTGACCAGACATTGTTTTTATTTTATGAACAAGCTCAATATAATCACAAATGCAATAACAAAATGGCTCAGCCATAATTGCATGTCCAGGGCTATATTTGTGTTCATCATGACTAAACAATACACTTTCATCTGTGTACACAGGATGAAAACGAATATTCTGCCTTTCACTGACAACAATACTATTTTATTAACCATACTTTTGGGCTTGTCATGTAATTACAGCAGGTGGAGCTGTATCCAGCTCGAAAAGTTCAGTTTGTTTGTTCAGATTAAAATGTTTGATGGCAGCATATACAGCATGTAACAGAAAGATTTAACTTTAAACTTGAGGACATGCGATGCATTTGTTTTATGTTTTATGGCGAGAACGTATGTCATCATCTCTGCTTTTACATTGGCCGCAAGAAAATATGAAATGGCAGACTCCAAATGTTGTTAAATTGCACACATGTTTCTTTTGTCAAAATGTCCAAATAATTTGATTCTTCAATTAATGTCACCCTCCTGCTGTGTGTGTTTCCGCTGTCTGTGTCTGTGTGCGTCCAAGTCGTTTGTCTGTTTCTTCAGTTTATGTGCCCCCACTGCCCCTCCTGCCTTCCCCTAGTGCGTGGGGCACACTCTCTATAGCAAAAGTCCCCAACCTTTTGTCATCGAAAAACTTATTTTACAAAAAAGAAATAGCAGAAAGCTACACATGTGTGTTCTAGTAATGACACTCTAATTCATCCGGAGAATACTTACATGCAAACATTTGCTATTACAATGCATTGCCCTGGACCAGAGCACATAAGGTCCACATTTATTCAGCATTATCTGTTAAATCTCATGAATCCTTTGGGGAGATATGTGAAACAGGACAACAGGTTAGAGCCCCCTGCAGGCTCTTATGAGATCTGCACAAACATTATGTGCTGCTCCATACTGTATATACATAGTTCCCACAGACCAATGAATGTCACATGACCTCCTCGGAGACGCCATCTTTGATGGCACGCTGCTGTGTTTGTGCATTCCATTAAACAGAAGAATGAGAATAAATGTAGATATTCAAACGCAAATTGGAAAAAAAGGGCAACTTTTGAGCAAATAATTGTATATTAATACAATGGCACCACAGTTTAACGTGCTACGGACATGTTTTACATATTTGATCAAATTATGCAGCAAAAATTAACAAGCAATGCAAACATTTCTCAAAAACTTTAGATTTAATACCAGTTGGAGCTCCATTTAATTATTTTAATTATATTAACAATTAATTTAATTAATGCTAATGCCACACGGACACTCTGGATTGCTGTTATTGTTTATTTCCGCGTTTTTGACCGTATGTTTTGGTGAATGGTGGGCAACTGATTTTTCCAGGCGTAAAGAGCAGTTTATTTTATGACACAGATCTTTTTACAGAAGCAATGCGGTTTGTGAACATTGTTTTAGCCCACCATAGAACTATTATTATCTATTTAATACATTTACGTTGCCCTCGAGAGCCTCGGACGCGACACCGATCCTCCTCATAATAAAGTAATCTAACGCTAAATAATGAAACTCTCAAGTTACCAGCTATCAGCATACACAAGTTAGTACTGAGTAAATTACGTCTGTCAACACATTATAAGATACGATACGCACCTGACACAAAGTGCTCCGAGCATATTCTTGCGTGTTTTGAGGGAGTTTCTTGCCTGTTTATCTTCGCAAGCCATAACCTCCGTGGTTGTTCTGACAAAAGCTTAGTCTTCTCACATTCATGAAGTCTAATGATGGGTATACTGTAAAATCCAAGTTTAACGGAACCTCCGGCACGATTTGAACATCCATTGACCCAGCAGGAGATGACCATTTTCAACTTTATCACGACATTAACACGTTTCAGCTTCTTTTTCTATTGTTTTGCCCACAGAATGCCAACACAAATGGCGCCGGGTCGGCAAATCCCCGTATGTAGTGACGTCATGTGGGAACTATGTATACCTTCCATAAAAAAAGATAAAAAAGGGGGTCACATTGGAAATCACATGTCACACATTGCCTTTGCATGGGCCGCAGAAGAAAATCTCAAAATTATTTCCCTAAAAATTGTATTGTGCCTTAAAAAAATTTATCAAAAATTTTATCTTTTTAATAAAAAGATGCTCCGATTCTTGGCCCCGTTAAGAAGAAAGCAATTTACAAAAACGACCAGACTCCTTGTTCAAAGTGCACAGAGTTTACATGATGACGGAAACAACATCTTCGTGTAAACAAGAGGCCGATCCGAAACCTAGCTCTAACGTTTTACTGTGGCAGCGTCCTCGTGTGAACAGCACCTTACTCCCTTAATTGATTGTAAAGATCATTTAATTAACCGTTTTCTGGCTTATGTTGCATTCTTTTCCCTCTGAAGGGAAAACCCTGCATAAGGTTTGTAAGACCTTTTATCTATGAATTCTGGAACAACCCACCATTTCCCACTCATAGGCTCTCATTTATTAAACTTTTCGGCATTTATCAATCTGGAAGTAAGCGTACGGTACGCACAAAATATACGCCGACTCTGGAGGTGGTGTACATTTTACACCCATCTCAACCTTTATCTCAACACGCAAATAGCACACATGAAATGCAAGATTTGGACAACAATAAACATATTCCCACTCTGGCAAAATTATAAGCTGCTTTTCCTTGATTCTAAATTTGAATTTGCGCGTCAGAAAAACTCTAACACTCTGGAAACACGCAAATTTCGAATAAATCACAGTTCCTGATTCGTTCATGATGAGGACCCTCTTCTGTTTCTTTGTTTTTATATCTGACTTGTGTGTGTATTATTTTCATCTGTATCTTTTTATATTTTTAATGTGAAGCACTTTGTGATCCTGCTCTGTGAAGGTGCTTTACAAATACACCTGGCTTACTTACTTACTTAATGTGTGACCATCTATTTCTCCGTATCTGTGGCAGACCCTGCGTAATCGCGCATGGCTATTTGTTTTGTCTCATTCACCTCTGGCAAAACAATGTATTTTTTCATTAGTTTTGTGCAGAATGCCCCATTAACGCAGCGATGACAGAGATATGGCAAAGCTTTTTTTTTGTGGGAACGGGCTCACGGGCAGAGCGCACTGCGCAGCAGGTGCCACTGAGGTCCCACCGCACTCGTGGTTTCTCTGTGATATCACGGACTGAAATGGGGACTGAGATTTCCCCACTGTAGGAGGAATAAAAGATCTCTTAATCTTAATCTGACTCATACGCATCCTTTTCTCTCTCACAGAGAGCGACATCTTCTAACTTTAAGTATCCAATTTTGGTGGTCTGCGTCCACATTTGTCATGGCCTTGAGCCAGGTTATGACAAATTGGGCAATATGACAATGACAATAATAATGGTTTTTGACAATAATAAACAATAATAGTTTTTGGTTTCTTTTTTGACTAAATAATACAATACTCAATATAAACTTACGTGTCACTTACAGGCCTTCTGAGGCTTCCAACTAGACTTGCTGGCCGACTGCATGCTGAGCTGTCATAAAAACGGGGCGTTTTGTGAATATTTCTAGGCGTGACTTTCATAAATACACTGCGTACGCTCAGATCTGTGCGTATCTCACATGTTCATAAATCCCGCGTTGAGTCTGGCGTAAATGGAAAATACACCAAAAATAATTATACTGTACACCCTTTTCTGCGCAAGTTTCATAAATGTGGGCCATAGAGTCTACTTGGCTTTGGCTCATTTTGGTTTCTTTTGGGAGAAAGGCAAAGGCTCTGAGTGACATCAGTACTCAGTCTGTACACTTCGTTCTAATGTGTGGATGGTATATGGTCATGTGGTCAGCCCTGGATAAAAAAAGTTTGGACTGCAGCCAGAGCATGACCAATGTGCTACGAGTTTTGCACAGATTAGTGTTTGTGGATGTTATAAACACACAGACCTCGATCACAGGAGCGCCAGACAGTCTCCCTCCTGTAGAACACTTTATTTCTCTAAGCTTAAAAATAGAAGTAATGCACATTAATTATACCTAAGAAGTAGAAAAGGTAGATTATGCAAGTATCCTTACAGATCAATTTATTATAGATTAGATACATATTGCCCAGAACTAAAATAGAAAAGTTTAAAGTCTAAAATAGAAAGGTGTAAAAAGTGACTCTTCTAGGTAGCAGTAAGGATTTCATTCTAATATTTCCAGTCATTGCTACAACTGGTTAATAAGATGCACATGATATGGACAAAATAAATAGCAGATACTGACTAGTGTCAGTGGACTCTGAACAGTGTGTCATATTACATGTATACAGCATTGCACATTGTTGTTACATATGATCCAGTTGAATGGTATAAACAAAGTTGTGTTCCTTGCAGTGAGAACAACCTGTAGTATCTCTCCATCTCACAGTGAGGGTGGACCAGTCTGTTACTGAAGCTGCTCTCTAAAACAGGACCATCCAGTGTCCCACCTGCTGCACTGTGTCCAAAGAACTTTACCCGGCAAACTATTAATTTGTGGTACTTTGTCTGTGATGATCATTGCTTGTGTGCTGCGTATAATCCCCCTGGACCTAGGTACTGCTGGTTGCGAGGTGTGAATAGACAAAAAGTGACACCAGAACAAACTCTGCAAGGCTTGGGAAAGGATTAGTTGTTAGAAAGTTTCCACTTTTAAACAGCTGCCTTTATTGTCGAAGGTTGACAACCCATTTTTTTTCAGTGCACAATACTGTTTTCTATATACTGGAGTCTCTGTTATGTCACTGTCTGGACTCTAAGTTTAAGTCTTTTGTCAAAATATGTGTTTTACCACAAATGACAACTGAAATCAAATGTTCTTTTGCAGGGGGGTGTTTTTTATTGCTCCTTTTGTCCAAAAGAAATGGTTCAAACAGTTAAAGCTTTTAGAAAAAAAACACATCAAGAGAAGCTCAAATGACTTAGAAACTTGTCAGAATACAACTTCGGATGTAGCCACATATAGGTCACCAATACTGTATGTCCGCTATGCATTGTGTGTCTTAAGGTGGGCCTCTTGTCCTATATTTCACTGCTCTGTGTTTTTATCCCTCTGTGTAGCACTTTGGCATGTTTGTGTAATCTCTTGAATAAACACCAACATATTATGCAGTTATTTTGATGTATTATTTATATAGTATACTTTCATGTATGCATTACATCAGCTATATCTCTGCTGTTTGCTTTTCAACTTGACCTCCGTGTGTATCATGTCAGGGTGAGTAAAGTTGTACAATATTACTCTCTTGAGAACAATCTCTCGATCATATGTCATCTATGGACTCATTATATCCCCTAATTTCCTAAACATATCTTCAGTCCGCATCCACCTGCGTTTTCTGATAAGGGACAAACTAGTGATGAATGAATGTTTTCTTTGTAGTTCACTCTCTGATGGAGAATGAAACGTGGAACCAGCCCTATGTCCCTCACTACCTGCTCAGAGAAGACCCCTTCAGTTCCAAACTGTCCCCCGAGGCCGACATCGTGGCAGCCCTCTATGTCTTCATCATAGGTGAGTTTTAATCTCTACACAGATTCTAGTCGGCTGCACATTTGTTTTTCTGCAGGATTTTTTTGCGCAATTTTCCTCTCCATGAGTTAGAGGAGGTATGTCCTGATTAGCGCTTCTTGTAAACCATAATTTATATTTATATTTATATCGGAGCTTATTTGAGTGGCCAGAGAAAATCGGCCGCAGCTAAAACTTTATAAGATCATTGTTAGTTAAAGCTCTTAAACGCTAGAAGACAAATCATGCCAACTTTTCATGTCAGTAAATAACTAAAACTCCTCTGCGCAACATTTTATTTCTTATTTAATTTTACTCTAAATAGGAGCACATGTGAAGAGTAGCTGTTGATGCCGCTCGTCTAGTATCTGTGTGTTTGTTTATGCAGCCTGTCCATGTCATGTCTTTTGTGTTATGTGTGGCTTTGAGATGTCATTGTCGAATAATGTTGTTGTATCTGTTGTGTGCATAATTTGTGTTGCACTTTAAAGTGATAGTCTGGAACTTTAAATGAATGACACATTTTAAGAATTGTATATAATTGGCCTCCTGGCCTTAAATGTTGATATAAAATAAGTCATTTAATGATTTCTCATTTTCCGGGTAAGTCCCGCCTTCCCTTCTCTTAGCTATAGCTCAAAATCCACGATGCCGTCCACTTTAACCAATCAAGTGATGCCATGTGCTGTCAATCATCGGCGCTCATGCTCGCAGCTGCGCGCATGCTCAGTTGTTTGTGTTCACGGAGCCTCCGAATCAAGCCTCCATTAGGCTCTGGAACTACATGAAAACTGAACAAAGAATTCTGAACATCCGCACTGAGTTA
This sequence comes from Knipowitschia caucasica, assembly GCA_964034765.1. Lineage (NCBI taxonomy): Eukaryota > Metazoa > Chordata > Actinopteri > Gobiiformes > Gobiidae > Knipowitschia > Knipowitschia caucasica. Next base: position 17,931,844 of record OZ035839.1, read on the forward strand.
CCCATTAATACTGAACCTATATCCATAATTATTTATATACTAAACCTATATCCATAATCAGATCCTCGGCAGGTCCTATAATGTTCAATTCATGATAGCTACTTCATGAATAGCTACTTCCGGGTTTACCGCGATCGCTTTTTTTTTCGCATTAAAACATTATTTTTGTCATGAAAACATTAACAAATAATTATGAAAACCTCTGTGCATGTGTATTAATAACGTATAAGTATAATGTGTTCTCTGATTAACATTGAAATGTGTTGATTGATTGTTACGGAATCGTAGGCGTAGACCAATGAGAAAGGAAGGGGAGGGAGCTTTTTTCTTTTTCTTTTAATCATGTACCTTTCTCTCTTTTTTTTGACAAACTCCAGACAATCACTTTAATTGTGTGATGAGTTACCCCGCCAACAGTAATTGTGTCTCACATGGGTGTGTGTGCATGCAGGCAGGATTGGGACCGGGGATTGAGCTGAAATGTGTGACGTGACAAAATACGTGACGTTTGACAGGCAATTAATCTTCTTCATTCATCAGTATTATGAGGTTCCCTAATCAGATCTGTGGATCTAGAGGACACGGTGTAAGAGAATGTTCTAAAGATGTTATGGTTAAAAGACTATATTCATTAGGTTCATAGACTGTATATAAATGGACAATGCTAATCTTCTACTAGCTAAATGAATACCAACAGTGAAGTGCTCAAATCCATGGTAGAGCGTTTGTTGTGATACTGGTGTTTATATTTCGATATAATCTGTGAGAATCCTGTTGTGAGTCCTAACAACTGCCAATTGTGTTCCTAAGGTCTCCATATTTGGCGTTAGCTTGCAAGTCGCTTTAGTAGGGACTGTGGCTTTTGGTTGCTAGCCACCAAAACCTTTTCATAAGTCGACTCCTTCCGTCCAAGGCAAACACTGTTGGAGTTCTGTGCCACAAACAAAACTGCCGCACCGCTGGGTCTGGTGTTAATGGGGCTCAGTGAGAGTTTGAGAGACAATAGACTTAGACTTAGACCGACTTTACTGATCCTCAAAGGAAATTGCGTTGTGACTGTAGCTCCCATAGTTTTTCACAATTAAAATAATATGGAAGTAACAATCTGAAAATAATGATAAGATACTATTGTGGGAATAGAATATACAAGAACAAACATGAACAGACCTCCGACTGTCATTGTCAGGAGAAAAACAAATGTTCTCTGATAAACAAGGCTCGCTAATTAATTGTTTTCTTTGTGCCACACTGTGAGCTACAAATCACGGAGAGGAAACTATCCACACACACACACACACACGTGTTGGTCTGTGTGTACACACTTGCACAGGTCGCAACGTAGGTACCTAAATGAAATTGAAATGAAATGAAAATGAAAACTAAACGACTAAATGGAAATGTAGGTCTGTCATCCGCAGGTGACCTGAAGTCCTGTACGGTAGCTCAACATTGGTGTTGTCCTAGTCCCTTGAAAAGTAACTGTTTTGTAACTACATTTAAAACTATTATTAAACCTACAGCTCAGTGTGTCTTCAAAACGTTTATCCTGTCAACGTGTAGAGAGCTGAGCTATAACTACTTCCATCACTTTGACCTGAACTCCTTAATGCCATGTGCACCTGCTCTTACAGCCTGCGCTGACAGCGGACGGGCTTTTAGGCTGATTCTAAAAAGGTCACTGATGGTGGATCGTTAGGGAATCTCTGGGTTGAAATGAAAGTCAGACGACACATTGATATTTAACCTCAACTGATAAAGGCCCTTATGCTGAAGGCTTTTGCATAAAAATACCTACGTTTGTTTTTCAAGAGTTTGTGATGTTTAGAAGTGCACATATTAACTGTATTCTTACATAAACCTTTTTTGTCATATTTTTATCGGCACATTTGATTAGAATTTTTTTCCTGTTCGGCATATTATGGCCTCTTCTACACTTACAAGTATATATTTCAAGCACTTAAGTATGAATACTGCTTCTTTATTAAACTGAAAATACTATATAAAAACTAAACATTGTATTTTATTTTTTTTAAAGAATAGAGTTGTGCTTTCCTACCTGTGATGTAAGACTGAAATTTCCCCACCGTGAGATGAACAAAGAATCTTTTAATATTAATCTTGAAATCCTATTTTATTGGGATAATATATTGTTATATTGGTGAATTTTCTTGTTTGTGGGGCAACAGTTAAACTGTATTCTAACCCCTGCATTAGTTCAATCAATCAATCAATCAAATTTTATTTATAAAGCGCTTTTCATACATAAGATGCAACACAAAGTGCTTTACAGATTGGTTAAAAACAATCCCGCCGGCCCAAGACCCCTCCCCCAGACCACCCAACAGACCCCCCCCAAACCACAGACAAACACACACACACGCGCTCATGAACACATACACACACACACACACACACACACACACACACACACACCAGTAAAACAATAAAAACATGATGAGAGACTTGGCAGGGTTCAGATGCAACCAGCTGAAAAAGCGTCATCCAAGGAGCCGTCTGCACCAGGAGCAGAGAGCCGCCCGTAGCCACAGGGGACGACACAGGACCCAGAGGAGACATGAAACCGAGGCCCCAGGCCCCCACCAGGCCCAAGAGTCCGACCCCCGCAGCCACACCGACCACTGCTCCCGGTGCAGAGGGCTCCTCCAGAGGAAACACTGGGTACACTAAAAACAATACAATAAGTAAAACACTAAAATGTGAGACTAAAAGGAACACACAATACATGAATAATAGCAATAGCAATATAATAAATAATAAATAATAAAAGATAAATAGAATGGAATAATAAAAACTAATCAAAAGCTACTCTAAAAAGGTGCGTCTTGAGCCTACTTTTAAAAATATGAACGTTCTCTGCGGCCCTGAGCTCCTCCGGCAGACTGTTCCAGAGACGGGGGCCGTAGTGCTGGAAAGTTGCCTCGCCGTGAGTGTGTGTCCTGACTTTGGGGATGGTTAGGAGTCTGCTGCCGGAGGAGCGCAGGGGCCGGGAAGGTTCATAGGATAAAAGCAAATCTGAAAGATAAGAAGGCCCAAGACCATTAAGACATTTAAAAACCATTAAAAGAACCTTAAAATCGATTCTGAAACACACGGGGAGCCAATGCAGCGATTTTAAAACCGGTGTAATGTGGTCCCGCCCCCTGGTCTTAGTCAGGACACGTGCGGCCGAGTTTTGGAGTAATTGAAGACTTGCAATGTTCTTTTTGGGAAGACCAGAGAGCAGGGCATTACAGTAGTCAATGCGACTGGTGATAAAAGCATGCATCAGCGTCTCCGTGTTGCCCCGAGAGAGAATGGGGCGGACTCTGGCGATGTTCTTTAGATGATAAAAACCTATTTTTGTGATACTCTTGATGTGAGGAATAAAAGTCAGCTCAGAGTCAAAGATTACGCCCAGATTTTTCACTTGTGATGATGGATTAAAAGAGTGTGATTGGAGTTTTGATAAAAGTTTCTCTCTCTGGGCCTCAGGACCGATGACTAAAACCTCAGTTTTGTCCTGGTTAAGCTGGAGAAAGTTTTCTGCCATCCAGGATTTCAGGTCTAAAATGCAGTTAAAAAGAGCATCCATTGGCCTGGTGTCATCAGGAGACATGGAGATGTACAGCTGTGTATCATCTGCATAACTGTGGAAGTTAATTCCATGTCTCCTGACGACACCGCCAAGAGGGAGCATGTACAGGTTAAAAAGGACTGGACCTAAAATGGAACCCTGGGGCACACCACATGTGATTTTATGGACCTGAGAGGAGCAGGTATCCAAACTTACCATGAAGGATCTGTCTGTTAAATAAGAAGTGAACCATTTGTGGACAGCACCAGAGAGGCCGAGGTGTTGTAGGCGTGATAAAAGAATTGTGTGGTCTACTGTATCAAAGGCAGCGCTAAGATCCAGTAGAACCAACACAGTCACCTTTTTGAAATCATAACTTAGTCTAAGATCGTTTAAAATCTTTAAAAGAGCAGTCTCTGTGCTGTGGTTCACCCTAAAACCTGATTGAAATTTCTCTAAAATTTGCTGCTGATCTAAAAAGGCATTGAGCTGGGTAAAAACAAGTTTTTTTCTAAAATTTTGCTTAAAAATGGTAAGTTGGATACCGGTCTGTAGTTGTTAAAATCATTAAAATCTAAATTGCTCTTCTTCAGAAGGGGTCTCACCACAGCCGCTTTGAAGGCTGCAGGAAAGACCCCAGTCTGAAGAGAGCAATTCATCAGGTTTAAAAGCTCCTCTCTAAAAGATTCATAAAATGACTTAAAAAATGGAGTGGGGACTGGATCTAAAAGACATGTGGTGGGCCTCACTGAGGAGAAAACTTTATCAAGCATCTCAGCATCAACCAGGACAAAACTGTCCAGTGTTTCCTCTGGCGAAGACAAACAATCAGATGTGTTAAAAACAGTAGTGCGGTTGGATAAAATGTTACATCTGATTGTATTTATCTTCCCCGTGAAGTGGACTGCAAAATCCTCACAGAGGGAGTCTGTGGGGGTTAAAAGAGACATGCTAAAATCAGGGTTTAAAATGGTGTCGATGGTTGAAAAAAGGATTTTTGGATTATTTTTGTTCTGGCTGATTAGATTTGCAAAGTATTTGTTCTTATGATTTCTAATTGTGTAATTGTATGCTTTTTGATTGTTTTTATATATTTCGTAGTTGATTGTTGTTTTATTTTTCCTCCATCTTCGTTCTGCCACCCTGCACTCTTGTTTCATTTTGCGTACTTCTTCATTTCTCCATGGGGGTGCAGATTTTGTTTTTATGATTTTTGTTTTTAAAGGAGCCACCTGATCCAACGCAGAACTAAGTCTACTGTTAAAATCATTTGCTATAAAATCACAGGGGGCAGGTAAAACCAAGTGGGGAGTGTTGTTTAGGATGTCGATAAAATTTGCAGCCACTTCAGGGGTTAGATGTCGCTTCCTCACGGTTCTCACAGAGGTCTCACGCTGTATAAAACCAGTGATGTTAAAAAACACACAGTAGTGGTCCAAGACAGCCAAGTCGACAACAGAGGACACATCCGCAGTCAGGCCATAGGTAATGACCAGGTCGAGGGTGCGTCCCCTGTTGTGTGTTGGCTGTCTGACGTGTTGGGTAAAATCCATGTAATTAAGAACATCTAAAAAATCTAGGGTAAAATTGTCAGAGGGATTGTCAATGTGTATGTTAAAATCACCGGTTAAAATTATCATATTGTAAGAATTGTGTAACTGTGATAAAAACGCTGAGAATTCAATAATAAAAAGGCTGCACTTTTTAGGTGGCCTATAAATAATTACTGTTAAAATTTTGGGGTTGCTAAAAACAAGAGAGTGATACTCAAAACTTGAGTATTGGTTAAAAACAATAGGTTTGGTGGCCAGGGTGTTACTGCATATTGAGGCTGTGCCGCCACCTCTCTTTCCTTCTCTTGTTTTAAAAGCAAAGTTAAAATTGGGGGGGGAGGCCTCTGTAAGAACAGCCGGAGCATCCGGACCCAGCCAGGTCTCAGTTAAAAACATACCATCCAGCTCGTGTTCTAAAATCAAATCATTAACAGTAAAAGTCTTATTTAAAAGTTCTCATGTGCCTCCCTCTGGGAGGATGTTCAGGGAGAAGTGGACTATTTTAGACTCCCCTGGAGTCCACTTCACATTTTTTTTTTTTTTTATATATATTTTTAAAATCTACATAAGTAGAAACTCAAGAAGATGAAGATTTTCACTTCACAGGATTTTTACTTAAGCTCATGGTTCAGGTGCACTTGGTTGTCCTCGAAGGAAATTTTGTCCTTAACTTTCCAATTCCACTAGTAACCTGTCAGGAGCATCGCAGGGGTCCATCTGCAGATGTTGGTGCTCAGCTTGGTCAGAACTACCTGAGCAGGAGGATTCTAAACAGATACTATGGATGTTTGGGGGAACCCGAGGTACTGTACTCATCTCCACACGTAAAGGCTCCGGCAGCCATTGAACACAGAACCTTCTTCCTGTGAGGCATGAGTGCTACCTACTTTTAAAATCCTGATAATTTGAACTATTTCACGTGAAACTACAACCATGCATTTGAATGTGTAAATGTATACGACTACAGTTACCATTAGCTTTGAGACAGAAATGCAATGAGTATGAATTATTAAGATAAACAAATGTTTGGTGAGCCCCGTAATAAATACTATTTCATTATACTGTAGATGACATAGCGTAAAATCTATAGGGCGATAGTATATTCTTAGTAATAATTATTCTAGAGTGTACACAAAGTCTGTGTCTTTGAGAAAATATAGAAGAAATAAATCTCCATCATGAAGGATTCATTATTCTTCATTTACAACACAACAACATGAAATTCCCCACGTCTCTTGCTGGAATACACAATGGCTCTTGTGTTTGTGTTACATTAAGTGGTGGGACATGACTTGAGTTTCTAAAACAAAATATCTGCATTTTGTACAAACAGTTCTGTCTGAAACCTCCTAAGCTTGGTCCACAGTGAGTGAGAATGTCAAAGGATTGTTTTAACCTAAGGCCATACCCAAGACAGGATACTATTCAACCTAAACATGACTTATTTACTGACTGACAATCTTTAAATAAGTAATGTTTAGGTAGAACGGTATCCAGTCTTGGGTATGGCCCTAGGTTAAAGCTGTGATTTTACATCATCCACCCATTAGTCAGATGCGAGACTTTAGAAAAGAAAAACAAATCACTGTTTATTACTATTGTATGGGGACTGTATTTTCTGATGTGTTTTGAAGGAGAAAACGCATTTTGACCGGTTTAATCCACAATCTCGCTCTTTCGGTCATTACCTAAATCTCCCCAGGTGATGGAGGGAGCTTAGATTGATTGAATCGAGAACTTTGCCTTTGGACTCAGCTCCCGCTTTACCACATCTTTGATTTTACGTCAAAATGAAGTTTACCAAACCGAAACTCAGTGACGCCTATAGAGCCAGTCTCCCACTCTCACTGAGGCTGTACTCTATACTGCGCTGTTGCTGCTGAAACCTGCTTGAAAAACCGTTACTTGATATTTCATTGTCAGCAATCAGCGGCAGTCCTGTCTATTTAATCAGGGTTCAAGGCCAAGTGGAATAATGAGTTATTCCTTTTCAATCTATGCCTCACAAACGTCCTGTCTAATCTGCTGTCTTTATGTCTTTTTAACAACTAACTTTTCAATACAAATTTACTGTCTGTAATTAGCAATACATATAAATGTGTATTACATCTACATTAATGATTGAGGACTTTAAATAAATTTCACTTGTTTGACATAAAGAAAAGGTCATATTGCCAAACACAATTCCTCAGTTTTGATAATTGGCTTTCAAAACAGAACAATCGGCCAATTTCCTACTTCTGGTCTGAAAGTTAAAACCTGAATGAGCCAAATCAATATTACATTAATCCAGTTATGTTGAAGGTAAGTAGGCTGTGGCTTGTTGTAGGTGTATTTCTATTACAAGACACGGCTGGTTACGTGTGCGGCCAAGTCTTTCCATTTTACACGCTCCTCACAATAACACGAAGCTAAAGGATTTAATGTGAGCAGTAGAGCTATGGTTTTCTGCAGCCCACAGTGTCACATGCCGTGAATGTAAGGAAGCGGCTAATCCGAAAGAGGCCGCATTCAATCAATAAGATATGTTTGAATCGGTGTAAAACAGGGCTCTGCAACACAAACACAATTCTCCCAGCCATGTGTGTGGTCTCTTTAGCTCGCAGGGCATGTTCAAACCATTATTTAGAAATCGCATCCTTTCATTCTTTTCATCTAAGCACCTCCACACTCAAGATAGTGTTAGAGCCCTCTGTAAAATGTCTCTATGACATGTGACATTAATGACATTATATAATTTCAACTGTTTACACCTCAGCGATTGTCAGTCGAGGCAGTGTCTTGGTGGCTTAGAAAAGATGCATTATTTACCCCAAATCTTACGTAGTGTACCTTTAAGGCACTGGGCATACATTATGCAATATCGTATAACGTTCCAACTATTCCAAGACTTGTTCTTTCAGCATCAAGTCCATGCTGAAAACTAGAACAAGTTCTACAGGTGAATTGCTGTTTGGTAATGACGCAATGACCTCCGTTAGCATACAAACACTTTTAAGGTTTTTCAAACATAAAAAAGCAATGTTTAGAAACATTTATTCGCCTCTGTCACATCTTAAAACTCTTGATATCTGGAATAAATGAAAATTCAGCAATTTTTGCAAAAAAAAAAAAAAAAGATCAGGTGAATATTAAACTGAATCATCTTTGGTTGAATCTGAAGTAATCCTTTCATACACACAGGCGCACACGCACACACACACACACACACACTCACACGCACACACACATAAACACACACACACACACACACACACATGCATACAGACGCACACACACGCACACACACACACACATATGCATGCACACACAGACGCACACACACACTTACAGGTACATATATATATATATATATATATATATATATATATATATACACTATAAAGTCTTCCTACTCTTTACATCTGAATATTATGATGTGTCAATATTAGGGTTTGATTGTGGGTAGGCCACTCTACTAATGAGTTTAGTCCAAACCAACGGCGACAGTGGCTCAGTTGGTAGAGCATTGGCCGTTGGGCCCAAAGGTCGTGGGTTCGAGCCCACCACGGGACCTTCTCCACCGACTCCCACTGATGCCTGCTGTCGTTGTGTCCTTGGGCAAGACACTTAACCCACTTAGCCTATAAGGAGCGCGGATATGATGTTCGCTGCATGCCTTGATGTGTATATATGTAAGTAAGTTTTTATTTATATACCGCCTTTTCACTGCAGATCTGAGTCTCAAAGCGGTTTACAATTGTTAATTTTTTGGGCATTTGTCTCTCACTCCACACAGAGATGGGGTCGCCAGTACAGGAAGCGCATGCCAGAACTATTGGACATATTTTTAGTGGTAGGGGAAACCGGAGTACCCGGAGGAAACCTACGCAGACACGGGGAGAACATGCAAACTCCACTCAGAAAGGCCCTGGTCCGACCGGGATTCGAACCCAGGACCTTCTTGCTGAGAGGCGAGAGTGCTATCCACTCAGCCACCGTGCCGCCCGCGTACATATACATATGTACTATATGTATATGCATCAAACTGAAATTTCCCCATTGTGGGACGAATAAAGGACCTTCAATTATCAAGTGCTGCCTGTGTATTTCACAGAGAACATTGTGTTGCTCTTGTTTTGTACCCAAATGGCTCTGCAAATTTGAAGATGTGATGGATCTATTTTACATGAATCTTTATCCATGCTTTGTTTGTGGAGCAGGGAAAACGATGGCTTTTTGTGGTAACAGTCAATTGCTCGGTAGGTCTGGCCACATGTGTGTTTGCAGGACCATAGCAGCAGGGAATGGGAAATAAAGCTTTTGTCTGCATTGATATGTGTCAGCAGCCTCCACAGGTCTGCACCTGAGCCACTGTCATTACCACAGATTGATATTCTTCTGTTACTTCATACTGATGTGAAGTATATATTTTTTCCACCACTTTTCAAAGCACTTCACATGTAGTTAATAAGGGAACATACTCAAAATGTTGACTTCTAAGAGCTCATGACCTGCTTTTCCGTTTTATATACCAACTTTGGAGGGAACATCCCTTTTCACTCATCATAGTAAAAAAAGAACATTTGAAAACCTAACACCATCCACCCCATGTTTAACACTGACCTTCTGGTTCCTACAGCAAGTTTTAAACAGATCGTTTTGGAATAGTCAAAACTGGATATTTTGGCATTGACAGTGTCTGTCCTTTCACCCTGAATGTTGAGGACTCACATTTATAATCAACACTTTAGACATAAAAAAATAAATAATATAAAAGCCCTCCTACTATCTGATGACTTCTTAATAATTCTCATATATCACATATATCATATATTTAAATATTTCAGTCCAAATTTGGAGCTTTCCATAGCACTGAAACGGCACTAGTCAAAGTCTCAAATGACTTACTGCTATAGCTGCTGGTAATGGACGTCTGTCAGTGTTGTTTCTGCTGGACCTCAGCGCTGCATTTAGCAAAATAGACCGCAGCATTCTACTGCAGATGCAAGAATGTGACATGGGTCTCAGAGGAACAGAACTTGGCTGGTTTAAATCCTATTTATTGGATCGGTATGATTCTTTTGACGTGAACCAAAGTAACCACCTCATCCAACTCCAAAGGAAGTACTACATTATAGTAATTACATCACTGTACTCCCAACACTGCCCAGATGTGACTACCAGAGATGGAGAATTTTTACCTTTTGTTCATACATAGTGGTCATTAAACCAGAGCAACCAGACGAAACCTACACAGACATGGGAGAACATGCAATCGCCATTCAGAAAGGCCTGTTCTAATAAGGATTTGAACCCACTAATTTCTTGCTAAGAAGCAAAAAAGTACATAAGACACGTGCCATTCTAGCTTCCACTATAAATACAAAACATATCTTAGCTGAGTGTTTCTTTGTGAAGATACAAGATCCTCTTTGACATCTCATATTTGCACACAATTACCATATTCGACTGGAGCCAACTTGTGCAGTTTATTCACGACACTGTGTCAGCACATACGGGCAGCTCCAGTGTCTCCACAAGGTGAAGGATCTCTGCACATGAGCGCTCGCTAAGAGGATTCATGGTATGAGGAGTATAGGCCTCGTCAGGTTTGAATAAAACATATAACAGGACAGCTAGTCAATGTAATGACAAGTAACGGGGCTGAGAAGCTGCAACATCAAAGATTTTAAGGATTCAAAGCAGCAGAAATATGGGGATCAGCCATGATTAAATGAAAACTGTTTTACAGCGGACTATGTGGTGTGGAATCTATGTGGCATCTGGTGCTATTTTACTCCAGGCATTTCAAACTCCTAAACCTGTAGCACATCTTCTGCAAAAAAGGCATTAATGCTGTAGTCAGGTTTTGACTATTGATTCCAGCGGTTTGTTTTGTCAATTTATACTAATACATTTTATGTCACAATGTTACAATATTGTTTCTTGATATTGTGCAATCATCTCAGCCCCATGTGAGTGCCACTCCAGCCATTATTATGGAAGTTCTTTTGGAATGGCCTGAGCAGTAAACATAACATAATATTGATCAATATAAAAGAAGTGGCTGACTATTTGCGCCACACACTGCCAGCCCTGTCTGTAACCTATTGATCCAAACTAATGAATACATCGTATGTGGATGTCCGTATGTTGCAGCTGACAGCTTACAAAACCTTTGGTTCTGAAGCTTTTGACTAACGAGAGAGAAACGGCTTTGCAGACCTGACTGAGCACATTCATGTATACTCTCTATCTGTATCAAGTCCTTTGGGAAAGGAGCTTTGGTGAGATGTACAGATGAATATAAATTGCAACTTTAAAGTCTTGCTGTAAAGAATGTGGCTATGAGAAAAAGTCTCTCTTTAAACTAATGCACAGACCTTGGTGAAAGGGCACAACTCAGGCTGGACGCTCATTTCCCTTATGGAAAACTCACAGTTAATTTAGCTGTAGGTTACTATGTATGTTATATAAAAAAGAACCAGCCAAGCAGTCATTTGACCATCAATCACAGCAGTTACAGCTGAGGTTGGTGATGTATATTGCCTAAGGACACGATCAAATTGTGATGCAATGCATAGCTTATATAAGCAGCTCCAATATGGATTGTCTTTTTATCTCACACCTATAATTAGAAAACTAATTTTACTTGATGTTGTCCTTTGTTAACCTGACACATCTGCTTATGAGCGTGCACCCACTGTTTTTATTAAAATACCTAATATTTGCCTCGACTGTTTGATTGTTCTGCAGGTGTGCTGTCCGCCACTGGGAATGGATATGTGATATACATGAGCATCACACGCAAAACCAAATTGAAGCCTCCTGAGCTGATGACCGTCAACCTGGCGATATTTGACTTTGGGATATCAGGTAAGCCACGCACGTTTCATTATATTATGTTGAAATTACAATGAACTGTCAATCTTACATTCAGAAAAAACTGTTGCATTCAGTTTGAATCATCTGTAATGTTTCTCCCACAATTCACTGACATCATGTAGGGGACATTTTCGGAAGAGGACCTGAAAAATGTCTGTTTGAAGAACCATTGCTTGATTTTCGATTTTTTTGAGAAAAAAAGAGACAAGTACAAGATTACAATATATGTACATATAACCAGGCCTATAGCCCAGCAAAAAGAGGAACCAGTGAATGACAAACGAGGCGGGGGTCTGCGGTCGTGTACAGCCACAGAACACATTTTATTGATTTTACAAAGAGACAATCAAAGAATTGCTGTGTGCATGTGATATTTGACCATGGGGGACTCATGGACAGCTGCCATGGTGCCAGTGGCTTTAGCCTTCAGATAATCAAAACGTTCAAGTGGAAATCAGAAAAATCAGTTTAGGTTCAACCAAAATTGTGTTCAAGTGTTATTAGAGATCCAAACAAGTCTTTCTAATATCCTTAATGTGATACATTTGCGCGGAACATACAGGTATCCTCACGTTTTATTTGTGAATAATCTTACCTGTAGAAGTTCTGTTCTGAGGAGAGGAGAGAAGCAGCTAGGGGCCATCACCCCTACAATCAAACATAGTGAGTAAGTAGCAGACCGCTGGACATTTTAAGATCCACAACATTGGAATATTTGCATCATGTTCTTCCGATTAACCAACATCTGGAAAATTACATTCATGCTTTAGTCCAGTGTTTCCCAACATTTCTGAGCTGTGGCACACCTTTTTTGTTGAAGGCAATCACATACACCAGTCGCACACCACCAGCTGAAACATACACAAATTAAGATTGGATTGAGCGATTTAAGAGATTTAAGAAAGGAAAGAGTTGGAAAAATAAAAATGAAACTCTGCAGCCTTTATTTACAATACGTCATTCTCATCAATGTGCAAGCAAAGTCTTTCAATTCTCCTCACATTATTTTGACAAAGTCTGTGATATTGGATCATTTGCACAGGGCACACCAAATCACATCTTAAGGCACACAAACGTTGCATGGCACACTGGTTGGAAAACACTACTGTAGTCTAGTCTACACATCAATACCGTCTTCATTGCTGTTTTACTGAGTGTGTGAGTATGTATGTGAGAATGGTTGACGGTGGTCGGAGGGGCCGATGGCACAGACTGGTTGCCTCGCTTCTGTCAGTGTGCCCCAGGGCAGCTGTGGGGACAGTATAGTTTATCACCACTGTGTGTGGAGTGAATGAATAATGACATGTGAAGTTTAAGTGTCCAAAAAAGCGCTATATAAAACTTATGCATTATTATTATTAGTTTTGAAGAGTTAGAACCCAAAAAGTGAATAACCATAATGTCTTGCTTTAGAGCACTGCCAAAATTATGTAGATTGAAAAATTGCAATCTCACGTTTTGTAGATCTCGATTCAATATGATGCATGGTACATGAAGTTTGAGATACTTTTTTATGTTTGTGAAAAAAACAAAACTGGGTGTATTATTTTCTCCTGATCGTCCAGCACTGACTTGATTGCACTTTTAAGGCTTGTTGAAGTCTCTCTAAGCATTAGGCTGAAGTCACAGTTTGTTCTCTCTGGACATTGTGAACCTACAGTCCACATTGTGTGCATAACCTCATCTATATGTAAATTCAGACTAGTTTGTGGGACAATGGGATTTGTGTATATTTCAGCTTAGATTTCCCTCTCTGCAGATAATATTATTCGAATGATTCACTTAACTGAACATTTTCATATAAAAAAAAACCTATATTTTCCGATTCTCAATCAATCATTACGTCTTCAGCTGTCTTTGTGAAAAGTTTGACCTTTGCTGCTTTTTTTCTTCTGACATTTGGTTCTGCTTTAATTATATTCCCTTTTAATTGGAAGAAGAGACGTTTTCAAAGGTGTGGCAAAGAAAAGTGTTACTCTTTATTAAAGGTTATGTCAGGAATGTAATTTGAAAAGATATGGTAATGGTATATTTTAGCCCATGTGACACTGCAGTCAATATTTTTCAACAATGTTACATTTAAAACAGTCCTTCCACTTGGCATAACTCCGATCGGTAAGATTTGCTGAAGGAGAATAGTCAAACCAATGACGAGGAGCCTCAAGGATTTCAGATGATTTGAGATGGAGGGAAGCAGTGATTCTTTCATAAAAGTTTCACTCTCTCTTCACAGTTTGAAAAGTAACTGAATACACTTTAAGGAGAAAATGTCTCATGTTTGGCCGAGCTTTACTTTTGGAGTAAGCAATTCAAGCCCTCCACAAGACCGACTCCCACTGATGTCTGCTGTCGTTGTGTCCTTGACAAGACACTTCAGAATCAGATTTTTTTTATTGCCATGTGAGTAACCCGAAGTCACAAACAACGAAATTGTTTTGGCTCTCGGTGCAAACAAGTTAAAGCAGAATAAAACCAAGAAGGCATGCTTATATAAAAATCTACATAAATATCTTCAGTTTACTATAACCAAGTGCATTAGGTATTAAGTAAACTGAAGATTTTTATGAGTCTGGTGTGTGTGTCTGGTGTGTGTGAATGGCTGGTGGTGGTCAGAGGGGCTGATGGCACATGGTTGCCTCCCCTCTGTCAATGACATGTGAAGCGATGCATTATTATTATGATAATTAAAAGTTGTTTGCATTTCCTTCGACCAACACAGTTAGTGGATGACTGCAGTAAAGTTTTCCTAATTTTCTCTTTTGTTGGTTTGACATTTGCAGCATTCCTCACTAGATTCCGCAACTTGGGTAACCTTTTTTATGAATGTTTCTCTTCATACGTGTGGCATTTGATAACAGGAGTCTTGCTTGTGCACAGTATTTGAACTGTGTTTGAACTGGGCGTGTCTTGGTCATATGAGGGGGTAACTCAGACCATGTGTGCGCCCCCAATCCAATCTACAAAGCCCTTTCATAAAGTCATTTCCCTTTCACTCCGATTCAACCTTGTGACCAGACAACACCGTAAATGTTCTGTCACTGAGAATTATTATTGTATTCATACCGTAAAATCGTATAAGAACACATACCATTAGGATTTACTGTTTAAATGTAATGCTATGTGTACCTCTTCATGCCCTCCGTAATGAATCTGCGGAGAAATTTGTATTTTAATTGTCACTGTGCATGAAACATTCTTAAATGACTGTGAAGTGGAATATATTTGAGTATTTCTGTCCACAAAGAGGTGACTGTGTTGGCTCATTCTACCACATGCTGGTCGTTCATTGTTGCCATGAAAACAGCTCAATTATCATAATCAAGACAACCTTGCATCCCTTTTCCATTCTGCCAACAAAGCTGTGAGCGATGAGGTGTGGGGATTTGTGAATGCAGTCGTTTTTGTTGTTTTTTTCAGAAATTATTGGCCCTTTATTCTGATTCTTTTCTCGCTATTATGTCTCCTTGCATTACTGATTTCAGCGGACAGTGAGAAAGAAATCTGAACAAAATCCATAATCTTTCTTCTTTCTTTCAATGATTGTTGTGTATATAAAGGACTAAAAAATGTGGTCAAATTATCTATAGAATTTTCAAAATAATGTAAAAAGTTTGCTGTATTTCATCACAGAAGTGCCTTTTTCACTTCCCTCATGGGAAACAAAAACTCTTCACATTTTTCCCACAAGTACATACAGTATGCAATGGGCCGTCCGTTAGCACTTGAATTTTAAAAACTATTAGATGTGTCTAAAGAATGTTTGTAGAGCTAGAGTCCTGTCTGCCAGTCTGCTCTAGGGCAGACTGACAGAAGTGGGGCAACCTGCCATCAGCCCTTCTGACAACCTCTAATCATTTACGCACACACCAGACTCATACTTGGACAAAGTGTCTTGCCCAAACAGAGAACAAAAATCAGAAGATCCTCCTCTAAACTTTTCTCAATCGTGACATACTGTATTAGTTTAAGCAAAACTGTATTTGTGTTTTCTCCTGTCTGTTTGCAAGTACATATTTAATTTATGAGATCGCCCAGACCTTTGTATGTATGTTTAGATCCATCCTAGGTATAAACAGACTATAGTCAGCTGAGGTTGAAACGTTTACTTTTTTTTTAAATTATTGAAACCATGGACTGCAAATATTCACAGACGTTGTCACACCTATCTCCGCTGTTGAAACTAATATGCAACCACTTTTGCCTTCTGTGGGGCTTTCACAGTGGCTCAGTCAGTGAGCATTGGCATTTGAGGCATGGGTTCACCGCCAACTCCCACTGATGTCTGCTGTCGTTGTGACCTTGTGCAAGAGCCCGCTGAATGATCAAGGCTGTACCCTCTTCCTCCTGTGGATTCACCACCTACAGGAGGATCATTGAGGGACTGGTGCTCTGTGAATTGGTTGGTTTCTGATTGTCACCCCCCCGACTCAGAAATTGATTAAGGGGAAGATATGGAAAGATGGATGGATGGATGTAGGGCTGGGCGATATTAACGGTATAAGCGGTATGCGATACAAATTTTGCCAACGATAGAGATTTTTATACCGGCATATTGCGATGGGTCATTTTGTCATCAAATTGCAACATGCTTGGCCTGCTGGGACCGGCAACAGCCACGAGGAGTGTGGCTGCTGGATTCGTCCTGGAAATCGTATTTGTTCAGAAGTTCAGTTTGCGGATGTCAAAAAGTGTAAATAGACATGTAAACAGTTTGTGTTGTTATATACAGATTATATTATTGATTTTTACTCATATATATCAAGGTTTATTACGAGAAATGGCGGAAAAAAAAGCTTAGAGAAAATAATACTTGTTGTAGCCGCGCAGCTAGCACCCAGATGCGTTCAAAGGCACACGGAAATGAGGCAAACACATAGACAGTTTAATTCTTGATTATTCACTGGATTTTACTTGTTTAACTAAAAATTAAATGTGTTCAACAAGACTTGAGTATGTATGAATGTGTGATAACGGGATAATTTGCAACATACAAATGGGTGGTTTTATGGCGCCCTCTCTAGGTCACACACTAAATGCTAATGCGTATCAAATAAATAAACATTATCCAGCTCTAAAATTGTAATTTTAAAGAAGTAAAAAATCTTCACAATTTTATGCAAGAACATGCTAGACCCTTTATTGAAATTCACACATCAAATTATACCGCAATATATACCGTTTACCGTCGGTGTCCCAAATAATTCCGCAATATTAATTTTAGGCCATTTCGCCCACACCTAGATGGATGGGGCTTTTTTAGGGGCCATCCTGTCCTAAAGTAAGCGAGGAAAGAAGACTCCATACAAAAAGTATTGGGTAATTCTCTTTCCGGGTGCACCCCCACCAGCCCAGAGTGAGATTGCAAGCAAGTCAGTGCACATGATCATGGACCTTTTGTCGCCGGGACTCGCCCATACCGATACCATCTGTTGAAGAAAATGGTTAAACAAAGTAATTTAATTCCTGTTGCCAAACCATGGTGGAGGAGTGATCCACCTCACAATAAAGATTTCCTGCACTCGCCTTTTCTCCTGCATTTGACACAAGTGTCTCATGATGATGTGAACTGGAAGGAGCAGAGACTGGACCGCTTGGTGTGATTGCAAAAGGATCAGCCAAAGCACTTTGCTGGCTCTTATGTTCTATAAGTTGTGTTCACATTATAGAAATCTATTTTAGTCGGGGGGGCAGGCACCAATACAACACTACGGCAAAAAGGTATTTCTTTAATTAAATGTTAAAAAAGAAAGAGTCCAAATGTTTACCCAGAGCATTATTTGACAGTGATAGGATTCACAAAGTCAACATAGTTTTCTTTGGCCAACATCATGCATGTGTTTTTGAATGTTGTCACCACATCTGAACACCTTAATGAGAACATAATCACGGTACGGTGGAGTTTGCATGTTCACCTTATGTCTGTGTAGGTTTCCTCCGGGTGCTCCGATTTCCTCTACCACTAAAAAAAAAAATACGAGCTAAATCCTCCAGCCACGGTAGTCCTCACCAAGTCTAGCATCAACATTTGGAGATAGGTCCCTGACAGAGGCACTCGTGGCATTGAAGGATGGGTTAAATGCAGAGGAAAAAGTTAAGAATAAAAAGAAAAAGGAACATTAGAGTGCATAAACAGAAAAGTGCAATAGTGAATTGTGTGATGTCACATGAACAGCTGCGGGATGATGCATTTTCTTACTATCTTCTGCCTTGTGCCCATGAATGTGACAGCTTTGAGTTTATAGTGCTTCTTTATGGTTCCACACAATCTACAAAACACTTAATAAATACTGTCTTTGTTCTAAACCTTTCTTAAGACTATGGCCCCTCAGTGCTCCTTATAGAGGCTGTAAAAACTAGCTCTCTCATTGGCTCTCTTCTAACTTTTCCACAATTCTTTCTCTCAAATTGTGTTTTGATCTGCTGATTTATGACACCCGCAAATTGGATTTTGTTTTCATATTTGAATTCTCAATAATGTTAGAGAACAATGTAATGGAAGGAACATGATAGCATACTTAGCTAGTGGAAATCTCATATTGAAACTGAGGCTAAATCGGAATATTGCGAGCCTACTCAGCCTGTTCATTCCTGGGAGTGGATCTCTCTTTCACGGTTTCTTTATACTCCCACTGTTGGTTTTTGACTTTTGTTTAGCTGATTCAGGAGGGTCTAATTGCAGGGGGTGATCCGAGACACTGGTTTCCTCTTGACATTAACATTTAGCCAACATTACCTTTTGAAGCACTTTTTTAATTTTTTAAGCTGCTTTTTCCAAGTTACTCACCTGTTTAATTCTAACCTGTTACATCAATGTTAATGCTAATGTCAACTTTCATATGTATATCACAACACCAGCTGCCCAAAGTGCTGCACATGCACAAAAGAAAACAAGAACATAAAAGTTGCATTGAATTCACACAAATAGATGTGAAATGCAAAAAAAGTTAAACCCAGATTCTAAAAGCCAAGGCGTACAAATGTGTCTTTAGACTAGATTTAAAAGTCTCTGATGAAGCAGCAACAGCAAACAATTATGCATACCAATGATTCTTGTGTTCTAATTGTTAATCTGCTGTTGGTGTATTAGCAACTCTGCTGTTATGATTCAGGGAAATGAACAATGAAATTGAATTGCACGTGTCACGTTAGCGAGTAGACAAAAATGTTTACGTAGCTGAATAATTCAAAAGACGAGGTGGATGGAGCAGTAGCGGAACGTTGATGGGGTGACACAACATGGCGGAGTGCATCAAACGGTCGGCAAAAGGCAAAACATTAAGATACTGTAATGAACACCTTCCAACAACAACCTGAATCCCTGAATTGGAAATCGGACAATAACAATAAACACCACGCGACAAAGTGGAGGACATAGAGAGCCTGGAGACCTACATCGACTTCTACTACAACAGACAGCAACAGGATATCACCATGGACACTCCAAAACCAGAGAGTCTAACCCCACAGCCAGCGAAAAGAGGAAAACAGACTCATCCACTGACACGGACGACCTTGACACGGAAGGAGAGGGTACTTTAATGGCAAGCAGTAACAAAAACTCGATCTGCTTGTAATGTTGCATCAGGATGTTAAAGATATCACTCAAACTTAGAGTTTGCTCATAAACACATCATCAACACATTATCCCTACAAACATCTAACAAGGACATGTGCACCACGGTACTGTCAGCAACGTTACAGCAGCAAATAAACAACATAAAGAAACTGTCTTAGACCTACAAGCACGCTCCATGCACGACAACCTCATATTTTCTGGTCTGACTGAAATACCATTCCATATCATTAAATTTTCTTCCACTTCATCTGTGGCCGGGTCGTGGGGGCAGCAGTCTAAGCAGAGATGCCCAGACTTCCCTATCCAAACACACTTCCTTCAGCTCATCCGGGGGGACCCCAAGGCGTTCCCAGGCCAGCTGAGAGACGTCTTCCTGCCTTCCAGCGTGTCCTGGGTCTTCCCCGGTGGGACGTGCCCGGAACACCACCCCAGGGAGGCGTCCAGGAGGCATCCGGAACAGTTGTCCGAGCCACCTTAACTGGTTCATCTCGACGTTGAGAAGCAGTGGTTCTACTCCGAGCTCCTCCTGTGGGACTGAGCACCCAATTAAAACACAAGTCGTTAAAGACTTGGTAAAAATAACCCCGGAAACATCATGCAACATTACTTTTATTGGAGTTCACCTATTGGAAAAAGCCCACACAATTATTCGAACACTTTCAGGACAAATTACTTGTGAAAAATAAAGGAAGATAGCTAAGGAACACACTGGGGACATAACGACCAATTCCCAAAGGAAATGAACACACAGAGGAAAGTATTATATCCCATCATGAAAGTACAGACTCAAGAATGTGTGAACATCGCTGAACGTAGACAAACTTTATATAATTTATCAACTATTCAAGGACAGTGAAATTACCCCATGACTCGTTTGATCATTTCCACCGCGATGCAGTTTGATAGCTGAAAGCTGAAACTCCTCTGCCTCTGCAGCTCCACACCCCAGTCATCTGTATGTGCTACATTATATGTATATTCATGTTGCAAATCTCTCAAAGTAATGTCTTGTATTGTTTGCACCCCTCCTCCCCCACCCACATCCCCTATCTTGATCCACTATAGAATTACCACTACTACTACTACTACTACTACTACTACTTACTAAAGCCTATGCAAGAGCTTCAAATTATTTCTTGGAATCTTTGTGGCTTTCACACACTATCTAAAATAAATAGAATACTTTCTCATCTATCCAAACTAAGGGTTGATATATGCTTTTTACAAGGAACGCACATAACCCAAAAAGAATCAGAACAGCTACACCTTATATAATACTAATATACATAAATGTAATATGAAGATCTATAGGTTCTGTTCACTGTATTTATGGACAGAATTTCTAGGCACAGCCAGCGGCCGGAGGGGGTCCGGTTCGGAGACCACAGGATTTCATCTCTGCTGTTTGCGGACGATGTTGTCCTGTTGGCTCCAACGAACCAGGACCTGCAACATGCACTGGGACGGTTTGCTGCCGAGTGTGAAGCGGCTGGGATGAGAATCAGCACCTCCAAATCTGAGGCCATAGTGCTCGAACGGAAAAAGGTGCCTTGCCCTCTTCAGGTGGGTGGAGAGGTCCTTCCTCAAGTGGAGGAGTTCAAGTATCTCGGGGTCTTGTTCACGAGTGAGGGGAGGATGGAGCGTGAGATTGACAGGCGGATCGGTGCAGCGTGCGCAGTGATGCGGTCGCTGTATCGGACCGTTGTGGTAAAGAGGGAGCTGAGCCGAAAGGCAAAGCTTTCGATTTACCAGTCAATCTTCGTTCCCTCCCTCACCTATGGTCATGAGCTTTGGGTAATGACCGAAAGAACAAGATCGCGGATACAAGCGGTCGAAATGAGCTTCCTCCGCAGAGTGGTTGGGCGCTCCCTTAGAGATAGGGTGAGGAGTTCAGTCACATGGGAGGAGCTCGGAGTAGAGCCACTGCTTCTCCACGTCGAGAGGAACCAGTTGAGGTGGCTCGGGCATCTGTTCCGGATGCCTCCTGGACGCCTCCCTGGGGAGGTGTTCCGGGCACGTCCCACCGGGAGGAGACCCCGGGGAAGACCCAGGACACGCTGGAGGGACTATGTCTCTCAGCTGACCTGGGAACGCTTTGGGGTCCCCCCGTACGAGCTGGAGGAAGTGTGTGCGGATAGGGAAGTCTGGGCGTCTCTGCTTAGACTGCTGCCCCCGCGACCCGGCAACGGATGAAGCGGAAGAAGATGGAATGGAATGAAGATCTATAGATAATGATCTACGCTCCTAGCACCTTTTTTCCTCCCTCTCCAATTCCCCCGTATTTCATTTGCCCTCCACTGGCGGTTATCCTTCTCTAAGCTTGGGTCCTCTAACAGAGGCCTTGGAGCTTGAGGCTTCCGTGCAATAAATACATAAATAAAAAAATAAAAATATATATATATATTATTTTAGATTTTTAAATGCAAACAAATAGTAGTGAAAAAATACGTCTTCTTTTCAGTAGCATTTTAGGCTGGACCTCAGTTCTGTGGATGAACGTGAACACAATTTGTTAAAATCCTTCTGCTTTGGCGATCATTGTATAATTGATATTAGATGTTCACAAATGCAAATCCCTTTTTGACTACAATGAATGAACTTTACAGCAAGACTTCATAGGTGATCTGTTATAAAAGAACGAGCTGAATGGACTGCCAACGTGTCACCTTGTACACAACTCTATTTAATACAGTGTGGATCCTGTCTAGAGCTTGCGAAAAAACTCCCCTGTAATACTGTAAAGCATTGTTTGGTCATATTAGATCCGGATTGAGCCATAATGCCGGATATAACAAAGAGGGTGCATTAGGAGATGAGGTCTATCCAAAACCACGACCTAACAAAACAATAACATGATTGTTCTACGTATCGGCCAAAGGTTCCACACCTCTCACACATTCACACAATCCTGAACTCAATTCAATTTTTCCTAATTGAATTGTGAATGATTATAAACTCCTGCGTACTTTGCATTTTCAAACTTGACAACCCGCTATAACAACATTTACAAACAAGTTGCCTACTTTGTTGACTGCCACTACATTTCTGATGGATCATACCATCAATTATCTATCAAACCGAACCCGTGATGTGAGTTTTAATACTGTTAATCTGGTGATGAACGCACTCTATACATCTCTGCTCTGAGCTTACTGCCTTCTGGCTTCCCTTGAATTCTCAGAACCGATTAAGTTCTCCTGTCATACCACACAGAGTTCAGATCTGTATCTCTTTTGTGCCTGTGAGGCTTTGGCAGGTCACAGACAACCTCCACACAGCCCCATGGAAACCGAAACGCAACAACAAAGAAGGCTTTAACCAATTCTTCTCTTCATATGTACAGTATTGTATTTCAACTGAACATATCGTTATGTACATCTACAGGCAGTAGCTTCAGGAGGCTCACACTTTTGTTTATTGTACCGACAGAAAAGATTACGGAAGAGGCATAAAAGGATTTCTCAGAGCTAAGTCATGGAAGTATCTACAATCTGTGGTGGGACAGGGTGATCCTTATGAATAAGATCAGTGTTTCTCAAGCAGGGGTACGCAAGCATCTTGTTTGAGCGAGACTTTGCCCACCTGACCAAAGAACAGTTGCGTCAGAGTAAAGGCACAAAAATTGAGGACCACCCCATTTCTATGCTCTTTAAAATAAGATGAATCTGGAATATGAAATAATAATATGTTTGTTGTTACGTATGAACTGTATATGTTTTGTTTAAGTTATATCACCACTATCTACTTACGCCAATGGTTTTTTTCATCCTTCTTCCTTCTCTGTCCGCTCCCTCCTGTCCCCACAGTGACAGGAAAGCCCTTTTTCGTTGTGTCCAGTTTGGCGCACCGCTGGTTGTTTGGATGGGAGGGATGCTCGTTCTACGGCTGGGCGGGCTTCTTCTTTGGCTGTGGGAGCCTCATCACCATGACGATGGTCAGCTTGGACCGCTACCTGAAGATCTGCCATCTTAGCTACGGTATATACCAGCGCCTTCACCGTCACAATTTTTTTGTTTATTGATCTATAGTTAACCAGGAAAGTCATCACCTGGACTAGAAACTGTAAATACTTATGGACCATGTATCCAACCTAAGTTTAGAGCTGAAGCAACTTGTGTTTTATGATGCTCTCCTTGATTGCTTTTTAATTTTGTGGGGATAAAGCCAGAGGTTTGTATTGTATAATTGGAGGGTAGATGTCAATTTAACTATAGTGGAAAGAAGGACATTTTTAAAGAAATATTGAAAAAGAAAATCCAAACATTCATCCAGATCATTATTGGATCTGGTCATTAGAATCCCAAAACTCTCTATGCCTTAAAGTCCTTTCTACTGGCCATCATGGACATGTTTTTTTATTTTTCGTGCCATGTGGATTGGTTCAATATTTAGCTCTAAACCAAGACTAGAAGTTTGACTTTTGACTCTTACAATAGTTACCAGAAAATATGTTTATAATCTAAAATATTTTAATAGCTTAAAATAAGAAGGTGAGGGTGATGTCATCAAATATTAATGACAAAAAAATACATGTTTAATGGTAGAGAAAATCCTTTATTCATACAATCAGTCAACGCAAAGGAAACTTGTTCCAGCTTCAAGGTGCATACATCTGAAACCAGCAACAGGCTCGTCCTTGAGCGCCTCAGAGTCCCCGCTGGTTCATGGCATTAACATGTCCCACACTTTGAAGCCGTATTGACCGTGAGACCATGAGACTATACACTTAGCTGTGTAAGGTTTGTTTGCTAAACCACAGCAATCCAGAGCAGTCCACCCAATTACTTGTTTGATTGCAGTAATGTTTTTTTTGAGAAAAGGGCCCTGGCTTCATTGATTTGTTGTGGCTGTTAAAGTTGAAGTCTGATCAGTATTCAGCTGAGAGTTTACCTGTCTGATGTCTTTAAAGCCATTTTTTGAGAGAGTCATGATTTACGGCATGCCTTTTATAATGCCACTCCTTTTGTCATGAAGTGATAGTATGATTGAAATAAGATGTTTTGATTGGTACCCATTCAACTAGAAAACATGTTATTTGATTATTTTTGCTCTCAAATGTTATGAGCTGAATTTTAAGATATAACAAGTTTTTGCATTTAAACTAATTAATACCAAATCCAACTGTTATAAGAACTCACAGCAGTGCTAGTGAGAAGCTTGCCTTCTGTGGCGTCCGCTCCTGTTCTGCATCTTTTCGCGATGTCCAGTTCAGATACATATGTCGTCTGAGGAACTCTAGGAATGCAACTGTTCAAACTCTGGACAGCCCTGAGTTCTGCTAACTGCTGTTAAGCTCCAAACTATTGAATTACTGTAGTTCATGCCTTTATGATGACCAGCGGCTATATGTTCTTTTTTCATGTTTCCTTTTTTCTTTATGCAATATATGTATTGTATATTTTCTTTTACCTATGGACTGTATCATAGTGTATCCATATTAAAGGTTAATCATTTCTCTAAATCATTTTTAATTAATCTGTCTAAAGCATTTCTGCTTTGCCGAGACGCTTTAGCACATCAAGATGCAAATAAAAATGAATGGTTCTGAGTTTGCGTTTAGCCAAAATTAAAAGCCATTATTTTGAATAGACCTGAGAGATTATGGGTTTTAGTTTTTTTTGGACTACAACAGAGTGGTCCAGTTCCTGCCAAATGCATCCAGGAGAGTTGGTGTACAGCCATAGAAAAGAAATAAACTGTTCCCCCAATATCTTGCATCTGGGGTTGACGTTCCAATTAACCTAAAGTGAGAAAAGAAATGCCTTGATTTGATTTTTAAAACCAGTAAAATGAAATCGTAATCAAATTAAAAAAAAATAAAAATAACAAGGATCATTCAAATTATTATTAATTATTATTTCTGATCTATAACAATAATAATACACATTATTTAAAGATCTCAAACAGGAAGTACCATCAAGTTTTATGAATCCTAAACAATTGCTTTGTGTTGCACTCACAGGAACGTGGCTGAAGCGGCATCACGCCTTCCTGGTGTTGGTGTTTATCTGGGTGTATGCTGCATTCTGGGCCACGATGCCCCTGGTGGGCTGGGGTCACTATGCGCCCGAGCCGTTTGGGACCTCGTGCACACTGGACTGGTGGTTGGCTCAGGCCACTGTGTCAGGACAAAGCTTCGTCCTGTCCATCCTCTTTTTCTGTCTCATCCTGCCCACTATTGTCATAGTCTTCTCCTACGTCAAAATAATCTTTAAGGTCAAGTCATCTGCAAAAGAGATCTCTAACCTGGACGCACGAGTCAACAAAAGCCAGAATCTGGAGATGAAGCTCACAAAGGTACGTCTGTGTTTTGTATCTATGTACTATTTTTTTATTTATGTGTTAAGTCTATTTTATTGGATTTATTTTACTGCATTTGCTCACTCACTTAATTATCTTTGTTTATGCAAGGAGGGCTCAATGACACACACACACACACAGACACACGCGCACACACACACACACACACACACACACACATACATACAAGTGCAAGAAACAAAACAGTTTAAAGATCCTGAAGCAAATGATTAAGGTTAAAATGCAAAAGTAAAACATCTAAAAGCCTTCTTTATTAGATCAGCTTTTGTAGGGACAGTGATTAAAAGCAAACGATCCGGTGACCCTGTGATACACTTCTAAGCCACATGGTAGTTGAGGTGAGAATTGACATCCCAGACAAAGACCTTGCCACTTCGCTGAAAGTATCACACCTTGGAATTATTTTATGAACATTGCTGAAGAAAAGTGTCAAACCTCTGAGTGCAGTGAAGACATATTTACGGAGCATGAGAGTGGTTATGAGTGCTCCTCACTTGTGTTTAATGTGGAAGGTTCCTGAAAGCAGCAGATCCAAAAGTTTTGTCAGCAGTGGCTTGAATGCTTGTTGAGTCATATTAAAATACATTGTCCAGTACTTTAGTGATGTGTGGAGATGCGCACCGCAATGTTGGTTCACATCAGTTTAATCCCCCATGAGCTTTTGCGCTTGCAGCATCAAGTTGGCGGCATTAACCTGAACATATTTTTAGCAGATTGCAGTGTTGAGTGTAGTTTTGTTGTTCAAATTTACAGAGTTGCAATATTGTGGCTGCACTTATTCTTCTACCTAAGACTGTGTTGTTATGTTTTCACTCAGCTGTCATTTGCACTGATTGAAAATAATTAATGCAGTGTTACTCTCTTCTAACAGAAAGTGAGGCCAGACTTATTATTCCACACAGTTACAATGAGGAGTTCTGAACCCATTGCCCGTGATAAAACAAAGAACTGGATGAAAAAGTGTATCTATTTATACTCATGAAGTAAAAACAAGTCCCAGAGTCCTAATATGTCAATGGCCTGTGCTCATTGGCGTTTCGTCTCAACCATGAAGGCGTTCTGCTAAACATTTCTGCTGTTTTTGGTATTTCCACGTTTTGACCAATCAGCTTTGACGATTCTGATTGGATTGGAGAGGGCAGCACTGGTGCATAGTCCGCCATAACTCGTCGACAAGAACAGAGGCGTTTCTTGCACAAACGTGTGCATTTATAGAAACCGTGGAAGAAACTATTTCAGGATGACGAAAATAATTGTAACGCAATTGCAGGGGCTTGTGCCTCGGACTACCACCCGCCCAATCCAGAAATGAATTATCGGGAAGAAAGTGGATGGACAATCGCTACGCATAATATTAAACACTTACTATTCCAAAGGAAAGCAGGTTCACAAAAGTCCATAATTGTCCATACACAGGACGATTGGTGTATTTTAGCACTTGGTACAATGCATTTTGGGTATGTTTTTCTGATAAAAATCATAACATAAATGTCCTGGAGCGTACCTATCCTTAAATCCTATATCGGCTTTATCGTTGTACTACATTGACAATAATTAATCTCGTCCTTTTGAACAGGTGGCCATGTTGATCTGTGCTGGATTCCTAATAGCCTGGATTCCTTACGCCGTGGTGTCGGTGGTGTCTGCATTCGGAGAGCCAGACTCGGTGCCCATCCCGGTCTCTGTCATCCCCACGCTGCTGGCCAAGTCCTCGGCCATGTACAACCCCATGATCTACCAACTGGTGGACCTCAAACAGTCCTGCACCAAATCCCCCTGCTTCAGGGCCATGACCAAACGCAACAACTTCAGGAAATCCAGGTATTCCCACAAGAGCAAGCGCTGTCGGATTGAAAAAAAGATGTGATTTGGTTCTGATTTAAAGATAACAAAAGGGGGAAATTGTGTGTCTGAGATGAGAAGATCCTCTGAGATATATTCTGGCGACTGTCCCGTTCAATACAAGTACAAACTTCCAGCTATGTAAATACAACAATAAGAAGCAGTTCCATGACTATAAATATGGTTAGCATCATTCCATTATGTAAGCAAGAACGACCTTTTTTAAGTTGATACATCAGAGGAAAGATGGCCGGATTAAAATAAATCATGCACTCTGCTTTTTCAGCTTGGATGTTCCAAGCCGAAAAAGTGATTTCTGTGTGTGTGTGTGTGTTCAATAACCATTCACTGTCTTCACATTTGATGAAGCTCTTCCTGCTATAATGCTAACATTGTGTAATATATATGTTCCATTTCTATTTGTTTTTCATAAAGAACACAAACAAGCACACACAACAGTTCCAGGGCAGCAACTACAAAATCTTATGACATAGACATACGCTATTATGTCAGATCTGTATTTAAAAGACTGAAGCTCCTCCAAGGCCAGGAGTGTTTCAGACCATGTAGACCACACACACCATCAAACACAATAACACATGTTCTTCACACAATGTTTAAAACCAGGTTAAAGACGGTTCTGTTTAGCTGTGCATAAAACTGAGGAATTTTATATTTTTATCTTTTTTTGATTTTTTTTTTTTTATTATTATTTTTTTATGTACTGTGATTATTTATGATTTTAATGCTTACTTGTTTTGTTCAGCACTTTGAGTTGCCTTGTGTATGAATTGTGCTATACAAATAAACTTGCCTTGCCCTTGCCAATTCAGACAAGATGGCAGTTCAAGAGCATTCAATGCAGGCAATCATTTTGTACTCTTTGAAGTTGAAATTGAATATTTGAAACAAACATGCGTTTATTTGCTACATGCAATCATTGAATATTGAGAATAAAGACATTGTATTGAAACCTCTCTTTGGGGAAAAGCTTGCCTATCCTTTAATGTGTATCCATATTTTTCTATAACATTAAAAGTCAAAATAAATAGCCAGGGCAAAAATAATGCAGGATATGTAACTTTTTTTGTTTCATTTTTTTAATCCAGTATCCAGGAAATGTGAGGCCATTTGTTGAGATTATTATTGCTCTGGCAAAAATGTTTTAATAGTGGTGTAAAGCAATTTATTGTAAAATAAGAAAAACAACTTAAATAACCCTGATTAGGAGTTTCCATCCCCCAGTTCTCAACAGCGTGTATCTCGCCCTGTGACATTTATCACAGGTTCTTCAGCCACTCTGTGCATTCTTCGAGTGAAAGCAATTGTTTTCCCATTTGTGCCATTTGGTATAGTCTCGTCCCAGTCTCGCTAAATCTGTTTGTTTGGATTTATCTCTGGACTGACTCCTTTTCCCTTTGTGTCCTCGTCCTTTTTCAGATTATACACCATTACGGGCTCGCTGAAGGACGCCGCTGCAGCCAAAGACACTCAGGTGGAGATGTGACTTTTCCCTGAGCCCCTTTATGTCTTTCACGCTGCCTACACTTGGAGCCTCACCCTGGGGTCTTTCTCCCCCCTGCTCCCCCTGCTCACCTGACTGTAGTGAACTCGTGAATCGTGAGCTCTCTAAATGTTTTGCGCACACTGCCCTCACTCAGGCTATAGATGTGAATATATTTTTGCAATTTCCGAGTAAAGCCAGCCATTCTGTTGCATGTGCCGGTGTTGTGTTTGCCGTCCTGGAACTCTGCAGACTTTTGCTCGTCACATTATGAGCATCTACTACAACCACAGTTCATTGTTTGGAGCAATGGATACAGTGGGTCTTTTGTAAATGAGATGTTTTGTAACAATACTGTATGTTCCAATGTTTTAAATTCTTCAAAGTCCTGACTTTTTGTGTTTAACATCGTTTCATTTTTTTTTTTTTTTGGGATCGGGGTCATTATAATTGAAAATTCAATGGTTCAGACACATTATTTATTTATTTTATGTTAAAGGCTACAGTAAAAAAAGAAAAGAAAATGATCAGCACAGGTTTGTCTTTTGTCTACTAATATCCTTGTTTACTCACATGACAACTCACATCTACAGTAAAATATTTACAAAAAACAGCAACTGCAAGAGCAACTGACAGTTTGTTATGTTGTATATTTTTAGAAAATGTGTATTTTGCTGCAATAAATGCACTTAGCTTTATTCTAAGAACACTTTCCTAACTGCTGAAATTCATTGATTTTAGGGATGCACGATATATCGGTAAACATATCGATATCGGCCGATGTTCATAATTTCTTAACTTATCAGCATCGGACCGATGAGTAAAATTGGGCCGATAAGCACAACCGATGTGTACTGTTGGGTTTCAGCGTCAAGTCCTACGAGGAACAGGAAGTAATTATGTAAATATTCACCAATTCAGAATCAAAATGCTTTTTTCTGTGGCGTGTGCAGTTGTGACAATTTTAGGAAAATGCCTAAAAAGGAACGGAAGAAATGCGTTAGCATCAGCGTAGCATCTGCCACAATCTCAGTTCACTTAGCTAACTTTCATAATTACAATGCAGTATGTTTGTGGAATACGGTTGAAGGGGGCGACAGTAGCTCAGTTGGTAGAGCATTGGCCTTTGAGCCTGAAGGTCGTGGGTTTGAGCCCACCGCAAGACCTACTTCACGACTCCCACTGATGACTGCTGTCGTTGTGTCCTTGGCAAGACACTTAACCCCACTTTGCCTGAAGCCCCCACTGAAAGATCTCAGCTCATGTGGACTCACCACCTGCAGGAGGATCAGTGAGGGGCTGGTGCTCTGTGTACTGGGTGCAGCTCTGACTGCCACCCCCCCGACCCAGAAATGGATTAAGGGGAAGAAAATGGATGGATGGATGGACGGTTGAAGAAACCGAGGCAACAGGGAGACAGAACTGTTGAATACATTCTAAAATGCCAAAGGTCGCCCCAAACCAACCCTGCTCAAAGCAGACTGTACAATCAGAGCTGTCAAGCTTCCTGCTGCAGAGCTTCACCCTGGCTCCGAACTTTGTATTATTTACAGCATTAACAAATCACCAAAATGACAATTAAGGGTTCCATTTCTCAAATAACAAGTAACACTTGTGCCTTATTTATTATATTATTTATCAGAACTGTTCTGCTGATCCCAGAGTAACTCCACTGTAGTAACTGTAACAGCCGCTGTCCATTCACACTGTACACTGCGTACGTGTTACAGCCCTGACATAAGGAGAGAAACCGGGAGAGTGATGTGGATTCTTTTCCCTTTTGTAGGAGTTTATTACAATGAGGAAAACAGCGCCGATGCAAAATCAATCCAAATTCAGGCTTGCTAGTGGATACTCGATTGCAGAACTAAAAATCATCTTTATGAAACACAAAAATATTATAGCATGAAATTTAGAACTCTTGATTCCATTTAAAACAATATTTATCTATTTTTTAATGTCCTGTCAATTATTGGTGATGATTTATTTGAATTCTCTATTTTTACTGTACCTTTAGGCATTGCAATTTTAGAACAACTGCTTATTGTTATATATTTTGTTAGCAGTGCGTTGCTTTTGTACCATTTCATCAGTGATTGTTTTGCAGAAGTTGCGCTCATGCTAATGTTTGCATACCAATCAGATCGCAAATAAAACTAGAGGGCTCCGTGGGAGGGAAATGAGAAGCCTGTGAGCGAGTTGAGGGGCGGTGCTAAGCATTCAAACTGTATACAAAAGTTTGCAGAAACGGGTATAGCTCCTTTAATAGCTTTCACTCAGTGAATCAGTATGTACAAACTTTTATCATCTCAGAATTAAAAAAACAAACAAACATTGATATCAGCAAATATCGATTATCAGCATTAACAGAAAAAAAACATTGGATATCGATATTGGTCAAAATGTTCACATCGGTGCATCCCTAATTGAGTTGTGAAGGTTCTGACTCGCTCTTGACAATATCCCTGGAGAAAGCCCTGATAGAGGGCATTTATCTGAAAAGAGGATCCCTTTAGAACGCCACACTCCCTAGTCATTCCTCCTTTCAGTGCTAATGCCAAGATGACAGCAGGACCTGAAAATGATGTCATGAAAAATGTTTTTCATCATCACATCATTTTGAAAACCAAATAAACACCTGACTTGTATTGGCGTCACACAACGCTTCCTTTGTCCTCAGCGTTAGACTTGTCCTGTCCTGAGCATCTGCTGGACCCAGACCCCACGTGTTCTCGAGGTCAGTGTAAAAGTGTGCACTCACAAAGAAATGTGTGTCAACTGTAACTGTAAAGAATACATTTGTCACATAAAAGAGCACAAAGCACTTTTGAGTTTACTTTAACTGGACCAATTAACTGCCCTCATAAAGTCATACATTGGCTTATGTGCCTCCAAGACCAGCGTCCACTTGTTTGGTTCTTTCAAATCTCCACAAATTCAGTATATTTGTTAATTTGGCACCACAATTGGTCCGCTTAAAGTGAGCTCTGGTTCACTTGGGACTGAGGTGTGAACCCGCCCTTATTCCGACCTCTGTTATTCAAAATCACACTGTAATTTGTTTTGTATTTAATTCTCTACACTTTATGCAAATACTGTTGCTTTTGTGCGTAGTTCATAATGTCTCGTCTGTAGCTGCTGCACAAGATGTATTGTATGTCACGGACACACAATCTCAGTTGTGGATTTTGCGGAAGGTATTGTTTTTGGTTTTGTTTTTCCTCAGATACACTGATTACATTACCTGATTTTGCACCGGAAAACAAACTCAGACCAAGCAATATTTGGTAGAATAGAATCAGACTATGACATCACAATTGGGAAATGTCGTTTAGGCTTTCTATATGTCAGGGCACCCAACCAACAACTTGCAAAAAGAGTTGAAATATATGTATGCCATAATGTATTGCACTATTTGTACTTTATAATGAAGACACTCGCTTTGGATCGTGCAATAACTTGTAATGTACGTATTATATATTATTAAGTCACACCATGGAAGTTTTTGTCCATGGTGATCATTAGAGTGGTGTCCTCCCAATGGGTACACAAGACATCTTCCAGTTTCATGGCAGGTGAGTTACTTAGTCTGAATGGGAGATTTCAATACTATTTTACTAATTTCCTATTTTAGTAGCTATCTAGACAAGGATGCATGCATTAATTCTCAATATTCATGCACTAATACATACAGTGTATCCATTAGTTCATGATGAGTTCACTTATGGATTACATGAGTTCAGGTAAATGGAAAACATGATACCTTCACTTGTCTCACTGTGAGGAAAGGATAACATTGAGTTCATGAATTCATAAATAAATAACCATCATTAATAGACTCATTTCACACTGCACATGAACTCATCATAAACTCACCACAGTCATCATGATCCATTATTGTTCATGATGGCCTTGAAAAAAGAGGTCCTTAATCTTAATGCTACTTTCCTGGTTATATAAATTGTACAAATCGTGACTTATCAGTATTCACAATCCTCACGATCCTTCAATAACAAAGGCCTGGAATTAAAAATGTTTCCCACACCATCCAAAACTTTTAGCAGTTAACGTGGGGAGTGAATGAACATGGGGGCGGTTCTACAGAACTAAAGGATGAAATAAGCATGAATAATGTATGAATCGTGCTGAATTAATGCATTCATGAATGTCTAGATATGATAAAGTGTGACCCTATTTTTGTGTGGATAATCAAGACCAAAGTAGAGATTGTGACTTTTGTGAGATAAACTTCAGGATGTGGTTCCATTCTTCCACTCGTCACTAATATTGTTATCCCATTAGTCCTGGTAACTTGTGTCCTGTGAGTTGGTTCGATCCTGTTGCTCTCAGTGATGTGGATGCTGGTGTTCTGTCTACGTACTGACTCAGGACTGTAACCTGTTGTTTGATGAAATCCCACGAGCCTCTTTGCACACACATAGTCTATGATGACCTTTTTACTGTATCTGTTGGTTCAGAATGTATATTTTTGTGCTCTGTAATCCACTATTTTTTACCTGATGTATGTAACCACAGTGTAATTTCTGTAAACAGTTCATAGACATTCTGTATACCAACACCAATGGAACACAAATAAAACTATTTCACTAGATTACTGTTGTACTGATTCTATTTGGGCGGAGTGGTTAGTACTTTTGCTTCTTAAGCAAAATGATCCTTGGGTTGAATCTGCGTTGGTAATACTTCCCTGTGCTATGGACATGGTTTCAATTATGCTTGATGACTATGCAGCCAGCAAACTAATGGCTATTCCTCTGTCCAACAACACCATCGGCAGGCGCATTTATGACATGTCAAAAGACTTTGAGAAGCAGCTTAATGATAAAGTGTAAGACGGCCGCTTCTCCCTGCAGATGGGTGAAGCCACGGAGAGTAATATAGACTGTTTATTGATAACTTATGTCAGATTCATAGATGGAGATGACAGGAAGGGAGAATTGCTTTCCTTCAAACAAATTCCTGGCAGAGCCACAGCAGAAGAACTGTTTAAAATCATTGACACTTACTTGAGAGTAATCCCTACACACTCCTCTCTGAAATGAGAGGAGTGTGTGGGGATCTGCACAGACAGGGCGCAGGCTATGGCTGGGGAACAGGGAGGGGTGCAAGTGATCATCAAGCGTCTCCCCCAATGTGCAGTGGACGCACTGCATGATACACAGTGGTGTCTAAACAGTTGAATCCCGAGCTGAATCAATCAAGTAATCATTGCTCCAGTGAACAACATAAAAACAAGACCTGTCAAAACCAGGATTTTTTGGCACTGTGTGAGGAAACCACTCCGACCACACAGTGGTTCTATTTCATAGCGAGTCCTGATGGCTGTCAGGGAGTGCTGTCCAGGGTCTTTGAACTGCCACATGAAATATGCATCTTTTTGAAGGAAGAGGGCAGCAATCTTGCCAACAATTTTTACCTAGACAAGTACCTCCTCCCATCTGGCAGATAAAATCAAATCATTCATCAGAAAACTTGAGATGTGCCTGCAGTGAGTGAAAGTTAGACATGTGGACTCATTTGAGAACCTGAAATCATTCATTGAAGACAACAAGCACATCTCTGCCCTTCAGAAACATATTTCCTGATTCAAGATAAAAAAAAATATGATTGTATCCGTGATCCCTTCATTGCATCGCCACCTCTGACTTAAGCACATCAGAGGAGGTCATCAATGTCACCTCGGACTCAACACTGAAGACACTGACTGCATTTTGGATTGGAGTGGAGTAAGAGTACCCACTTCTTGACAAGAGTGCCCTGGCAACACTCCTTCCTTTAACACATCCTACTTTGCAAAATCGGGTTTTCTGTGGCCTCCATTAAAAACCAAATTCAGATCAAAGATGGACATTGAGAATGAACTCAGAGAATCAATCTCCAAATTGTAACCCAGATTTGTCAAGATCTGGAGCATGAAGAAAATGGGCCATTTTTGGGAGTTGGTCATGTTTTAGAATCCATTTTTGCTCAGAGATTTTTTCTTAAAGTAGTAGTAATAGTAATCTTTATTTATATACCGCCTTTTCACTGCACATCGGAGTCTCAAAGCGGTTTACAATTGTTATTTTTGGGCATTGGTCCTCTCGCTCCACACAGAGATGGGAGCGGGGTCGCCAGTACAGGAGGCGCATGCCAGACCTATTGTACATATTTTTAGTGGTAGGGGAAACCGGAGTACCCGGAGGAAACCTACGCTGACACGGGGAGAACATGCAAACTCCACTCAGAAAGGCCCTGGCCCGACTATGCTTAAAAAGTGCATAATGACTAAATGTTTAATAAAAAAAAGGAAACCTGTTACACTGAACATAATTACACAGTAAAGGTGCTTCTGGCAGTTCACTTTTATGAAAAGGTTGAGGTTTGACACATTACAATCTCTAGTTAGGCCTGAGGTTTATAATATTTACAATGTGTGAAATAAACTGCAATGGACTTTAAACAAAATGTGTATGTTTTTCCTGGGGGGTAGAAAAAGTTTGGGAATCACTCAGCAAAGAGATCCTTTCTACGACCCACCGTGAGGAATACATGTAAAATGTTTGTGTGAAATGGTGTAAAACTTTGTATTTTGGACATTTTAAAATGATATTGTGTTCAATCCAAGTGTTTCATCCATGTACAGTATTAATGTTTTCAATCAATCCACTTTTACAGCGCATCGTGAGAGCAGCAGAGAAGATCTGTGGAGCCCCTCTCCCCACCATTAAGGACATGTACTCCACCCGTCTCACCCGCAAAGCAGTCAGAATCACCAGAGACCCTACGCACCCATCACACAGGCTCTTCAGGGTAATGCCTTCAGGGAGGAGACAGAATTTACGGAACAGTTCCAGTCGACTTAAAAACAGTTTCATTCACAAGGCCATCAGGAAGCTGAACTCCCTGCCCTCCCTCCCACCCCTCTTCCCCCGCTCCACAATCAAGGATGAGAGAAATATAATTTCAAACCATTCACTTGGTTTGACAAATAAAAATCTTGAAAATCTTTATTTGTAGAGTGCCTGTCCTACAGAAGACAACACAAAGCACATCACACCCATTTCACATCATGCATAAACATTAAAAAGCACAATAAGAGCACTTAAAAACTTAATTACATTGAAATTTCTCATGGGTTTAATCGTAAAAAAGTGCATTAAAAAGAAAGAAGATAAAATTATTCAGTTGTATGCACAGCCAAACAGTTTTTCCAGATTTTAGCTGCATGAATCTGAAACACTGCCTCCCCGTGTTTAGTTCTGGCTCTGGGCACCAGCAGGAGGACAGTCCCTGTGCTCCTCAGAGTCCAAGTTGGTTCATATGGGACTATATGTCATGGATGTACTTTGGTGCGAGGCTATGGAGAGACTTGTGCAAAAGCATCGCTGCTTTTAAGTCTATTCTCTGAGGCAGAGGAAGCCAGAGCAGAGACCTGAGAACTGGACTAATGGGATTGTACTTCCTGGTTCTCATCAGGACTCAAGCTGCAGAATGACATACTGCAGTGGTTTTACCGCTTGTTTGGAAAGCCCAATGAACTAGCTAGTGCAATAGTCTAATAGAGACAAACACATGGATAAGTCTCCAAGTCTGCTTTGACACTTTGTTTTTTATTTTGGCAATGTTTTTTTGGTGGGCCCGTTTTACGTTTAACAAAGAATAAAATAAGAGATGGTGATATGAAGCCCCGTAAAGAGGCATCGCAGCCTTAACATGGTTTCAAGCTGGTGGTTCATTTGCTCTAACACTCTAAGTTACATTTCTTTGCTTTGACTTTATTCCGTTTTATTGTGCCAAATGACATTACATAAAAACAAGATTGCTCAAATGTATGTGTAACAGCACAGGGACTGGATTGCTGCTGGTGCCCAGAGTCAGGACTAAACATGGGGAGGCTGCTTTTCAGATTCATGCTGCTAAAATCTGGAATAATCTTCCTGAAGATGTGAGACAGGCCTCCTCTCTGACAATGTTTAAAACCAGGTTAAAAACAGTTCTGTTTAGCTGTGCATACAACTGAGGGATTTTATATTTATCTTTCTTTTTATACTGTGAATTTATGATTTTAATAGTTTCTTATTTTGTTCAGCACTTTGAGCTGCCTTGTGTATGAATTGTGTTACACAAATAAACTTGCCTTGCCTTGTGACAATTTATGTGATCAACGTTTATAGAACGGTCCCAGGCTGAGTTTACACGGAGACAATGTGGCAGTAAAACGGTATAGTTGGATGTCGGTTTCTACCAACCGTTCACACGAAGACTGTGTTCCAGGGGGATGAAAACGTAAGTGTTCAGATCCAGCCTGCAAAGTGGGACAACTCAGATATGCTGCACAGCGGGGGCTCTCTTTCACACCCTCGAGAGGGAAAAAAGTGTGAAATCCCCCTCTGCTTTGACCCCCGCCTCCCCACTGCTCCCCGCACGTAAATTTGGACATGCGCAGTAGCGGGGAACAAACATAAACAACAATGGCAGCGGTCACACTAACTAGCTTCGTGGGCTTCCAGCGCTGCACAGAGGATAATTCTACTCCTTCGTTCGTCCAAACGAGACCACGCAAAGCTCTAGGTTCAGTTTCCATTTTCATAGCTGCTGTTAAAATGCAGAATGATGTTGGTGCGTTCTGAGGGTCTGGCACAGGAAGTGAGGGCTGGGCACGGGGCTGGGGGTCGTGTGAGTGTTGTAAATTTTCTCTTCCCACTACTGGCCGGGCGCTAGAGCTACATCGTTTTTCAACCTAATGTGAACGCTGAGAAATTTGCATTAGGAGCCAGGTCGTTTCTGTTAATAGCCTGGAAACGTCTGCGCAGCGTCTCAGTATAAACAGGGCCTCAGTGCTGTGGTGGGGTCTAAAGCCAGACAGGAACATGTCAAAAGAGTTATTGAGTATAAAACATTCAGTTGTTGACAGCCAACTTTTTAAAGATATTTTCCCATGGAAGGCAGATCTGAGGACGTGATGGTATTTTTGATGCCTTGAACATAACATCTGGATTTGGAGGTAAGTTCTGATGGCATCTTAACATGGGAATTTGTTGATCTATTAACTGTTGAAAACAGAACTACTGCCTTCAATGGTTTCAGAAAAATAAGTTTCCCTCGTTCTACAAAGCACACTGTTAAACCTACATAACTCATCATTGCAAGCTCTCATTGTAAACTTTTTTGAATTTTCCCATTTCCGTTGCCCTTCTGGTACTCATTCTTTTGTGCCCTGACCGAGTCTGCTTTAGTCCACGGGGACTTTTGCTTATTTTTAACCATTTTAACCTTTACAAGACTGATGGTATCCAGAACATTCAAAACACTTGTGGTGACCAAGTTAAACAATTCATCAAAGCTTATGAGCCCCTTAAACAGTTCACCCATGTTTACACACTTCACATGTAACGCACAAAAAAACCACAGAAATGATCCGGCAAAACAACCTCGACCCCATTTATATTTGAAATATCAACCCCCTTAGTAATTAGCAGGTCAAGAGTGTGCCCTCTGCAGTGGGTGGGGCCAATCACATGGTGAGTGAGAACAAAGAGCTGATGGGAGACAATATGATCCTTAAAAACTATGCCTCCCCTTTATATTTTTTCAAATTTGAAATTTGGTCAAATTTGAAATTTGGGGGTGTTGCTTCTATTAAAATTGCACTTCTTGTATTATGGTCAATGTTTCAATCATTAACTTAAAATCAAGATAAGAAAAAATGTAATCAATAATTAATAATGATTTGTTCCATATTGATCTGACATTAAGCACAGCAAGGTTGAAATGAACATCGCTGTCAATGGGTTTAGTTGATTGATGATTACAAAGAACATGAATTAGATTAGACGGTTTAACCACTATCCATCTGTTATATTTTTGTTCATTCAAGTTAAAACATACTTTTGAGCTTGTGCGAGGAGCACACACAAAATCTATACTGTTTTAAAAAGTTTTGTCAATAAGCCTTACCTGCAGGCAGATTACAGAAAACCACTTAACCTCAACCACATCTATGTCATCATATAATCAGATATGTATTTCAGATTTTAATTGCAATTCATGTGTATTTTCATTCACCCTACAGATGCCCTGGTGCAGACTGGCGGTAGTGAGAACTTTGCCTTTGGTTGGGATCTCTTACTGCCCCCATGCACACACTAGATTCCTACTAAGCAACGTGGGTCAAGTGTCTTGCAGTGTGCACTTTAGAGCCACACTATTTTTTGATATAACTGATCTGGAGAGCAAACCACGGTCGGTGCCACCTTCTTTCGCCTCACCTTGAACACGGCCTGAAGCCAATCACCAGGATGGGGTCTACTGTCCCACTGTGAGGAATACTGGCGTTAATTACATTGACTTTTACGTCTGAACTGTTCTTTTAAGTTCATTTGTGGGGAGAAAACTCATCTTTGTTGCAATCTTTTGGCACATCTTTTGTATATTAGCTTGTATGAAACACAAATCTTTAATCTTCCTTTTGCTTTAAGCTGTCAACCAATCACTTAACAGATGGCAGAGCCTCAAAGGTAGTTAATTACAATGAATTTAAGATAAGATAAGATAGACTTTATTCTACTCACACAGAAGAAAAAATAAATTTCTCCTATCCATGTCATATTTGGCATGGATAGAATCACTCAAAATTTGTGCAAAAGACAGAAGTGTGCAAACATGCCAAGGCAAAAAATATAGTCTTTTCAGGATATATTATGTACATTTATTTTTTTAGTGTCTCTGCCTTGTCTAGAAATGGACTCAAATGTTTGGAGTGAATCATTTATAAAGGGACATGTGTAGAACAAGGGGAAGGAGGGACCTCAATATTTACACCCTACAACCACCATGTGTCTCTGTCATTGTCTAATCCATGTAAACTGTGCCCATCTGAACAAGCGCTCATGTAACCCGTCAGTGTTTGGAAATGGCATATTCTTGACCATGTGCCACAGCTATATTTTCCCAATCTGTCGTACAGCCCTACTCTGCCAACAAAAGTCTGTGGTGATGATCGGGGACAGGTGAAGATTCTGCAACATTTATGGACATTTATCAACATTCATGGTCATTGGTCAACTCCCCCTATGGACCATTGTCTATGTGATCTATTTTTTGTGTGTTTGAATTGTTTGATTCTTTGATCTGTGTTGGCGATTTAAAAGGTTTTGTTAAGTGCTACAATGGCCATGCACAATTATGGGTCTGATGAGTTTCGTATATTCTTCATGTAAGACCTCTGACAACGGTCCATCTGCAGTCTGGTGTCGGATGTGTTTTTGGTGGATCATGAAAGACAAATAAATCTGTACATCAGGTTTCTAAGGACAGCACGGAAAGTCAGAATCCCAGAGGAAATACAGTAATTGGCTGGCACTCTCCCATCGAGGCCTTTTCTACAGGATTCAACAGGCTACATCTGACCTTGACGCTTTGTGCCAGAGAAAACTTCTAGTAGCCGCCAGTGTCATACTTTTTCTATTTGAAATGTATAAATCATTTCATTCTATAACACAATCTCACCACTGGCACCACCTTTTAAAATGTATAAAAATAGTATATTCAGCAAGAACCCTATGGAAACTTTTTCGTTTTACTTTCATTCAGTTTCCCTTCTTTCGGTTTCCTTTATTCCTTCAAGATTCTGTTGCTTTTAAAAAATAATATGAAATGATGAAAAACCCAAGGAGGGTTTCTTTCTTGTACAGACTGCTGTGATTCACAAAACCCCAGCTTTGGGTTCAGACTGAGCCTTATTTTTTCTACCCCACAGAAATGCTTCTCTTGTGTCTGAATGTATTATATGAGTCCACAGTTTATTATTTAGTCCATATACGCAGGTTCATCAAGTGCTGCTATAATAGTTATTCACTGCCCTCTGTTGGTCGTCTCTGTAAATTGCATTTTTACCCAACTTCTATAACCCTGCTGCATAACACCTGTTATTATGTCATGGCTTTAGGTAATCCTTTTTGCCCCATCGGAATATGGATTATGGCTCACTGGACTAATCAAATGTATCTTACCAAAAACTAGGAAGACCATAACAGGATGTTTACAAATTAAAACAATGATTAATAATTAAAAGAAACAAAAACTTCATATTTAGTCATTGTTGACATACAAGTCAAAATGGTGGCTTGAAGATGCATTAGTATAATTTTGACCAAATCGGTCCAAGCTTCTACCTCTTGCTTTAAACTGCCATCAATACACAGTATGACATCACCTATATGTCTTTTAGTCTCCTCCATGGCACGATGATGGGCTTGACCTGGACTTGTGGACTGCAGGTCACCCCCAAGACCCCCACCTCCAGTTATGACCCCCACCCCTGCAGAGCCCTATTTCAACCCTTAAGACAATGGCTCCTCAGATTTGAATATTAATAATTTTATTGTCTTTGTAAATGAATAGGAAGTCAAACTAGGAATTTGATATGGCCTCTGGTGCAATAAGTAATTTAATAGTTTTATCATAGATATAAAGGCAAATCTTAATAGACATAAAACAGTGCTGGATATCTGCACATCTGGCGGTGCATACAACTGAATGATTTTATCTTTACTCTTGTTAATGCAATGTGGCTATTTATGATTTTAATCCAATACGTGAATTGAAGTTTTGTCAGACCTCTGAAGATGTGCAGGGCAGGACTTGGTTAATATTGTGATGGAAGACCTCTGGGAACATCAGGTGCCACAGTGGGGCAGCTGCAGCGT
Source organism: Knipowitschia caucasica (assembly GCA_964034765.1). Taxonomy (NCBI): domain Eukaryota; kingdom Metazoa; phylum Chordata; class Actinopteri; order Gobiiformes; family Gobiidae; genus Knipowitschia; species Knipowitschia caucasica. The sequence continues at coordinate 17,973,791 of OZ035839.1, forward strand.
AAAGTGCCAAATTGCTGTTGTGTCCTTAGGCAAGACACTTCACTCATTGATGTGGGTGAATGGTGGGAGAGGCTGTTGTCACACACTGGTTGCATTGCTACTGTTAGTGTGCCCAAGGGCGGTTGCGGCTACAGCAGTTGTTTATGATCACAGTGTATGGAATGAATGAATGATGACGTGTGAAGAATCTTTGAGCATCCTGGAAATTATTATTATATTATTATTATTGTCTTGGTTACTTTTTGAAAAATGCCTTGTATGATTTAGTTTTTTATGTTTTTAATATTTTTTGTGATCGTTTTTAATGCCCCGTGGGATTTCCGTGTCATTGTTTTTATGTCTATGTAGGATTTATTGTTTGTGATTTATGACTGATGTGATATGGGTTGAGAGGCGCTTTGTGGAGCCTTGTGTAGAAAATGTTGCTCAACCTTACTTTTTATTTTACTAGTCCCTGTACGACTGAGAGCTTACAAACTTGTGTAGGAAAGGCGCTCTACAAATAAAAGTTAATTGATTGATTGATAACTCATCTGCGTCATTCTTTTTTTATTTTTTATTTCAACTATTACTTCACTGTCTTCATTTTGCCACTAGGGGGAGGACTTGTTCTTCATTTCTACATAGTGCTACAGCAGCAGCAGTATAGCTTTGCCCACAGCACACCGGTATGTGCCTATATCTTCTTTTTGGTCATACAACTCCTATACTTTCTCCACGTGAACACACTCTGGTCTCCTTATCTCCGCCGCTGTCACACTTCCTATAGGATGTGATTCCAGAACATAGTGTGAAGAGAGTGCATGCAGGAGGTCTGGAGACTGGACCCACAGGAGCAGCAGATAACATCCATGAGCATAAATATTTCATGGAGAGGAGAGAAGCAATGGGACTCACGAGAAGGAGAGAAGAATTTAGGCCACTTATGTTTACTATATTTCAGACGGGGTGGAAAGGAATGATTGTTTTTTTCATGAATGTTTCAAATGGTGCCATCTTTCATTATGTGAGTAACTTTTCATGTGTATGCAAAAGACAGTGCAGTGCAGTTACTAGTCATGAAAAAAGGCAATATGGCATTACTGCTTGGAATGGAATCATAATTTTGTGTAAAAGTAGGCTGCCACAATCTTTTATGCATGGCCAATGCTTTAGTACATCCAGGCAATGCAAAATGGTACAAACACTGCGGACCCATTGGAAAACAAAACAAGAAAAAGGCTGATTGGCTGAGAGTTGAACATTGCTTTTATGGTCTTTAGTTAAGGAATAAATAAATGAATGAATAAATAAATAAAGTGCAATATTGCGGGAGACAGTAGCTCAGTTGGTAGAGCATTGGCCTTTGGGCTGGAAGGTCGTGGGTTCTAGCCCACCTCAGGACCTATTCCAACTGCTCCCACTAATGTCGGTTGTTATTGTGACCTTGGGCAAGACACTTAACCCTACATTGCCTGAAGCTTGCGCTGAAACACCAGGGCATTGTCACCACTGATGGAGCAGCCATCTTCCTGTGGACCCACCACCTGCAGAGGATCAGCGAGGGACTGGTTCTATGAGCATTGGGTGGCAGGTCTCATTGTCATCCCCCCGACCCAGAAATTGACTAATAAAGGGGTAGAAAATGAATGAAGTGCACTATTTTTTTAAGACTCTATTCTTCATTTAAAATATATTTTTTATTTAACAACAATGTGTGTAATTTTCAATAGAACCAACATTTTCAAAACAGATGGAGAATTGGGGGCGACAGTTGGCAGAGCATTGGCAGAGCATTGGCCTTTGAGCGTGAAGGTTGTGGGTTCGAGCCCACCACAAGACTTTCTCCACTGGCTTCCACTGATGTCTGCTGTCCTTTAATCCATAGGCAAGACACTTCACCCACATTGCCTTGAACGATTCTGGTTCGTGTGAATGGTTGGTGGTGCTGGAGGGGCCGATGACACATAGGTTGCCTTGCTTCTGTCAGTGTGCCCCAGGGCAGCTGTGGCTATAGTAGTAGTTTATCACCACGGTGTTAGGAGTGAAAGAATAATGACATTGACAATAATGGCTTTGTTTAATTATGTTCATTCATTCTCTACCCCTTTCTAGCCCATTTCTGGGTCGGTCAGCACTAGATCATATACGGAATCCGGACGGAAGTGGAAGTAAATAAAAGCAACTACCTATTCATGCCTAAACTTAACCAGACATTCCCATAGATTAACCCCAACCCACCCTTAACCCTAACCTTAACCATCTTACTCAGGCACCTAAAGCTTAACCAGTCACCACTTAAGGACTTAATAGTCTAAAACTAATGCAAAAGTAATGAGTGTTCCACAGGAAGATGGCTGCTGCTAAACTTACCATTGACATTATTATCAACATTCAGATGAAAATGAACTGTAGAACATTGCTGATCACTATAAACTGACCCATATGCATTTACAGCTCGTTCTTGGGCCCAGAGCTGACCTCAACTTGCTGACCACGCACCGGGCTTTCTCCACCTCTCCTATCCCTAATCACTCCACACTTCTACAGATGGAACCGGCCCAGCGGTTTTGTTGTGTCCAAGAGTGCACTGAGCATTTAGCTAATTTGCTAAAAGACAGTTTGATGGATGTAATTTGTTGTGGAGGGAAGCAGCTATCAATGCTTTTGTTTTGCTTAGTTTTATACGTCAACTTTATCTCTTAGTTAATTACAGTAAAAGGAGACAAAGCGGATATTCCTCTCACTGCAGTGCTCCTAGAACTCTTGCTCATCACTATCATATAACCCCTTTTCTACTCAGTATGGCATCACTTTGAACCCTGAAACATAGTACTTTTTGGTTGCTGATTGGGCATATACTGTAGATACGATGTGGCAAAGTTTGTAGATTATTTCTATTTCTAAATACAAAGAAGTTGAAGGAACCATATCAGTGTTTAGAAATGGGACCTCAGTCTGTGGTGGTTAATCCATTATTACACAACCCCATTTACCTTAAAACATCTCCAAAATTCAGTAAAATTCTAGTTTAATCTGCTGAGAAGCCTTTGGAGCTCAAAGAGACGGCTGGACTAAAGTTGAGGGTCTGTAGTTTTCTTCACTGATAACACATTTTCTATGATAAAAAGAGCCGAAATTTCTCCTCAGATGAAGATTTAACTCAAAAATCTGCCTAAATTGTTCATGGTGAATAAAAAGCCTGTAGGTGGTCTGAAGATAAGATCTATATTTGGCTGCGGAAGTTTGTTACAAAAAAATTATGGAACATTCATTAAAACGGATCCTGGTTGATCCCAGAATGTTTTATTTGGCTCTAATAAAGAGGGACACGTCTGTTTTGTTTAATTTGTAGGAGTTTGATGTATTATATTTGGCAAAAAATTGAACATCCAAGATACAACACCTTCTGATTGATGATAACAAACCAATTAATCATATCAATGACAATATTGATAACAATTTGTAATTATAATGTGTTTTCATTCCAGAGAATGGTTGACTGTGATGATGAAGGAAGTCTCAGCCCATGTGCAGGGAATGGGGAAAGCAGCCCTGGAAAAGGGCAAAGGAAAAAAAAAAGGTAAAAGGAGTGCTAATGTGTGAAGGGGCCACATGAATAATCCATAAGAGACTCACCGCAGGATTAAGACAAGGTGGGATCCAAAAATATCCTCCATTTGGCACAAGAAAGCAGCTGTGAAGCGCCGAAAGACAGCAGCCAGTCCCCAGCAGGGCCATCACAACAGGAAGTGACACCGGGCCTTTGATTGAGGATTTCTTCACTGCTACTGGGTGTATAGTTGGACTATTTATAGTTGTGGACGACTCTGCGGTGTTAAGACGATATATCCATTTTGTACTGGCAACACAGTCGTTTTGAGCAATTTAGCTTTATGCAATTAGGTGATTGTATTGCTATAATAAAACCTTGAAAAACATGTGTAACATTGGAGCTATAAATAGAACATGTTGGCAACCTTCCAAAAGACTTGGAAATGCAATCAATGACCTGTCGTTGTTCATAATTGTATTATTCCTTGTACGTTTTTATATGACTGAATGATTTTGATGTTTGATATAACTGTTTTTGAGGGTTGTATTTTGAAAGCTTCTTGGCTAGGACAGCGTTGGAATCTGAACGGGTTAATAATTGTTTAATTGTTTATTAAAAAATTGCAATCAAAGTACAAGGACGGACAAAGACATGTATACGCCGTGTAAAGGGTACATTGGAGCGTGTAAGTAAAGTGTATTCTACTTACTTATTAAAGGACAAAGAATATCTTGTTATAACATTGCACAAGCAGGATGTGGTACATATGTTTTTTTCTTTTAAAAGTGTATAGACAAAATCCTGATGAAGTTTTTAGAACCATATAACTTTTGGCCACTTTCACTCAGTATTCATCTTAGTAGTAAGGAAGAGAGTTGATTGAAAGGCTGAGAGTGGATTGGCTGAAGCAAGGACATCCTCCCTGCTTCACTTTAGTGTGTGAAAAAGCCGCTCTCTTTGTGCTGGTGGCCAAATACTCACGTGAATACAAATGTGACAGATGATTTATTCAGTGTGTGATTAAGATGGATTTAAACGTCAACTTTCTCTTTTCACCCTTGCCCAGATTTAAACGAAGACAAAGAATGAAATAGAGCTTATTTGTCTGTTTGTCTGGAGGCAGGATTGCACAAAAACTACTGAACATATAGAGAGCTGGAAATATGTGTGGTTGTCAAATGGGATGCTAGACCATGTTTAGATTTCGAGATGATTTGTGATGTTGTCGAGGTATACGCTCTCCGAGTCCATCTTTTCCCCCTTGCTGCCTGATTGGACAGGACTTAACATTGACAGGCAAGTTCTCTCCCCATTCGTCTCACCATTTTCTTCTAGAAATTCTAACTTATATTATGTGAAGGGGAGAAACTACATGGAAAAGTTCACAAAGATCACCGTTAATCTCACCAGCACGCTTACAAAATGGAAGACTTTGACACAATTTGACTTAGTAATAAATTATACATAAATGACCGACTTGCTACCTCGAATACTGTAGGTCCCTATATAATTATTTGTTTTGGGAGAGGTCAAAATCATATCCAGTTAGTTCGGAATTAGGTTTTCAATTTTGTGTGTGTGTGTGTGTCTGAAAATAATAAACAACACTCTTGATTGTTTTGTATCCCACTGTATTTTCTCTCAAATGCATTACATTACCATTCACCTGCTCGCACACGCACACACACGCACGCACACGCACGCACACACACACGCACACACACACAGTCCCAGTCATGGTAACATAGTCTCTTCACAGTTTTGCTCCAGTATTCTGTCCATCATGTTCGAATCATCAATGTTAGAACTCCATCTAGACACACGGTACGACAACATTTCTGCAAGGCAACGCCACAGTACATGGGAGCACAGACTAGATAGAACAACACTTTCAAATGGAATACGACTCAGCTTACACATGTGTATTAAGGCTATTCGAACCTCAAATTTGACAGATAAACAATTACTCATGGATGCCCAGATTGGAACGTCCGAACCAAAATATTTTCTTTACAGCATTAGTTGGAGAATACTTCACGATAGATAGTTCTTCTCTATTAACAGAAGGAATGCTGGCTGTTGTTAGATTCAGAATTGCAGCAGATACATTTTCTGAAGGATGGACAGCAAACACAAATAATGTAATGTTGTAGTAAGAATGACTAAACACTGAAGTGGAGGAATCATGCTGCTATCCATGGGTCCGTGTACATTCAGAATCAGAGTAACTTTCACTGAGTGGTATTCCATTCAAAGACAGTTTACAGTATAAGGCTCAGACTTTGGCAATGGAAACATTTCAGTGCCATTCAAACAAACACATTTAAAGTTGCTGTACCTGATATTTGTCCATCACTGTATTCAGCATGGGTGAGCTTTGTGTTGGGATGTTTTCATGTTGTGGAGGTCGGAACTCGCTTCTATGGGGTTACTATTTGATTACATTTAGCAAAACACATTTCCTCGGGTCTCTGAGAATGCTACGCCAGTTATAATCATTTTAGAAACACAAACATGTTTAAATAGAGAGGGAGAGGGAAACATGGAGCAAAGATAATCCAGTGTTTTCTTTGCATTTGTGTAAAGTTGCATTATAGCTCCCTTTATAGCACGCCTATTGATTTTTGTTCTGCCCTTTTTAAATGAATTGAATAACTGGGAAGGTCCACATGTGCAGGGGCGACAGTAGCTCAGATGGTAGAGCATTGGCTTTTGGGCCTGATGGTCGTGGGTTCAATTCTCACCTCGACACTTTCTCCACCCACTGATGTCTGCTGTCGTTGTGTCCTTGGGCAAGACACTTAACCCCACTTTGCTCACACTTACAGAGCAGCTGTCTTCCTGTGGACTCACCACCTGCAGAGGATCAGTGAGGGGCTGGTGCTGTGTGACTTGGGTGGCAGCTCTGATTGTCATCCCCCCGCCCCAGAAATGGATTAACGGGTAGAAAATGGATGGATGGAATGGATGGTCCACATGTGGGTTCCAGCCTGCAGTTTGACCTGGAATGGATATCACTAGCACTAAAAGCTTCGCCCTACAGTGCTCACAGGTGACATTTTGCTCCTTCTCCCTATGACCCCATTCACTAGCAATGTTTTGTTTCACATCACCATTCTGTTTTGGTAAAGCTGGAGTACCAAACTTTTTTTTGTTCCAGCAGAAATAGTCTGGTTCAAGAAACAAGATGTTAACAGATCAAGCCACAACATGCTGCCTCTTATTAGAAAAAAAGGTTATCTTTAACATACTGAGAACTGATTGGCTGAGTGAGTTCTAGGACTCTCTATTTCTCATTAAAGTTATGTGCCCCAACTTTAAACGCTCAAAATGATTACAGTATTCTACATTGATATTGTATTTATAAATCTAGATCTGACCAATCGTAATTGACCATTTCAGCCTTCTATCCCCAAATCCGGCTTATGGCACAAGCAGAAAACAGTCTCGTTCCTGGTTGGCTCTTTGGTTGCTATGAGGTTGCTATGAAGGAATGTGGCTGTAGATTTCCGCAGATAATCCAAGCAGTACGGGCGAAATTAACACTGGTAGTCCACTTTTTGAAACGGTTCATGGATTGGCTGCCTGCATACCACCTTGCAGCTTTTTGTTTATTTAGTAAATGTCTTGTTGACATGCTAGTTGTTATTAGCTTTACCACAATGGCAGAAATTCTAACATTCCAAGCATTATATATGAACATTTGATTGTTGGAGATGTATTAATGTGTTTGAGGATTAAGTCTGGACCACAGTTTTGAACACATTTGTGCAGATTAGAAGACATACAAATCAGGCACAGCACCTTTTAAGCAATACAACAGAAAAAAACATGATGATAATTACAGACAAAAGTCAATTTTAAGAAACTGTTGTGTTTCTCCGCTGAAAGAATCACGAAACCAAATGTATTGCTTGTCTATGCTTATCCTATGAATGTTAGAAACGTAATGTAAATGTGTAAACGGTTGGGATTTGAAAGTGCTGAACTCGACGTCCTTAAATATCGGATTGGATAGATGATGTATGAGGAGTGTTTCGTGGCACTGCTGGCGGACATGCAAGATCGATGAGCCCCAATAAACCTGTGATTTCAGACTGTGTGTTCTGTCACTGCGGGAATATTCACAAACATTTTAGATCGGATACTCTAATTTTTGCTGTCAGTACAGGCAGAGAAATGAATTGGTAACACTTTAGACTAGCCCTCACTTATTAACAACTAATTGCGTTTTTTTGGTACCCTAACCCTAACCTTCACCCTAACCATATCTCTAACATTAACGCTAACCTTAACCCTAACCCTAATCCTAATCCTAACCCTCACCCTAACGATATCCCTAACATTAACACAGATAAATTATTTGGTAACACTTTAGATTAGCCCTCACTAATTAACAGCTAATTGAACCCTAACCCTAACCTTCACCCTAACCATATCCCAAACATTAACACTAACCCTTAATTTAACCTTAATCCTAACCCTAATCCTAATCCTAACCCACATGTGAAAGTGTTATTTAGTAGTTAGTTAGATGTTGAATAAGGCCGTGTAGAATAAAGACTAATAAGTGCTTAATAAATACCAATTAAGAGCTAATTAACAATGAATTATACACTATCTAGCACTTTATTAGCTGTTAATTAGTAAGGGCAAAATCAAAGTGTGACCAATGATTCTAATCTGACAAAATAATATAGCTTATAGTAGTGTGCCAAGATCCAACCATATGTAGGAATGATTTTGACTGAAGTACTGATTCCGGGAGTATAATGTTGGTCCATTTACTTGTCAGGGAGAATAATATATTAGTAGTAATTATATATGTAGGTTTGTAATGTAGTGAATATATGCTGGGCTGCGTACATAATTCAATGTTAATCTTCATATTAGCAGTTAAAGCAAAGTAAGTACTATTAACATTTCTGGGCTATAGCTGGGTTCCATGAGGTGCAGCCTTATTTATTAGAATTTTTTAATTTTCTCCCAATTTTTCATCAACTTTTTTACTATTGCTTAAAACAGCTATATCTGACGCTGTAATCAGGCATTTTAAACTAAACATTCATAAGGTTAAGTATAAGCAATTTTGGAAGAATAAAATCCAGTTATGTTTTTCTTATTAATTCACCTAAATATTGTAAGTATTGCATTGTGTAAGTAATCATTAGGAACAAGTGAAATCAAGGGTTACTGCACTGATGGAAGGATGTACTCAGCCCCAGACCTCTGTAATACTACTGCTTACACAACCAGGATGTAAGAATGTTTTCTATCATTTTAAAATGGACCATTCTCACTCAGACTAACACAATGTGCCACAGTTTCCTCTTTAGAAAAGTGATTTTATAAATAGACATTTAATCTGTCGTGTGGAAATAAGAGCTAGTACAGGTAACATTCCACTGTTTATTACTGGCCTACAGTGATAGACTTTTTCCCTCATTTTATTCTTTTTTAATAAAACTCTTTCATTAAAAATGTTTCTTTAGCATATTTTCTTAGAAAATATATAAAAGAGAAATGTACATATATTTTACAGATGAATATCCTCTGACTTTGTTAAACAGAACAAGTCATTTCAGCTTATGCCGCACATGATGTTACAGAAGATGCTTTGAATAACAAACTAAAGGTAGAGTAGCAAATGAGAGAAGTTCACAGACTTCATACCAAAGGAAACACATGCATACATACATTACAGTGCCATGCAAACAGTCCGATTTGGGGAAGTCAATCTTTTAAAATCTGATTCAGCATTACTTTCCAGGTTCATGTTATCAACATTTCATGCCTACTACCTATACAAAGTTAACATGGCTTACTTCATGTGACAGCCACTGCGGATGCTACAGGAGCGTTTCAAACTTTTCTAGTTGGGCAATGTGCAGTTGGTCGCTGAACACTTGGGAATGCTCTAAAAAAACAAGGAGTGACACTATGTCACTATGAGAACATGTCTTCTCCAGGTAGACCAGCAGGAAGTATTTTCCTCTGTTATGAAGTAAGAGTTACATTTGCAGAAACATGGCAGAGCAGACCTGTACCTAATCTTGGCCCTAATGACTATATTGCTTGAATAAAATATTATTTTTTAGACAAATACATTGTTTGCTTGTTTTAAGATTGTATTTAACATGTTTGAACCTTACGTTTAATGGCATTTACAGGCTGTTCATGTTTATTATAATAATTTAACTCACTTCTATGCTCTGTCATAGCCTTGCTTTTGTGTTTGCTACATTCAACATAGTGTATTCCAACAATCTATGGAAGCAAATGCTCTGACATATGAGCCCGAAGTCCTGGACTTCTACCCCAACAAAAACATTGGTAAAGTGAAACATGCTCTGGAGTAGTTGCTAATTGATGCGTGGTGCAACGTCAAAATATTAAGTTAAGAGAGATGGTACCGCAAAGTCTCTTATTCCATAATTAGTCTTTTTCTAGAGTTGAGTTAACTCTCAGCACAATCATTTAAAATAATAAGTAATGTGTAATGTTTATACTTTTCAAAGAATCTCAGTAAACCACATCGGGACCTGCTTCAGGGCCATGATATTCATACTCATGTAACGCTGAAGTTTGAGTCTTTTGGTTTGACTGTTCTGGTGCAAAATCACTGCAGACTAATGTGACGTGGCAGCCCACTGCAGTTCTACCATCGCCCTGCCCCTCACACAACCGCTCCCTGCTTACATAAACTAAATCACAATGTGCAATGTGCAAGAATTCTTCTAAATGGACACAGTGTGTGCCATCTGTCCAGTCTGGAGGATTTGATGTTTGGGAAAAAAGCATGCGGTGAGTCCACACTATCTCTCTCTCTCTCTGTGTTTTATTTCAATTGTTGCAGTAAACTTTCTGCAACAATTCCATTAGGACATCCTTGGCTTAAAGCCCGGTGGCCACTGCACAATTTGTTGTCAATAGAAATATGTATGTCAGACTACAAAATGTGAGAATGGAAAAACAAGCACAAACGCAGTCAGTCGCATCTCTCGCCTCTGTGTGGTGAAGTCACTGTTGTTCCAATTAACGGAGGGATTTCTACACGCCACAGGCTTTGTGCGTTTGAAAAGGTTAGTCATCTGAGATCCCTGTTGCTTTGAGGAGCGCTTGTGTTTACAGTCATATGTTTGACACAGATTGATTGTAGAAGAAACGAGATGAGGGATTGCAAAATATCAGATACTCTCATCAATCATCTCGTCTTTGGTTCAAGACGGTTCTCGGTTTAATTCTTTGCCCTTCACTCACTGACAGATTTCTTTCATTGCAGACAGTCAAAGTTGTGCAGTGGATACCGGGATTTAGTGACACAATAATCTATACCCTGCTTTTATGTTTAACTGGAAGAAATTTGAGGAATTGATATTGGGTATAAGTTTACACATTTATTTGCTTTCTTTCTAAGGGTATTATGAAATATACCAGCTGCTGATGTCATAGATTTGCAACTAATAATAACATGTTTCTGTTTGTGCAAACAAGATATACTGTCCAGGGAGAAGCACTGTGACTGACGTTTGGACAAGCTCTACTCTGGCCAGCCGAGCTGCTACCGGACACCTCCACCTCCCTGCTCTGAGACGCTTGTCTCCAGAGTGCACTTCTTTCACATCTGAATACATATATTACTCAGTGCTGACCACTCAGACATTAGTCACATGATCAGGATTGTCCCTGATTTCGATGCACTCGATCTCCTCCCTCTCCCTCTCTCGCTCCCGTTCCCGTTCCCTTTCTCGTTCCCGCTCTTTCCTCTTTGCCCGTTTCTTCTTCTTGTGTCTCTTTTTGGATGGCGGGAAGAAGGTTAGGAAGACAGGGAGGATGACAAAGCAGTGCAGCAGTGTGCAGCCTGCTGTGAGCAGGGAGCACTTGAACAGTGTGTAGGTCAGGTTGGAAGGCACAAACACTAAGGGCATAATCCCAATCACAAAGCAGGATGTGTTCTGCAAAATGGCCGCCCCGTGCTCCTCCAGAGCCAGCTTGATGCACTGCGTCCTCGTGTGCTCTGTAGCTAGTACAAAAGTATACAGATGTGGTGCACAGTGATCCATGGCAAAGTTGAGGGTATAAATAAGGCACAGGATTGAGATGCTGTCCATGCCAACATTCCAGAGTGTCATCAAACCCAACACTCCCAGCTCCACAGAGGTGACTGTCAGGATGAGCCAAAAGTTCCCCAGGGGGTTAATGACCAGGAAGAAGGTGAGGATGAGGATGGTGAGCACACTGAAGCCTGAGGTCAGAATGGGTGAGATGACAGAGGAGCTGTAACGGTCCATGAAGACAAAGGTGGGATTGAAGGCAATGAACTTGATGCTGTTAATCAACATCAGTGGTCTAAGTTTCTCCAGGAGCTCCACCACCTCCTCACGCTTTTTCTCTGTGGTCCGTGCGACAAAGTACAGGCGTGAGGCGATGATGTCATATTCATCTGTCTCACGGTTCTTGGAGAAGATGATGTCTTCAGTGAAGTGCTGGTACTCCGGGCTGCGTAGGAATGAGGTCTTGAGGATACTGATAAAGTCGCTTTTGGTGGACGCGCTCACGTTGACCACACGCAAGTAATGGAAAAAGTTGTCCATCCATGAAATTTTATTGAATCCATGACTCAAAGTCTTCAGATGCTCTTGCACAGTAGAGTTCCAATATTCAATCGGTTCATAAATGTAAAATCCAATCACAGGACTATAGTTACTGAAGTACTTCTGCTGGGTCAATGCATATGAAACGCTTGGAGAGTTACTAGCAAGTAAGTTTACAATGTTGGATCCGTCACTGATTTGTAAACATCCCATGAACGAAAAAGAGGCATAGATGAGATAGAGAATCACTACAAATGGTTTGACATAGGTGTTAGTAATCCATTCTGTGTAGTGTTCACGCAGGAAGTGCTGGATAAAGTGGTTCTGGTACGGCAAACTGTCATGGTGCGTGGATAAGTCATGTCCATCGCTCATCATTGTTTTAAACCACGTAGGCTGGCGGTCCAGGTACTCCACTGAGGGAATCTTACAGCAGAATACACTGTGGTAGCGATTCTGCTCCAGCTGTCCAGCAAAGACCAGGCATGATCCATAAAAAGAGAACACGTAAAAGTAGTTCACTAGGATGGCCACGCACATGCTCTGGCAAAAAGTCTTGACTGATTCGATGTTGGTGAAGGGGCTGGCTCCCATGCCGAAGGTGACGATGTAGAGGGAGCTGGTCATCGTGTAGCACACCATCACGTCTGCGAATGCGTCTGCTACTCGCTCTTTGAAAGGAAGGTTCTCCCGCGTCCTCCTCCAGCCCGCCAGGAGCTCGAAAACACCTTTGGTTCCATGGCCTGAAAAACAAACGTGAAGGTTTAAAGCATGTGTACATATCTGATGGGTATATCAGAAAATGTCCTCAGTTACTTTTGGAATAGTGAGAGAGTGAAACCTTTGAAAGCACTGATACATCTGGACCATGCTCACCTCTACAGCCTCATGATTGGTTGATTCAAATTCAAATCTTTGAGGCCCCTTGCAATTGATTTAACTATTCTCCTGCAGCAAATCTTACTTGTTGAAGTTATGCCAAGCGGAGGGGCTATTATTAATACATTATTGATATTATTACTGTACATAATAGAACAGTTTCCCATGGCCAGAAATATATATTATTTTCAAGAATTAAATGCAATCAAAATGTATCAAGACAAATAAAGAAAAACAAAGCAGTGCAGCTCCATCCCTAACATTATAGTATGAACATTTTGTTTCAATATTTGGTCATTGGGTACAAAGACTTCGATGTATTTGTTTTATTATTGCTTGTTTTGTCCAATCTTGGCAAATTGACAATTTTGTGAAGTCCTCCCAGACTGAATTAGAGCTGAACAAAATAAATGGGTTTTAATTAAAACAAAAATCCTGCATCCAGACGGCTACCACCTCCACAATGAAATCACTTGTTTACTACAGTAGGTCATTTCACAAATGTCCTATATTTTGTCCAAGCCCTTTCATTACTAAATGGCGATATGTTGCTCACAAACAAACCAACACAACACACTGTTTTCTCCCCGCATCTGCAAATTGGTTTCCTCTGGGTGCTCCGGTTTCCCCTGTACCACTAAAAACATGTGCAATAGACCTGAATGTAATGATAGAGGAAACAGTGTTGATGGTGCAGGGCAGAGGCTTCCAAGCACCAGGTGTTCTCTATTCACCATGTGGAGTTAGTGGTCTTTGCTCTATGAAATGCAATACACAAATAAACAGAACTTACTTACTTTGCCTTTTGGCTGACGGTATTTCACTTCTAAAAACATTTTTAGTATTTCTATTTAGTCTATTTTCAGAAACTAGATGCATCAAAGGTATTATACTGATGCTGATAAGTTGTTATGTTTTCTTAGCTGCCACATCTATAACATCGAGCTGACCCTTTGCACTCTGGCTGATCTTTCTCAAAAGCACTGCCCCTCCTCTGATCCACCTTCTGAACTCTCACCACCAGGAAAAAGTCACGCCCGCAGACGACCCAAATTCAACTCACGCACCCCCCTTTCAGCGCATCACTGTTCAAACGTGACAAAAAACAGTGTTGAGTGTGAAGACAACATGCATTATTATTATTATTGTTAAAAATGAGAAATATGGCGGCTCATCTCTCCAACCGGTCTCTCTCGCAGCAGTTAGAAGCGTATTCTGTTTCATGACTGGATGCAGTGCAGCTCTGTGATAATTTAAACATGACAGAGTGATTAGGCTGCAGCGATGTTGCCTTTCGTCTAATTGAGTTACGTCCTATGATGTCTTTCTCCGTGCAGTAAACAGCAGCAGTCTGCAGCCGCCTCATTCATATATCCCTCCAGATTTTCCCTGGATCAAAGATACAAAACAGAGCGGAATAACGAGTGTTCAAAAAGCATTGGCTCCATAATGCAACTTCTCCCACACAAGAATATCCGGCCACCCACGCCCCGTGCGTTTGTGAATACCAGCACGGATCTGCTCATGACTGCATGGGGATGTGTTATGAATAGCTAAACATCACAATAATTAAATGTTCCTGCATATGAATATTCCAGTATGGATGAACAAAATATGTATAAACATGTTGTCAAGAAATGGATGTTGCGGTATTGATAATATTGTGTTTGTGCATTATAACACACAAACACACTATACGTTGTTAGGTCAGTTTCCTAAAAGGTAAATTGTATTTCATTTTAGAATAAAGTATATTTCAGGGCCCCTTTAAGGTGAAAGGCAGCTTCTTTTCAAATGTTGAAGAGAGAATAAAACCTTTTAGAAACAAGCATTGGTTAGACCCGCCCATTCTCACCCCTGCAGCTTCCTGATGGGTCAAACCTACAGTATTTAACCTTGGCCTTGTGCTACCCTTGGGTCTAAATTACCCGCCAAACATGATTAAAAGTAGAAAACAACAAGTCTAAATAACCACCCCAAGTTAGGAAAAATCGTCAAAATTCAGCTTAAAATAAGAAATAGGGTATTCTTTAATCACTGCAGCAGGTCGTTTTGACTCGAGGATAAAAAAAGGGTTACAAATCTTGAGGCCCCTTGTCATTGGTTTAACTATTCCCCTCCAGCTAATCTTACTTTTCAAAGTTATTCCAAGGGGAAGAGCTCCTTTTAGAATAAATATAAAATTGTTGAAGACTACTTACACCATTGTACACCATAGTACAAATTACATTTCATACTAAGGTCTGGAGGTGCTCCATTGGGCTCCGTGAACAGGTGGGAGGGGTTAACTCCTTTTGCAGATTGAAACCGTTGGATCTGAGTTTACCGTGACGTATGTAGTGCGCCCGAGTATGTTGTTAGCATTTAGCCTAGCAATCTCCTTTGCCGCTAATGGAGCTAATCTTTGCCAGCGATTACATTTACATTACTCTCGCTCCGGATTCAATTTCTTGATAGAACCAGAACGGATTACTTTACTATCACATTTTTTGCCATTACCAAACTACAACCTGCCTGTTCGGCGCAAACTATTGACGTCACCCACAACTAACTACAACACCCACCTCCCGTGCTCGCTGATTGGTCGGATGGAACTCAACTGATTGTAATCGCTACCACAGGGAACAGACCCAGACATTACATGCAGGGAAATGATGATTGAGCGGAGTGTACTTATGGCTAAGGCCAGGCTAGTACAATGCCCCATGGTTAAAAATATACAAATTGAAAGTATTTACAATGATATGATAATTTTGCTTCTTAATTAAATACAATCACCTTTAAGAGGGTCAACAGATTTACTTTGACGTTTCTCTATACACAGATGTGAATGTGCAAGATTACGTTTTGAAATGCAAAACGATTCATTGTCCAAAAGCACGGATCCAGTAGTCCGAGAAAATGTCAATGTTAAAACTAATCAATGTTACAGTTGGCCTTGTGAAAACACATAACATACAACATACAATCAATATTGAGAAATAGCCTCCTGGCGTCATCTTAGACTGGGACATCATTTTTACTCCAGCCAACAATGTACTTACTCGCCTAACAACCGTACTATGTCCAAGATTCAAAATGTCTGATCAATTACAAGCTATGTCTAAAAGCAAAGCCAGTATTGTGCCTGTATATTATCCAACACACTGACAGAATTATAAATATCCTCTTGTTTGACATAGGAAAAATGTTAATTAAGTCGAAAGGATTATGCCTATGTAATGATCCGGCTAGCTGGCTCTTCCTGCTTTTAGTTTTATTAAGCTGTGCCGCAGGTCAATTAGTTATTGTCATCTGGTTTAGCGCAAATGCATGGGGGGAGACGTTGCACCAATATGCCACCGGGATGTGTGTTTTCTGCATGCAGGATGGTAAATGGAATGTCATTTGGCTGTTCACATGATAAGAAGGCTCCATGACTCAAGTTGACAGAGGGTGCACAGTGGCAGATCCGTGCATGAGATCTTAGATGGTTCCCAGTTTTATATACTCAAACTCTCTTATGGATGTTTGTAAAAATAAAACAAATTAAAACAAATCATAAGAACATAAAAAACAATTGAACAAAAACAAATAGATTATTCTAACAAATTTATATTGAGTTTGAAAACAGTAATATGTATTTCAGTAATTTTTTTTTTACATAGTTGTTGTGTTTAAGAAGCTAATGACTTGTAGTGAAGTGATGTCAGGGCTGACTTAAGCAAGTTGTTTCAGACCAATCCTTATTTTGGTTGTAATACAGTCAGGAAACGTAATATATGTCAATAATCGAACTATGGACCAAAATAAATACATTCATTCATTCATTCATGGCTAAAATGGCGGGTATACACACACAACATGGATATTCTGTAGTGTACTCACTTTGAAAGGATAGGAAGTAATCTGGATGATATATCTTACTGTTCTTGATACAATCTTACAGGAAGTGTGTAAATTAGAGGATAAATATAGGATTGTGGATAGCTCATGGTTGAAGCCACACAATGTTTGAATACGGTGGCACATAATGTACGACAAGAGAAAAGTTGAATAGAGCATTATTTCTGCATTATTTTTGGTAAATTTCATTTAAAATGTCTTCTTGGGTATAAATGTTGAGACAAGTATCAAAGGTAAACAGTGCTTGCTGCCTGCAACTCCCTGTGCTGCCAGCAGAGGGAGGAGTAAAATTCTATTGTTTTTTTGTTTTGTTTTTTCAAATTAGAAACCTGCTTCTAATAACATTACATACTGTAGACGATAAGATATACAAACAATGTTATAAAGATTGTAAAGAACAAAATTGCCGAAGCAAATTCATGGCTAATATTTTTGTTTTAACAGTTGATGTCATTACAGGACTGAGACAGGAGCTTTTAGGAAGAAAGTGGCAGAGTTACATAATGGTGCCAAAAGTGCCTCATGTTAGCGTGGATAGAGCAAAAAAAAAAAAAAAGAGGTAATGTTGTTAAGTGGTTACAGGCTCCAAAAAGTGGATTTTGTAAAACATGTCACACATGCTGCTGTTTACCCATTATACATACTATTCACACACTGCTGGTTTTTGAAGCAGAAATAACACTGCAGATTCACACCTCTCTCCCAGTCGCACAAGTGTGGTGCGAAATCCTCACCCTTCAACTGACATAGATCCCAATTAACAGCCCCCTCCCACTCTCAACAACGTAAACGTATCTGACTCTTTCCAAACGTTGCTGTGATTCTAAAAGGAATTTTACAAAAGAAAGTCTTTCCATGGCCTCTCACGAAAGTACATGTTAGTGACATGTCACAGATGTCACATGTCATATGAACCAACTCGTACTCCAAGGAGCTCATGCAGATTAAATCTGGAACAGTCTTCCTGAGACGTAACATGTCTTCCAACTGTCTTTGTGAAATGTATGTCGCTGCCCTGTGGTGTTTCTACTATTTGTCGCATGGCGCAGGAAAATTGCGCTGTGGAAAGAGCGCTGGTGTGTGCTATCTTCTCTCTCTGGTGCACACTGGGGTTGCCTTGTAGTTTTTTTCCAATAGGGTTTTACTGCAAATGGCAAATAAATTATTGAATCTTGAAAATGTGAGAAAGCATAGACTCCGACAATGTTCAAATCCAGGTTAACAGTTCTGTTTAGCTGTGCATACAACTGAGGGATTGTATCTTCACTCTTTTGAATGTACTGTGAATATTTATTGAGTTGAGTTGCCTTGTGTATGAATTGTGCAATACAAATACACTTGTCTTGCCTATTGATCTATGATCAAAATTACTTAATCAAAAAGACTTAATTGAATGAGTATACGTGAGTGACTACAAACTGTGCATGTTTAAAAAAAAAAATATATATATATATATATATCAAAGGCCTCGGGCTTTTCAAACATCAAATTATCACAATCTCTAGTTTGGTGGATTGCAACTAACAACACACACATAATGTCATAGGAATATATTTGCAAAGGGTATACTCTCAGAATTCTCAACTGTAATTGTTCAAAGGCATGTATAAAGAATGTATAAAAATACTTTCAAACAAGCCAAATTCATTTGGATAAACTTGCCTCTAAGAGTAGTGCCACAGACCTGCTGGTTAATGTTAAAAATCATAGTTTAAAAAAAGTCAGAAGCACATGGCTGTGAGCGTGACTGCTTCCCGATGCCAATCAGTTTTGGAACCAACTCAAAATGTGTGCAATTTTTGTTGCTTTTCTCTGCTTTGGAGCTTTCCAAATTGCATCTGCAGTCATCGTTAATCCTGAATAAATAGATTGAAGATGTGAGGGCTCCTGTGAAATGTGCTTTATGCTGTAATGTTACAGCAACAGCCCAGTCTGAGGAGTTTATAGATACTACATGCGGTCTGCAGAGAAGATGAGAATTCAGTTTTGTGTTTTTGCACCTCCCACACAAACACCTACACAACACCACTGACAGCACACAGACATGAAGGCTGTTTACTCTTACTCTCTGCTCGTCTCTGCAGGTGAAAATGCAACGATTGGGGAATCCGGGGTCACTTTTATACCGAACAGGGAACAATTATGAACTATTATTAAATATGGTTGAGTGATCAACATTCATTTCTATACTTGCATCTACAGACACTCCAGCGCTGCCCTTATAAATGTTCAAGTTTTATGATCAGGGCAGAGCTATACAGACAACATACTCTGACGTGATATTCTGAGATGATACAAGTGCAGTCTTGACCTTATGTGACTTGCAACTGTTTACTGGAATTTCAGGACAAAGAGAGAGCAGAAGTAATGAAAATGAAAATAAACAGCCAGGAGCTGTAATACACTCAAAGTTGTTTCTGCTCTCACTTTGTACAGAAATTCCATCGTCTGGGGGGACTTCACTGCCGTTCCAATCCAGGAAGGTTGGCTTCCCGATTTAATTGACTTGGTTGTTCTTCTCCTCGCAAGTTCAAGCTAAAAGGAGATTCTTGGCTTCGGACTAGACGGGTCCGTCCTAAAACATGCAGTATTTTGACTAGAGCAGTCGTTGGGAGAAAAAGCAATTAAAAACGTGTTCCATTACAGTGTGCCCCAGGAGAAAAACTTAAGAAAGTTTAGGGAAGGACTTCTTTAGTAGGTAGCCATCTTCTAACCCAGAAGATGGGTCAAAATCAGGGGTCAAGAGAGAAATCCCACAGACCGCGCTGACAAAAGTCATGGATGCAAAACATGGGACTTCTGCTTTAAAATGTTTAAATGTGTGGTCTGAGGGCTTCCCCGAGTGGAGGATTATGAGCCTAAATGAACTCTATAAACTAAAAGCATTCAGAAATTTAAATCTAGTAAATAATGAGAACATGCCTTTTGACGTACTGTGTGAGATTCTTGACAGAACACAATAACATTATGACAATATGAGTGTGTGGTTGGATGAAGCAGAACGGAGGAAAACATATATGAGTAGTAGGTTCAAACTAATGAATTGGTTAATTCTATATTGGGGGAACACATTACAAACACAGTACAGACACAGTACAGAGCTGGACGACTCAGACTAGTATGAAAGAGACTTGTGTGAAGTGTGCCAGGAGTGATAAGGCTGTAACTTCAACTGGAGTGACCAAGAATCACTGTGTGAATGACTGAGAAACAAACCCATTCATACACTATGTGTGTGAAGAATGAATGAAAAAGTCAGAATGAGAGAATGAACATGTGAGAGACCAAATTAAAACCCTGAATACTCGAAATAGCGAGAGCCGTATAGGCAGACGGCTTCTGTGTCATCAACATCTAATAATATTAGAGAACTATAATAACATTGATTTTTAAATACTTATCAAAACAAGGCCTATATTTTATTGCTGACAGGGGTGAATTGTATCGTATTGTATCGCTGACAGGGGTGTATCATATCGCACCGTATCAGCAGGGGGCCTCAGTGTATCGTTACTGTATCGAATCGGTGATCAAGTATCAAGAATAAGATACATATCAAATCAGCCTCTGAGGTGAAGATACCCGTCCCTAATTCATATTTATTTATTTATTGTGGATGGCCCCTTGAGATGAATCATCTCTTTTTCGAGGGGGTCCGGTTATAAAACAAAGTTACATACATGACCACAAAGACAGACAAGACAATAAGCACATACAGTACATAAAGACAGAAAGAAAAAAAAAGTACAATAATAATAATAATAATAATAATAACAATAATGAAAATAATTAAAAAAAACAAAAAAAAACAGATTTTGCTCTTCCACACCATGCCCATCTCAAAACCTTGTCCACATCCACTCCTTCAGTAACTTTGGGTACAGTTATTACTTTTATTTATATTTATATCCTTGAATGAATGTAGTTATGTGTCCGTCTCAATTGGGAAAGTCATTTGTCATGAAGTTCTTTCAAAGTACTTTTCAGTGTGCTGTACTGTGCTCTCTAACTTGTCCAGTGTTGAAGGCCGTGAGGAGCAGCAGAGACTGAGGACTGTAAACAGGACAGGTCCCTGTTGTGCTGCGGCTCTAAACGGATTGTATGAGGACTGTTTGTCACCGCGGTCGCACTGGCTATTTCAGTCCAGAGGCAGGGGCAGGACACAACTGCCAGCAACGCCAATATAACACAGACCCGGGAGCTCTCCTCCCAGAACAAAAAGATACGCAGTCATTAAATGTAATTACAGCTCTAAAACTTCCAGGAGGAGCTCGAACTGGGACAAGACATTGATCCAGTGCACTGCGAGATGACGCAAGCTCCAACGGTTAATCACAGGGCTAAATAATAATTGTTCAATAAAACCAGCAGGAACTGTTCTGGAGATGGATTTCTAAAGACCACTTTCCAATATCAGACCAAACTGTCATAAAAGAATAATATTGTTAAGAGTGTCTTGAAATATTGTATTAAAGGGAAGCTTTGAAATGTATTTCAATGATGGTGTACCACATCACTCTTCTAATCAGGTCCTTCATGTGTGTTTTATGATTTATATAGTTTGTATAGTATAGTTTGAAAGGAACTGTGCACAGGAACATTACGCTCAAAGACCGATATGTTCTGCACAGGATTATAGCCACACAGCTAATATCTATCTGTATTTCCCAGTTATAGTTCCATACCCTCCATCCATCTTCCTCCCCTTAATCAGTCAGAGCTGCACCCAATTCGGGCGTTCTGCTCTCCCAAAATTCCATCCACTGAGCGGCGCTGTGATCAAAAAATGACACCGTTTGTTGCCCAGTTCACTTCCGGTTGATTTCATACAATGGCGAATATGGCTCACGAAAACAACAACGATTGACAGTGCCTGAATTGCGTGAAAGGTTGAAGCGAAAGGGTATTTGCAGTGTGGGAAAACGAAAGGAGGAATTGTTGTTGCTAGTTCAACGAGCGGATGGTGTTTATGAAGATTTAGAAGAAGATGACAGCGAGCAGAGTGAACGAAAACGGCTGTGTGTGCGAGTGACAGATGGTAACAATGAGAATGAAGTTCAGCTAAGAGGGAAGAATGTGAATTGGACGGATGATTTGCGCGATATGCCACTAGTTAGAGACGGGAATGTATTTGCATACAGAAAATGACGAAAACACTCAACCATTTAGAGAAAATGCGCCGGGCAGAGAGAACCGGAAGTTGCGAAGGCAAGTGTTACCCATAATGCAACGCCAAAATTCAGTCGCTCCCCCGCCCATCGGATGGAACTTTAGGAGAGCAGAACGCCCGAATTCCCAGAGCACCAGCCCCTCACTGATCCTTCTGCAGGTGGTGAGTCCACAGGAGGTTGGCTGCTCTGTCAGTGATGTCACAGCCTTGATTTTAACAGCTGGGGCTTCAGACAAAGTGGGGTTAAGTGTCTTGCCCAAGGACCCGACAACAGCAGACATCAGTGTGAGTCAGTGGAGAAGGTCTCAAGGTGGGCCAGAACCCACAATCTCCAGGCTCAAGGGCCGATCCTCTACTAACTGAGCCACTGTCATGCGCAGTATTATGTATCCCTGATTATTGTATTACATTAATACAAAATATGAAACATGCAAACTACAAGGGTCTGGCAAGAGTCAGGCTAACCTGCCCTGTGGTCATGCTAAAAAAATTGATTTTTTTTTCACCAGTAATGCAAACATGGTTAATAAGGCTTTGGCTTTGTTGTTTCTGTCAACTGTATCTGGTGCCCATAATAAACATGGCATTAGTTTATATATTGTTTTTAATACAATTGTATTAAAAGTCCAATCACAGAATGCTGGAGGGAATTACAGCTAAATATAAATGTGAAACTATATGGTAAGGTTGTATTGAGGATTTTCCAAGTCGGAGAGGCTGTCATGTTCTCTGTGGACTGTGCTGTTCCATTACTCTCTAATGAACACACTGGAGATGTGTTCCTAATGATACAGCACCAGCACATAACAGCTGAGCTCACTTACAAACCAAAGACAACTGAAACAAGATCAATGCATGATAACAGTTTCTCTAATCAAGCGATTGAAGAGAGTCCTACAGGCTGAGTGTACTTAAACACCAAAACAATTAAGATTTTGCAAAAGATTTTACCAATTCTACCGTAGCTTGAACATTTGTTTTAGCATTTTCTTCCAGGTTGTGATTGATGGTATATAGCTATCAATGTTACCTGGAAACCAATAAACTGGGCCAAAAAATGTATTTAGAAATTAGTATTTGCTGAATTACATAATGAGAATAGTGGATTTAGTTGAATGAATCTTTGAAATATCTTCAAAAAAAATCTTTAATGATTTGCACTTGTTTTGAAACTGTTTAGTCGAACGATTTCACAGTGACATTTGTTTACTGTTTTATTTGTTTTATTTTTGTCTTTTAATGTTTTTTTATGTCTGTATTTGTCTGTGCACACTGGAGACTTTTGCTAATGTATTCCAATGTGGTTTTTTTACTGCAAATGGCAAATAAACTGAATCTGAATCTGAAATATTACAGAATTGTGCCAATAACTATAATTGTATTTTAAAAAGGAGACATTCCAACCAATCCAACAATACTCTAAACTAATCAACATTTAATTAAATAGCGTTAAACACACGAAACTGGTCAGAATGGGAATTGCAGTCATTTGTACTTTTTCATTTCTTGATTAATTATACATGAGTGTGCTGCTGTGGTAGTGCTATATTTAGTGGTGCAGAGACAGGCCTAAGAGCCACTTCCTGCTAAATGTCTCATTAAAAATGAATTAGGCGCAAGTACCTGTAGGTTGAGCGCGTGGTGCTGGTCAATATTCAGGAGTTCACACATAATGAAGACCGTCAGGCCTGAGCTGGATCACTGTCAGCCCAGTCACTGCTGTCCCAACAGACCTCTCTGTGACCATTAATAACTGCCTCATTCTAGCTCTTGTAAACAGTGGAACAAGTATTCAAACTAATTCAAAAAACATTATTTACATCATTATTAAGTTAACAAAGGTTAGTCATTATGTTTATAGCTTTATGCCAAAGTCAGGACCAGTGCAGACCAAACGGATGCACAAAGATAAAGAAAATAAACAAAAGCGACCATCTTTTAGCTAAATTGTGTGCCCAGTTTCATGGGCGACAGTGGCTCAGTTGGTAAAGCATTGATCTTAGAGCGGCGAAGGTCGTGGGTTCGAATCCACCACAAGACCTACTTCACGACTCCCACTGATGACTGCTGTCGTTGTGTCCATGGGCAAGACACTTAACCCCACTTTGCCTGAAGTGCTGAAAGATCAAGGCTCCTGTAGGAGGATCAGTGAGGGGCTGGTGCTCTGTGTACTGGGTGCGGCTCTGACTGCCACCCCCGACCCAGAAATGGATTAAGGGGAAGAAAATGGATGGATGGTGTGTCCAGTTCCCACATCCAGATAAGAACTATAAGATTATAATCTCATATACATGTAAGTATTATAGACATATTTACCTTTACAAAAAGTGGTAGTATGTATATAACATATGTTGCGCCTCATTTTTTGACATTATGTTACAGTATGCCAGCATTGTTATTATTGTAATTATTATCATTATTATTATTATTACTATTACTATTATTATTATTATTATTATTATTATTATTATTATTATTACTATTATTATTATTATTATTATTATTATCATTATTATTATCATTATTGTAATATTAGTTTTTTTAATTGTTTTTGAGATTCAACTTATTGGCAGTTGAATCTCATCATAAATTCAACTTGTGTTTCTCAACAAGAAGATCACATGTAGATGAATTCCCTTGTTAATGGACTTGGTGGTGGTGGTCCCTACATGGCTCCGTCTCTCTCAGACACACACAGAGACAGGCACAGTGGTGGAGTGGATAAGGAATGGCGGTGCGGTGGTAATGGCGAGTACAAATGGCCTGACATCGGAGTCATAAAGAACAGTATTTAACGGGTTCCTATTGCTGTACCGCAAATGATGGCCTCCACTGGGGATTCTGTTTTCAAATGCATCACTTAGAAATACACCATGATCAGAGTCAGCCCCTGAGGCGGAGGATAGGGGCGCCAGTGCAGAGTGCGCTGGAAGGAATCAAAAGCACATGCAGAAAAAAAATATGAGTGAAATATTGACTTCTGGTTCAGGAATGCAGCAAGTTCTTCCACGTCTGATAAGGATATGGAAGAACTCATGGATCTCAAAACAAGTTGAAGCTCTGGATCAAAGAGGACATCGAGATCAAGAAGCAGAGACACAAAACCATCAACCATAATGACAGAGCCTTCCTCCTGTGCCCCACATGGGACAGCCTCCTCTTGACACCACCAGGTGAGAGAGGGCGTGGTTATTCTGAATACTACTCAGGATGTAACACCAGCTGATTAATGACCAGAAGTTTTCTTTCAACAAGAACTTGCAAAAAAGGAGACAACATTCTTGTACTAAGAATCCTTCTTTTGTGATAAAAAGAACAAAACTTGATGTAACCCAGCTATGGCCGTATAAGTGTATGTAATACATTGTTAGTGATACCCAGTCCAGTTCAATGTCCTGGTCTGGTGCATTCCTATACTGTATATACAGTAAGTGTACGGTAATTGCACCGAGGTTGCGCTAAAATAACGAGTAACAATACTGCAATAGTGTGTAATAGCATGGGACACTGCGGACCTGATGGGTGAAAGTCCATATCAGCCCATTCGTGTCATGTCTCTAAAGCTCAGCAAGACAGAGTGTGGTTAGTCCTGATGGGAGACCGCTGGGACTGTGCGCTGCCATGTGAAGCGGCTGTGGTCCTCACACTAATGACTTACAGCCCTTATTCTGGTGGGTACGCCTGTGATTGGCAGTGGTTTTGAGGGACCAATGGTGAAGATTACATGCCTGCTTCCGTCAGTACCCAGGGCAGTTGTGGCCAAAATAGTCACCACACAACCACTTGAACGTTTACACTTTTACAAAAATTAAAAAATGTGATTTTTCTACCTCATTGTGGTTGTATGAAGCCATTTTAAATGTATAATGGCAAAAGAAACTCAAATGACTCCCAGTAGTGTGTATTTCTCTTTTAACATTTATGACTGCTTTGTGGTAGTTATAAATTAGATTCTTTATCCTCTCTGAAGATAAAGCTGCACATTCTTAGCAGCAAAAATCCTCCAGTTGCTGTAACTTCCTGGGCTACCTTGCATGAACTGCACATTTGAAACTTCCACGGATTGCCTCAATGATACTTTTAAAATAAAAATAAGATAATTTGACAAATATGGCTTAAACCACTAACAATGAGAGAAACATAAAATTAGGAAAATTACAATCTCATTCAAAAGTCCATTTACTTCTGTAATTCAACTAATAATGTGAAACTAATTGAAGATTAACACATTTTGGTAATGGACTATGAGCCATAATCATCAAAATTATAGCAGACAAAGACGTGCATATGACATTTTTCATGAGTTTATACATACATACATTGGTTTGTTGAATTACATAAATTCTCCTATATATATTCCTGAGTTTTTGCTACATGTCCAAAACACTGCAGGCTGGAAATGTAGACTTTCATGCACAACTGTTTAAGGTGTTTCCTGAGCCGTTTCCCCCCAGTATCCTACATTGGCAATAATTAGTATAATAAGTACGACGTATTATAAAACATGGCCCTCCACCATCCACACTGTGGCTGTCCATGTAAACCTCTCCTGTTTGCACTGAGCGTAGAAGCACAGGAGGAATGTGAATATGGACATCCAGCTCCTCTATGATTTACGTTATAGACCTCAGAGGCTTCATCCCTTCCCAAAGTCAGTATTTTACCAATGGCACAGCTACATTAATTGATGTATAGTCGGTGGGTTATGATGGGTCCCTGCAGTCTTTTATATGGTGGGGGAAAGAGCCACAGCGCCACTCAACAGCGTAACGTCCATAGATCCATCATCCGTCATCTGGCTGTTACAGGGCGAGGCGTGTATTCCCACCGGGCCCCTCCACAGCGGAGGACAGAGAGGCAGCGAGTCAACGCCACTCAGCATCACCGCAACAAAACATATATTAGTTCACAGACACAATTGTGCCTCGATGTTGCGCAGAATTCTCATTACTTCATGGAGCTAAAAAGGGAAAAAAAAAACATGACCAATGTAAGAAGCGGTCCGTGCTAGTCAGTCTGAATGTTGTTGATGTTTTTATCCACTTTAGCATTATCTATGGAGCCATCGCTTACATTGCATTACTGTTCTATTCAATATTTTGTGTTCCATCCAATATTTTGTCATATGAAATAAGATTAGATAAGATAAGATAAACTTTATTTATCTTACAATGGGGGAATTTACATAGATACTGTATACAAATAGACATGTACCAAGGCCTGATCACTATAATTCACCATATTAGTTATTGGGAAATAACACAGAAGCAGTTGGCAATACTTTATGGGCTGCACAATAAATGGCAACCAGATCCAAATAGTCGTTAGAATAATCAAATCAAAAATACTTCAATTACTAAGTTCTGCAAGCAAAACAGGGACTAAAGATAAGCAAACAATCACTTGAATTTCTCTTGATTTGATAATCATTTGAAGATTTGTCAACGGAACAAGCAAGTATTCTCCATCCTGTTGTCAGGCAAAAACAAAATGCAGAACATTCAATATCATGAGAAATATTGCCAATATTTGAGGTCATTTAGAAAAGGCTATACTTTTCTAATTTACCCACTGTGGCCCGAGGCAGCGAACCAACAGACAAAACAGTCACACAATGAATCAAGCTAAACACAAAACTAACCAGAGCACAACTGAAGTAACTACTGCAGAAATGTTATGGGTAATACTAAACCAACCACAAAAAAGGCCAAAGTTAGAGGATACAAATGGCCTGTGTGATGACATTTTCACTTTCTCATTTAGAGAGAGCCAGCTCATCAATGCACGGACACGGAGGAGGTGACAGCCGTTTGGGAGAATGTGTGTGAGAGAAGAAAGTGTCCAGTAAAAATAATATCTATTATTGATTTAAACAGTGTATTTCCACACGTGTACGATGTGTGGAAATATACAATTTAATTTTAGAAAATGTTTTTTTATTTTAATTTCATGCTGTTGGAGCCATTTAATTTATTGTTTTTATTTTATGTTTATAGATTTCTATTGTCTACGTCCCTGACCTGAAAGACTGTAACCATTGCATTACATTGTCTCTTTTTGTATTCCTATTCTTTTAAAATATGGACCAATTTCATTTGAGTCTGAAATAAAGATATAATAATGATGATAACCATAATAATAATAATAATAGGAATTTTTTTTATTGGTCAATCTGATTATGTCATGCTTTCCTCCCCTGCAATCTGGTTACAAAATGGTGTCAGTGTACTGTAGGAGAGGAGGAGTGAAACGGCTTTTGTAATGAACATGATCCAAAAGAAACACTAAAGAAAAAGAAAGTCAACTACAGATTATAATTTTGTTCTTTAAAATGAATCAAAGAAAAGACAACTTTATCTCTTTATCTTGTTATGTGAGTTACAAACCACCTCCAAAGCACAAGACATCATTCCCTTTTATACATATGTTTCTAAAACCACTCCTTCACCTCAAACAAACCCATTTTTTGACTGACTCATGCTATAAGTATTGACTTGTTCATATAACGGTATAATGTGCGTGTCATTGAAGTCTCCACAGGGGTCCTCGACAAACCCCTGCTCAGTGAAAGACTGGGCTCTATCACATAATATACCATGGTCAACAGCAGCACACGTGAGCTGTACTGGACTCATGGAGGCATTTAACTAACATTTATAGACACTGTGAAATATTATTTTCAATGTACATTTTTTAAAAAGTGGAAACTGGTGTTGCCATTTGCATATTCAGTGATTATCCCGTAACAACTATAGTACAATTAGATCTTATTGTTTCTTCCTCTATATAGATTTCCACGTCCCAAGGTTTGGTTTGGAAAGTTTAAGAACCGGATTGAGTGAAAAACACAAAAAACTTCCCTTTACTGCATGAGAAAAATGTGCCATAGTTGGGACGTCCCGCGGGAGGAGGACATCTGCTGCTCTGAGCTCCTGTCTGACAGAATTACAGACTTAATCAAGTCCTCTCCATCTCCTTCACCCTTCTCCACCTCCCCATCTGGATCAGACTGTCTGCCGCGTCACGCCTCTGTCACTGCACTGCTCGCCACACAAGCAGGCCACCGCAGGGAAAGCAGCACGACACAACGCTCATTATTTTTAATCTAAATCATTGTATTTATTGGTATCAAAATATATCAATGCCCAAATTGTTATAGGAGGCCTCTCAAGTCACTTTAACAGAATGAATAATGATAACGTAATCATTATATGATTATAACGATATAGATTATATATTTGTATCGTTTCCATGATGTATATGTGCCTTCAGACCACTGATAGCGTACATGCAGGATAAGCTGAAGAATATATTAGCATAGCAACTGACACAGAAAAAGGAAGAGTCTTAGCAACATATTATAGCCACTGTTAACAAAGTATTTGGTGCACAATGAAGGAACTGCTTGTACGTGCTGTAAGTAGGCCTTACGAGTTGATTTGCCCTGTGAGAAATACAATTCCAAGGCTTACATTTCATAAATCCTTTGGAAGGGGATTTCTAGTGGCTGGATCACAGCCTAAAAGCAGCAATCCAAATCAAGACTTTGCATAAATACCAAGATAGAATATACTGACCAGTGGGAGCCCTCCGACTATATACACAGGCCTTTTGGTCCATAATTCTTACAAGTAGTAAGGACTGGTCATTCATAAAACACATGCATCAGCTGCTCTGGTGTAAGTAGTTACTGGAGTTGCCTCCTCTTGCTCTGAATTGGATTAAAGGCTGTGATGTGGACTGTAGCCAGAGCCTGAGGGACACTGACACTCACAAACACAACTGCTACTGCAGGCTACAAGATCTGAGACTTCTGAGATTTACAGTTTCACAACATAATCCTTGAGTTTATTAATTTGTTTGTGTCTAAAAAGTGTGGAATAATACTTTTGCCACAATAATGAAAACATTGGAAAGATGTAAAGAAATGATTAATTCGTTATTAAATTATCATTTTAAATGTTCAAGCTTGCAAATGGTAAGTACCGTCCTACTGTATCTTCAATGTTTTGTTATTTTACAAAACAATATGTTGATGCCGGTGTTCCTATAGTTACAACCACGTGTATCTATGTTCAGTGCTCCTGCTCTTAACATGTGGCTGTAGCTGTTTATAATTCATTCACTAAACTGCCCTGAGGAAGAGGACTGCTCTGAAACACATTCATAATTACAAAATGCCCTGGATGTTAAATCACATATAAACAGGTTATTGTCAGCCATACCATTGTCTTTCTAGTAAAATGAATTCTTTGAAACTAAATATATACAATGAGGATTAATTCACATTCACAGAACTTCACAGTCTTCGCTCGCTGTCTAACTGTATATTATATGTACTGTATATTATAGGAAAAAGTGAGGGAGGAGGAGATTTCAGTAGAATGCAGAGTATATGAATTCCAAAACGCTGTATATTTTCTGTAATTGCCACTTCACATTCACACAGAATAAACTCACCCATTGCAAAGAAAGGGATCCCGAGCAGCGTGGAGTTAAACTTTCCGTCTGAGATGAAGAAGATCCCGGCTGCGGTCACGTTGGCGATGCAGATGGTGAGAACTCCCAGCAGCCCCAAGAAGGGCTTCCCCCTCAGACAGTCCCTCATGGAGCTGGACACTGTAGCAGCCAGCAACACCAGCACCAGGCTTACCAGCACCTCCCCTTTGGCCAGCACTCCCGTCTGGTGAAAGTCCCTCCAGAGGCTGAAGGAGGTGAGCGACTGGAGGTGCAGCTGGTCCGTGCTGTGAGGCGGGAGGCTGGAGGACAGGCGCTGGACCAGGGCACAGAATTCGTTCTCCCAGCGCTCGGCGATGACATCCTGCACCACCGGGCCGTTGTTGCGCAGGTAGTATGTGATCTGGACGGCCCGCGCAGACTTCACCGTCTGGTCCCGGCTGTTGGGGGAGAAGGTGACGCCCCCCAGCTGGTGGCCGATGAACGACACACGCCCATCCTGCAGAGTGAACATGTAAACAAGGATTATTATTATTATTAAGACGTGCTGAGAATGATAGTTTTGAAAAATTACTTCTTCTAAAAGGTAAACTGTTACTTTACTTAGTTACACTCTAAAGAAAGTGACTTCTTTACTTTACAATTGCGTTACTTTTGTATTATTATGCTCAGCAGAAAGAGCAAGTACACATTCGGGCTTTGTAGTTGATGAACACAGCTCGCTTTAGGACCTCTCACTCTGAGCCTGATTTAATTTACTCGAGTACCTCAGCGTTTGTGCTAAAGAATCTTGCGTCTTCCTCCTCATCAAAAAAGTGCTTGCTTCATATACTGTGGAATCAGAAGTTTGTGCGTGCGAGTTATGACTAATCCACGAGAACCATCAGATGAGCGTCACAGGTGCCCATGATGAATAAAAGGAACGTTGCAGCGGATCTAAAAAGACGTTACTAAATTGTCCATAGTTTGCGCTACTTTACTTTTCCCTGTAAAAAGTAGTTTTGTTGGTGTAACACGTTTCGACACAACACTGTTAATGAGTGTAGTCAGTAAAATGAAAGTATGATCAATTATGATATGTTGATTATGATTAACCCTGGTCTCGACGTGGAGATGTGAAACTATTGTGACCAAGACTAAATCTGAATCCAGACTCTTCAATCAATGACTCTTCTGGCCACCCTGGAAAAGCCATGTTCCAGCTTCTTCGCTCTGGCAGAAGATATGTCGAGATACAGGACATCTCGCTTCGTTAACAGCTTCTTTCCACATCAGTTTAAGTCCCTCAAGAGAAATCAATCATTAAACTATACACAATATATGTCTTTATTGATTTCTGGAATGAACCCTCACACACACACGGCACATTGTGGATAGGACCATATTCCAGACGTAACAATGGCTTCTTTGATCAAATACATGGTTTAACACATCCCCTGACCTGAGACCCTAACCAGAACTAATACACTGTAAAGCTACTTAGACACAACCTAAAACAGGAGCAGATCAATAACCGACACAGAAAGCCTCCTCACCTGACAAACGGGCTTTTCCTTTAGATAATATATTACCAGTTGACCAGTCCACATGTAATCACACACCACAGGCTCCTGCTGCACATAATTTATTATCTCTGCTACCCTAGTACGAGGGCAATGTGTCTTGGAATGTTCATTTACAATCTCACTCGAGTGTTCCACAATTATAGACAAGGTTTGTGGGTAAGGTTAAAAACACTATACTTACCAGGACATGAGCGCGGCACGACTAGAGTATTTTAAATGAATAATGAGTAATCGTAAATACTGTGCTATTGCGATGATATTGCTGTCCTATCTTCAAAAGCCGGATCCCATCCAGTCTCTGAATCCAAGCAAGTCTGATCCTCGTTAGCAAGACACTGGGACATGTTGGCAGTCTCTCCTTCATTGGTCTGTCACAGGGCAACTGTGGTATCAGTGGCTTTCAACCAAGGTCCGAAATGAAGAAATAATGTAAATATTTGTAAAGCACCTCATGGGTATGTTTACCAGAGTGTGTGTGCAAAAGTGATTTATTCAATCCAATTCTTTTATATTTATTTTTGTATAGACCTAAATCACACCAGTAGTTATCTCGGAGGAATTTACAAAGTTGGTGATTCGCCAACACATATCAGAGAATCAAACATTAACATTAGAGCAAATTGAGCTGAAATGTCAAAAATAAATACATAAATTAACCACCAAAAAGCACACACTAATGCAGCCAGCGAAAGTTCAATTTGGTAGACGTCAGCCAAAGGTAACCCCTCCAGGCCGGTTCTCATCCCCAGCCTATCGCGCTGCAAACGCCCCTTCCAATCACCGCACCGGCCAGGCAAGCCGCTTAAAAGCGGAGAAACTCCCACTCTCTGCCTTCTCGAAGCCTGCACTTCTCGAAGCCTCGCAAGCCCTCGAAGCCTTGCAGAGAATCGTCTGGAGGAATCGTTTCGTCTACTCACGCTACCCTGGCGTCCTCCGTCTGGCTGCTTGTGGTCTGGTCCCTGCACTGGTCTGCTCCTCCTCTGCGTCCCTGCACCTGCTGTGGTTCGCATATCTCCTGCTCTCCTCCTCTGCGGGCTCTTTCTGCGGGCTGCTCCGCGGGTTTCGTGCGGCTCGTTCCTCGTGGTCTGCTGCCGCACGCAGAAGGTCTGGCGGTGCCGTGCATGTCCCTGCCTCGATTGGCGGTGCCGCGTTGTCCCGTTGCTTTTCCCAAGTCTCCTGGCATGTGAGTACAGTGAGTGTGCTGACCGCGGACAGATTAATCCCGGAGTTTTGGGCTGCAGGCGATTGGTTTTTGCCCCGCGCACTTGACTGCAGGCGGCAGTTTTTTCGCCCCGTGCTTGGTCTGCAGGCTCCGTTTCACATGTGTTTGAGCTAACCGAGGGGCAATGCATATTAAATGGCATCAATCTCTATCGTCTGAGGGATATAAGAGGAGCAAAGTGCATTAATTCAGATTCATGTTCTGCCACTTGCAGTAAAACCATGCATTTAAATAGCTAGCTCGCTGGTATTAAATTAGGTAACTAACTGCAGTTGTTGCATTTTTGAAAGTGCAGCAGAATGAAAAAGGGCCCAAGGTGGATCTGCAATGGGTGTGAAGTGGTGTTGGAGCTATGAACGCATGGATCAGTGATCGTTCATGCGTATCTGCCATAACCAAAGCAGCCGCTGCCGCTCCGCAGGCTCCCAGGCTGCACCTGTCTCTACGGCTCGGCTCCTTCAGACGCGTACGTAACCTGGCTCACGGAGTCAAGCGCCGCACGCTGGCGTGACACGTCTGTTTGTTCGTATGAATCGCATCGTGGTGCTGCTGCTCCCGCTAATGCTGCTTCTTGTACTGCTACCGCTACTGCTGCTACTGCTGCCGCTGCTGCTTCATACTGCTACTGCTGCCGTGTGCTGCTGCTTCATGTACTTTGTCATCTCTCCTCACTTAGCTTCTCTTTCTGAAACATTAAACAGCTACAACATATCCTACCGCGGTGGCTTCGATACAGGATTTTTTGCCGTTGTTATCTACGGATGCTGCTGCTGCCGCGGCTTGATACAGGATTGTTGCGTTATTATCCGAGGTTACTGCTGCTGCCGCTGCTGCTACTGCTACTGCTACTGCTGCAACCCACTCTCTCAGAAGCTTATCCTGCTTCTAATGGATGCAGCCCGGCCGAGCATGCCGCGCTGCGCTGGACTCGCACCTATGCTCCCAGGGTCGCTTCGGCGGTCATGCTTCATCTCTCTACCTAATCTTCTGATTCTATCAGATGCAGCTGGCCGAGTAGCTGCGCTGAGCCGTCAATCGGACTCCTAATCAAAGGCATCCACACCTGTATTCTTCACTCTTCTGATCGCAGGCTCCCCATCATGCTGTCCATCCTGCAGCGGCTCTGAGCGGCACTGAACTCTGGCTCGTCTTCCAAGTACATGTCTGCCCTCCTCGCAGCATCTTCCTGCTCGCCTTCTATGGCTTCTCTGCATAAGCGTTCACTACTGCTCGCTCAACCTTCATGCGGTCCGAGACACGGCTTTTCCCGACCATCCTACTATCCTGATTATCTACTCTTCAACCCAAGATTCTAAGCGTAAGGGCGCCTGCAACTTCAATGGCCCTCTCCGATATGTCTCTGCCCCTACAGGTCTCCGCTTCTACACGGACGTGCCCCTTCCGTGGGTTTTGGGGGTTTTTTCCAGGACCATTGGGTCGCCGGGCCGTGGCCGCTACTTTCCACCGGAGCATCTCCTCTGCCCTACACGAGATATTCCCAGTGGTCGTGGCCTGCGCGCGGCGGAATCACACCTGGTAGAGAAAGAGGATCTCCGTCATGCGTGATAATCTCGACTTCCAGGAGTTCCGACGCCTCTGCCCTTCTGCCAACCCATCACTATGCCAGATCCCCTGCATGGAATCCCTCGCCCTGGACTAGTCCCTCCGTCTCTTCACCTCCTCATCTCCTCCGCTGCATCCTACATGAAGATGGGTCTCTCACCTTCCACACTGAAATCATACAGTTTCGCGTGGAAAGTCTACTCCAGCTTCTGTCACGCCACTGCATTCCACTCATTCCGCCCTCTGCTGTCACGATCCATGATGCATTACACTCGCCTCCGCTCTCGGAAAGGAGATCTCAACGGACCGTCATTTCTTACCCCTGATAACCTCCCTATGTCCCCCAACTGGTTCAGAGCCCAACTCAAGTACGTACTGCTGCTTTGTAATCTGTCTCCCCATCTCTACACAGCCCACTCCTCTCGGATAGGCGCCGCCACGCGCGCCGCGTCCCTGGGGCTCCCCCATTCCGCCCTTCAGCAGCTGGGCCGCTGGTCATCATCGGCCCTCTCCTCATACATCAGGCCTGACACCTCGACCATCCTGGCAGCCCAGCGGCTTTTGGCATCTCCATAAAACACTCGCTAAACTCCTGGTGGCGGCTGCAGCTGAGTATCCGCAAGTTTGGTCACAGCAAATAGCGGTCACAGTATATAGCGATAGCGGTCACAGTATATAGCGATAGCGGTCACAGTATATAGCGATAGCGGTCACAGCATATAGCGATAGCGGTCACAGCATAGAGTAGTCTCGTCGTTCCGTCCCCTCCAAACCAGGCTGCAAAAAACTCCATCAACACAGCTTTTTGGGGATTGGCACGCTCCTTCGCATGGAGCCCCTCCGCTCTGAAGGCCGCACCGGGGCCTAGGGCGCCAAAACCTCCTCCTAAATAAAATACTCAAAAGCTTCTTGTTTCACGTCTCTCCAAATTGAAATGCAGCCAGCGAAAGTTCAATTTGGTAGACGTCAGCCAAAGGTAACCCCTCCAGGCCGGTTCTCATCCCCAGCCTATCGCGCTGCAAACGCCCCCTTCCAATCACCGGCCAGGCAAGCCGCTTAAAAGCGGAGAAACTCCCACTCTCTGCCTTCTCGAAGCCTGCAACCACCGCCTCCCCTCCTCCTCCTCTTCACCCTGCCTTCAATCCGCCTTCAATCTGCTTCCCGCTGCCAAATGCCGCCACCAGTGCCTAGGTCCCGGGGGATTGGCACGCTCCTTCGCATGGAGGCCCTCCGCTCTGAAGGCCGCACCGGGGCCTAGGGCGCCAAAACCTCCTCCTAAATAAAATACTCAAAAGCTTCTTGTTTCACGTCTCCAAATTGAATTTTACTTTGCATCCATAGTTCAGCACCGTGTTATGACCTGAAGAAAACAAAACATGTTTTTTAAATTTTCTTTTGTCCTTAAATAGTGAGAAAAACCCCACCCTGGGCCAGAACACAAAAAAAACAAATTTACAAACCATAAAGGAGCGACACCAGACTAACCCTATACAGCAGTGGCTCCCATCCCCCGGTCCGCGGGCCGGTACCGGGTGTGGTACAATCGAACCGGGCCGTATTGTCTAAATTGTCCTTTATCTTATACCAGAATGTGCAATATGCAGCTGCCAATGTACAGATGTAAACATACTGCTGCTAATGTACAGATGCAAACATACTGCTGCTAATGTACAGATGCAAACATACTGCTGCTAATGTACAGATGCAAACATACTGCTGCTAATGTACAGTTGTAAACATACTGCTGCTAATGTACAGATGTAAACATACTGCTGCTAATGTACAGATGTAAACATACTGCCGCTAATGTGCAGTTGTAAACATACTGCTGCTAATGTATAGTTGTAAACATACTGCTGCTAATGTATAGTTGTAAACATACTGCCGCTAATGTACAGATGTAAACATACTGCTGCTAATGTACAGATGTAAACATACTGCTGCTAATGTACAGATGTAAACATACTGCTGCTAATGTACAGATGTAAACATACTGCTGCTAATGTACAGATGTAAACATACTGCTGCTAATGTACAGATGTAAACATACTGCTGCTAATGTACAGATGTAAACATACTGCCGCTAATGTACAGATGTAAACATACTGCCGCTAATGTACAGATGTAAACAGACTGCCGCTAATGTACAGATGTAAACATACTGCCGCTAATGTACAGATGTAAACATACTGCCGCTAATGTACAGTTGTAAACATACTGCCGCTAATGTACAGATGTAAACATACTGCCGCTAATGTATAGTTGTAAACATACTGCTGCTAATGTACAGATGTAAACAGACTGCCGCTAATGTACAGATGTAAATAGACTGCCGCTAATGTACAGATGTAAATAGACTGCCGCTAATGTACAGATGTAAATAGACTGCCGCTAATGTACAGATGTAAACATACTGCTGCTAATGTACAGATGTAAACATACTGCTGCTAATGTACAGATGTAAACATACTGCTGCTAATGTACAGATGTAAACATACTGCCGCTAATGTACAGATGTAAACATACTGCTGCTAATGTACAGATGTAAACATACTGCCGCTAATGTACAGATGTAAACAGACTGCCGCTAATGTACAGATGTAAACATACTGCCGCTAATGTACAGATGTAAACATACTGCTGCTAATGTACAGATGCTAACATATAACTACACGTTATTTGCACTAGAATACACAGTACTTTAAACTTGCTTCTTATTTTGCCAAGTGTTAAATTTTTACGTCTATTATTATTTTCAAGATAGAGATTTTCTACTTTTTATTGATGCTAGAGTTAGAGATTTTGTTTTATTTTATTTAATATAGCTATTGTTCACTTATCGTGTGCCGTGTGCTCCTCTTTACTGTTCTATGACTTGTGATGCAACACCAAAATTTCCCCACTGTGGGACAAATAAAGGGTCTCTTAATCTTAATCTTATTTTTAAAAATGTGTATTATTCATTATACATTATACATACTTTTCTCTCAATAATGTGGCATTGAGGATATGGTAATATGTGACGGGTCTTGGGAAAAGTGGGAACAAGATCACTGTGAATTAAAATTAGCCCAGACATCACCCAGAGGCATTTTGACTTATTCAAAAATTCTGGAAGTGTTTCTGATCCTATTTGAAGGAGCGGTGGTCATTTGAAAGTGAGGTTAACTGAAATCATAAATGTGAGAAAAACAGCTTCCCGTCTTCTGCCCAGAAAGGGAACACAATGATGCTCAATTGCAACACATTAGACTAACAAATAATCTTATCTGAGACACTGAGCATCAAAAAATCATCAAAATAAAAATAAATATTTATCTTTTTTCCTCACAGCCTGTTTTGTCATGACTGACCTAAAATAGGATTACTTTTGTCAAATTTTCTTCACAGTCTAAATATCCAGTTTCCGCAATACATTCATGCATTTTTGCTCTTCCACATCTTTGCCATACATTGAAAATGGCAAAGCATTCTTCAAATAAAAGCCCCTCTTTTTTTGTTGATGAAGAAAGCCACTGGGAAAACTGGCAAGCTTGAGTAAAATATTTCACAAGAAGTGGCCAAAAACCTACACTAGCACCTCCTACACGCGGCGCACACACTGTCGAGCAAACGCTTTGTGAACGCCCACTGCTCAAGATACACTGAGAGCAAGGACGGAGGTAAGATCATTGGGAAACATTTATATTCTGAAATGACAACTTTGAAAATGAAGATAGTAGCAACCACCAGTCCACGTTGGTTAAAATAAATCAACTTAATAACAACAAGTACTTGAAGACACCACGGATCATCTCAACATTATAACAATGATTTAATGTCATGTACAGTAAGTAATTTAAACTAGGGATACACTGATATCATAGGCTTGTACTCGTACTCGTACTTGTACTCATACTCATACCAAAGGACCCGATGCCAGCGACGAATACCCAGATTTTGAATTCACATAAGCGTCACGACAGCAGACAGCTGTGCAGTTTAGAACCATTGAGTTACTATTCTTTGGTGATCTCCCAAAGTTGGCGGCAAGTGGACGGGATGGCACTTTTTAAAAAACAAGTAAACGAGTGACAAGAGTAAACTGTACGTTGTGCCAGGTAAAACTGTCACGAGGTGGGTCCAAAACAAACATGTATAACACCAATCTGAAAACTATTCAGTATAACTAGTATAACACCTTTGCTACAGTATCACCGGAGCTATTTCTATGTACCATTTGTATGAATGGAATATGACAGTGGCTTATTTTATGACTGTTAAAATAATTGCTAAAATGTTTAATTATTAAAGCATTTTCCCTATTGTTGAAATGAGAAAGGCAACAATTTAAATTGAAGTTGTAATGCACAATGCAGTACTTGTATCTGTACCAGTATCGGCAAGTACTCAAATTAAGATACTCCTATCAAGCCCTGGCGATCCAAGATGTCAAATCAACGACTTGTGCCCAGTAGCGCATGTGCAATCATGGGCACCGAAAGATTAGCAGAACTCGACCATAATTGGGCATTTCTCTGGTCTTTCCACTGGTTCTGCGCAGTGGATAAGATCCCATGATGCTTTGCGCCAAATACTTGTGTGTGGCTCTCATGCACGTGCACAGCCGATTTTTTAGCACTAAAGTGTGAATTTAAAGAAAACCGAAGGATTTAAGAAGAAAAAAGTTCAGGATGACAAGGGACACTAAAATCCACACAAAATCCGACCTTTATGAAAGCTGTAGGTTCTCTGTCAGCTGAGGTCGAGCTGTTTTAGTTTAAATTGAGTTCTATGGTGAAAATATCTGGGTAGCTCACATGAATTTAGTTTTATTTAGTCTGCAGCGCCGCAAGAGCACATGGGTCTTTCAGCTCCAAGCTAGTGACACCCTATCCAAATATCATAATAGATTCATGACTCATACTTGTTTCGGTTTTGAAAAAAGTGGTATAGGTGCATCTCTATTTAAATCATTCCCTCCAATTGGCATAACTTGGACCAGTACGATTTGCTGGAAGAGAATAGTTAGATACAGACCAGAGCAGGGAGGATTCCTGGTCCGAAACAAGCGGATCATGCGAAAATCCACTGGAGAAATGCTAACTTTTAGGAAAATGCAATCAAAGCATTCAGAATCTCACTTTGGACAAGAGCAGAGAAAATGGTCCGAACCAAGCGGCTAATCCACCTCTGCTGCTGTGATTGTTAGCTATTTTTAGAATGATCTGTCTATTTGTTTTGTTTGTATGGATGCATGTGTTTCAGCTGCTACTGGAAACCTGAATTTCTCCCACAGGGGATCAATAAAGTATCTACAGTATCTATCTATCTTATTTTTTACTACTATTTCAAATTTGCTGATGTTCAACCGCTCTGGGTTCTCCGACTTCCAAATACTGTTCCATAGATTGTATGACTTTGAAGTGTCTTTTCTATTATGTATTAGCTTTAGCTTGGATTTTCAGGCGTTTTCAGACTTTTAGGCGTGCACCCTCAATACTAGAAAAACACCTGAAAACACACTCGCACACATTGATTTGAACTAAACTGAATCATACAGTGATTTAGAAGCATTATATTTACATGTATTTCAACTTACGATGAGAAACCAATACATAATATAGATTCATTACATGCAAAGTGACATATCTCAAGTCTTTTTTTTTCTTTTCAAAACATTTGCATTTTCTGGATTTTCATGTTTGCTTTGTTTTTGTTTTATTTTCATCCTAATTTATTTTTGTTGTTGTGGTGAGCCATAGCTACAGCTAGTGGTGAACTATAATTATCAACACTACAGTATAACACAAATTTAAAAAGTTTCCCCTGCATACTTCATAGTAGTAGTAGTAGTCTTTATTTATATACCGCCTTTCACAGACCAGAGTCACAAAGCGGTTTACAATTGTTATTTTTGGGCACTTGTCTCTCACTCCACACAGAGATGGGAGCGGGGTCGCCGAACAGGAGGCGCATGCCAGACCTATTGTACATATTTTTAGTGGTAGGGGAAACCGGAGTACCCGGAGGAAACCTACGCAGACACGGGGAGAACATGCAAACTCCACTCAGAAAGGCCCTGGTCCGGCCGGGATTTGAACCCAGGACCTTCTTGCTGAGAGGCGAGAGTGCTATCCACTCAGCCACCGTGCCGCCCTTAGCCCTCATACTAATACAGCCACATAAAAGTATAGTGTTTTGGTATTCTCCTGAGCCTCATACTGACGAAAACACTAGTTCGTTTAATGATTCATACGAGGAAAATCAAGTCTAGTTAATATGACTCATCTGAGAACACAGCCTTGGTTATGGCCGTGTGGTCCCCCCACTGGTCTGGCTTCATTATCCGGACTGGACTCTGTGTGTGCCTCTGCCAGCAGCTCTTGTCCCGGCAGCGAAGAGGCGACATGAAAGAACAGGAGAATGAACTGTACCAAACCATTTACACACTTAAGATGAAGTGGAGTTTAATAAAAGTCACCGTATAGTAGGGCTAAGCCGAAGCAAGTCCTCTGGTGAGCACGAGTGTAAGTCTGAATAATTCAAGAACATGTTAAAATCGGAACTATTTTTTTTAAAGATGAATAGATCTTTTGTTTGTCCCACAGTGGGGAAATGTCAGTGTTGCTTCACCAGTTACAGAACAATGGGAATGAGTGGCACACAGCACAATTTAAATGAACAATAACTCTATACTTAATATAATAACATCCAAATCTCTAACTCTAGCATGAAGAAGAAACAAGAATACAATCCATATCTTTCGCATAATGAGTACAACAACTCTGACTTTAGCATAATCAAGAAGTATCAAATCTCTACCTTTGGCATAATAGGAAGAAAGTATAAAGTACTGAGTTCAAGTCTGTCATTTTCAAACCTCAAAAGTTACAAAAGTGGAGATGCATACCTCAAATACAAACTCAGGGGGACTTTAATCTATATCAAACTAAATTTAGGACCACATTAAAATCAATGTGTATTTTAGTGCGATAAGTGAATATTTGGAATGATTTAGAGGATAATTAAAAAAGTGTTTGAATTGGTTTCAAAAACTGTTTTAAAAAGAAGAGCTAGCTTGGAAACAAGATTGTACTGAATGGCAAGTGCGGTCTCAGGCCAGTGTATGTATTGTATGTATTGACAAACTGTAAAATATATACAGCCCTAAATCACATGTTACAGCAAGCGGCACGTTGGCGCAGTGGTTAGACATGGTTCTTCACAACAAGAAGGTCCTGGGTTTGATTCCACCTCCAGGTCTTTCTGTGCGGAGTTTGCATGTTCTCCCTGTGTCTACGTATAGGTTGCCCTTATCACTAAAAACCACGTGTCATAGGTCTGAATGCATTGAAGGAGTGAAGGAGGCTTCGATTCTGTCATCATCATGTGTGGAGGGTATGTACATTACTGATACAACAAGAACTGTAAAGCTTTGTGTGACCCTGGTCTGTGAAATGCGCTATAAATAAAAAGTAAAAACGTACTAAAAAATAGACCAAAATCACATGTCAAGAAAGTGAAATCCAGAAGTCAAGATGAAGTGTTGTGAGAAAAAAAACAAATCAAATATCCAAGAGAGAGAGTACTTCAGACAATTAGCTAAACACTTTTGCGGACAAACTCAGAAGATTCAAGATTCAAGAATGTATTTGTCTTTTGCAGTAAAACCACATTGGAAAAACTGTGCAAGACTACCCGAGTGTGCACAAGACAGAGAAGACGGCACACACCAGAGCTCTTGAATGTTGTGTTACAGTCATTTAGAATATTTAATCATACTATAGTAACTTGCATGTGTACTTTTGTTAACTTCCATTATCAATTAACCAAACACTGTTGACATCCGATCTGGAACCATGTGAGTGTGTAGCGAGCTTTTCGATTTTTTGTTTTTTAACTCCCTCATTCACGTGATGTTATTTCGGGTAACACCTGACAGCTTCACCAGATTACACAACTGGAAAAACAGCCACGACAGCAAAACAACAAATCTATATTTTTAAGCAGCACCTCAGGGGAACAGCGCCGGGTTCAGAGGCACTGGGACTGCTCTAGTTTAACAAGCTCAAGACTAAAACGTGCTACAGCTTCAAACGCGGGACGAGGAGAAGAAGTCGGCCACATGCATTAGCAGCAGACTGTCAGCGCACTCAGGAGCAGGAGAGATCGGTAACCAGGTCACACCGAAACGGGAGGAAGACTTGTTTTAGCTCTAGTCGATGGGAGCTTTATCCCGAAGTATTGGCTTAACACACATTTGTATACAGCACAGGGAGAGTCAGGGGTAATGGTTATTTCTGCACACGCAACACTGCAAAAACAAATGCACGTACGTTGTTATAGGCATAGGGATTCCATGGAAAGACAAAGGTACAACTTTTTTCTCCCAAGAATTAGTTTTGTATGTCATACTATACACGTACTGTTTATTATAGCCCACTCACGGCGAGGACATTATTATTACGTCTGTCTGAGAGGTAAAGTGATCAACGTGGTCTGTCTGTTTGTCTCTGATTGACATAACTCAACAAAGTGATGGGAGGGTTTGTACATTTTTCAGAAAACCGTAACGGCCCGGTGAAGTGATTATATTTTGGGGGTCAACGGATCAGCGTCTGGAACAAAGTTTTTTATTTTAAGGAATGGAACAGCGCCTTGTGGAGGGGGTCTGTGCTCCACGAGTGATTTTTATTGTTAATTTTTTATGTCTGTACATCAAACAGACAGGCTTTAGGGCTGGATTTAGGGCTGGATATTTGTTGTATAGTGTCATCTGTTGGCTCAAAGACTAAAAACTAAAAAAAAATTGGTTGATATAAGA
The DNA here is from genome assembly GCA_964034765.1 of Knipowitschia caucasica. Lineage (NCBI taxonomy): Eukaryota > Metazoa > Chordata > Actinopteri > Gobiiformes > Gobiidae > Knipowitschia > Knipowitschia caucasica. Next base: position 18,017,467 of record OZ035839.1, read on the forward strand.
CCATGATAAGTACGTTTATATATATATATTTCTTGCACTAAAGGATACATTAGTTAATACTGTGCTTCTTAATTAAGCTAAATACTTTTAAAGTATAGAGTTCCTTTAAGTAACTTGTGCCGTGTGCTTCTCTTTCGTACTGTTCTGTAACTTATGATACAACACTGACATTTTCTCATTGAGGGACGAATAAAGGATCTACATTTTAAATACTAAGTCATAATATACTAAGAATTCTTTTTATGGGGTAGCTGATTTTACTGAAAATATATTACTTTAAAATATTATACAACCCATAGTTATTTACAAATACCAATTACAGAAACTACAAACACCAGAATCAGTAAATATACAGTAATATACAAACATTTTGAGTCATCTTCCCTAAAACTACCACCACACATCACTGGCAGTCATCTTGTCAAGGGTAAAGTAAAGCGCTGACTACTGTTGTATTTGTAGATTTACTTTATACTATTTTTAAATTCTGCCAAATACGATAAAAGCATAAAATTTCACCTAGTTACAGCGGCATTAATTTTGTACGTGTAGTGTTGTGGTTTCCCAACAATATATGAACATTTAAAGACTGCATCCTTTAACATCTAATTGTGATGAAAGTAGTGATCTCCTGGGCTGATTGTAGCAGACTGGATACATCAGGATGACTCATGGATGTCTTAAAGGTTGTATGCAGCGGCGGCGGGTGACTCAGAGACTCAGTGGATTAAATAATATCACATTCTTAGACATTTATCTGAGAATGGCACATGGACCCTGCCTTCTCAAACAAACAGAGGACTGACAATACCACACTATTTATTCTGCGCTGCGAATATTCTGTGTTGTCCCTTGGGTGGTCGTCCGCTAAAAATCTCCTTGGTTGACAAAAGACACCAACAAAAGCTCTTCACTGCGCCCTCAATTCAATTTTTCCAATGACAACTCTCATCTTCACATTTCCAATTCCCTCCAAAGATCCATGCTATAATTTGTAACCAAATAAAATACTAATAATGCATTTTTATAGTGCTTTTCAGGACACTGAAATACACTTCACATGTCATTATTCTTTCACTCCATACACAGTGGTGATAAACTACTACTGTAGCCACAGCTGCCCTGGGGCACACTGACATAAGCGAGGCAACCCGTCTGTGTCATCGGCCCCTCCGACCACCACCAGCCATTCACACACACTCATTCTAGGCAATGTGGGTGAAGTGTCTTGCCTAACTCTGCCGCCTTCCTCATCACTCAGACCCGCTCCAGAGAACACATCACCCCTGTCCTTCATAAACTCCACTGGCTCCCCATTAAACAGCGTATCCATTTCAAAATCCTCCTCATCACCTACAAAGCACTTCATAACCTTGCTCCTCCTTACCTCACTGAACTTCTACAGCCCTACAGTCCCTCGCGTCGACTCCGATCTGCACACTCACATCTCCTCACTCCCACGTCAAATCCAAGCACCGAACCTTGGGGGACCCAGCTTTCACCATCTCTGCTCCCACTCTCTGGAACTCTCTCCCCCCTCATCTCAGAAACTTGGACTCACTAAACTCTTTCAGAAAAAACAGCTAGAAACTCACCTCTTCCTCTTAGTTTCAACTTTGTACTCTTCTTTCCTGCTTTTAGATTTTTTAGTTTGTCTAAATGTGTGTGTGTGTCCTGAATTGTGAAGCGTCTTTGAGTTTTTGAAAAGTGCTATATAAAACCGATGTATTATTATTATTATTATAATTAAGGACACAACAACAGTTTGGCAATGTACAGTACTTAATCCCCCATCACAGTACTAACCAGGCCCTGCCCTGCACGGGATCCGGCTTTTGTATTAAAGTATAGCCACAAATACATCTAAGGAACTGAGTTCACCAATGCCTTTTAAGTTTTGGGCATTTTTCATCCATTAAGTGATTTTGCAATGCAGACTTATGTATTTTGAACACCGTTCAAATGCTGTGTCAACCCTGGGCAACCGTGGGATATGTTGGCCTGTTTTTAAACCCCCACCGACTTTTCATTACGGACAACACGCATCAAAATGAAAGGATCAAAACAAACTTCAAACTTTTAAAGTTCTTCTAAAGTGCACCGAAGACTCTGAGGATCCAATGTAGTCCAGATTATTGCTTGGACTATAGCAATCATCTCGTCCAAATGGAGACATAAAGAGAGCTTTATAAAGGAAAGAGAAGTGCACACTAAAGCCCACACTCTGATGGTTAGAGCTTCACTCATGTTACCATGTCCTTGGAGGTATTTAGGATGATTCTGCCAGCTGTCTCTCTGTCTACCTCTAAAAAAGGCAAATGCCCTAATTTAAATTTGGTCCTCTACCATCATTCACCTCTTCTCAGTCAAACCTCCATCACCGTTTTTCGCTCAAGTGACTTCAATGCAGTTATTTAACCTTCTTCACCTAACCCACACAACATCACATAAAACAATTTGCTTCTATTTCTGTCTACATTAAATAAACATACATCTGCAAAAAGACTATAGGCAGGTTAAATGGTGAGTCGTTTGGGAAAAAGAATTGTTTTTGCTCAGTATGATTAAGCTTGATTCTGATGGGGAGCAGTCATTTTTTAACAATAGATAGTTAGATAGATAAATAGGCCTTAGAATAAAATGCATTGAGTAAAGCAGTCCATCTACAATTGATACTAATAGAAAATGTAAGAAAGATCCGACTGATTGAACTTAAAGGCATATAGGGTTAAAGTTATGTTACACTAATGGGACCTACCACACATCACTAATTCCACATGAAACATTCTCCAGACATGTCAGTGGATAAGCTGGAGGCCCATCATGATTCTGCCATGGTGGACCCGTGCTGATGGAGACTTCTCTGTGTTGCATTAAACATGTGCTACTGCCACTTGTGCAGTATTCATGAGCACTGTGGATCCAGGAATATGACAGCAGCAGACTGAGAGAAGCTGTGGGCAGACATATAGGGCAGGGGGCTGAGAAGGGCACAGTGCTTGGCTGTCTCACCTCTGAGAATGGGATTTTGAACAAGTCCTCCATCTATTTGCATGTGCTACCTGTCTATGTCTGCTTTTATTTTCAACCAAAGCACCACTATAAGCTAATTCTGCTCTGTTTATTAACCAAGAGCTGTCTGTTACATAAGTCACCGCTGCTACTTTAACGGACAAAAGCTTGACAAGAGCAAACGCCTTTTGTTTGACAATATATTAGCACCACTTCAAACCTGTTGCTATGTGTATGCTTTGAAAAACACACACATAAAAGGGCAAAAACAGCCATTTTTAATATATCTAACGTATATAATATGGTTTGCATGTACATGTATTAGTGTTCCTTATTGGAAGTAGCAAAAGTCAGTTGGATTATGCACATATTTCTTCTAATATGGCAAGAGCCCAAGTGCGTAAGAATCACCCATTTTAAAACAAGTGGAAATGTCGCAATTTGCTATTGAACTTTACAAAACCATGCACTTTTATACTACTACACAATATGTTGTCTGTGGTGGCAGTCGCTGGGTAGAAACATTCAGTGTGGAATAAATGTGTTCAAGTAAACTATAACCACTGGCATTTGGTCTTTCTAATTCAGCTCTGAAATAATTTAGTGTCTACACTTTGCCTGATCACAGTTAACATTGCGGTTACAGTACAGTGTTGTTGCTATGCAGCATCACAGCTCTCATTTAACCAACCAATATTCGCCTGTAGCACCAACACAAGACATCTGCATTTGAGCCAGCCCTAAGCGAACATCTGCGTGCTAGCTAGCCTGTGTGTGAGGACATGAAAACCTGTGTGCACTGCGGCTAAGAGAGTGAGCTTTGTCACGCGGCAGCAGGGAGAGGGGAACACTGCATTCAAAACGAGGATATCCCTGTTCTGCTCTGTGTGCAGCGAGAGGCACACCAGCCACATGCAGCCAATCAATTCACATGCACCAACATCGCTCATGGGAGAGAAGAGGGCTTTTCCACACACCGGCTTCCAACAGCGGACTGAACCTTCTACAAGACGTGTTCAAATAAAGACATAATGGCTCTTTATAGTATATGTTTCAGCCATTATATCTTAGCGTGAACATAAAGCTGGTGAGATGACAGATGCACATGCTGCTTTATCATAGTAAGAGGACGGGGTTTCCCTGCAACATGCTACATGGGAACAGTGTTTGTGACAACGCCTGTCTGATGTAATGTTAGTGGGTCTTATGAAATTTGCCAGTTCAATGGCAGTTTATTATTCTATTGATTCATTATGCGCAAACTTGTCCTCAACAAATAAAAAAACACTTGTGGGAGAATATGAAATATAAAAGCTCAAATAGAATATTGTGCAACTGGTAAGCTGTACGGGATTTCCCTTTGGTGGCTGCTTCCCAAGAACATGGTGTCCATGTTAAATGCCAGATATCAAAAATGAAATGAATGAGAAAAAAAAGGGAATATTTTTTTACGGAATCGATGCAATGTTTGATGTTATCTGTTGGCTCAAAGTCAAAGGCATTTCAAGCATAACCATGACAAATGTCAAATTCAGTACCAGTCTGAACTGTGGATACACTGGTTCACTGGTTCAGCTGTTTGCTTTTAGGAGTGACGCTTATTGTGATTATATGAGTTGTTATGTGTTTGCCTTAACCTGGACCACAAGTCTGTAAAACAAAGTTTATGTCTATGACTTTTACTATTATGCAATGAAGCTTCACATATTATACGTAATATGCACAGTCTCCATACTTTGTCATTAGTGGCTCAGACTTGAGAATGTCCAACCGATGGTGGATATATGACACCTTCATGGCTTGGTTTATAATAATAACAGCTGATGTATCTTATCTATCAATAGCTGATCTTCCTCTCAGTAGTAGTGGGTTGCCTCGCTTCCAATCATCTGGTCATCTAAAACTTGGCTTAACTTGAGTTGCCCTTCCCATGACCCTGGCACATGCCTGAAAGTGTATACGTTATATTGCTCTCGAACTCTCTGAGACTCTAAACCTGTGCATTGGGGAGAATCCTGCACAGACAGACCTGAAACATCAGTATAGTTGGAGCAGTAGTATAGTTGTTGCAGTAGTAGTAATTCTTTACCCATAATATTTATACAAATGACTCTCTCCATTCGTGTAACAACTGTATAAAAAATGAGGTTCCCTGTCATATTTTTCCTATGTCTTATTCCAATCATTCCCCAGCAGAGAGACCAGCCACATGCCTTATATGTGTTTAGAAAAAACCTTTGACAAGCTCAGCAGACCGCGCAGCTGGTTTGAGGATACACATGTCAGTTTCAGCCCTCTGTCCTACCCTGCTGTCTAACACATAGTCCCGCCCCGTTTAAGTCCATTCATTCAGAAATTATGGCCAGCTCTGATTGTGTAGCACGTATACCAGCCTGCACTGTGGCTCATGCATTACAGGTGTCTGGATGAGGACATGTTGCATGAACACAAAAGTATGCACCTGCAGCATAACATATTTCAGAGTAATCCATTTGCGCAAAGGCGAGCCAGTGCTTCTATCCTATATGCAGTGGAATGTGGTCTGAACAGGAGACAAGAAGCAGAGAAGTGGCAGTACCGGGAGCGCGGTGCACTCTCTGCGGCTGTTGGCAGCTGCAGTGCGCGCTTCAGCAACACTCACCTTCAGCGTGGTGTTGGGGTAGCCCACGGGCACCTTGTGGAAAGTACTGTTGGAGAGCACGGCCTGGCGTATGTCCTCGAAGATGGTAATGATATCATCCAGAAGGCAGCGCTTGTCCCGGTGGCTCAGCACGCAGAGGTGAGCGAACGTGTAATTGAATCCCTTATAATTGACGTGCAGCTCCAGGACTTGCTTGTGCACTTGGAGAACCTGGTCCGCCAGCTCCAGGATGTTCCCTCCAGCGCGGGCGAGAAGGATGAGCCTGCCGTACCTGCCCGGCGTGTGCAGATCCGAGTAGAGCTTGTGCTTGGACTGATCCACAGGGAAGAGGCTGTTGGCCAAACTGCGCTCGATCTTGGCCAAACTGTGGGTCGGGGCCACCAGCACTTCCAGATTGGTCTCCGGTTTGAATCGACTGAGCACAGTGGAGCCAAAGATGATGGTGAGCACGGCGGGCACGGTGAGGAAGAAGACGGGGTGCCTGCTGACGAACAAGCCGAGCCAGTAGAACGACGCCTTGAGCCCTCTGTGAATCACTTGCCGCAGCATTCTCCTCAAAATCCAGCTCGCAGAAGCCCCGTCTCCTCCGATCAAGCACATGTGACATCAGACCCCAACCCTGGCGTAGTCCAAGTCCAAGAGAATTGTCCCTCCTCACGCACGCACCACATACATACACTCACACAGACACACGCGCGCGCACACAGACACGCACGCACACCTGGCTGGACGCGTATACGGCACTGCAGTATACAAGCAGTCAGACGCGCGGCGGGGTCGGACGGACGCAGCAGCGCGGCCGCTAGTTCTCCGCGTCTCGTCGCCTCCCGTGTCGAGCCATGTTCATGTGACAGAGGCGCATGCACACACGCGGGCTCGATGTGCGTGTCCTTCCGTGTGCCGCCTCTCTCTGCGCCGCGCCGTGCATGTGGTGGGAAGGGAGGGTAGAGGAGGAGGCTGGACCAGTGAGGATGAGGATGGCGCTGGAGAGAGGAGGAGAGAGGATTGGGGAGGGAGGAGGAGGAGGGTGATGGAAGGAGGGGAGGGGGTCTGCAACAGGAGAGAGGAGTAAATGCCGCAGGTGGCTCACGCGCGCCCTGACCGCTATACACAGCATCAGCATCATCAGCATCAGCAGCAGCAGCAGCAGCAGCAGCAGCATCAACAGCAGCAGTTGTGCACATATACAGTGAGGGTGAGTCAGTGGCTTCATGAATGGGGAAAACCCAACAACGGCTCGGAGCTCCACGCTGTGAGAGGTCCGTACTGGTGGCTGCCTCTCCCACACAGGAGACCGGTACAACACACCTCCCTCACGCACGGCGGGTTCGTCATGTAAGGCGGCTATTACGGCTCCATAACCAGTAATTACCACGTTATGTGTAACTGGTGGTGCCTGCGGGGCCGTGAGTGGCAGGTTTGTAAGACTTCAGGAAACGTCAAGTGTTAAAGGTGCAATGTGTGGTCAATTCAATTCTGGTGAGGTTATTGCGATATAACTTTCTATACCTCAATCAAATGTATTCATTTATAAAGCTCTTTTCATACAGAAGATAATCCAGAAGATACCTATACTAATATGGTAGAAATCTATTTCAGTTGGAGGGCAGGTGCAGTTATGATGTTCAATACCTTGTAAAAAAGAATAATAACTTAACAGCATAACTGACCCTGTATACTACCAAACTGTCTCTGTGTCCAATGGCAACCACTTTACCCACATTTTCTAGTATGAGTCTGGTGTGTGTGTGAATGATTGGCTTGGTTGGTTGCCTTGCTCCTCTCAGTCTCTCCCAGGGCAGACGTGGCTAAAGAAATAGAATCACCTTGTGTTAAATTGCCGTGAAGCCTCTTTGAATGTCCCAAAAAGCGCTATATAAAACCAAAGCTTTCATTTTATACCTCCTCCAAAACTATAAGCAGCAGTTTATGTACAAATTTGAAGTCAAAATGTCAACTATATATCAAAAAGAGAAAAATAATGCAACTATGCTTTTGATTTGGTTGAACTAAGATGTGCAAGACGATTTTTATTTGTTTACAAAAAGAATCTGGAAATGGGCAAAACACTATACACTAAAATCCAGTTTTACCTAGCAACACCCACACTATATCCATCCACTGGTTATAATTATGAAAAATCAATATCTGCGTGTCCATATAAAGGATTTGACCCTCATATTGCAGTCTGACAGGTGCAGTGAGCACATATGACCTTGGAGTGCGTCTTCTATTGAACACTGAAAGAACCACTGTGTAATTACAGCCGTGATGACAGCGCTGACCTTGTGCCATTTGATGCTCGTGTCACGTGTCTGACGGACATCCATCATACAACAATAACAATCTCCACCATCTCTCACGTCCGTCTTTTGTAACATGCATGAGGAAATTGCCCGAGGATCGCAATCATTCCCACGGACTGTTTAAGAGGATGGCCCGAAGATGTTCACAGAGATCTCAGAAAGACCCCAATGTAAATGTACTTTATTAGGATGGAATGTTTTTGTGTTCAAAGTTTATATTGGTCTGCATGTGTGTGTGTGTGTGTGTGTGTGTGTGTTCATTATTTAAATCTATGTATTGAGAGAACGTGAAGATTGTGGCTGGGTGGTTTTATACTAACTTGTATGGTAAATTAAATAGTGTTTTCTGTCTGATAATGTAAGTTAAGATACACTTTATGGATCTTACAATGGATCAATTAATTGTGTGATGGCCATGTATCTATCATGTATCCATCATGTATCTATCAATGTATGGTCATGTATCCATCTACTTCTATTTTACTATTTTTAGAACTACCTGTTCAGGGACTACAGGTGTAAATTAGTACTGCTGCTACAACCTGGTACAATGCATTCTCTCCTCTTGGCTAGTGTTTTACAGTATGTACACTGTCATACTCTGCCATGCCATGCCATACCAACAAATGGCAAGGCAGGACACATTTACTTGTATAGCACAGTTCATACAAATGGCAACCTTAAAGTGCTTAACAAAACCAGACAGTATATTCAAATCATGGAAGGCATTAAGATAATACATAATCACAAGATCAAAACTTTATTGATCTCACAATGGAGAAATTTACATGTCATATTTGGCGTAGATAGAAGCACTCAGACTGTGCAAAAAGACAGAAATGTGCAACATGTTAAAGGTTAAAAATATAGTCTGTGGAGGATATAATTATGTACAGTAAAAAAGTGGCAATAGCAGTGCTGGTTTTTAATTCGTAGTGCATCTTCTCAACAAGAGTGAAGATGCAATCCTTCAGTTT